>ML677342.1:32478770-32635457 GCA_007922305.1 Dermatemys mawii | reverse complement strand
GTTTCTGAGGCTGTGGATAGCATTGCGTTCTGCTCGACTTAGGTTGTATTTCATTTCTAATGTAAGCTGATACATTCCAGGAGAAGATGATCTAATAAGTCTTTCCAAGCTCTAACTTCTAGGATTTTTCCCCATCGTTGTCTGTTTTTCTAATAAAGAAAGAAGCAACATGTTCCACGCTCTGCACTGGAACAAGAGACAGCAGTGTTTGTTGCATGCAACAGTGTTGTTGTTACATAATGTTTTTTTTAAAACCTGGTGGGGCGCAAGTGAACATAAAAACATAAGAATGGCCGTACTAGGTCAGACCAAAGGTCCACCTACCGCAGTATCCTGTCTTCCGACAGTAGCCATTACCAGGTGCCCCAGAGGGAATGAACAGAACAGGTAATCATCAAGTGATCCATCCATTGTCATTCCCAGCTTCTGGCAAACAGAGGCTGGGGACTCCAATCCTGCCCATCCTGGTTAATAGCCATTGATGGACCTATCCTCCTTGAATGTATCTAGTTCTTTTTTTAACCCTGTTATGGTCTTGGCCTTAGCAACATCCTCTGGCAAGGAGTTCCACAGGTTGACTGTGCATTGTGTGAATAATTATTTCCTTTTATTTGTTTTAAACCTGCTGCCTATTAATTTTATTTGGTGACCCCTGGTTCTTGTGTTATGAGAAGTAGTAAACAACACTTCTTTATCTACTTTCTCTACAGCAGTCATGATTTCATAGACCTCAATCATCTCTCCCTTTAGCTGTCTCTTTTCCAACCTGAAAAGTCCCAGCCTTATTAATCTCTCCTCATAAAGAAGCCATTCCATACTCCTAATAATTTTTGTTGCCCTTTTCTGAACCTTTTCCAATTCCAATATAATCTTTTCTGAGATAGGGTGACCACATCTCCTCACAGTATTCAAGATGTGGGTGTACCATGGATTTATATACAGGCAACGTGATATGTTCTGTCCTATTAACTATCCCTTTCTTAATTATTCCCAGCATTATATTCACTTTTTTGACTGCAACTGCACGATGAGTGGATGTTTTCAGAGAACTATCCACAAGGATTCCAAGATCTCTTTCTTGAATGATAATGGCCAATTTAGACCCTGTGATGGTTCACTTTTGTAGGGCCAGGCTGTGCAGCCTAGTGGCCAGAGTTTGTAGAGCAGCCCTTGGTGCAGGGTGGCACAGCCCAATGGCCAGAGTCTATAAGGCAGCCCTTAGGCTGCGTTGCCCTGCACAAAGGTTTCTGTGAAGCCTAATATATCAATATCCTCATTTAATATGAGACACTCTAGTTCACCCATTTTATTATTTTGACTTCTAACACTGGTATATAAGCACTTTAAAAACTTGTCTCCTTTTAGGTGTCTGCCATCACACGATGTAATTTAATGGAACTCTTTTTTTTATTTGACTGTTTTTGATCAGACCCTCCCTGTATTTTATCATTTTCCATCCTTTTGTCTTCACTAGGACGTAGAGATTCTCTATTAATAGATCCTCCCCTAAGGGATGTCTGGACCATGTGCTCCTCCGCACCTGTCAGCTTTCCCCCAGCCCTTCGTTTAAAAACTGCTCTACAACCTTTTTAATGTTAAATGCCAGTAAGTATGCAGAATTCCATTTTGGCCAAGGGCAGCATAAAGAGCTGCACTCACAGCAGGTGCGCCTCTTTCTTGCTAGGTCTGGGAATTAGCTTTTACTCTGTATAGCACCCTGTGACAGTGTTAGAAGCTACCTATTGAGTCAGCTCTCTGGTCTCTTAGAGTACATCTACACTGCGATAACTCTCAGCATGGTCCCACTATCCTGGGCCAGCTGACTCAGACTCACAGGGCTACAACATTGCAATGTAGTCAGCTGGGTTCAGGCTGGAGTCCAGGCTCTGAGACCCCATGAGTGGGGAAGGTCTGAGAGGCCAGGCTCCAGCCTGAGCCCAAACATTTACATGATTTTTATCCCCACAGCCCAAGCCCTGTGAGCTCAAGTCAGTTGACCAGGCTGTCAGACTGTGTACTAACCAATTAGCCATCAGCTGAGGGGGTTGAAAGAAGACCCAAGAAGGCAACGAGAGAGAGAACCTGGGCTAGCTGAGCCCAGTAAGCGCTGAGATCTCAAGAAAGGGAAACCTCTATTTCTCTCTGACCCTGTGGGAAAGCTCTGCTAGGCAAGAAACACTGTAAATACTTTGTTGCACACGACTGTATTGATGAAGGGAATATAAACACAGTTGCCACTTATGGGACAGGGTCTGAGATGCTTCTCGGGCATCAAAGGAGGTGGACAGAGCCTGCCGCATTGCCCATTCTGTGGTCAGTCTCTCTTTCCAACTCACAGTGCACCCTCCTCCTGATTTGGTCTTTCAGTCAAATCACTATACAGTCACCCTCTCAGCCCCCTTTAGGTGTTGTGCCACTTCCTAGTGGCTGGTAGGGGAACCTAGTCTCACTCACCACTCCAGGTTCTAGCCTAGGGACCCTATGACTAGCATTCCAGATCTGTTCAGTCTCAGTGCCTCTTGCTGTTTCCCAGAGCTCCTTCCTATCTCCTGGTCTATCACTGGGTTTACTTCCATAGCATCCTCTGCTCCTCCTGGCTACTCCACTCCTCTTGGCCACTTGCCAGACTCTCTAGTCCAGTGGACATTCCCAGGGCTTAGTCTTCCATTGGATTGCCTCTTTGTCCCTCACCAACTCCCTTTCCCTCTAAGGACAGATTTCAGGCCCCTTCCCTTCAGCCACTGCTGCTTCCTATCACTTCCTGGCTTTGTAATTCTATCCCAGCTCCTCCCCCCACTGGGCTTCATCTGCAGTTAGGTTTTATCAAGTCCCTCTCCCCTCCTCCCGTCCCCTCCCCCCGCCGCTCCTCTCCAGGTGCAGCATATGGTTAATTGCCCCATCCCAGGCAATCATACACAGCTCATAAAAAGATCAGCTGTGGCCTTTCAGTAATGTTAGTAACATACATTTCTCATCGTCCTCTGTCTCATAGCGTTGTTACATTTGTCATTGTGATGACCATTGTACAAATGCCAAGAACTACGTATCAGTCTCTAGTCCAAGATGACTTCTTACCTTTGTGCTGGGTAGCACTTTTCTCCATGAATAGTCCCATTAACTTCAGTGGGGCTCCTTTTGGGGTATGTTACAGTTCAACAGTCAGGGGATCACAACCTGTCCCTGTGGAACCAGCCTAATAATGATTCCAGAACATTCACTTTATTATTTGTGTGGTATGATATTATCTTTGCTTTGTGGTTAGGGTGTTGATCAGACACTAAACAACCATTTAGAACTCCTATTCTCAGCGCCAGACCCTTTGCTCAATGGTTGCTGTTGAGCATAACTCTCATTCTATTGCCGGTATAGCAGCTGGGTTTGCTACTCTACCCTGTCTTCTTCATTGCAATGCAAATCATGTCGTTTCACTGACAAAGCATATGTTGTTGTCATTTATTAACACGTAAGCATTGAATATGCATGCATATGCTCTATAATTACCAAGCAGCACTTCTTATAAAGAAGTCTGAGTCTTGCAATGTGCACAAGATGAAAATGGCCTAACACGTTTTTCCTTTTGAGTGCATTCATGGCTCCCTTTCAACAGCAATTCCTACTGATATTAGGAATAAATTGACAGTCAGGGCTCAATCTGGCTGCCATAGAAATCAAGGATTTCAGCTGAATGGTATTGATTTCAGAATGAAGAAGACAATGTGAAAGCTGATTTTATCAGCATTTGATGGGGTGGGGGAGAATCTCAACAAGTTATATATATCAGAAGTTATACTACAGCTGTATGACCTTACCTTTTAGTAAAGCAGTACTGTAATATTTTTATCCTTCATACTATTACAACTCTGGAGTGGACATCTTTTTTATTTTTATGAATATTTTTCTTTTTCAGGGTGGTTGTATTTTATAAAAGAAAGGTGTACAACAAAGAGCAAATGTGTTTAAGGCCTTGAAGATATTAGGGCCTCTGGTTATTTATCCACTAGCCCTGGTCTCCTTGAGGGTGGAGATACTCAGAGTATTATTGTCTGTTCTACTGTAACATATTTTTTTACCACAGTTATGTACTGTAATGATGATAATCACAGAGAACACAATGAAAGACAAATACCCCAAGAAATAATACTGCAAGAAGCTTTAAATGACATCACATTACTGTAAATAATGTTGCCCACAATTTCAGCATCATATTTTTCATGCCAGTATTTTTTAAATTAATTAAAACAGGAAACTACAAGATGCGAATGAGATGGAGGCAGATATGCTTTACAATGAGGGGAGTCCCTACTACAGAGCAATTGAGAAGTATGATCTGTTGAACCAGTTGTGCAACAAAGAATCATCATACAACCCTCCTATGCTGCTCTGGCCAAGATTAGTCAAAATACGCCAGCGAGCTCAAATCTCATGTGTGAACACTGCACTTGAACGTAGTTGCTAGAAATGTTATGGGGAAACATCCTCTAAAAACTCTTTATTTTTCTTTTAAATAATAAAGGAGCTAAGTGAGAGAGTGATGCTGATTTAATACAATAACTGAACCATTAATCTTCTCACTTATCTCTTTTCCTTACTACTTATTTTAATAAACAAAATCAAGAAAACTAGCAGCCGCAAAGACATGCACATGTTTAAACTGAGTAAGCTGCTGTAGCCCTCATTCTTTTTTACCCCATCACATTTTCTCCTTGCTTTTGGCAACCATCACTTATTGTATCGTGTCTCAAACTTAGAATGGGGCAGGTACACACCTCTCTTTATCTTGTGAGAAGCACCTAGCACACTTCAGGCAACTAGAACATAGTAACAAATGTGAGATGGAAGATACTAGCATTCATATGTGGTGTGACTGTGAAAATGAGTAGTGACTCCTCCCGCAGCAACTACTGTGACTTCAAGAAACCAAATGTAACACAGCCCAAGGTGAAAAAAAACATTTGTAATGTTTATATGGACATGCTTCTATTCCACAGAAAACTTCTTGAGATCTGATATATGCTAAGAACTGAGAATATGGGACAGCTTCTTACCCGGTATAATTTGGCAGAGCTCCATTTACTTCAGTGGAGCTCCTCTTTCACTCTAGCTGTATATTCTGACCTAGGACTGGTATCCACAGTACAGACCCCACAACCGCAACCATCCTTGTTGGCAGTAGAGGCCAAGGAATGAATGAGCATGCACAGAAAGCCACCTTTCCTGTCTGAGAAGTCTGCTTAGGACAGGGTAAGGGCACTGTGACAGAATATACCTGTGTACACTACTGTAGTAATCTTTGTACAAAGTGTACCTTGTGAAGTATCCTTTCAAAACTCACAATTTTCTGGTCGTTATTGGTAAATGGTGAAATGTGTGGTAACACTGTATGTAAAGTTATAAGAGGCCATTGTATGATGTTACTAAAATATGTTCCAAGGCTGGGGAATGGCCAAGCCAGTTCCTCAGAGACAAAGGGCAAGCTAGTGCCTCAGCGGGGTGCAAACAAGGTCAATAGGCCATTATCTATTAAGTGGCTATTCATTGGCAGGAAAAGGGGCATGGGCAGAAAATCTACATTTTAGCAAGGACTCAGCCTGGGGTTCACATCCACACAGTCTGCCCATAGCTATAATCCCTGAAGATGCTTCTCAAAGGGGGGAGAGGACTTTAAAAAAAAAACGGGGGAAACACCCCCAGGGACCTCGTCCCCTGCCCCCCGGTCCATTGATTCATTGCACCAGCAGGAACAAAGGAAGCAGCCATTATACAGAGGAAAGGGTCCTGGCCTAGACGTTTGGCCACTGTGATTGATACAGTATTGAAAGCATGTGGTAAGAAATTTTGCTTTGAATTTAACGTAGTTTGTTAAGTTAAACATTAATTGCACTTTATTTCTTTTGTAACCATTTCTGACTTATGCCACATTACTTGTGTTCACTTAAAGTCTATCTCTTTGTAATTAATAAACTTGTTCTATCTAAACCAGTGTGCTTGAACAGAATTGTTTGGGAACCTCCATTTGGATAACAGGATTTGTGCATATCCTTTCTATTAATAAAATGACAGACTTTATAGGAGCTTGTACGGCCGAGCCCTCTCCTGGATAATACAAGACATATATTTGGTGGGGCGGCGGCGGGGGGGGGGGGGGGAATCGGGGGCTGGGAGTGTGTGTGGGAGGAGGGGGATCACCCTGCTATACAATTTAGGCTGGTTAAAGCCTGGGTGTGATTGCCAAGCTACAAGTGCACACAGACATAATTGGCAGTGACTTACATGCTAGAGACTGTTTGTGAGCAGCAACAGCAAAGCAGTGCAAAAGGCACCCCAAGTTAGAGGGCAGGGGAGACACACTAGTCTAGATTATACCCTGGGTATGGCATAAGCACATAGATAAAGCAGTGTGTGTTGCCTTTTTCTCCAGGATTGCCAGTGTGCCTCAGTTCTAAATTCAGAGCTGTCCTGAAGAGATCCTCAAAACATTTGAGACTTCATTTTGTACTTCTCTCCAATCTAATCAGCTTCCTTCCCAAATGAAGGCCAGTCTTGATTCATCAGAGCCCAGAGTTCACTATATTTAGATACATTTAACTATTTTTAATTGTAATCTCTGTAGATGAACTCCACTTTGCCTGCATAAAGTCAGTGTATTTTGGCCAAGGTAGGTGAAGTGTGGAAGGTCTGGAAAGGGAATTCTTCCTCACTAACCACGCCAACACTGAGCCAATGAGCAAGGCTGCTGCACCCCATCACACATCCATTAGAGTAACACCCACAGTCCCTCCAAGGTAATTTGAATCTAGGAATCCTCCACACCAGTTAATCAAACAAAAAATGTGCAAAATTGGGCACTCAAAATTAGTGGACATAGAAAATGTTGGCTTAAGCTTTCATCTAGGGCAGTGGTTCCCAAATTGGGGTTTGTGAAATGTTACAGGGGGTTCTCGAGGAAAAAATCCCTAATGGTGGACAGAGCTGTCCCTAGGCAGCATGGAGCCAGTAGTCCAGAGCTCCTGAACTTCCAAGAACTAAGCAGATCAAAGCAAGCATATCTATCACACCGAGGAGATTTAAACTTCAAGTCTTGGTCTACAATAGCAGGAAAGGGGGGAGCAATTGATCTAAGTTACACAACTTGAGCTACATGAATAATGTAGCTGAAGTCAACGTACTTAGATCCACTTACCGCAGCATCTTCGCTGTGGTAAGTCGACTGCTGCCTGCGCCTCTCATGGCAGTGGAGTACAGGAGTCGATGTGAGAGCGCTCAGGGGTCAATTTATTGCATCTAGACTAGATGCGATAAATCGATCCCCGCTGTACTGATCACTGCCTGCCGATCCGGCGGGTAGTATAGACATACCCCAAGACTCCTTATAAGAAATGGAAAGGGAGGTGGATATTTTTTGCTGTTTTTAAAACTAAATAGACTGCTAGTGTTGTTTAAAATTATTATGAAGCACAAGTTTAAGCTTTGTTGTAACGTGTGTTGTTTGCCTGGACTGCTCAAGACCTGAATGCTTATGTAGAAAGAACTCTTTGAGTTGGCTTCTTAAATCCCTTTCTGCTGTTTCACATCTGATACTCCTTGATGAAACATAGGAGTCTTTTCTTAAACAGGCTTATTCAAAGTGATACAAACTACGAAAGTGAGATCTTGGAAGAGTGTTGCCATTTTCATAATGTAATAAAAATACTATAATGATAAATAATACTTAATAAATAGTGTGTAATAAGCATGTCATAAAAACAAATTTTATATTGCTAAGATCACTACTTTTATAATTTATACTCAGGTAAAGGAGAAAATCCCTGGAAATATTCATTTTTAGGACAGAGTTTGTGAGACTTAACATTTTAGTGAAAGGGGTTCACAGGTTGTTAAAGTCTGGAAACCACTGATCTAGGGGTAAGGAAGCAGAGGCGATCACAGCAATATTCCTGACTCAGGCTCCTATTCTCAGTAAGCACATTTGAAGCTTATACATAGTGTACCTTCATGGCCATATGTTAAGCTGGCATTGTGCCAGCTCCCAAGGGGGTATGCCAGTTTTAATAGGACATATGTGCTAAGAAAAGGCACATTTAGTAGAGCAGCCTGCCTAATGCTGCATGTACCATCTTTTGCCAAAAGTCTTTTATAGAAAACTATAGCTCTGTTTACACGTGATCATGTTTCTCAGTGCTTATGTTCCTAAAGCATCTACCTCCTCTGGAGAGGAAGGGCAGATTCAGGGGTTGTGGGGGGCGGAAAAAGTGTAGTACCACAGGTGGTTATGAACGCATTCAGAATACATGGGTCGATAGAACATTTGTTACACAAAAATGCAGCCTTGAGGCACGTTCTGTAAAGGCAGGGCCATGGTAAATGATGGCTGTGGGACAAGTTTTTTTCATAGAGAAGGCAAGCAGCCAGACTCCCAAAATACACGTTATGCATTTTCCCAGAAAAGTGGGAGAGCAGCGGTAGATTCATAATACATACGGACTAGTGAATGATGCCCTTTTAGTGTCTTCCTTAAAAAACAAATGAAACAAAAAACGTTTTGCACCAATCAATTCTTCATCTGATTCGTGCCACCACTTGTGACCTACCTGTATGTGGGCTGGCTAAAGCCAGATCACCATGGTGCGGGGGTTGATTGCAATTAATAGATCAGCTGTCTCTCAGTCATGGATGAAACACAAAGATAAATTGACATAAGGGAAACTGGTGCTCATTATGAAACAGAGGCTGGAACCTTTAGCATATCTCTAACAGAAAACCTATATATAGAAAAACCTGTGTATTTTTCTTTAAGGACATCAGCTGCAGTAGTGTAATCAGCCAGCCTAGTAGGGGTGAACTGATGTGGGGGAGGGAGAGAGGAAGGAAAGGGTTCACACTGTTCAGGTCTAGATCTTCAGACATTAGGATGTCATCTGTGTTGGGGTGTTTTCCATATAGGGCAGGGGAGGGAGCAGAGGAGGGAAGATTTATCTTCCTGTTTGCAGCAGATAATGGGGGATGGGTGCTTGGATGATAAACAAGGGCAGGAGTCAGAGCTTTTCATTTGGCTTTCTGAATCGTCCTCTGACAAGCTTCACGTGTTCCTGCAGCCTAACCTCTGTGCATCCTCTGTAGCTAAAAGGACAGGACTCAGATTTTGTATCGAATACAAGACCCTGGTACAGGAGAATGTAAAAGCTGCATAATCCATACTGCAAATTCAATGCTTGCTGGGCAACAGCATCAAATAATATCTTCCTTCTAGAAACTGAAGACACAGCAAATAAAATGATCATTATTATGCTGTATTTTACCACACTCAAAAATATGCCTGATACTTTACAGAGAAATACAAATACGTATCCCTGCCTCAAAGAGCTTGCAATCTAAGGCACCAGTCCTTCAGTCAGACCGGGGTGAGCGCTGGGCAGGATCAGAGCGTACTTTATACACAATGTGATGAGTGAAGGCAACAAACAGTATGGGGGGAGGTGGGGAATCACGTGAAAGGACAATATTATAGCAATAAAATCAAATGGTGATCAACTAGATGGATCCATTAAAAGCTTTCTGTGACCAATCCCACCATCAATTCTAGTCTCTGCCTTGATCTTTTGGGTTCTCCTCATGAGTTCACCCACTCCAGGCAATACTGCTCACTGGGTTTGGACCTGACCTGAGAGGGGGTATATTTAACATGTCTTCTTAAAGATTATGAGGTTTTCTCATCTTTGAGGATTTCTGCATGGAATTATCTGTACATTAGTCATAGCAAAAACAAGATTTATCGAAAACAGACAAAAAATGCAATTCAAGCAAAAGAAAACGTTTGCTTGACGTACCTAGATTTATACTTCTCATGAGCTGAAAGAGATAAGAAAGTCTCAGCTTAGTTACAGACTGAAAAAGAAAAGTGAATGGTTTATGACCCTTGAAAGCAGCGTTATTTCTCTGACTGCTCAGGTCCTTTTGTCAGCATGATGTAGCTATTGAGCTAGAGCCGTGAATGACTCCTGTCAGGACCTGGGGCTGGAACCCGGTAGAGTAGGGTGGATCCAGATCCCCATACCTCTTGTGGTTGCCCCAACCCCTGAGGTGTCTGCCTACCCATCTTTGGTCAAGAGGCCTGTGTTTTAATTATGTATTTTTAGTAGGGCTATTGATTAATTTCAGTTAACTCATGCAATTAACTAAAAAAAAACCTAATCACACTTTTAATTGCACTGTTAAACAATTGTAATGTATTCAATATTTTGGGTGGTTTTCTACATTTTCATATATATCTTGTACTCTGTGCTCGTAATTGAAATCAAAGTGTATATTTTGATTACAAATATTTGCATTGTAAAAATGATAGAAGAAATAATATTTTTCAATTCACCTCATACAGTATTCTTGCCAGCAAGTTAAAGAAATATGGGCTGGATGAATGGACTATAAGGTGGATAGAAAGCTGGCTAGATCATCGGGCTCAACGGGTAGTGATCACTAGCTCCATATTTATTTGACAGCCAGTATCAAGAAGAGTGCCCCAAGGGTCAGTCCTGGAGCTGGTTTTGTTCAACGTCTTCATTAATGATCTGAAGGATGGTGTAGATTGCACCCTCAGCAAGTTTGCAGATGACACTAAACTGGGAGGAGTGGCAGGGACACTGGAAGGTAGGGATAGGATACAGAGGGACCCAAACAAATTAGAGAATTGGGCCAAAGGAAATCTGATGAGTTTCAACAAGGACAAGTGCAGAATCCTGCACTTCGGATAGAAGAATCCCATCCTGCTAAAGACTAGGGACTGAGTAGCTAGGCAACAGTTCTGCAGAAAAGGACCTAGGGGTTATAGTGGATGAGAAGCTGGATATGAGTCAACAGTGTGCCCTTGTTGCCAAGAAGGCTAACTGCGTTTTGGGCTGTATAAGGAGGAGCATTGATAGCAGATTGAGGGATGTGATCATTCCCGTCTATTCGGCATTGGTGAGGCCTCATCTGGAGTATTGTGTCCAGTTTCGGGCCCCAAACTACAAGAAGGATGTGAAAAAACTGGAAAGAGTCCAACAGAGGGCAACTAAAATTATTAGGTAGCTGGAGCACATGATTTATGAGGAGAGACTGAGGGAACTGGGATTATTTAGTCTTCAGAAGAGAAGAACGAGGTGGGGATTTGATAGCTGCTTTCAGCTACCTGAAAGGGAGTTCCAGAGAGGATGGATCTTGACTGTTCTTAGTAGTAGCAGATGACAGAACAAGGAATAATGATCTCAAGTTGCAGTGGGGGAAGTTTACGTTGGATATTAGGAAAAAAATTCACTAGGAGGGTGGTGAAGCACTGGAATGGGTTACCTAGGGAGGTGGGTGGAATCTCCTTCCTTAGAGGTTTTTAAGGTCAGGCTTGACAAAGCCCTTGCTGGGATGATTTAGCTGGGGATTGATCCTGCTTTGAGCAGGGGGTTGGACTAGATGACCTCCTGAGGTCCCTTCCAGCCCTGATATTCTGTGATTCTGTGATTCAACGTTCTGTAGTGCAATCTCTTTGTCCTGAAAGTGCAACTTACAAATTTAGGGCTTTTTTTTGGTTACATAACTGCACTCAAAAGCAAAACAGTGTAAAACTTCAGAGGCTACAAATCCATCCAGTTCTATTTCTTGTTCAGGCAGTCGCTAAGACAATCATGTTTGTTTACATTTACAGGAGATAATGCTACCCTCTTCTTCTTTACAATGTCACCAGAAAGTGAGATCAGGCATTTGCATGGCACTTTTGTAGCTGACGCTGCAAGGTATTTACATGCCAGATACACTAAACATTCGTATCCCCCTTCATGCTTTGGTCACCATTCTAGAGGGCATGGTTCAGTGCTGATGACCCTTTTAAAAAAATAATGCGTTAATTAAATCTATGACTGAACTTCTTGAGGGAGAATTGTACAATCCCTGCTCTGCCATATATTTCATGTTACGGCAGTCTCTGATGATGACCCAGCACATGTTGTTGTTTGTTTTAAGAACACTTTCACTGCAGATTTGACAAAATGCAAAGAAGGTACCAATGTGAGATTTGTAAACATAGCTACAGCATTTGATCCAAGATTTAAGAATCTGACATGCATTCCAAAATCTGAGAGGGACGAAGTAGAGAGCATTCTTTCAGAAGTCTCAAAAGAGCAACATTCCGATGTGGAAACTACAGAACCCGAACCACCTAAAAAGAAAATCACCCTTCTGCTGGTGGCATCTAACTTGGATAATGAAAATGAACATGCATCGGACTGCACTGCTTTGGATGGTTTTCAAGCAGAACCCGTCATCAACATGGATGCATGTTCCCTGGAACGGTGGTTGAAGCATGCACATCTAGCACATAAATATCTTGAGAAACCAGCTACAATAGCACCATGAGAACATCTGTTCTCACTTTCAGGTGACATGGTAAACAAGAAGCTGGCAACATTATCTCCTGTAAATGTAAACAAACTTGTTTGTGAGATTGGCTGAACCAGAAGTAGGACTGAGTGGACTTGCAAGCTCTAAAATTTTACATTGTTTTATTTTTGAATGCAGTATTTTTGTACATATTTCTATATTTGTAAGTTCAACTTTCATGATAAATAGATTTCATTATAGTACTTGTATTAGGTGAATTGAAAAATACTGTTTCTTTTGCCTTTTTACAGTGCAAACACTTGTAATAAAAATATTTATAAAATGAGCATGTACACTTTGTATTCTATGTTCTGATTGAAATCAATATATTTAAAAATGTGGAAAACATCCAAAATATTTAAATAAATGGTATTCTATTGTTGAGCAATGTGATTAATCACACAATTAATCACAATTAATTTTTTAATCATGCGATTAATTGCAATTAATTTTTTAATTGCTTGATAATCCTAATTTTTAGTACTATAATGTGCATTGAAATTACATAAGAACTGGTGGTGATACGCTGGGCATAGTAATAGAAATGCCTTAATATGTATTATCTGATAGAATTCTTCTGATGCCTTAGGAACATAATATGCTTTTAACAACTCTGTGTGAAGGATTATTCGTCCCTTTTTAACCTAACAAAATAAGGAGATTAAAAAAAATAAATATTAATGTTGTAATTCAGACTGATAAAAGATGTCAAAGTTAAGGCAGGTACAGGTCCTCTGACCTTTGTTCCAATTGCTCTCCTTTGTCTTTCGGTGATATGAGTCAAGGACAAAATGGTTCTGCCCTACCTTTGAACTTGCAAGGTTTAGTTTATTTTGTATCAGCATTGTAATTAAGCAATAACTGATTACAGTGCATTCCTAGGTGATTATTGCACATCTTTGAATAGTCTTTCAGCAAACACCCTGAGCCTAAAGCCAGTTGGCTAAGATGCAAAAAATGCAAAATCCCTTGGAAGCAATGTACACAGTGTAAAATCTTGTCCCTATGGAAGTCAATGGGAGTTTGCCATTTGTCTTCAGTGGAGCCAGGATTTCATCCAATGTCCAGTCTATTTTTATTATTGTTGTTTGAAATTTAAATATTGATACAAATATTGGGTCAGATCTTTTCTACAATTCAAGCCAGTTGCAAAACACCCATTGTCTTAACAGGCAGTAGAATCAAGCCCAGGGATAAGACTAAGCCCCTGAAATTACCAGGTAAAACCAAAATGGATGAGAACTCAGGAACAGCCCATTCAGATCATTTCATTTGTTTCTGCCATTTTAATGCCATTTCACAATGTTGTTTAAAGTAACTAAAGTACAGGTTATATGCAAAATAAATTAAATACGTGGATTTAACTGGATGGCACACAGCATTGCCATAGCTACAAGAGGTATAGCCCCAATCCAAGTATAAAAGTGAGAAATTATCTGTTCCATTGTTCTAAATGAATTAAGGTGGGATTTGCAAAAGCACCAAGCATTGGCTTAACTCTGCTCCACCTGAAACTGATGATAAAACTCTCATTGACTTCAATGGGAGAAGGGTTTGGTCAAAATTAAGCACTTTTGAAAATCCTGTCTCTGAAGTTTCAAGTGATGCCTGATGCTGAAGCGGCATGGGAGTGGTGACAGCAAGAATCACCCAACACAAAGTCTTTCTAGGAGTTCAAAGAGGAACAGCCACAGCAAGGGTGCAATATATGGGGGCGGGATCTGTGTGCACACAAAGGGGTAAAAGAAAAACCATTTGATCCAGTTTCTCTCTTACTATCATGCTTGTCTTATCGCACACACACAAGTAAAATGTTTTGGTTGGTCTCCTGGCCAAACTTGATCCCACTCACTTTTAATACTTTCATCATTTTATGGTGTCCTTGCATGATAAGGCCATTCATCCACTGAAGATATTTTCACTCTGCCTAGCCAGCAATATATCTTTTAGTTAAACTGTAAGCTCTCTCGCCCCCACATACCCACACACACTACATATATTATCCTGCCTTCCTGCAGAGGGGAGATTTAGGCCAGCATGGACTAATTTACCACAAAATTGTGAGGATGAGAATTCTGTCCTTCCAGTCCCATTGCAGAGCTGTGGAGCACTCAGGCCAATTACTTGGGCTGTGCAATGAGACTGTGAAAGGATGAGATATGTCAGGGTGGAATAACAACAAGAGGGCCTGATTTGACCTGGTGTGATAACACAAGTGCAAAGGGGTTACACTGTTCTTTACAAGCAATTCCTGTCTCTGACCTGACAAACTCACTACACCTAATACACCATTTTCATGGTATTGATCCATAAAAGGTAACTTGTGAGGTCTTCACTGAAAGATTGTAACTTATCGGAACTCATAATCATGGTGAGAAGTGTGTACAGGTAATATTTAAGTTATAATGTAACTATATTAAAAATTATGCCCTTGTGATCTTAGAGCAAAAGTGAGTCACCAAGGAATAATCTCTCTCAGCTAGGGTGACCAGACAGCAAATGTGAAAAATTGGGGTGGGGGATAATAGGAACCTATATAAGAAAAAGACCCAAAAATCCCCTATAAAAATGGGACATCTGGTCACCCTACAGTGTGGTATGTGATTGCTGGTGAGTATTTGCTTCAGGTTGGGAGGCCACCTGTAAGCGAGGACTGCTCTGTCTCCCATGATCTGTGAGAGTGAGGGACTGTTCTTCAGGATAGGTTGTAGATCTTTGATCATTCACTGGAGTGGTTTTAGTTGGGTGCTGAAGGTGACGGCTAGTGACATTCTGTTATTTTATTTTTGGGCCTGTCCTGTAGTAGGTGACTTCTGAATACTCTTCTGGCTCTGTAAATCTGTTTCTTCACTTCAGCAGGTGGGTATTGTAGTTTTAAGAATGCTTGATAGAGATCTTTTAGGTGTTTGTCGCTCTCTGAGGGATTGGAGTAAATGCGGTTGTACCTTAGAGCTTGGCTGTAGACAATGGATTGTGTGGTGTGTCCTGGATGGAAGCTGGAGCCATGTAGGTAAGTATAGTGGTCAGTAGGTTTCCAGTATAGGGTGGTGTTTATGTGACAATCGCTTATGAGCACAGTAGTATCCAGGAAATGGACTGCTTATGTGGACTGGTTGATGGTGGGATGGAAATTGTTGAAATCATGGTGGAATTCCTCAAGGGCTTTTTTTCCATGGGTCCAGATGATGAAGATGACATCAGAGTAGTGCAAGTAGAGTAGGGTTGTTAGGGGATGAGAGCTAAGGAAGCGTTGTTCTAAGTCAGCCATAAGTCAGGGTAGAGAAAGACGCTGTGCATCCATTTGCTGAGGACTTTAACAGGATGCTTCAGGAAAGACAGAGCCCTAGGTTTTTGAGGCTAGCAAGTGCTACAAAAGTCCAAACACGGGTGAGAATCTACTATATTAAATAGGAATTAAAAGTAACTATTAATAAACATAGGTCCTAGTTCCCCTTTTATAATTTTTTAACCATTTCTTTGCATACTTACACTTGTTTCTATTTTAATCTCTATTCTTTCTTTTGTTTTACTGTAAATGAACTCCAGTGCTGTGTGTGATACAGAAGCAATGGAGTAAGGTAGAGCTGGCAAACTACGGTGCACTGCTCCTTTGGGAATAGAAGATCTGGTAGTTCTGTCAGTGATTGGGGCTGGACACTACAGGGGGACACTTTGAAGGGACACCAGGGCTGGAATGCATAAATTATCAACATAGGCGTGTGCAGTACGTTTCATTAGGGTGTGGACCCAGGGAATTTTATTTATTTATTTTAAAGGCACCACACTCTGCATTGAAAGCCACTTTTTTTTTTTGAGACATTAGGGTGTGCCTGGGCACACCTGGAACGCCCTGTGCGCACGCCTATGATTATCAGCCTGCAGGGCGAAGACAGGGCTGATGTAGCCCAGAGGAGAGTGCTTGAGTGGCAGATAGGCTGGTTGGGTTAGGGAGCTAACGCTCAGCTGGCACAGGCAAGTTTCCCTTATGCTGGAGGCAGGTGGCAGAAAGGTGACTCTCAGTCATGGGTGCCCCAAATAGGGTGATCAGACGTCCTGATTTTAGGGTCTTTTTCTTATATAAGCTCCTATAAACCCCCACTCCCGTCCTGATTTTTCACATTTGCTGTCTGGTCACCTTAGCCCCAAGAAGCGCCTCAAGAAACAGCAGCCAATCCAGCCTTGCTGCAGATACCAAAAACATGGCACATCTTCTAGTGTTTGGCTTCAAAGACATAACATTTAAAAATTATTCTTTCAAAGTTAAATAACAGAATTTTGATCAAAATTCAGCTAGATACTGTTTAAAATATAAGCTAAAATGGCCATTTCAGTTCCAGTAAAAACACTGAGCTTAGAAGTAGTTGAAAATGGGAAAACTATTTTACAATTAAAAAAAAATCAAAATGATTGTTTCACAGGGCTTGAAATTGAGCATGTTTCTGTATGTTTATTAAAATGTTAATGGAAATATTATGAAAAATTATTTAAAAATTGTTGAAATCATTTTAAAATCAGATGTTGTTTGCCCAAAACTAGGTTTTCAATAAACAAATATTTTAATATTTTGAAAAATGATTTATATTAAAATTGATGAAACTTCAATACACATATTAAATGATGTCATAGAAACATTGCAAAAATGGAAAACATTCAAATTTGAAAAAAATGGTTATTCTTGAACTAAAAAAGATATTTTTACAGAAAAAAATTACTAGTTCTAAAATGAGACAAAAGTTGAACTGCAACTAATGAGCATCTAACAAGGGCAGCTCCTTTCTTCTGTGTAGAATTCTATTTGCTATCATTTTTAATGTAAAATAATTTCATTTATTTTGTTTTTAAAGCCGCAGGGTGAAAAAATATAACAAAAATGTATTATCTAAGTCCACAGACTCAGTGGAACAACAAAAACACTGTGAACCCGACTTCTACTTTTTTAAAAAATAGATTTTTTCCCCTCCCTTTACACACACAGCAATTATTCAAAAGAAAAATAGTTGGTATGACAAAATCATAAATAAAACTATTCTTCAGTTAAAGGTGCCATCAAATTAAAAGCCATTCTTTAGTGTAAAAATGTTTTTTTCCCCACTTACAAGTAACACTTAAGGTCACAGATTAGAGAATGAAATATTTATCTCTGTTTTCAGTTTGTTTACTTTGTGCATTTTACAGCACTTCTGCACTTAATCAGTTTCACTCTTTTCCCTTCATAATCAGTTGGGCCATGATGTTGCTTCAGATCCATGAGCGTTTTGGAACAATCGTATGTAAAAATGTTCAGACAGATGTGTGATGGGGTTTTTTTTAAGTTAAGGGGGTCCCCTTAATTAAGGAATAGCTCTCTCTATATGTGATGATTTTGCAGTCCCATCTCTTTATCTTTTGAATAATGACTGCCTGGGTAATTAGGGAGTCACATTTGTTGATTCTATCCCAATTATTAGTTCCCTGTTCCTCAGAGATAAACTCCATTTCTTTTATAGCTGATGGCAGTTGACACAATCCACCTGTCACCATAAATCAGCAAAGATTACTGACAACAGGATGACTAAAGAGAAAAGCCATGTATTCCTATGTAGATTCCTAGATATTGCCATCCTGTCACAGGTAGTCAGATCAAAAAGTGGAAATTTGTCAGCAGAAAATTTTTTTTTCTTTACTTCAGAGCAGTAAATTGGGATTGTTGGCATAATGATCCACTTTCTATTTAAATCAAAGGAGTGACCTGGATTTACCCCAGATGAGGATCTGAATCATACTGTTGATGCACTGACACACATAATGACTTTTGTAAAGATAACCTGTTGCTGGGAACTTGTGTCCTATACTTTTCCATTTGATGGGAGGTTATTATAATAAACTGTTGCTGGGAATTTGCAAACTCCTAGCAAATAGAATATTTGTTGGTATGTTCACATCCAAAAGGCCCGAGCAACAGTTCATCATCATAAGGCTGTTTGGTAAGTGATGAAACAACCCACTGATTTCCTAAAGTGCATTTTCTGCCTAGGCTATGGCTCTGTTAATATTGCTCATATCAAGTCTATAAAACCAAAACCATCTGTGTTTTGTAAAGATCATGGTTTATTTATCTTTTCTTTCAATGAGTCCACTGACAATGCATGATTAAAAGTAATAGGGATTTACAATGTAAATGTAAGTATATATATTGGCATGTTAAAATGGTCTTCTTCGTAGCATTTCCTGATATTTCAGTGACAGCTGGTACTATTGATTTCAGCAGGGAAAACAAATTAAGAGCACAAATAATGAAAAAAGCTGAGCTTTTGCAGTGGTTCAGTCTATTTGGTGATGTTATATCCCCTCTTACTTTATTTAAAAATACTAGACTGCTTTTTTATTTGGAGGTTTGATGATTATTTAACATTTTTATCTAGTGCAGTAGTGTATATGGTGCTTTTATAAAAAATAAAGACATGATCTTTAATGTTTTCGGTACTGATGTGTCTGTGTTGGTCCCAGGATATTAGAGATTCAAGGTGGGAGAGGTAATGTCTTTTATTGGACCAGATTCTGTTGATAGAAAAAGACAAGATTTTGAGTTTAGATAGAGCGGAAGAAAAGATGAGTGCTTGGAAGGCTTGAGAGAACGGTTTGATTTTGACAAAGAATTCGAAGGAGTAAGAATCATACTGAATATCTATTTGGATCACGTTTTTAGCTCATTGCTACTTAATGGAGTGGTTTTCATATTCTGATGGATCACAGTGATATTTCATAGATCTCTTCCATGCTTGTAATGTAGCTGTGCATATTTTAGGTATTATGGTTGTAATTCTACTTTTCTTAATATTCTGGGCCTGCCTTGCCTCATGCCAGATTCTGACCCTTGGCTTCCATTCCAGACTTCTGGCTCAGACATCTGGCCTCTGACTGTGGTTTCAACCCTGGACTCCAATTTCTAGCTACCACCTCCCACTCCAGCTACTGGGCCTAACTCCTACTTCAATGACTAGCACAATCACCCACTGGCAAGGAGACTGTAAATTAACTCCCACTAACTAATTCACATTTTTTCACTTTTTTCCTGTCTCTTGGTTTGTAAGTTAAACCATTTTAGATTTCTTTACACCTATTTAAGCAATTAGGTATTTACTTAATATTTGCATTACAGTAGGGTCCACAGGGCCAGTCAGCATTAAGGCCTTACTGTGCTAGTGCTAGTTTCTGTGGTAGCTTTAGTTCTACTATCCAGCTGAATAATCGGTTCCGAAGACCTGAAATAGTCATAACTCCTGTCTTTGGGGATGTGATCGATGGTATAACCATTTAACTCCAAGTCACTGGGGATATGGTGAGCTATTTAGAAAACATTCTCAATTAACATAATTACAAACTATAAAACAATTATGAACAATAGTAATACCATAAGCCTGTGACAACCAATCTGTCCCTTAAAGGCAGTAGCACCTCGTGGTCAGCCCACTACTTGTGGCATGGGCCATTAAGGGTTCAATAGAGAGAGCTATAGAGACCTAAGGGGGATATAGCCAGAGAATAAGTGACCCCAGGAATGAATCATAATTGCAGAAGAAATCCTCTTACTGTTCCTTTAAGGATGTAGGGCCAGAAGACATGCAGAGAGGGTGGGGCAAGGTTCCCCTCTCACCTAGCCAATAAGAAATGAACTGGGAGAAGGTGTCAATATAAATTCTGCTTCCGCCTTTATAGGAAATGCTAAAAGATACAGCAAGGAAGCTCCTACAGGGCCCTGCATTAACAGGGAGAAGACAGCAGCAGGGGCAGGCTGCTTACTGAACCTTCCCTCCCTGGAGGTAAGAGGACAGTCTGGGAAAGTGACAGCGGGGGAAGACACTTTCTGAGGCAGACTCCAGCTTCTTGAAGGAGAGTTAGGAGGCTCCTGTACTGAGAAGTGATTAAGAGGGATTGCAGAGAGGGAAGAATTGGAGGATTTCAGCCCTGAGATAGGGCTCGAGCTATAAGGGCCTGGTAGGAAGAGATCCAAGGAAGTAGCAGTAACCAGTTAAACTGAGCAGTATGTGGCTGCTGTGTATAGAGACCCTAGGTTGGAACCTGGAGTAGTGGGTGGACTCGTGTTCCTCTATCAGTCACAGGTAAAGTGCAATAAACCCCAAGAAGAATAGAGGCCTTCTCTGGGAGCCTGAACAAAGGGCTGAGTTTAAAGGGTCAATATTTGGAGCTGACTGTCCTAGTGAGGACAAATAAACTATCTATTGATTGGACTTTTTAATACCCCCAGAGGACAAAGCCACCGAAGACCTACCAACTTTGGACAGCTGCCTGCAGGGGATACCAGCGGCAAGAAAAGTACCACACCCACTAGCTAAGAGGTGCTCAAGAGGTGAGTGCCTCTCTACAATGCCAATATCACTTCATTTACCAATATTACCTGAATCTCGGCTAGAATAAAGGATAAGGTACAGGAATAGGCACTTGGTATGGCATGTGACAAACATGAGGATACCCCCATGATATATTCACCAGTTCCACTACTGGATTTAGACACTGATAAGTAGGTGTCCATAACTGTCCATATGTCAATGTTTGTGAGGCTCTTTTCTCTCTAGTCAGATGACCTCGTATGTGTAATGGGATCCTGGGGTACAACCTGGAACTGTGGGACTGCTGTGCCCTTTTAATTCTCTAGGCTGGCCTGTCTCTCACAATGCTTTGCTAGTGACAAATAGCAAACCCCTCTTAAGTGCTGTTATCACCCAGCCACCATCATACAGAGACACACCCAGCTACGTTGCATCAGTGGTCTCTAAGCCACTCATGAACTATATAGAGGGAAACACCCCTGAGCCTTGCACCACAGAAATTTACAGTTCAAGATCTTCTCTTGGACAACACAAACTCATTAATTAGTTTGCCGCATCGTCAAAGGATAGCGGACATGCACCAGTCTTTGTAATCTGAGCTCTTTAGCTTAGGCCCCAAGCTCTTTAGACAAACTCCCTGAGAAGGTGTGGCAGGGCAAGGGTAAAACCTCTAGAATGCCCTGCCTCTGTGAGTTTAAACTCTGCTTCCTGGCAGGAGGCCCAAGGGCAGGGGCTGTCAGTACCTGGCAGGGGAGCCCACCTGGAAGCCCTAATGAGCATAGTTGGGGCTGATTGACCACAGTTGAGGCAGGAAGCTGACCGGGCTAGAAAAACCCTGACCCATGCTCAGTAGTGGGAGGCCAGGTAGGGAACAGGAAGCTGAAATGGTGTCTCCTGGCTGTGAGTAAGGTGCTTCGAGGGCCTGGAATCCCAGGAACCAGGACAGTGGGTTAACTGTCAGGGGATTGGAGGAGCACTGTTTGTCACTTTGAAACCATGAACAAGCACTGTATATAAAGAATACTTGGGTGAAATACTGTGGAGCGGTGTAAAGACCTTTATTGGGGAGCAGAGAGAACACAGGACCAGGCACGGACCCTGTGACAGAAGGATAAAACATTAAAATAAGTTTATTAAATACAGAAAGATTTTTAAGTGATTATAAGTGGTAGACAAAGGTCAGAGTTACCTAAGAAATAAAAAGTAAACATGCATTCTGAACCCTAAACTTGCAGACTAAGCAAGATTTGAATCAAGCAGATTTTCTCACCCCACTGGATATTACAGATAGGTTACAATTCCTAATGCACAGGCTGAATTTCCTTCTCAACCTGGAACCAGTCCCCTCAGTTCAAAGTCTTTATTTTCCTAGCATTGTTGTTGCCTTCAGAATGGGCGGGGGGAGGTGATCTCATGATGCCATTGTTCCTTATTTTACACACTCCATTCATCTCCCAGGAAAGATACTGGTCCAGGTTTTTCTTGGTGGACCTCATTGAGTCACAAAGTTGAGCAATCGCCATTGTGTGGTGCTTGTGCAACTATCTTGTACAGAACTGTAAATGTCTTCTCTACAATTCCGCTCCTGGTCAATGGCTCAAGATGGGTGCTTAATGCCCATTGGGGTATGGTCACCACCTTTATTGTCACGGTAGAGCTAGCAGAGGGTATCTCCCAAATCTACAACATATTTCAATAGCAACCGTATAGCAAAATCTCATAACGTCATACAGACTAATGACATATATATTTTGAGAAAACAATGGGATTTAGTAGATCATGACCTTTAATATGGTATCTTACGTGGGCTTTGAATGAAATATCACAGGCATATACCAAAGATGAATATGGGGGTTGCAGGGTGCTACTTTGAGATACCGTGTGTCACAGCAAGCCACTGGATTATTCTACTGATTGGTCATCTTGTGCACTACTGGTTTGGGGCTCCATGGTGTCATTTTGGCATTCATGTCTGTCTTTGGTTGGTACAAATGTCACATCAGCCTAATCAGTAGTTTCCAAGTTTACAGAAACATCAGCATCCTCATTTTCCCAGATGTGAGTGAAATGTTTCTCCCTCTGCATTCAGAGTCCCTGTGCCATGGGCTGTATCTGGTACCATCACACAAAGTAGTTCATCGTCACTCTCACTATCAGAATCACTGGAGTTCAAATTTCTGTTCTCATTTTGATCTCTTATTGCACTAGTTTGCCTGGTTCCATGTCTTTGATTGTTGTGGTTTAGAGTGTGGTGTTATAATCGGGGCAAGGAAGTCACAGAAGTCACAGATTGCAGTGGGAAACTCTAATATATCCTAGTCCATCTTCTGCTTTTACTTCATAGACTGTGGATAGCTCCTTTCCTTTCAAATACTACATGAATCTTATCTTTCCAATAGGATCTGATTTTGCATGGTGCCCCTCTCTCTGAAAGATTCTAGACAAATATTGTGTCATCTGGAAAGAGGGCAGCCTGATGCACCTTCTGATCATAATGATTGTTTCCATGAGCAGCAGATTATTGAGAAGATTTTGATGCCAGTTCACTAACTTCTTTCATTTGCTGTTTCCATTTCTCAGTATAATCTTTATTGTCCCTGTCACAGTTTCAGGGTAACTGCACATGTATTTCCTTTCTGTGGTCCCACTTAATGTTTCCAGCTTCCAGCCATCACCTCTCTTGGGTGGAAACACATGTCTCTCTCCTTCCTGACTGGGGTCTTAAAGTGGCACAGTTCCCTGCCTTACATGGTGATATCCCCAGCAAGCAGGTTTGCCTATAGGCCAAACCCTATGCATTGCTCTCTCTCCAAGGTCTTTGTCAGCAGTTACAAGTTCCCACATAGCTCTTTCTAAGCAAGCACACTTGTTTTTAAAGGTAAAAGCATTACAGAGAAAACATAATAAAGAGTTTTAAACACACACTAAACATACCAGGAGTCACCCATCAGTCTTATGGGGCCTAGTAAGCCAAAGTTTTCCCAACCATTGTGCAAAGAATGTGGATCTCTCTTAGACAGAAGGTCCTGTCTGTTTGCTTGAGTAAAATAAAAAGGCCTTGTGTATGTTCAAGATCCTTCTTTTATGTGAAAAGGTCTTCCTTTTGTCTTCTAGTCTCTGGAAAACACATCTTAAGCCACTATATTTAAACCACGTTGGGGTGATACCTTTCTAGCACTGTTTAGTTTCAGTGATATTCATTCTCTCCCTCACACACATACACAGACACACACTTCCTGAAGGAGTTGTGGTAACCTTGCCCCTGGAGTTGCATACAATCCCTGTCACCATAATGATACATAAATTTAGTACAATGTGATCCCAAAAATACTGCATGGGATTGCAATATCTGTCCTAGTCTCCAGGTGCAGATTCAGAATGTATAGGTCAGCCAAATGCAATGTTAGTGGGTAGACTAGTTAGTAGGTTAATCAAGATCTCTCATTTAATAAACAGAAGTGTGAGAATTCAGTAGCCTCATTTTGTGTATAATCATAGTCATGGAGTACTTTATTAAGAGTCCTTCCAGTTTCACTTCTGTTCTTCAGGAAAAGTTCTCAATGAAACCAGCAGAGTTTGGTTCAGCCTTTCTACTTGCTGATTGCCCTGTGGGTGGAATAGGATTGTGCAAGATGTTTCAATTTTACACTAGTGCTGTAATCTTTGGAAAAAAAATTTTCCAACTCTGCGCCTTGGTCATGATGGATTATTTTGCAGAAACCAAATTTTAAAACCAAGTCTTGGAAGATCTTTTTTTGACTGACTTTTTGTTGGTGGTAGGGTAGGCGTGGACAAACCTAGGGAAGTGACTCACTATGACTAAGATGTATTTCTTTCTTTACTCTTGTCAAGATGCAAGAAGTTTATTGATACAAGCCCAAATGGCTCTGTTGTAACTATATGAGTTAGTGGAGCACTGGTAGGCTGGTGAGATTTCTTTAGCATCCCCACATGTACAGAGTGTACACTACCCATTTCTTTCCAACTAAATTAGCTATTCTCGTTTGCTTCTTGAGTGTTAGATGGCAAATGGAGGCAGCTCCTGGTAAATCGGATGGAGTGCCAGCTTTTTCTCTGCTCTCTTGCGAGTTCCTGACTGATCCTGTGCTTTACTGCCACATCTGTAACAGGTTTCAGAGTGGTAGCCGTGTTAGTCTCTAGCAGCAAAAAGAATGAGTACCTGTGGCACCTTAGAGACTAACAAATGAATTTGGGCATAAGCTTTCTGTAACAGTGCTCATAAATACTACTTCTGCCAGACTGCTTGCAGCTAGCACTTCCTCTTCTCTGGGGTTGTCTGTCTGCATGGCTGTGCATACCATTATCAGTTATGTTGTCACATGCCTGGACAGCTTGCTTTAAGATGTCACCAGACTCCTCATTGCTCTAATATGTTAACTTTGGCATTTGCACCTTTGATGTAATCAGTCAATACTAGCCTTTAGTACCCCAATCTCATTAATTAGTGAGTCACCTTTGGATAGCCCTTTTCTCTTGGGAGGAGGCAGATGCTCCTTTGCTTTTAACCTGTGCTCTATATAGGGCAGTGGTTTCCAACCTTTTCTCTGCCATGACTAAAGATACCTTTAGTTATTTTGAGGCACACTACTATTTTGTCTCCAAATGAACTTGCCGCCTTTTTGCCTTAGTTTAAGCTATTTACCACCCTTGCCACTCAGTCTGTACAATAAAGTTCATGTTAGAGTCTAACATCATTAACTTTATTGTACAGACTGTAATTTTCAGTTGACTCACACATTCACATCAAGACCTGAGTTCTGCCTCCTCACTCCTCAGCCCGCACTTCATACCAGTTCTGTCCCCCGCAGCTTCCCCATCCCATCCAAGGAGGGCTGCAGCAGTGTCTCTGCTCCCCCTCCAGGCTGGGGGTGGGGAACAGGTCTAGGGGCTCTTCCCCCAGCCAGCAGGAGGTGGAGGGGCAGAGGAGCTGACCCATTGCTTACAAGAGGAGTTGGTGGAAGAGAAGGAGATTACGCTGTGGTTGGTTGGTTGCTCTGTCCCTGGGAGAGGTGGGGCAGACAGCCAATCAAAAGATGGCTTTCCCCAATTACTACTGCCGCCTCCTCCACTCCCACTCCATAGGACTCATAGATGCTATTTTAACCTGGCTTTGGGGAATGGAATGTGACACATGCATAATATTTGAAAGGAGACTCCACCCAGAAAGCAAAAGTAAAGACACTAATTAAAATAGAAGGGAAGGGCTTTTTATTCACATGTAGTTTTTCAAAAAATCCCACGGCACACCTGTTTTGGCTGACAGTACACCGGTTGGGAAACACTGTATAGGGCAATTGCATAGAATTACCAGCTACTGGCTTAGCATGTGCCTCTTTTCCCCTCTTTTGCTGTTTCTCTACCTCGTCACTTACAGCAGCGTGCAGCTTCTCAAACAAGGTCTTATCTGCACCCTGATTATCTTTTAAATACGATTGCATCAGCCTGAATATTGTCATTCTGTGATCCTGTCAGGACTGAACAGAGAAACATATTTTGTACAAGGACAGGGTCATATCTGAGGTCAGAGTCAGATTCTTGTGAGGCAAACCATACTTTGTCTCAAATCAGATGCTTAGACTAGGAAGTCCCAACGTGTGACTTCTGGCTTTTGTGTTACTCTGGAGAGCTGCTGGTGAAGTTCAGTTGCACCTCTTTTTCCTGATGATAGGACCTTAAAATGCACAACTTCCATGATTTCTGCCTCAGTGTACTCCTTGCGAATGGGATAAACCAAACTTCTCGTGCTTAGCCTAGTGATACTCGGCTCTCAATGGTTCAGGAGCCAAATTAGTGAGCAACATTACTCAAAAAAGCCATAGTAGTGTGAATTTTTATTTTTTCATTTATATATGTTTAGATATAATATTCTCACAGCAAAATGGCTGACAGTTTGCTAATAACTCTGGTTAATAACTTATATTGGCTACTAATAACTTAGACAATTAGTTAATAACTTAGATTGGATACTAACTAAATCATCCTGTTTTAATATCATGTGCTTCAAAGAGCTGCAGGAGATACATTAGGAAGCCACTTGTGGCTCCCAAACCTCATTCTCTGTATCACTGGCTTAGCCTCCCCACTTGGGGGTGGGGGTAGGGAGTTCCTAATCTGTCCTGTTCCTGTCTTTAAAGTTGGTTCTGTTTTCTGGGGTGGGATAACAGATGTTCCTGGGGTGTGTGTGTGTGGAGTGGGGGGAGTTGGCTTGTAATTTCTTTTATGATTTCCTGAAACTGTATTTCAAGAAACTTTAGTTTTTAGCCTACTGTTTCTGAATTATTTCTACTTCAGTTGTTTCACTTTGCTCCTCTTTTGCTGTATCAGTTCAGTGTAAAATGTGTTAATGCCAACAATGTAGGCAATCCCTGATCTTCATAAGTGATCCATTCATAAGGACATAACTCTTTCAAATCTTCCTGCTCATTTTGGTTTCTTAGACATTTGATTAACACAAAGTGGCTTTTTGCTGCAGTTTCACTGTGACTTGTCCCAGAAATGTCCAGAGTCATACACTTCTTTTAAATGCTTATTCTTTAGCTGGTGTAAAAGTCTTTTGACCTCACAGGTCCTCTCCCAGCCATAGTGCTTATAAACTATTAAAGCTTCCTTGTAAGCTTTCCTGAAACCATCTACAGCAGCTTCTAGGAAGCTTCATCTCAGAGAAGTCAGATCATTGAAACTCTGCCTCTCCTGCAAGGCTCACCAAACGTTACACACCCAAACCAGGCACACTTTTAAAACTGGAGTTTTATAAAAAAAAGTGTGTGAATAGCTTGCACAAGCCCCATATCTTTTCAGTCCTTTTAGAGCACATGCAATTTTGGTGCGTAACCTTTGACCTGCCTTAGCAGACTTTCAATCCTTAAAGGGACAGGATACCCAGTACTTCTAACCCTTACTTTCCCTTATAAGTACTACACAACAGACTACACATCCTCTGAATATGAGCCCTGATGCCCAGGGGCTGTGGAAGGTCTGCAAAAGTGTGTGTGTGAGGAGGCAAGACACTCACTCAAATTCAGCCCACTTGTCCCTCTGTCATGCCAGCAGGGCAGTGATTTTGCTGGCATGCCAGCCAACTCTGGTCAGAGGCCAGCCCTCTACCCTGCTGCTGATTGTGCACTTGCTAACTTCAAGTTCTCAGAAGTTGGGGGCTGGCCCTTTTACCCTCCTTCTCCTCTCCCCTCCCCCAACTCCCATCTCAGGCACTATGATGATGCCTGGCTTTCCTTTCCTCTAATCTCTGAAAAAAGTTTGTCATATAGTCAGGCTTCTCAACATGAGCACAGTAGCTTCAGCCAGAAAGGAGCTCTTATGTAAGAGTTGAAACCAGCCACAATACAGCCAAGAAATGAATTGAAACAAACATTTCCATTGTTATTTGAATAATCTTTTACTACTGTGTTTCAAGTAGCACACTGTAGTATTCATAACTCACCAACACAGTATCATACATCATCTGAAAGCAAGACTCCTGAAAGGAGTGAGCATTGCATTCATATTTAGATCAGTTGTCTTGCAGGATTTTGCTCTAAAATAATATTTTACATCTGTGAAGCCTCTTGCAGTTCAGAAATGTAAATAATCATTTCCCATATGATGTTGAGACTGCCAGTGTGGTGTTGACCTTGAGGGCTTGCTGCAGCGCCTGTCTGTTTTCCTACATATTTGGGGAACATCCCAGGACTGAGATCGTTGGGATGCATTTATTTATGTATTTATGTGCCTGGCTGGTTCAATTTATGTTTCAGAGTTGAGCTAACTGGATTAGCTAATATGCCTATATTGTAATCTCAACTTCTATAAAATGCAGCAGATGGTCAGATTTTTGTTTAATAATCCTAAATAAAATTTTAAAAAAATACCAGTTAGTTATAGGGGGCTCTAACTCTCCAAAACTCTAAATAAAGCAAATGCTTACATGTGCTTCATCCATTCATGTTTAACAAAGCATTTCAAGTGTACACTTAAGTGTTTTGCTGGACTAGGGCCAGGAAGTTTTGGCAACAGCACAGCTATGTGGCAAGGTATTTATGTCGAATGCTTTTTCGTGGTCACTGCTAATCAGACAGAATCTAAACAACAAGAAATGAATGTGGAGATGAGAACACTATTTCAATGACACAAAAATGAAAGCGTCCCACTGCTGGTCAAACCAACTGAATTATATCTAACAGGCTCACACTGTATTTATTAGTAGTAGTATTACCATAGTACCTACGTGCCCCAGTTATGGGCCTGAACCCCATTGTGCTACAAACACAGAACAAGAAGACTGTCCCTACCCCAAAGAGCTGGAAATCTGCCTTTCACTTGTACTGTTTGAGTTATTAAATGGTTGGCTGTTTTAGCTTTTTAAAAAGCAAAGTACACTTCAAACTGAAATCTACTGAAAGTATATTTTAAATACCTGTGTGTCTATTCAATAGTGGAAGTGAGCTCAGGGAGATATGTTCTTCTATTGAACTACACATGTCTTGTATACACAGAAAGTAGAGCTTCTGAAGCAAACAGGAATAAAAAGCAGAATCACAGTGACTAAAAAGAAAGCTAAGAGGTCCACTCGATTTAAATCTGACACAACTGTGTCAGAATCAAAGAACATTAAAAGATCGTCTCAGATTTTCTCAAAGTTTTTCATTAAAAGACAAACTTCTATTTAAAATTGCTGCGTTTTAGTTTGTTTTATTTTTAAATTGTAAGTTTAAAAGTTGCCTTGGAACTGCTATTCTGAATGCTAGTTTTTCTTGGCTCCAGTCTTTTTTATACTTTTATAAAAACCAAAGGGCAGATTCTCAGCAGATGTAAATTGCCATAGCTCCACTGACTCTGCTGGGAATTGGTCCTTGTGCATATAATAAACAGCTTATCAGAAGACCAAGAAGGTCTGTTATAGTGGAAGTGATAGTGTAGTAATTTCTACAGATCTAGCCAAACTGAAATGGTGGAAAAAAGGACACCTTCTTGGTAGATGTCAGTCACAGTCTGAGAGAACTGATGGGAGAACTTCCATGCCCTCAGTTACTAGAGGACTAAGGACTCTTAGTAATCCTGTTTAATGCTATGGGGGGCTCCCATATTTGTCAGAGTGGATTGCTGGGTTAGTGCTTTGCCCACTAGTTTATCTACCTAAACTAAGGATTTACACTGTGCATCACTGTTATCTGAGGGCCTTGCAATTCTGAGGCCTTGCCATTCTAAAAGTAAACATATGAAGAATCTCTGAAACTTCTTCTTCAACCCCCACTCAACAAGGCTGCAGAATTCTTTTTTTGTTTGTTTGTTTTCCCCAGCCTGAACTGTATGGGGAAATCACATGCATGGAACTTCTAGCTGTTCCAGTCAGCATGGGCAGCCTATACCAAGAACTGTCTCCAAGAGGGAATTATTTTTGAGCTTCTGCTCTGCAGGTGTACTGTACTATGGCTAGTAGAGCTCTAACACTGGCTGAGACATTTAAAAAAATGTACTTAAAAGATTAAATTCCAAAAGGGAAGGAGCTTACCCTCCTGGTCTCATGGAGCTATAACCCTTGTGACCTTTGCATTATTTCCATGAGGAAAGAAATGGAAAAGAGGAGATATTGCACTTGATTGGAGGGAAGAGGAGTGAATGGTGGATCTACAGCAGGGGTTTCCGAACTTTTGGAGATGAGGGCCATACTAAATTTTTGAAGGGGCTTCGCAGGCCACTGCCGCCACCCCCCCCTTTGCTCCTCCAGCCACGCTGCTGCCGTAGCCCCTCCCCCCTTTGCTCCTCCAGCCGCACCGTGGGGGCACTGACCCCTCTGCACATGGGGCCACTGGCAGCAGCTCGCTTGGAGTGGCGGGGGCAGCAGCAGCTTCTCCACATGCTTGCTCAGCTGGAGCCCGGGGGCCAGACAAATCGATGCCGTGGATCTGGCCCCCTGGGCCGTAGTTTAGAGACCCCTGATCTACAGTATTGAAATGCCACTGTTCTGTCCATTCTCAACTCCAGAATCCCACCCCACCTCTGATTGGATGCCAGAAGTCCTCGTAGCATGGTGCTCTGCAGGATGAATGGCCTTCCTCAATCTTGATTGGAATCCATACCCATAGGACCCTCTACACACTTCGTAGGTGAGGTTTTTTTGGTCAGGGGGATGATCTACTCTGTTACCATGCAACTCCTTAAAACACTGATTACTATGCACACATTTCTGTAACTGTGTTCCACAGTACCCAGAGTGTGTGGGGCAGTTCCTTCTGCCTCATATTCTTGAGTTCTACAACCAAAAGATCCTTTTCTGTGTCCCTCTCTGCTCCCTCACCGTACCTCATTCACATTGGTTATCCTTGGCCAGTGAGGACCCAGGGTTCTGTGTGAAATTCACCTCCCACCCAGGGAAGAAGGCACCTTGCCTGCTCCGCCATCTGAGCACTTGCTTTGGGTGGCCACCCCACCAGCCACAGTTTCTCGCTGCCTGGCCATCCCCCCAGCCGCTTATTCTACTCACTGCCTCACAGGCCACTCATTTCCAGCCAACTCTGTCATCTGCTGCTGCTACCTTCCTCTCTGCTGTGACCTCTGCATATCAGTCTCTTAAGTTTCAGCTCTTTGCTCACTGGGCAGAAACACTGCCTCACCTCAAGTGATTTAATCTCCCACTTTACCATAACAAAAAGGCTCCCAGTAAAGCCTATTTAGCTCTGTCATTGAACAGTGGGGAAGAAACAGGTTAAACCAGACTAGAGACTATCCACATCTCCTAGCTAGGACAACTCTCTCCCCGCACCCTTTTTGCTTTCACAGACTTCTGGCATTTGAGCCCCTGCCTTAGTGAGTTCCTTTCAAGTGAGGGTGACCACTCAGAGGCCAGGTTCAGCACATTTCTGCTCCCCTTTACTCATGCAATAAAAATAACATGGATAACTTTTCACTACCTCTGCATTCAGTACTACCATGTTTTGTAACCCAATGCCAGCCAAAGGTGATCACTTTTGAGCAATACATCACTTGTCTACTGAATACCTATGCAGAGTAGGTGTGTTCATGTAAACAGTATCCCTGACACTGTCACAGCAAACCTGGTGGTTGAATTTTGTGACTCTGTCCTCACCTACAACTATTTCACATGTGGAGACAATATATACCTTCAAGTCAGTGGAACTGCTATGAGTACCTGCAGGGCCCCACAATATGCCAACATTTTTATGGCAGACTTAAAATGCTTCCTTAGCTCTCGTCCCCTAACACCCTATTCTACTTGCACTACTTTGATGATAGCTTCATCATCTGGACCCATGAAGAAGCCCTTGAGGAATTCCACCATGATTTCAACAATTTCCATCCCACCATCAACCTCAGCCTGGACCAATCCACACAAGCGGTCCATTTCCTAAACACAACTGTGCTAATAAATGATGGTCACATACATACCACTCTATACCGGAAACCTACTGATCGCTATACTTACCTACTGTGACAAAGCTCCAAGTCTGTCCTTGTGGGTCCTGCACTTCCTGGCAGATTTAGGGGCCTCAGAAACTCATCTAGGCCCCAGAGTGACCTCCCTTTCTCAGTAGAATTGGCAAGAGTCACCACCTAGTGAGTTACCTTCATCACAGGCCAGTATGGAAGATGGAAAAGGGGGGAGCCCGGGCCCACCCTCTACTCCGGACTCCAGCCCAGGGACCCTAATAGTATCAGCTAAGATGGCTGACCTTGTAGGCACAAAACACAATACAATTCCCTGGGCTACTTCCCCACAGCAGTCCCTGCTTCTTCAAACTCCACTTCACCCTTACCTCAGGGCCTCCTTCCTTCAGTATGATATGTTGTCCAACACTCAGTCTCACCAACAGCATAACTTCCTTCCACAGCTCCTGACACCCACACCCACCTGACTAACTGGGAGGTTTTTATCTGGTTTCAGCCAGTCCCTGATTGGCTTCAGGTGTCCCAATTAGGCTAGCTGCTTCTACTCCTTTCCAGAAGGTTCTTAATTGGCCCCAGGTGTCTTGACTGGCCTGGAGTAGCCTTTGTTTGGCTATCCAGGGAACAAGGACCTGCACATCCTGAGACTAATATACCTGCCTTCCAGCACTCTCCTATATCCTTCTGGTCTGACTCCGTCACACTACATGCCTCCAGCTTCCATCCAGGACACACCACTCAATCCATTGTCTTCAGCCAAGCTCTAAGATACACCCGCATTTGCTCCAATCCCTCAGACAGAGACAAACACCTACAAGATCTCTATCAAGCATCCTTAAAACTACAATGACCACCTGGGGAATTGAAATAACAGATTGACAGAGCCAGAAGAGTACCCAGAAGCCACCTACTACAGGACAGACCCAGCAAAGAAAATAGCAGAACACCATTAGCCATCACCTTCAGCACCCAACTTAAATCTCTCCAGTGCATCATCAAAGACCTACAATCTATCCTGAAAGATGATCCCTTAATTGGACTCGGGTGTCTCTAATCTGAGAGAGCCTCTTTTCAGATCATAGGGGAAATGGCCTTTGCTGTTCTAGAGCTGATATACCTGCCTAAGGCCTTCCACCACTCTCCTATGGCTGTCAGATATTAAACTGATGCAGATATAACTTAGATAATTTTTGTACTTCACAGTCCAGGAGACGTAGATAAAGACCAAAAATCTCAGGACACTTGATCGTGGCCTGATAGACTGAGAGACTACTTATCCTTGATCTTAGCTCTAAGGGTCTGAGTTTGTCACAACAATGAAAGCCAGTGTCATAAGTATAAAGTAGCCTAGAATTACTGTTTACCTGTAAGGGGTTAAGCTAAAGGTAACCTGAGAGATGGACAACTGACCAATGAGAAATTCCTCAGGAGACAAAGGATTTTCAGTTTGTTTCTCTCGGGCTCTCTTCTCTGTCCAACTCTGCTATGGAATGAACACAGCTATTCCTTTCACTGTAACTATAAGTTTCTATCAAGTACTGTAGTCAATAAGTTTACCTCCTTTTTATCACTTGGAGGGCTCTCAGGGGTGAGTGTTGGCTGGATGCTTTTTGATATTGTAAGCTTCAGCCGAGATATCAACAGTGGGAGAAAGTTGCTTCAAGGGAGAAGTTCGGTTTCTGAATCCTTTTGTTGATTACACTGGTCTACAACTTTTTAGAAGTCGTATGCTTCAGAGATAAAATGTGATATTTACTATGTATTTTGATGTGCTGAATTCAAATATGACAAAACAACTGATTGGCTACTGTTTCTAAGATATTTACATTTTTACAGTTTATGTCTATGTATATTGTGTAAATAGTAGTAGAGTTTTTAATCAAAAATTGTAAACCTAGGTCTCCATGTGTTTATGGTTGCCTAACATGATATTTCACCTGTCCTGTTTATGTAACACTTTAAAAATCAGCAAAAAGGTTATAAATCAAATGTATTATGAAACAAAAGGCAAAAAACTATTGTGTGCATAGTTTAGTCCTATTGAATGTCTACTCGGCGCTTCTTGGCTTGTCTCTTGTCACTGTCCAGCAATAGTCTGCAAGCATTGATGGGCTCCATTTGCCCTGATAGTGTTTCTCCATTGTTGCAATGTCCTGGTGAAATCGCTAGCCGTGCTCGTCGCTCACTGCTCCGCAGTTCGGTGGAAAAAAATCTAGATGAGAGTGCAAAAAATGTATCTTTAGTGACATGTTGCAACCAAGGCTTTTGTATGCCTTGAGGAGGTTTTCCACCAACAACCTGTAGTTGTCTGCCTTGTTGTTTCCGAGAAAATGTGTTGCCACTGACTGGAAGGCTTTCCATGCCGTCTTTTCCTTGCCACGCAGTGCATGGCCAAATGCATCATCTCGAAGTTCACAAATCTGAGGACCAACAAAGACACCTTCCTTTATCTTAGCTTCACTTCACCTTGGAAATTTTCCACAGAGGTACTTGAAAGCTGCTTGTGTTTTGTCAATGGCCTTGACAAAGTTCTTCATCAGACCCAGCTTGATGTGTAAGGGTGGTAACAAAATCTTCCTTGATTCAACGAGTGGTGGATGCTGAACACTTTTCCTCCCAGGCTCCAGTGACTGTCGGAGTGGCCAATCTTTCTTGATGTAGTGGGAATCTCCTGCACGACTATCCCATTCGCAGAGAAAACAGCAGTACTTTGTGTATCCAGTCTGCAGATCAAGCAAGAGAGCAACAACCTTCCAATTGCCACAAAGCTGCCACTGATGTTGGTCATAGTTTATGCACCTCAAGTTGTTTCATGTTGTCATAGGTTTCCTTCATATGGACTGCATGACCAACTGGAATTGATGGCAAAACATTGCCATTATGCAGCAAAAAAGCTTTAAGACTCGTCTTCGATGAATCCAATGAAGAGTCTCCACTCATCTGGATCGTGAACGATGTTGAGGGCTGCCATCACACCATCGATGTTGTTGCAGGCTACAAGATCACCTTCCATGAAGAAGAATGGGACAAGATCCTTTTGATGGTCACGGAACATGGAAACCCTAACATCACCTGCCAGGAGATTCCACTGGTGTAGTCTGGAGCCCAACAGCTCTGCCTTACTCTTGGGTAGTTCCAAATCCCTGACAAGGTCATTCAGTTCAGCTTGTGTTATGAGGTGTGGTTCAGAGGAGGAGGATGGGAGAAAATGTGGGTCCTGTGACATTGATGGTTCAGGACCAGAAGTTTCATCCTCTTCCTCTTCCTCGTCTGACTCAAGTGAGAATGATTCTGGTGCATCGGGAACCAGCAATCCTTCTCCGTGGGGTATTGGGCGTATAGCTGATGGAATGTTTGGATAATGCAGTCCATTTTTCCTTCTTTGACACACCTTTCCCAACTGGAGGCACCATGCAGAAATAACAATTGCTGGTATGATGTGTTGGCTCTCTTCAAATCATTGGCACTGCAAAAGGCATAGATTTCCTTTTCCTGTTCAACCACTGGCAAAGATTTGTTGCACAAGTGTTGTAGCATATGTGTGGGGCCCACCTCTTGTCCTGATCTCCAATTTTGCAGCCAAAATAAAGGTGATAGGATTTCTTAACTATAGTGGTTATACTGCATTTTTGTGATGCAAAAGTCGCTTCACCACAAACATAGCAGAAGTTATCTGCACTGTTCACACAAGTCACTCTGCTCACTTTGGCTAAACAGAAATGTGTCCCTTTGCAAAATCAAACACTGACAAATAAGAGAGCATGACACTGTGTGATTTCTAGAGCTGATATAGGGCAATTTGTTCAGCAGAGTGATGTAAGCTTCATTATGATTGCATCATCCATGACTTCTAGGAATAACATGATGCAATTCATATCATGTATGATGCAATACCAGTTCAGATTGCATCATTCATTGTTTTGCCTAAAAAGCAAGTACTGTCCAAACCCAGTCATAGATTTATTCATAGATCCAGTCAAAGATGTATTTTAGTCATTTCTGGTTTAAATTGAGATCCCTTCCCTTTATAACTCACTTATCCTCCACCATTCCCATGTCAAGGGTCGCATATACTGACCCAATAGCATATCTTGAAAACTAGAGCCAATCAACAATTTTAAGCATCATTTTCTTTCTCAGTGACCCAGAATTAGTAAAGTGTGACTACATTTATTTCAGAAGCATTTTGGCTGTAGAGCAGTGTTATGGTAGATGCTGTTCTATTGATGGTTATAAGGGATTTACTCCTTTCTCTTTTTTTTTCTTTTATTAAAATCTTTCTTAAGAATCTGACTGCCTGTTTTCCATTGTGTAAGATCCTGGTTTTGGATCAGGCAGTCTCGCAGGTGCAGGCGAGGTGTGTTTGTGGGTTTTTTTGGGTTTTTTTTTTTGTTCTCCTTTCAAGCTTCCCAGGAAGGAAGAAGTTTGGGGGTTTAGGGGAAAGGGAGAGAAGGGTTCCAAACTACCCTAGACTTAGTTTGGTGGTGGCAGCTACTAAGTCCAGAAACAGAAGAAGTTGTATTTTGGGGAAAAAACATTTTAACCCAAGCTGGTAAAATAAGCTTTGGGGGTTAGTTCTTTTTTCATGCGGGTCCCCACATCTGTACCCTAGATTTCAGAGTGGGGAGGCAATCCTGACAGCCAGTCACTGATTCTGCTTCCTCATGCCCCAAAATTCAAAACAAGCCAACACACCATTGAATGAAAATGTAAGAGGAGGTCTGTGCAGACTTAGTTATTGCTACTTGTTAGTAGTTTGGATGAAAACAAGTTGGTGGTCTCAGACCAGATTTCAGTGGACAGGTATCCACATTAAAAACAAAACAAAATCCATCCACACAGTTGACACACTCTGACACAGCAGAAATTGAGTGATCATGAGAATGGAATGCCCCTGTGGGTTGCTTTAATTTATGCCAACACTCATGCATCTTATATGATAGCAATGGATTACCTTGAATAGGAAACCTCTGTCTGTGCTCTCTTTTCCCAGCCACAATCAGCAGCTGAGAGAGGGAGCTACCATGCTACCAAAGGGTCTCCCTGCTCTGGTGTGATCCTCCTGTGGCCAGTTAAGTGGGTTTTAGGGCTGCTTCACACAGTCAGCCCCGTGCAAAGCAGCTGCAGTGAAACTGAAGAATAGGACCTTTCCGTATGGTTTTGCTTGCCAGTATTTCAGTATATGACAGAAAGCGTTGAGAGCTGAAAGAAATAGCATGTAAAGGTATTCCTATGAAATTCTTTGCTGTTATTGGTGGTAAGGCGTAGGGTCTACTGTGGGTTTTCACTATGCTTCATTGTTTCCAGTGATGGTGAGAAGTGGTGTTAGGGATGTATTTACATTTTCACCACCCCAGAACACTGCAGTTTTGTGGAATGAATTACAGTAGGCACTTATATGGAAACATAATAAGTTTATGCCGAGGTAGTGAATTAATGATGGGAACATTGTGTGTTTAGAATAGATTATTTGGTTAAAGTTTACATGTCAGCGAATCTTCCCACACTAATGTCTTGCTTATAATAATAATTATGCATATGCTAACACTTATTTTCTTAAGCACTGGGTTGCTTAGAAGAACCAATATTTAATATGGTACTTAAGACCTGTAAGAGGGTGGCCTGCCCCTTTAAAGGCTAGGAGCCTTGGGGACAATCAGCCCTAATCAGTGAACCCCAGTTTGATACACCTGCACTGGCTGTTGGAGCACACAGCCCAGCAGCTTCAGTCGTACTGTTTCTGCTCTCTTTTCAGTAGGAGTTTCTGGGTCCATTCTGCACTAGCACAGGCAGACCACATCCTTCATTCAGTAGCCTGTCAGCCAAAGTTTCTGTCCTCTCCCCTTATTCCAAGGGCAGTTGGCCTGTCTGCATTCTCAACCATGTATGCAAGACTTGCCATCCCAGAGCAGTCCCTTGCCGCATAGTGTAGCATTACAGCAGCTCTGCCACAGCTTCCCTGCCATGCTCTTTGGACTCCTTCAGATGGAGGTATGAGTTGGCCCTCCAGCCAAGCGGTGTTAGAGAACCCTTACTCTGTTTATTCATAGATCCAGTCAAATGTATTTTAGTCATTTCTGGTTTAAATTGAGATCCCTTCCCTTTATAACTCACTTATCCTCTGCCATTCCCATGTCAAGGGTCGCATATACTGACCCAATAGCATATCTTGAAAACTAGAGCCAATCAACAATTTTAAGCATCATTTTCGTTCTCAGTGACCCAGAGTTAGTTACAAACCCTTCCAGGGGAACAGAGTCTCTTAGACAAAATGCAACAAAAGCACAAAACACAGAAATCTTCAGCCCAGTCAGGACTGACATCCAGCCTACTTCTTTGCAGGCAGGCCCCAGCGAGAACAGCCTGTCTCAACAACCACCACCAAGTACCTTGACAATCTAGTCCAGGTCCACCCCCTGCAATGGGTCCTGGCCAGCTACAGTCCTCAGACAGCACCTGGCCATCAACCAGGCTTCTTGCCTGCAGGTAGAAGTAGTTTGTCTGCTCTCCTTCCCATTCAGCTCTCTGAGACCCATTTTTCTAGAAACTGGAGGAATCACTCCTACTATCACTGCTGGGCTTTCCGCTCTGAAGTCCAACATCTAGTGCAGGTGTGATGGGGCGGGGCTCAATGAACCAGGCTGACTGACCCCAGGCCTCCTAGCCCTTAAAGGAGCCAGTCAAGACCCCTGCGAAGTGCAGGGAAGGATCCATACATGCTTACAGTGCAATTAGGCAGACTTGAGAGCTATCTGAGTTATACACATCAGGATAGTATTTTTAGAGTCTCGCTTTGTGGTACAAACTATATATTTATAAGGATCAACATGAATACACATCTATCTTATATTTTTCTTAGCTATTGTATGCAATTGCATACATTACCAATGCTCAGTGAAACATTTCAACACATCAGTTAGTGGAACAATATCATATTGTACTCCTCCCCCTCTCCTGTAAACTGGTTCTTGGCTCCAAAATGGGCCTTTGCTCTTTTTTTGACGAGGTATTTGTCCAACATTGTGGGAGACAGCACTTACAGACCAAAGGACTGTGAATTTGCATAATAGACCATATAACCTGTTTTCTCTTTTCTACAGATATGTTTTAAATACTTAATCAGTAAAGAAAATGGACGGTGTGGGGAAGATACATTTTAAAGGAATGAAAGGAAATAATTTTTCATGCAGTATATAACCAACCCAGGCAATTCACTACAGGAGGATATTAGTGAGGAAATGGTTCTGTGAAATTCAGAAAAAGATTAGTCATTTTTATTAATAGGAATAACATCTGCTGTTGCACAAGCTAGGTAAAAAAGTTACAAGGGATATTTTTCTTCATGCTTCAGGGCATAAACTAATCCCCAGCTAGGGCTGGGAAGGAATTCCCCCTCCACCTCTCTGCTATAGCATTGCACATTTGGCTAGGGACGTTAGTGAGGCTTCCTCTGAATCATCAAGCATAGATTGTAGTCAGAGGCATTGTGCCCGACTGTTCCAGTATGACAACTTCTATTGTTCCTCATCTCCAATATGTAAATATCACAGGGTGCCACAGCACTATTCCCCTAACTGCATCCTGTTCTATTCAAGTATTTGAAGCTTGATCCTTAATTGTGAATTTCCATCCATAATACATGTCTAACCTGATTTTTTTTGTCCGAGACTCCTGAATAATTTAATGGACCTTTGGTGTATGAAAGAATAGCTCTGAGGCCTGTTATAAATCACTCAAACTGCACACTGGAGATTTAGGATGTCAGCAGCATCCCTCAGATGAGCTACATCTCTATATTCACTCTAGGGTCATCTGTTATCCTAGATGTAGTATCTAAAGTGGAATTATGCATGTAATCTTCATAAGAAAATAAACCCATAATCTCCACGATAAATGTAATGCTAAGGCATCACAATCCAATAAACTTAATGCCAGAGAACACTAATTTTCTGCTCTAGTGTCAAAAATCATTTCACTCCACAAATACACTTTTGTGTGTGTGTGTGTGTGTGTGTGTGTGTGTGGAGAGCTTTTTGATCTCATAATAGCAATTCTACAGACACAGTAATGTGTAAAAACAGGAAACCTTTGCTATATTCCATGAGGCCCCTAGATGGCCCCAAAGTGGAATTCACCCTTCAAGATCAGCTATTTGTCAAAAACTTTTACAGTATTTTACTATGACATTTAGGTTCTTTGAATCACAACCAACTATCCATTTATTATTTTGACTTAGAATCCTAGATAATAGTGGTGAGAAATTCTCAAAAGAAAAAAATCCATGTCAGATATTGATATGTCGAGATAGAGGAATGTAAAGAGCTGAAAATTATTTGCAAAGATGAAAATGGAAATACGATTTAAAAAACCCTCAAGTCACAGTTGGATCTATGTATGTACCATAGGAATTGTCAATGGCTGGGCTGGTTCTTTAAAGGAGTTGGGCTCAGCTCTACCTGTACCTTAGCATCTGATCCCAGGTGATGGATTTGGACCTAGTGGTTGGGCCAGGTTACTAGGCGTCATGTGATGTAGTTCCAAGATGGGGCTTCCAATAAGAGAGAGCCTGCTTCATCAGAGAGATAAGACCAGGACAGTCACTTGAGAGACAGGCAGGCAGGTGGGCAGAAGAAGGCGGAGGAGGAAACAGAAACAAATGCGCACGCACACACACAGAGAAGGCCTGATACAAAGGTAACGGAGGAGAAAGACCTGTACAGGGGACCCAAGGTGAGAGAGGACTGAGTAAGAGGCTGTCTATGCCAGCCAGGTGAAAAGGCTTAAAATGGAACTATGAGTAGTTAGGTGCAGAAGCCTAATGAGGCTTGAGGAAATGTCAGGCAGTAGGGCTGGGTTTGAGATAGAACTTTAAACCCAGCAATGGTGTGAAGAAATTGTGGAGTGGCAGGAAACTCTTGTTTTGCTTTATCTTGACATTTGAACTGTATTTTTCTAATGACAAAAGAGGATGTTTGACTTGCACAAGAGTCATGTGGCGGTTTTTAGAGCCCTCTAAAAGGGGAAACTGAGACAGCAGCAAAGTTTGATGCTGGATTGGGCATGACCCTTTTATAGCCATCAGCACTGAACTCCTGCAGCTCTAGTTGTGCGCAGTGGTATTAATTTGAAAACAGAGTTTCACTATTTGCTTAGCCATATTCTAGCATCTTCCACCCTCTTATCTTCTGTTTTTCTTGCCTAGGCATAGATCAGCCTTACTAGTTAGGCCAAATCATTCCTTCCCTCAGGAAAGCCTTTAAGGCTAGGAGATTAGAGTCTATACTCAGAGTTCTTGTGGAATCCTTTGAACAAGAATATATGTTTTTTCCAATTCTCCCCTTCACCCCCACACCTTTCATGGAGCAGAGATCAGTGGCAGAGAGATCCTCCAAATGTACGGATCTCAGGATATCTGTGCAGCACTGGAACATTCACATGGGGACCCATTCTTGTCTGTGTGGCCAACAAACCCCTTGCTATAGAATTATATTAGAAAACCATGTATCAGCCTAAGTAACTACATTTCAGTGGAGTTTCAATGGGGCGTATGTTGGGGAAACTTGTTTTCACTGTGGCTACAAAAAAACCCACCACCACTGTCCCTTCTTAAAAAACACCTTGCCACCGCACATGGACAAAATCTAACAAGAAGAGTCACTATGGATATAAGACATAACCCTCCCCCAGGTTTTTGGTTTTGTTTTTTTTTTTCTACTTCTTTTCCCTTTGACCTACAGTAGCTCTTTTTTAATGGGTTAGTGTTGAAGAGCAGAGTTCAGATCCTGGCTTTGGCTCAGGTCCGAATTAAAAATTAGTTTCTAGGTTTTATCCTAGATCCTGCTTGTAAACAGTGGGAAACTACCTCATTTATTTGGCATAATTAGACATATGAAAGAATTGGTACCAGATTTATTTTACATCAAACTCCTGTGAATTTGCATACTCACTGTTGAAAATCTGGCTTTTATTTCATTTGAACTATTAAAAAATGTAAGGCAAGATAAAGTATGATTTTGGATTTATGATACCAGGTCCCTGCACACCCAGTGTAATAATTTCTTAGTTTTCAACTGGATTTTTCTCATAATTTTTCATTTGACTGAATCATTTTTGATTTTAGGAAGTTGATGCTATCATTACCTCTTCTCTAACCAATTACTTTCTACCCCTGTAATTGAACATATTCTACCTGGAGATAGACATGAACTATAAAACTTGTCTCTTTATCTGGATTTTTGATCTACTACCCCAAAACTCAAGATTGTTTGAATCTGGGATTTTGTTTTCACCAAAGGCCAGCTGCAACATTTGGATTTTCTGAACTTTCTCAAAGTTCAGGGATTTTGGTTCAGACTCATCTCTATAAAATGCAAAAATGGAGTAAGGAACATCCCAAACCACTCTGTGTTATAGTTATTCCAGTTTTAGCATTGCTTTATAATGACAAGTAGCTGTCCTTTTCACAGATGTATGCTGTTGCACACCTTAATTAGATTAGTGAGTTTAATTATATATGGCCAATGAGCGGTCAGCTGCTAATAGAATCATGAAAAGTTAGGGCTTCTCTAATTTTACAGCTGCCAGGGGACACTGTAAGTATGGAGCTGCAGATGCCTTTTCAGTGCCTCCTCTTAATTGCCACAGAAATTGATGCCTAAATGTCACTGAATTTCATGACCAAGCATAATCTAATTTAAATGGAAAAATCCCATGCCCGGCTGAATGACATTATGAAACTGGTTTTTAAATTTCATTTGCACACTTCAGATTAACATCCTAAGGAAGGTGAAACTGCCCTGGGTATCTTCTGAGGAAAACCCCTATTATTCTGAAAAAATGTTTAAAACCTGATGGATAAATGGGTAACATGAAGCTACTAATATTCCTGAAGGAAAACAATAAAAAATGATCTTGAAAAATGGTCAGGGCTCTCCCCAAATCCTGGCTACAATGTCAGGAGCATATGGATTGGAGTTTGGGAAATGTGCATCTAAGCAAAAGTCTCCTATTCCTATTCACCTGAAAGAGGGAAGATTCTTGACCCTAAAACTAGTTCGTTTTTTTGTTCCATACCACAGGGTGACAAGGTTTTCAGGTGACCCACCCTTCTAGCAAGTGCTGAAACCCTGCATGTAAATGAAAATTAATTCCTGATGACTTACTATAGCAAGCACAACTCACTAACCCCAGTTAGTGGACAAAAAGGAGTTGTAGCTCGGGCTCCCCATTCCAAGAGAGCTAAGAGCTAGAAAGAAAGGTCTGACAGAAAAACTAAAGGAACAGCCTGTCGGAGAGATTAAGAGAGAGAGAATGCACATATGAGTGAGTTTAGACTGTTTTACGCTGAGTTGCTGTCATTTCAACTGTCAATAAAAGAAGAAACCTGAGAAGCAAATGTCTGTATTACACAATTCCCTTGACTGATAAAATGCTGAATAACTTCTAAAATCAGCCTAGCATGAGAGAGCATGATCACAATGCATAAAACAATCAAGTTCCACAGAGTTGCTCTGTAGGCCTGCCAGTCCACACTGGGGCTGTGCTTGGTGCTGTGAGATGCAAAGAGTGATGCGGGCACATCCTGTAGCATCGCTGCAATTCAAGCGCACCACTCTGTACTGGAGATGAATAAAGTTGCTGGTGCTAGACGCCAAGTGTGACTGGGGACCAGGACATGGAGCAGTCCTACATGCACAGTGAAGTGATTGCTGGCTAGGGAACAGTGAATAGGTAGAAAACATGACAGGCCGGGGTGGGGAGGGTAGAGCCCTGGGGAATTGTGGCAAGGCACTGGAGAACTATCAGCCATCAATTGTTTTATGACACTACGTTGTGTCCACACTAGAGATAAATGAGCAACATTTGAAGGCTGTTCGCTTGAGGTCTGCCCTTACTTCTGACCATGCTAGCTACCTCAGGTGATGACATGAGGAAGACAAGACTGAAGGGGTTTTGTATCTGCAGGAGGAGTAAGTTAATTGGAACAACTGAGTCAACCTTAGAGCTAAATTAAATCTCTAGTGAAGAGAAGTCAAAGAAAGCTAAGTCTTGTCCTCATAGAACATTAATACATCTGCTGTGTTACAGTGTTAGAATCTTGTAAGGATCTCAGCCCATTAAAAAGGGACCATATTATCTTTTTTGTTTGCATTTAAGCTAATTGGTAGGAGGAAGCCATTATTTAAATTGCCTGCTTATGCTACAGCTAAGTTTATCATGAAAATGGATGTTTTAGCTGCGTATTGGGGAAACACTATGGCTTAGCTGGCTAAACCACCTGTGTTTTGAGGTGGATAGCTCAGTGGTTTGAGCATCGGCTTGCTAAACCCAAGGCTATGAGTTCAATTCTTGAGAGGACTATTTAGGGATCTCGGGCAAAAATCTGTTAGATAATTTAGTTGGGGACTGGCCCTGCTTTTGAGTAGGGGGTTGGACTAGATGACCTCCTGAGGTCCCTTCCAACCCTGATAGTCACTGGGCACTGCCATGGCAGCATGACCGTAGAGTGCACGTTCTGAAGTCCTTTTACTGGTTTATCTTAGTGACAGGGTTGGAGAGTGGCTCTGAGCAGGGAGGATGTAATAAATGCCATTTTTCATTTTAGACAGGTCAAGAGATTGAACTCTTTTCTCTTAGATGCCAATCTTCAGAAAATTATCCTACCTTTGATACCTCAGGATAAGCTACTGCAATGCACTCAACTGGGGCTAACTTTGAAGCTTCAGCTACTGAATACTCTGACTTGAGTTCTGAGCATGGCATCCAGCAAGAGAACATTAGACCTATGCTGTGTGCTAGCAGATGAGATTCAAGGTGCTGGTTATTATCTACAACGTCCTACATTGTCTTGGTCTCAGACTATCCCATGCCTCATCATGATACTTGGACTGGCAGAAACTTAATAGAGAGAGATCTTACCTAATCCATCTATTTTATCTATTTGGTTTGGGCATTTATAGGGTATGCATCACCAAGGTATCCAGCTGCCAATGTCCAAAAGTAAAGGCAGTAGTAGGGGATTTTCCAGAGCAGGTATAGATTAAGTACTGCCATACAACCCCTTTCTGAGAGTAGTCCCTTTAAATGCGATATAGCTTTCCCTAAACTACAGATTCGGATTCTGAAATCAGTTAGCTTATTTAATAGATTTCCCCATTTATGCCCTTTGTACAGACAATTACATTTTGTGCTTTGGAAATATATTTGTTTTCTCTTAATTTAAACATCCTAATGCAATCCTGAAGGGAGACCAAAGAAATGAATGTAATGTTTATTAATATATTTTAATATTATAATTAAAACGTTATTTATTTAAAAATGTAAAACATCTTATATTGAAAATGTTGGTTTTATTTATTTTTAAAAGCACAAACCCTAGTGTCATAATTGTTTTTATGAAATCAGTACCAAATATGTGGAAACAGCACTTGTCTGTGTTTAAACATTTTCCCTTGCTGTGTTTGCAACCCAAACACTGCTCACAGGAGAACAGGGTGAAACTAACTACTTTATAAATAAACTCACTAGCTTGTCTGAGAGAAATGTACACAGGAACCAAGTAGCATAAACAACTACCAGCCAGTCAGGTTTTTGTAGTCCTTTCGGTCTGATTAATCTTAGGCAAGCTCAGTGAGGACATTTATTCTTTATTATTATTTACATGGGATCGTTAACCTGGCAGTGTCCGTTTAATTTTATGGACGCAATTGCACATGTCGGCCACTGAGAGTCTCCCTCCCCCTTTTCTCTCCCAGAGAAAGTGTCGCTGAGTGGAAGCCCAGATTGAGAATAGAGGAGACAATACAAAGCCATCTCAGCACTGGGAATATGAACCAAAAGCGCTAAACAAAGAACAGGGGTTGCAGGAGTCTCATCATAGCGGCCCCTTGGGACCCAGCCACGGAGGTTCCTCCACCTCTCCGGCAGCAGCATCCCCACACAGCCGGGGAGCGTTACTCTCAGTCTCCTTCCCCTCGCCTTTCTCTCATTTGCAAAAATTTGCTACCAAAGGGGGTGGGGGAGAAGCCAACAAATCAACCGAACGTGGCGGCTTTTCCGCCCCTGCCGATCGCGTCTCTGATTGGGCCGGTCGGGCTCTTTCCCCGCCCCAGTGGGCTGTGGCGGCGGCTGGGTCTCCCTGCTGCTGGGAAGGGACGGGAGCGTGGCTGGGCTTTGTGGGAGCGGGGCGCTGGTCAGGCGAGGAGGCGGCGGCAGTGGCGCTGGGAGCTGAGCGGGGCAGCAGCCGCTTCCGAGCCAGCCGAGCGGCGGCGGCGGCGAGAGCCGGGCTTGGGGGGGTTGCCGCCCGCCAGGCAGCCGCTGCCGCCCCGCGTCTGCAGCGAGCACCCTGCCCGGGGGGGAGGGGCGGGGCTCACCTGGATTTGGTTGCCCGCGCGCTGGCGGTGCGCACCGGAGGGGCCGTGCCCGGCGCCAGCGAGCCCTGCCCGTGCGCGGCCGGAGAGCGGGCTGCCCGGCGTTCGCTCCCTCCTCTGCCGAGCGGGGCGCCCGCCCGGCGGGACTCATGGCGAGCGGGGCTGTGGAGCCGGTCTACGGACTTTCCGAGGACGAAGTAAGTCGCTGGGGTTCGTGACGCTTTATTTACCGGCTGCGGTGGCAGGGGCCAGGCAGGGACCCCCCCCACCCCCGGCGGCGGGGCTGCCGCTGCCCGCACGGCGCTGACGGGGAGGAAGCGGTAGTGGGAGGAAGCCCAGCTCCCCGCCGGCAGGGTCCCCGGCTCCCGGGAGAGCCCCGGCGCCGCCCCGCTCCCTTCCTGGCGAGGGTCGGGCGGGGAGACGGAGCGTAGCCTCCCAGCCGTGACCGCTGGCCCCCGGGGCGGCGCTGGGCGAAGGCTGAAGAGCCCTTCGCCGTGCGCTGCCGGCAGGTGCTGTGAGGCCGGGGACGGGGCGCCCCTTGGCCACGGCCTCTGGGGGCGGGGGGAAGAACCCGCTGGGTCCCCGCGGCCAGGTCCCCGGCGTGGGTTCCCGTGGGCAGCCCATTGCATCGCGGGTGGGAAGGCCGGGAGCGCCGGGGTGTGCGAGTCGCTGGGCGGCGACTCCGCAACCCGGGCTGCATTGCTCAGTACGCGGGTATTTCCTACCCTCGTGAACGGGCTGAGGTGCCGGCCGCGGCAGCCTGGCTGGGGTTCCCCTTCCCCTCCCCCCCGTGGGGAGGGACTGCGTGGGGCTTGACAACGGCATGGCCGGCGGAGCCATTGTCAGCCTCCGCGCTGGGTTTAAACCGGGTTCCCGGGAAGGGTCGGGGATTCTGCGCGCTCGGTGCCCGCTACAGCTTCTGTCAGAGCAATTGGTATGTCTGCAAGTGTGGCTGTAGGGCACCGTGTGTGTAATATCGATACACATCATCATGGGTGTGTGGGGCGCCTGTGTACATTATTATCTTTGTCTGGCAGTGAGGCCACAGTTCAGAGAGATTTTTTAAAAAAATCCTGTAGAGCCTCCAATCTGCTCTCCTGCAAAGAAGTACACCGAGTGCTCTTGCATAAAGCACGTAACAGTTGGCGTTTAGTTCCAAAGAGCAAGCCGTGCCTTATTTTACCTACATACTTACCATGCACATTTGTGTTGTCTCCAACTCCTGTACCCTCAGTTTGTTGCTTGATTTCATTATAGACTCTTCAGGGCAACCTCTGCCTCTACTTGTGTATTACCTAACACAATGGATCCTGATGGCCTTTTGAGTGGTGTGTATAGTATAGTCAGCTAAAGTGTAAATATTTTGGGTAGGACCCTTGCATTTTTATTTGTCTGTAAATACATGTGGGGTGCTATATACATTATATGTTGTACAGACACTCTTTATGCCACTATAGTGTTACCTAGGCCTGCCTTGTTCCTTTTCTCTTATCTGATCTTTCACCTTATCAGTAGAAAGGAGGCAGTGTGTCTCGGAAGGTGGCAAGATGCAGACTTTTGGGAACAAAGAACCAGGCTTCAGACGGAGGTATTGTAGATGGGAAGACAGCAGCCACTCCTAAGTCTTATTTAAGGTCTCTCTGAATACACTGTGTAGAAATACAAATTACTCAGGGACTAAATACATTTTGTTATATATAATGAATGAGACTAAATGTTTGGGTTGCATGCAAAGTGGTTTATATCTGGGAGCTAGAGTCAGTCAATCTTGTGTTTAATGGTGTAATGCAGATGGCGCGTGATTGTCTTATCAGTCTTGTTGGTTAGCCAAATTATGCAGTGATGTCAGTTTTATTAACTAGTGCCTTGTAGAAACATGGGTGTGCTAACAAATTGAACCTTTGCAGACAGAATAGTCCATTCTACTGCATCTAATTGGAGACCGCATTGTTGAGATGCTGTGCGTGGTGAATAGTTACCTTTGGTCAGTTTGCATAGTGGTCAATATAATAAATACCCAGACAAAGGTGATGTGTTTCATGAAACTGGAAGACTTATATCTTCAGAGGGGCAACTTTAATGATGCCACAGGCCATCTTGATAACCAAGGAAATAGCTAATACAGGGGTTGAAAACTTGTGGCATGCATGTCAAAGGCAGCATATGAGCTGATGTTTAGTTGCACTATGCTACCAGCCAGAGTCCTGGCCTCTGGCCTTTCTCCGCCCACTGCCTGCCTGGATGAACAGAAGCCCCGGCTGGCAGCGGCCTGAGGGGGACCGGGGCCAGGACGCCAGCTGGCAGGGCCCAGCGGATGGAACCCCAGACCAGCAGCGGGCTGAGCCGCTTAGCCCGCTGCCAGTCTGGGGTTCCCTCTGCTGCCCGTGCTGCTGGTTTGGGGTTCTGTCTGCTGGCCCCTGCCAACTGGGGTCCTGGCCCTGCTCAGTCCGCTGCCAGCCTGGGGTTCCATCTGCCAGCCCCTGTAAATATAAAATGTATTACTGGCGTGCAAAGTTAATGAAGACTTGGCACACTACTTCTCAAAGGTTGCCGACCCTTGAGCTAGTAGATATGATGGGCATCGCAGCATTTACATTCAATCTTCTCCAGTTCTTATTGAAACTGATTATTGTGCTCAAATTGAATCAAATCAAAGTGACTACCTTATTGAGTTCAAACTAGATAGGATCCTTTGTGTGTGGGTCTTTGGTGTGTTGAGGATTGTTTGGTTTATAAAGCTGTGAAAGCGAACTGATACAAACAAGTTTTATACAAATGTGGGGAAAAGAGAATGCCTTAAAGGGGGTCCAGCTGTTCAAATGATTAAGATGAAGACAAAATTAGACTCTCTGCAATTCCTTTCTTCCCTCATCTGGCTTTATAAACCTTCATGTACTGTTCAACAGCAATCTTGGCTACATGTGAATCCTCAGGAACAAAATACAGTGGAAGCCCAAGGCTTGGCTACACTCTAAATTTTGTAGCACTCTAACATGTTGGCTCGGCAGGTGCTGTGAGGCCGGGGACGGGGCGCCCCTTGGCCATGGCCTATGGGGCTGGGGGAGGGGGGAAAGAACCCGCTGGGCCCCCGCGGCCAGGTCCCCGGCATGGGTTCCCGTGGGCAGCCCATTGCATCATGGGTGGGAAGGTCGGGAGCGCCGGGGTGTGCGAGTCGCCAGATGGCAACTCCGCAACCCGGGCTACATTACTCAGCACCAAGGTATTTCCTACCGTGAGGAAAAATCACCCCCTGAGCAGAACAGAGCAAATCTGAGTGCTAGACAGTTTAAAGTGCTAGACAGGCTCTGAGTGCTGGGAGCTAATCACCTGGTGGAGGTGGATTACCAAGAGCACTACTCAATGCTGCTTTTTTTTTCTTCCCTCTATCTTCACAGACAAAGTCAGCTCCTAAACTACTGCACTGCACAGCACAGTATGGGAAGGAGGTGACCAGCCCTCTGTGGAGAAAGTAGTAGTTCAGGGCTATTTAGAAAAGTTGGACAAGCACAAGTCCATGGGGCCAGATGCACTGAATCCGAGGGTGCGAAAGGAGTTGGCCGATGTGATTGCAGAGCCATTGGCCATTATCTTTGAAAACTCATGGCAATCGGGGGAGGTCCTAGTGGACGGGAGAAAAGGTAATGTAGTGCCCATCTTTAAAAAAGGGGGAAAAAAAGATCTGGGGAACTACAGACCAGTCAGCCTCACCTCAGTCCCTGGAAAAATCATGGAGCAGGTCCACAAGGAATCAATTTTGAGGCACTTAAAGGAGAGGACGGTGATCAGGAACAATCAACAATAATTCACCAAGGGCAAGTCATGCCTGACCAACCAAATTGCCTTCTATGATGAGATAACCGGTTCTGTGGATGAGGGGAAAGCAGTGGATGTGCTATATTTTGACGTTAGCAAAGCTTTTGATACGGTCTCCCGCAGTATTCTTGCCAGCAAGTTTATAGTATGGGCTGGATGAATGGACTGTAAGGTGGATAGAAAGCTGGCTAGATCATTGAGTTCAATGGGTAGTGATCAATGGTTCAATGTCTAATTGGCAGCTCGTATCAAGTGGATACCAGCTACGACCAAGGGTAGGTCATGGAGCCGATTTTGTTCAATATCTTCATTAATGATCTGGAGGATGGCATGGATTGCACCCTCGGCAAGTTTGCAGATGATACTAAACTGGGAGGAGTAGTAGATACGCTAGAGGGTCTCTGGATATAGAGGGACGTGGCCAAAATAGAGGACTGGGCCAAAAGAAATTGGATGTGGCTCAGCAAGGAGAAATGCAGAGTCCTGCACTTAGGACAAGCGAATCCCATGCACTGCTACAGACTAGGGACCGAATGGCTAGGCAGCAGTCCTACAGAAAAGGATGTAGGAATTACAGTGGACAAGAAGCTGGATATGAGTCAACAGTGTGTCTTTGTTGCCAAGAAAGCTGATGGCATTCTGGGTTGTATAAGTAGGGGCATTTCCAGCAGATCTAGGGACGTGATTATTTCCCTCTATTCGGCATTGATGAGGCCTCATCTGGTCTGGCCTGCACTGCTTCCTACAGCTCCCGTTGGCCAGGAATGGTGAACTGCAGCCAGTGGGAGCTGCGAGCGGCCGAACCTATGACCACTTGGGTAAACAAAACATCTTGCAGCCAGCCAAGGGCTTACCCTAGTCAAGCCACGGAACAAGCTTGGGAACCCCTGTTCTAGACTGTTTTCAGTGGTAGCAGATGACAGAACAAGGAGTAATGGTCTTAAGTTGCCGAGGGGGAGGTTTAGGTGGGATATTGGGGGAAAAACCTTTTTCACTAGGAGGGTGATGAAGCACTAGAATGGGTTTCCTGGGGAAGTGGTGGAATCTCCTTCCTTAGAGGCTTTTAAGGTCAGGCTAGACAAAGCTGGCGTGATTCAGTTGGGGATTGGTCCTGCTTTGAACAGGGGGTTGGACTAGATGACCTTCTGAGGTCCCTTCCAACCTTGACATTCTATCAATGGGAGAGAGCTCTCCCAGTGCTCACTGCGACTACACTTGCACTTCAGAGTGTTGCCACAGGAGCAGTCCTGCAGCAGCGCTTTGAAGTTTCAAGTGTAGCCATGCCCTCAATCTAACAAACTCTCAGCAGGTCTCCTTATTTTATTGACTGGGATCATCTGAACACTTCTGATAACCAGGATTCTATTGTAGAACTGAAGGACGCATCCCACCTGTATACTTATTGTCTACACTACTACTGACTTGGACTCTTAATACATTACATGGGTGGTGTACCTGAGACCATTTAGCCACTGACACTTTAAAAAGTCCCACACCCCAATCTGGATTTATCTTGGGGCTTGTCTTCACTAGCGCGGGGAGAGATCGATCTTATGGCAATGGATTTATCATGTCTCGTCAAGACGTGATAAATCGATCGCCAGCGGTGCCCCCGTCGACTCCGTAACTCCAGCTCGCCAAAAGGCGAAAGCTGGAGTCGACGGGGGAGCGCGCTGCCGACCGCCGCGAGGACAGCAGGTAAGTCGGCTGTAGATACGCCAAAAATTGCATATTTACACTCGATCCCCTGCCCTAGTGAGGACCAGCCCTTGGTTGTGTGATATGTAGGTACCTCGTGAACCTTGTAAATAATGCGTGTAATCCCCCATAACCCAAGCCCGACCCCAGATGTATAGTACCTTGCTTCTTAACTTGTAAATATTTTGATGTTAAACATTAGATTTAGTAAAATTTTTAAATCTGAACTGTGTAATTCTCAGAATCTTGCTTTGACATAGGCCTATTACTGTAGTGCTTGAGGGGTTTAATTTGTTGAAGTAACAACTAGGGCTACTGCTAGGTATCCTGTAATACTTTGCCACATCATGGAGGTTTTGGGCATTCATGTCTTAGAACATTGGTTCTCAAATTTACCGTTTGAGCGACTCCTTTTGCACATCTAGCCTCCGATCGCAACCCTTGTATGTCTGCCGAAATGCCGCCCAATTGAATGTTTCCGCTTTTGGTGGCATTTTGGCTGACATAACCATGTGCGCGAGTGTGTCAGTCACTTCTGCAGTATTTCAGCGGTCATGCTTACGCACATGGATATGTCTGCCAAAAACGGAAGCGTTCATTTCTGCAGCATTTCAGCGGTGTCGGGGGCTTGTGACCCCCTTGGAACCAGGATGCGACCCCCCAACAGGGGTTGCAACCCCCAGTGTGGGAACTGCTGTCTTAGCTATACATTTGCTAGGATCTTCTATCAAGAGAACTGAGGCTTAGGAAGTACATTGCTGCTTCCAGTTTAATTCTGTGGCTTTTCTTTTTCTTGTTGTGTGAGAGTGCTTTTTCCTTTTCTGCTAGTGCAGTGGTTCTCAAACTTCTGAGAACCACAACCCCTTTTTCATTCGGCAGCTGCTGTGGCAGACCCTTGTACGTCTGCCGAAAAGCCGCTGAATGAATTACTTCCGTGTTCGGTGGCTATTTTCGACGGACATGCCGAGCGCTCCCGAAATAGCTCAGCATGTCCGCCAAAAAGCCGCCGAATGCAGAAGTAATTCATTTGGTGGCTTTTAAGCGGCGCCGAAAGCTCGCGACCCCCCTGGAAGCGCTAGGCGACCCCCAGTTTGAGAAACCCTGTACTAGTGCTTGTAAAAGGTGTTGGGTTTGGTCTATACAGTGACAGTGCAGGCTTTCAGTTCTGCTCCACATGCATAACTCAGCCATGAGTTAGAGAGGAGAAAGTTCCCAGTCAGGTTTAGAGACCCATTATGCTGTAGGAAGACATGGTCCCTGTCCCAAGGAGTTTACAATAGAAGAAAAGTGCATCCTTCCTGCTTTCCAGATGCCAATCTAGTATTACATTTTACGTATGATCTTCCTATGCCTACAGTGTCTTTGGCCCCTTTTCTAAGGCTGTCCCATCACTGCTGGCACAAAATGAAGTGATGTTTGCAGTAGGCTTGCCTGTCATTTGGGAACGGGACTGAAATTACTAGCTTGCTGCATGTGATGGCTGTTTAGTAGCTTACATGGGCAATAACTTTCCATTGCTACAGATGTGGGCTAGTTGTGGCACAGTAATATAGGGGTGAAAGAAACTCTCTGGTCTTCTGCAGACTTACTTTAGATCACAACTATTTTTTGCATAACATAAAAGTTTTTAATTCTGTTCAAGGAATACTGTTTTTTGTTACACTTAATGTTTGTCAAGTATTAGAGGGATACGACATTAGTCTGTATGCACAAAAACAGCAACAAATCTGGTGGTACCTTAAAGACCAGCAGATTTAGTCACAAAAGCTTATGCCCAAATAAATCTGTTAGTCTTTAAGGTGCCAGTGGACTCCTTGCTGTTTTAATGTTTGTGTGTATTTAGTCCCTTTGTGCTTACTAACTGAATTTTTTTAATGAATTATTAAGTTTGAAGCATTTCATGACTGCACACACAAATAGCAATGCAACTTGCAAATAGTTAAGCACAAATTTAACTTCTGTTCATATGTAAAGTCCTATGATGTCGGTAGGACTATTTGCATGATTAAAGCAAAGCACTTTTTGGAATATTTGCAAGATTTGTGTTTAAATTACAGCCTTGGGATAGTATCCACAATTTTCTATAGTCTCTTTCATACACAGGTGCTTGTCTTCAGAGAGTTTGATAGACAAAAAACCCCCTAAAACCTGAATATAATAAATGCATGTTTCCTTGGCTGTACAAATACACACAATTAATGTCACCAAACTCATTAAATAAGCAGAACTTGCTGTTCACTGTAAATTTTCAAATGTATGTTGGTATTTACAAAAACAAATTCTGCAAGTGATCAAATTCTTTATATATAGTAAAGTATTTGAGTACTGCTATAAGCATAATACTCGGAGAGCTTTATAGCTAAAAAATACTAGTCCATGGTCTTGTCAGAAGAATACTTCAGATTACCCATCCTGAGTACACTATCTTCTACTCTGCGTTGCATGCCTTTATTTTAGAGTCTTCATATGTGCAATTTCCATTCAAGTGGGAACTCCTGGGGTGGAATAAGAATCAGAGATCTTCTTTGCTGGTTTGGGAGAGTGCAAAACTGTGGACAACAGCGTAGGTAGGAAAAGACTTATGTCTGCACTTGGCAGCATGCAGAGTACAAACGCTGTGTGCCCATGCTTCTGAACCCCCAGGTATATACCTTACATGACTTTCTACATGGCTAAGCAATGCCTCCCATGTGTACGCTGCTACACACCATACTGACAAGTGTGGACACAATCTCCCTTTCTCTGTGGTGTATAGCTACACATGTAGCATCTGTACTCTCTCCACTACCCACTAGACATAGTCTATGTGGGCTTCTATTATGATTCTCCATTTCCTTGCCCATGTGTAAAGTATGTACTCAAATGGTGCAGGAAGCCTAATTTGCAAATTAGCCAGGATAGGTAAGGAATGGTGCCCTAGCCCCTGTTTGTCAGAGGGGGGTGATGGATGGCAAGAGAGAGATCATTTGATCATTACCTGTTAGGTTCGTTTGCTCACTCCCAGGCAGTGGGCATTGGCCACTGTTGGTAGACAGGATACTGGGCTGGATGGACTTTTGGTCTGACCAGATCTTAAGTTCTTAAATACTGCTACCCAGCATATTAGTCTGTTATAATGTTAAGGTATGTCTATATTTGCTGCTGGATCGGCGGGTCGCAATTGATCCATCAGGGGTCGATTCATTGTGTCTAGTCTAGACATGATAAATGGATCCCAGAGTGCTCTCCTGTTGACTTCTGTACTCTGCTGCCGCGAGAGGCGCAGGCGGAGTCGACGGGGGAGCGGCAGCAGTCGACTCACCACCATGAAGATGCTGTGGTAAGTGGATCTAAGTACATTGACTTCAGCCACGTTATTCTCATAGCTGAAGTTCTGTATCTTAGATCAATTTCCTCCCCTCTCCCCCCTAGTGTAGACCAGGGCTTAGTATATTAACATCTTGGTATTTTTTCCTCCACTGGAGGATGGAGCGTTGCCCTTTGTTGCATCTGTGCAACTCTTTTAATTTGAGTTTAGTTAAATTGTTCTTTGGGCTATGCTCATGTAACATTCAAGTTCTTTCTCCCAAACATACCTTTGCAAAGATCAGATTTTACAGCTCTTTATTCCAGTAAATAAGAGAACAATTTTTTTTTAAAAAAAAATGTTTGGAGAACAAGCTCCATCAAACACACACAAACTACATAGCAAAAGAAAATCATATCTTCTGATTTTTGTTTCTTTGTATTTGTATAGTTGGTGGCCTTCAACATTTTTCCTGCCTTTGTGGTGTTCCTCCCCTACCAGTCAAGGGTTCTTTCCTTTTTTCAAATTAGAAATAACTTGCACAGTTTGAGTGTCCGTCTTTAGTTTGTGCAGTAACTCCTTAGTGAATGTCATCCTGGTTAAAGTTGTTTTGTCGTTGCCGATGAATTAGGGAACATGCTTGTTTATAGTTGTGCAATGCTCCCTTCTAATGTCGTTTGGCAGCCTCACAATTATCATTGCTGTGTACAGTATTAAATTGCTTGAAACATATACTCTGTGTGTATATGTATATACACACACTTTTATATATTATATATAATATGTAAAAATGTGTGTATGTATATACACACACACACAGAGTATATGTTTCAAGCAATTTAATAATATATATAATATGGTGTTTTGTCTGATGAAAAAGTTTCCTTGAAACTTACCCCCCACATTTACATTAATTCCTATGGGGAAATTAGTTTGGATTAGTTATGGATTAGTTTAACATTGTTTCACTTAGTTGCATTTTTCAGGAACATAACTACAACCGTAAGGGAGGAGTTACTGTACAGTATAACCTTCTGACACAACTTACCTCTTTAGTTGCTTTGTGATGCATTGTGAACTGTCACACAGGAACTTGTGTGTGGAAATTGCTCATCTCAAGAGACAACAAAGATACAACAAAATAGCTCATGTGATAGTCATCACTATACACTGATATCCCCTCCCTCATTAATTTTTATGCAGTAGACTAGGTCAAGTAAATTCTGTATGTGTTAAATAGACGTTAGCTTGGATTTCAGGTATTAAAAGAACCCCTGTGGCACTGAAACATTTTTGAATAAGCAACAATGTAACATTTAGAAACGAAACCAGACAACTTTAAAATGTTATGGGAAGTGATACCAGTTGACTATATCTGTATTTCAGAGTCTGTAACGTCCTATTAGAGTAAATTTAACAAGTCATGCTGAAATTTTAGTGACTTCTGTGAACGATTTGAAGCAGTGTTAATAATAAATAAAGCTCCTATAAGACTCTGGGGGTAGATTGTATCACAGATGATGTATGTGGGAAATGAGGTTGGCTTTTTGCGTGTTACGTTTGGCTGTTCCTGATGGAGTTCTGTTCTGAAGCAATCTCCCTAGCGAAACCACTTGCCTGTGCTGTAGAGCATCATTTGTATTGCTAACAGATGTGAGCTGCACAAGTTTCAATGGGATTATGGGATGTAGTCTATAAAATTGCAAAAGAAGAAACTATTGCAACTGGTTTCTTAAATGTATTTAACCTAGGCTATTACTGTCAGTATCTCCCTTGGATCCTGAGGACTTCTTGTTTTTTCTCTCTGTTTTGATACTCGAACAGCAGTTCAGCTTTAAATTCCTATTTCACTTTCTCCAATGTATTTGCTTACTTCTAATCCGAAAGTGAATTTCTCCACCCCTCTTGTCCCTTTCTTGTTTTTGAGAGGGTCAAGCACACATGAGTTGCAATAAAACAGTTGAGATTTTCTTTTTTGTTACTTCACAATCAGTTCTGATTTTTTTTCTTTACTGTAAGTGTGTATAATTTTGTTTGTATGCTTTTTGAGACAAGCCTGAATGAAAGCCAGATCCGAACATCCTGGAGGTTCAGCTCAAGATTTGAACTCTTCATTGTGGGCTCATCACTCCCTGATCTTTTTAAAAAATGAGACTAACTTGGATTTTGTGTGGGGTTTTCAAAACCACCGAAGTCACTTAGTGCTTTTGAAAATCCCTTTCTTAATTCTCATTGAGGTGAGAACACCTGACCTATTGGAAAATTTTCTGCCTCAAAATTTATAAATATAATCAGAGACTTATCTGTGATTTGTCTTCCTACCTTTTCTGAATAGTCTATGATAAAACAAAACTTTAAAGTTAGTCATGACACAAACAATATGCTAGCTATAAGCACCTGAAAACATAACTGCACAACAATTAATTTTTTTCTTTGAACAAGCATGAAGTGAGTTTCAGTAGAAGATCTTATAAACCCTTTTTGATTTCTATTTGTGAAATAAAACTAGATTCCTAACAATCTCTAAAATATCATACCTGGTGAAAATATGTAAAATTCTGTATTCAAATTACAAAGTTGAGATGATGAAGCATTCTCTCTTTGAAGCTAAAATGTAAAGATGTGTTTTAAGTTGAATCTATCTGGCATACTGCTATTAAAGCCTTTTTTGGGGCACAGTAATGTATTAGTAATGAATTGAGGCCAGTAAAAATTCTCTCAAGCCGGTCAAAATTGTTCTTAAACCTATAAAGTGTTATTTATCATTGAATATTTATGGAGGCAGAGCCTCAGCTAGTGTAAATTTCCATAGGTCCATTGAAGCCATAACTACTAACATCAGCATAGGATCTGCCCAGTGGCGTTTAGAGATTGATGAGAATTGATGTTTGTTTCCTGTTGTCAATGGGCTGCCTTCATGGTGTGGTTAAACTTAATGATAGGCTGCCAATCTCTATAGCAGATTAACTTGCAATCCTAAAAAGAGGGATGCTTGTTTACTCTACAAATATAATAAACTTTTTAAAAAAAGCCATATACAGCTTTTATATATTTAACAGCATCTTTAACTGTAATATTTGTCAACTGTTTTGTCAACAGCAAAATACTGAAATGCCATTCTGCTGAAAGAAAACTTTTTTAAAAAAGAGAACATGACTGGTGTATATAAGTTATTTAGCAGTTTATTGCGTTTAAGATTTCACCATTATTAGGAAAGAAATGCAAAAGTTAGTATTCATGTTGTTGGAACAGTGTGGTGCTATATGATTATTCTGTGCTGTATTCAACAATCTATCTTGTGTGTGTATATAATATATAGATAAACACACTTGCAGCACAAACGCTAAAACAGACTATATAGCTGTAGTTTCCAAAGCCTAAGAGAGTTGGACAGCTAATTACCATAGAAAGTGTTGGAAGAAGAACAGGCTGACCCAGAGGTGGATTTGAGTAGATGGGCTTCTTTGCGGCACTTGTTCCCCTGGATCCAATTGTCCAGTGAGCACTGGATTAGTTACATCATACTCTTCTTTTTTTTAATTAAGTTAGTATGTAAATTCCTTCATTTATTACATCACCCCCAAAACCCTTATGGAGTAATATGAATGCCTGTACAATCAATATTGGTAAACCTATACAGAATACAATTATTCCCTCCCCTGATTAATATTTACCTCATTAACATATTCTGCTGATCAGTTTTACTTTGAAGAGACACTTCATAACTTCAATTATAGCAAGGAATTCCTTGGATCAGCAGTTTGCAGGGGAGGGAGAAAGGGGTCATGACCCAGGTCTGGCTTTATGTATCTGGGAAAGGAAGGAAGGAGGAGATAACGCTTCTTTACCCCAGCGTTATTCTTTAGATCCCCACAATTCTTATGCAGGTGCAACACCTATTAATTTTTAATAAGAAGGGATGGGAAAGGGGTAACACTTCATCTGTTAAACAAAGGAGCAGTGCATGCCTGTGTCTACTCCCTGATAGCATGCCAGCACACCAGCAGTTTTTCATGTTTCTACTTAACCCTTACATATCCCAACAAAAGAATTGTATCCATATTCCACAGGAGCAAAAAATCCCACCATCGGAGGTTGATTGGCCCCTTTAAAAGTGAGCAGGGTCTAGTAAATAGAGACAGTCTCCTGCATCATGATCTTGTGAAGTGTACTGGCTGCATTAGATGTTTGCATTTAAATAAGCAATTGCCATTATGAGTGTCAAGGATGTAAATAATTACATATGTATGTTTCCTTGCTGTGATATAATAGCAAAATTACTGGGTTGCAGTTGTCTGTGTAGTACAGTCATTTTGTTTGTTTTTTTAAAAAAAATGCTTGCCTTTAAACCTGCTTTTAATGAGTAATCTGTGTACTTGGTATCAGCAGCACTAGCAAATACTAGCTTAAAGTATTTTTAAGTATTGTAAAATAGTAGTTTATTGCATTAAAATGTGGGTTTTGTGGTCTGGCCAACCAATGTCTTTCACTACAGTGGAAAAAATAAGCTATCTTGTACATTCTTTTGAATGCTGGCAGAGTATTGTGCTGGATGCGTCTCTGCAGCAATTCCTGTAATACTGTTCAGGTGCTTGTGAAAGAGAGCTTAGCTTCTCCATCTATTCCCTTTGTCTCTTGGTACAAAATTGTTTCAAGCATCATTTTATGGACTGGCCGTTGGAGGGCACTGCCTAATGCTAGAATGAAAGTGATCCCTTCTATCATTGTGCATCATTACTGTTGTCTTAAGAAAGCTTGGCATCCTGTATAACAGCCCAACGTAGTTCTATGAGGCATCAGGTTTATTGATATTATGACCATGGTTCTGTGTGGCTGTAGCTACTTAATGAGCCTGTGCTATACAGTTTTCTTTTTGAGCTGTTATAGCCAGTCAGATACTGAGTGAAATTTGCTTCCCTTCTGAAAACTCAGCCCAATAGGGGTGGGCTTTCGGATGTTGGAAGAAGCAGCCACACAGTCTTAGGTGGTGATTGACATCTGTAAGTGTGAGGGCTTCACAGGGCATAACCCCTGCCTCTTAGCCTGGATACAGCTCCTCTTTGACTATAGATTATCTGAATTACAGACTTGATGCATCCCCTCAAGGGAGCGGTGTCAGGGATTGTAGGACATGTGCAACAGTCCACAGGTTTCAGCAACACTGTTACAGTGGTGCATCTGAAGCTAACTGATAACATGCAACAACTATTCACAGTCCTGATGCAAGAAGAAATGGTGGAGCATTATCTAGTGTAGTGGAAACCTTGGATTTCAAGTGATCCACTAACATGAGCTGCTTGGTTAATAACTGAAGCCAGTTTAGCCCTGCTGATTTAGATTAGTAGAAGATGGGAATTTAATAAACTTGAGAACAGTAGAACTTCAGAGTTCCATCACCAGAGTTATGAACTGACCAATCAACCATGGACATCATTCAGAATCAGAAGTACGCAATCAGGCAGCAGCAGAGACAAACAAAAACAAAAAAACTATATGGTAAATGTAAACTACTAAAAAAAAAAAAAAAAAAAGTGAAGCAGTATTTTTTGCCTGCATAGGAAAGTTTCAAAGCTGCATTAAATTGATGTTTGGGGTTGTAAACTTTTGAAAGAACAACCATAATGTTGTGTTCAAAGTTACGAACAACCTCTATTTCCAAGGTGTTCCTAACTCTGAGGTTCTACTATAATACAGAAACCTTTAGGGGATATAGACTTGGGGCTTAAACAAGATTTGTAAGGGGCGTACATTGGGTTTTTGATAAGTAGATTTGAAATCTCCTGCCCCCACCCCCAAACCATAGTAAGCTCTGGATACATCATTCTTTGCGTTGTAGGTGTTGGGGTGCAGTAATAAATCATATGAGCACAACCAGAAAGAACTTTTAAAAAGAATCTTGAATGACCCATTCATAGCATGTACGTTCGTTCTTGCAACCTATGGAATAAATCCTAATAACTGTGATAAGTTCCTTTGCCTCTCTGGCTTTCATTTGTACTTCCTTTAAATGTTAATTTTTAATGGCTTTGTGTATGAAGATTTTATTACAGCAGCAAAACAAATGTCCTCAGGGTGCCCTGTCCCATGTGAATGAAGCAAGTGTAATTCTGTAAACATTCCATTTCAAGAATGTGACTGTATTCCAGGAAAGAGGAACACAGTTCTAAGGCTGGACACTGCAACTCAGTTTAGTGTTTACCATCAGCTGGAATTAAGTGTGTGTGGCTTTCAAAACCCTTTAACCCACTGTCATGCTGACTCTGATATCACTGCTTTTTGATAATAAAAGTGAAGATATGAATTTAAAACACTTGTGCAGTAAAAGAAATACATTAGCTATGGAAATAAGTAAAATGTTGATAAGGAAGTACTGTCAAGTATAACATGCCCAGACTTATTTGGTGGGGGTGGAAGCTTTAGTTAAAAAAAACACAAACCCCACCTCTGATTTAAAATATAACATAAAGTTCTCTGAACTGCTTGTCCCTCTAAAATGAGCTGCTACACAGATACACTGTATTCGTTGCCCAGTGAGGGCTGTATGTAATTGCAGTTTTCTCCCTGAGGTCTCTTTCTTGATTCTTATGAGCTGGCAGGATATGGTTACATGCCAGATTTTGTGCTTTTAGAGATCAGATCTTGTACATTTTAAAACCCTACGGTCATGAGAATGGAGGCAGGAAGGAGGAGAGCACATGTGTGACTGCAAGCCAAAACAAAGCTAAATCCATTTTTTTGATCTTTGGATAGGTGTTCCTTCTTTTAGCCTTGTAATAAAGGGAAAAGTTAATTTTCATTTTGTTAGTGAGTGATGCGAATCATTCTGTGTTTTCATTAATATTATATATACACACCCACCCACCATGCAGGAACTTGTATACAATCATTTCTTTTGTTTTTTGAACTTTGGGAAAGTTCCAGTTCTAGGCTTGAGATAAACTAGCATATTTCTTGTACTTTATTATGTAGAAAAAAAAAATTGTTTCAATTGCACAGTTACCATTGGACTTTAAAATCCCTTGTATATTAGCGCAACAAATCTGCATACACCCTGTGATGCTGAGAGTGAATAGAAATAAGACTTCTAAAGCCTGGGAATCTTCTCAGCAACTGAATGTGTTTGGTTGTGTCATCAGAAAACTCAAGCCTGGCATCAGGCATTCTGCAATAGGCCAGAATCTGAGATAAATGGTATTGAGAGTATCTCCCTGAAAGGTCGGTTTTCTCTTTGCATGTGGAGCAGCAAAATGAACTTTACAAGATCTCTAAAGAACCTCTGCTTTCCACTTTGTGTTTAGGAAGATTTCATGTCCATATGTATATGATCAGAACCATCAAGCTACACAATTTAAATAGCTGTTGTTTGTTTGCAAAATCTTATTTAACTTTCTTAGTTTGACCTTTTGATAAAGAATTCAATCCTGACACAGTGCAAGGGCCGGGCTTGCGAGAAACACTCCGGGCCCCACCGGGCCAGATTCACCAGGTGAGGGGAGGTGAGCTCGGCCTGAAGGATCTATGTGTGGAGGGATTTAGTAATGGGAGGTGGGGGAGGATCCAAGTGTGGGGTGAGAGGATTCTGTGTGGGTGGCTCAGTGTGGAGTCTGAGGTCAGGGAGATCTGGCTGCAAAGGCACTCGATTGTGGGGGTGTGTGCACACGCGCATATGTTCCAGACGTAGGGGGAATGGGACTCTGCAGGGGCGGTCCAGGTGAAGGTGGCTGAGACTCAGTGGAGTGAGGCTTTGGGTATGGGGTTTTGTCAGAATGATCCAGATGTGTGTGTGGGGTGGGGGGGAGCTTGTTGGGGTGGTGGTTCAAGTGTGGTGGGGGCTCAGCAGGGTTGCTCCAGGCACAAGGGGGCAGGCTCTGGATGTGGAGGGAGAGCTCAGTCTGGGTACAAGGGGTTGGAAGGGTTCAAATGCAAGGGTTGGTGCTCGGCAGGGGTCTGGATGCAGTGGGGGCAGGGTTCAGCAGCAAGGGCTTGGTGTGAGGGGGTGGGACTCTGTGGTGGAGGTGTATGTGTGTGGGGTCGCTGTCCAGGGATTGGGCAGATAGGGGAGCATCTCCCTGTACAGTCAGCCCTCTCCTTGCAGTTGAGGAACAAAGGGGTGGGGAGGTTTCTGGGAGCAGGTCAGCCCTGGCCACTCCACACAGGGGAAGTGCACTCTTACCCCGTACCCAGCCCAACCAGGACTAGCATTTGAGCCCAGTGCAGGGTAGGAGCCATGAGTTGGGGGCATCTCCAGCCCTGCATGAAGCTGGAGAGAGCCAGATGCAGGGGAGTGGGCTCTGGATGCAGGTGGTAAGGCTTGCAGGGTGGAGGTGTCGGGGGGCTCTGGGTATTGGAGGGGGCCTGCATGCATGGGGGTGGGTCTGACCCAGCACCAGCCAGGGTATCCCCAGCAGTAACTTACCTTTCCTCCTGGTGCCCAAAATGATGCACCTGTGCTGCTGGGGAGGGGCGTGTGACTGCTCTTGCAGCTTCCCTTTTTTCCCCATCAGAGTCATTTTTCTGTGGGGAAGGAAAGAAATCTACAGGTCACATGAATTCTGCAGAATTCTCCCAGGAGCAAAGTGCTATAGGTATATGAGTTCGCTAGCAAAGGGAACAGGGAGAGCAATTGTGAGTTTGTTCCCTGTGGTCAGGGGCAGGGATCAAAAAGGGCTGGCCTTAAGAAAAATAGCACCCTGGTCCTCCCCCATGCCCTTAGGGTTGCCCACTGTGCCTTCCTATCCCCCCGTCCCTCGCCATCGCCCCAAGCTCTCTTCTGCAGCTTTGCACTCCGGGCCCACCCTGCTTCTTGCCTCTTGACTATGGCATCTTGGACAGTCGCCCATCCAAAATGCCAGCTCTGGGAACAAAACAAGCCCAGACTTTGACTCTATAGGGTCCTTATATTGTTCACTTTTTTGCTTATTGGTGGTGGTGAGAGAGCAAATCTGGGCTTTGATGCAGTGGATGATGGAATTAGGCAGTTACATAATTGACTGTTCAAGCTCCACTGTTCCACAGAGTAATATATATAATATTACTACTTGGAACTCTCTCTCAATACATGGATAACTAATAACTATTTTCAAGTAACTCTGCTTCAATATTCTGGTTAAGTCAAAGTCTTTTGCTAGATCTTGGTTCCCTGAATTAAATTATACTGCATTAAAACAATCTCAGTCAGTATTGCTTCTTTGGACTCCACAAAATGATCTTTAAACTAACGTCTGGAATAAGAACGTTTAACAGAGCACAAGACTTTCTGCAGTCACTGAGCCAACTCATGGTTGTAGTTTAACATAGTAAATTTGAATTGGACTGTATACACGGCTTGTTACATCTGTCAAATTTTTCAGTTTATTGGCTTGTAACTCGTAGCTCATTTCTAAGGGCTTGATTTGATGTAGTTTTGCTTAGTATTGTGGCCATTATGTAAATAAACCAGTATATAGGGATGTGAGGAAAAAATACTTTTTTTTTTTTTTTTTTTTTTTTGTATAGCACTTCAAATTTGAAGAGGCATCTAACCAGAATCAGGATTAAAGGCAATAGTACCTCCACCACATCACTCCCTGTTCTTCCAAATAGGGTGTTAACAGTGTGTACTGTAATTCCCTATTTGGGAGACTGAGGAGCTGTGGAGGGGAGATGGTCGCATTTAGAGGCCTCTTCACACTTTGAAGTGCTGTAGTGAGTGAGTTGCTTAATTTCTTAAATTGTGCCCAGTGGATGTCATTGGTGGTTTTAGATAGCAATGAAGGCTTGGAAAACAAGCCTAGGATCTTTGGGCCAGTTAGCTCTCCGGCAGCCTAGAACTGAGCGCAATGATGTCCTCTGTCTGGTGACCTTTAAGGTGGTGCTTTTTTTTGTTTAAATGCCAAATTATCAGGGCTGAGTAATTACAGGTGGTTCTTGGATTGCTCTGTTGCAGGCCTGCACAATTCAGAAAGCAGTGAGGGCCATATTACTGCAAAAAAAAAAAACCCAGCTGTGGGCCAAAAAGCCCCGCTCTCTCTCTGCCCCCATCCGCTTCCCGCCCCACCCCTACTCACCCTCCGCGGGCCGCACAGTGAGCCCATGCGGGCCGCATGTGGCCCCCGGACCACATGTTGTGCAGGCCTGCTGTATTGCCTCTTGCTGGAAAACCATAACTCGATAAATTCTATTGCATCTTACGTAGCACAGTAGTGTATGACACTGCATTATAAAGGTGCAGTGCTACAAAATAAAACCCAGAAGAGCAGCAACCCCCTTTCCAGTATAGCCCTCAGTACTTGTAAGATGAGTGATGTGCCTACTACTTGTTTTGGCAGTACAGTTACGTATCCCGATCTATGGAAGCTTCTGAAAGTGCACTCTACAGTACAAGGAGGTGGTGATCAGAAGAAGGTTTCTAGCTCTGGCAAAAGTAATTGCTTGTGGTCACAAGGGAAAAGAGACCATAACTGTCTCTTGGTGAGAAAAGAGTTGTCCTTTGTCTACTTCGAAAAGAACGCATTTCAGGATTCGAAGATCTGGCACATCCTAGATACTTGTTATGATGACCCAGCTAACGCTTGCGTTTACCATTAACTTGTGCCTCTTTTTTTGGGTCAGTGTATTTTTGGGGTGGGGAAAAGAGAGCATGTTCCATAAGAACATGAGAGGCCATACTGGGTCAGACCAAAGGTCCATGTAGCCCAGTATCCTGTCTACTGACAGTGGCTAATGCCAGGTGCCCTGGAGTGAGTGAACCTAACAGGTAATGATCAAGTGATCTCTCTCCTACTATCTATCACCCCCCTCTGACAAACAGGGGCTAGGGACACCATTCCTTACCCATCCTGGCTAATAGCCATTAATGGACTTAACCTCCATTAACCCCCATCAATGACTGCTGGGAAGTTCTGGAAGCCTAACTGGCAGATTGTGCAATCAAGGTAGCCAACTTGGAACAGTGCATTGCCCTGGAAAACCACCAGTAGCCTAACAGATCTCACATGGAATTCCCAACCCCAGCAGCTGCTTGGGAGAAGACCAGTAACTATTTGATTTGGCTCTTGTTTGGCCTGGTCTGGTATTGTGTTTACGTACAGGTCTGGCACCACATACCTTCCAAAGTTGTGGTCCCTCTTCCCACAGCTACCTTCTCTAAAGGGAGCAGATGTGAGCTCATTTTGGTTTGTTTGTGTATATGAGTCCATCCAGTATTCTTTCTCCATCAATCCACTTCTAACTGGAAAATATTCAGTGTGTTTTAGCTAAAATGAGATCTTGAGCAACTATGCTATTAGAAGAAGTTAGAATGATTGAGTGTGACAGACAAGAATCTTCAGATTCAGTGAGGCATGAGCCTGTGCTAAGATGTAAGTGAAAATATCTATAAAAAACCTCCCTCCTCCCTAGTATAAAGAAATTCATATGTGGTTTCCAAGGCAGCCATAATTCAGCTCTTTTTTGCGCATTATGGGACTAAAGTTAATGTCAACTGTATAACATTGGCTTGAATCCTATAATGTGCAAAAGAGCTGAATTGTGATTGCCTTACCCATAATTCACACACTTTCACTCCACTGGTGATAGTAATGGTGGAAGACAGGACTCTGGTATTTTTACCACATCTTATCCTTCAGTCCTGGTGCCTCTGCAAATGTGCTCAATCATTGCTAATTCAGCATCCTGTTCACCTTGGATGCTATTTGTTTTAACTCTGCCTGTTAATATTGACCCACTGTATTCTCTATGCCTGCTTTAGTGCCTGTTGCTGAACAGCAGTAACTCCACCCTTCCCCACCATCATACTTCTAACAGTGAGGCTTTTTAAAGAGTCCTAGGTCAATATGCACTTTAATTAAACTGCTCCTCCCATCCTTCTTGCTACCAATTGATTAGGTGACCAGACAGCAAGTGTGAAAAATCGGGATGGGGTCGGGAAGTAATAGGAGCCTAGATTTTAAAAAAAGACCCAAAAATACCAACTGTTCCTATAAAATTGGGTCAACCTATGACTTGACATTTATGTGCAGAATGCCCTCACTTGAGTGCATTTTCTAGACAGAGATTTCTGTTGGTTAGGTCCCTCAAACTTGTATTGTAGAGCTCCACCTCTAGGCCTCCACCTCAGACCACCAACACATTTACTGTTTGGTGTAATATCCTCAGGTAAGTTACTTACAGCAAAGGACAGCTGAATGCCTCAGTGATGTCAGGGTTGGGTGAAAAGCAGAACTAAATGCCCAAACCTTAATTGGGCAACATAGGAAGTTTAAATGCAAATGTTAATTAAAATCCAGTTTCTTCAAATTGTCTGTAATTACCTGTGAGCACCAGTAAATGCTATGACCAAAACCTTTTTAAATAAACCAATGAATGCAGAAATTTCTCAGCATTAAAATTCTCAGCATTGAAATAGGAACGCTAAGGCTCCTGAATTAATGGTAACTCTGCCCTGCTGAGTCTGTATATTGAGAGGTATTTAATACAAATAGTGTGATTAAAGTAGTGAATGTGTGAGTTAGCGTTGCTGTGGAAACCTGAATTGTAACACTTCATTCCCATTTTTGCATATATGAAACATTATAAATGTAACAAACTTACTGTAAAGCTGATTTACAAAGGAACCTGCTTGAGTCTTGTGTCAACTCTACAACTGTACAAAGAAAATCTCGAGGCTGCTTTTTTTTTAATATCCTTCCTGTAATCTCGTTACACTAGAAATACCAGTTTTGTTACCTTTTTGGAAACAACTCATCTGACATCTCTGTGGTGCTTTGGAAGAACAGAAGAGAGGTAGTGGTCTTCTGAAATGACAAGAGCCTGGTTGTTGATTTAACTGAGAATGGATGGGAGATCTAGGCTGATTTGTCTAAATTGGTTTTGTGTTGCTTACTGTTTAGCTCCAACTCTTGACAAAAGAGAAAAACCTCTTGTGAAATCATCAATCTCTCGAAGTCTGATCAAGTTCCCACTGCTGTTCTCTAGTTAGCCAAAATGGCCCCATCAAAAATACGAAAGATAAAGACTTATGGAGTTAGTCTCCATTGCCTCTGAGCACTGCATCAGTATAGCATTTTGGGGAGGAGGAAGGAAAAAAGCTGCTAAGGAGCCAATTGCAGCTCCTGGACTTTGTCACCTAGTTCTGGCATAAGTTAAAACTGCAAGGGATAGCTTTTAACTTGCACTGCTAGTGGAAGCTGTCAGGGTTACCTCTGCTCCCTTTGTGGTCTCTGCAGTGCTTCATTTATGCCAGCGCTGAGCCTCAGCACTGCTAGGCTTGACAATTCATAGCCCTGGCACCTTTTTGGTCTTGCTGCGTCAACTAAAAGTATAAAATTGCTTGAGCGCCAGTTCCTGTTTCATTGTGAATTAAGCACTGAGTCTGAGTACACTCCCTCAGGAGTCAGGCCTTGTGCCTTTATCTATTCTGAGGTGAAATTCTGTAGTTCTCCCACTCTTAGATCAGGCCTTGTGTCAGCTGTGCTTATCCAATGCGTCTGACTGAGTTCTGGCACCTGTGGTTCCTTGTGTTGGCAGTCTGTGACCAGGAGTGTACAGGAATCGGACAGCCGCCTTAATCAAAGTATTGCTTGTGTAGGAATGACCGTGTAGAGTGAAACTTGTTTTAAAATAGGACAGGTATGTAGACTATCTACAGGCTTACCATCACCTGATGGCAACTTAGACTATGTCTACACTACAAATTATTTTGGTACAATTTATGGCCAAAGTTATATGCTGACCTAAGTGCTCAGAGAAATTTTCCAGTCAACGTAGCTACCAGAGGCAGGAGTTAAGCTGACTGTAATTCTCTTGTGCTCCCAGGACTTCTTGAATACATTTACATGGCTCACAACAGAAAGCCATGGGGATTTAGCACTCTTAAAAAATAGCTGTGTAGACAGCTCTTGGGAGTTGTGGCTTGGATTCTGAAGCTTAGATGGGGAGTGGGCTTCAGAGTCAGGGCTACAGCTTGAGCCACAACTTCAAAGCACTGTGTGCATGGCTGTTTTTTAAGAGTGCTAGCATGTGCTCTGGTAGCTCAAGTGTGTCAACCCAGGCTGACACTGTCCCTTAACAATCCTCAGGTGTTTGCTGAGAAGTCGCTTGTCTTGAGCCATTCTTTCTTTTCCTCCTTGCCTTTTCTAACAGCCCTCCATTAAATTAAACCAAACTTATGAACAATGGTTTATTAAGAATAAGCTCTTCAACTGTATGCTAGTTTGTTGGTGTGAAGAAAAGGCTTCAATTTTTAAGCCATGACTACCTTTAAAAGAATTCTCCAGTATTGTTGAAAAGACCATGACCTTCCCTCTAGGTCAGGGATTCTCAGCCTTTTTCCTTCTGAGGCCCTCCCACCCCCAACATGCTCTTAAAAACTCTGGGGTGGAAGGGGAGGGAAAGTCTCAGAGCTCATGGCTTCAGCCCTGTGGAGGGGCACTAGGGCTCAAGCTGCTGGGCTTCAGCCCCACGACCCCTTGAAATCGGCTTCGTGGACTTCTGGTTGAGAACTCCTGTTCTAGGCCATGTCCTAGGCAAATGAAAAATGTGTGGTGATCGATAGATGAGTGCTAAGAATGATCTGCCTTATGCCATTCATATTGTGAAACTCTACCTCCAGAGACTGCAAATCTCATGTTCCACAAATGCCGTAAGTACCTAATATGTAGTGTTGTAGCTGTGTTGGACCCAGGATATTAGAGGGACAAGGTGGGTGAGGTAAAATCTTTTATTGGACAAACTTGTGAAAGACAGGGTTTCAGGCTTACACAGGTCAAAAGCTTGTGTGTGTCTGCAACAGAAGTTGATCTAATAAAAGATATTACCTCACCCACCATGTCTCTTTAAGTACCTGATAGACATGATTAAGAAGGGACCATTCTTGAAGCCAATGGAAGTGAAATGTTCAGGATTGGCTTGTTTCATTGGGTTCCAATAAAGACTAGAGGAGGGAAAAGGAGAGAACTGTGGGGTATTATCCCTGAAAATGTACTAAGAGCTACAAAATAAATAAATGTAGAGACAATGATTTCTAATCTGCTAACCAATCTCCCTGGGAGAGTTCCTAATATCAGTAGGCACAGGCCTGTTTACATATTCCCATCAGAAAATGTCACTGCAAATAACTAAGATTTACATATGTAGACTCTGAATACAAATGCAAGACATGGCCATTTGGGCTGGCTGCCACCTTTTCAAGTATTTTACAGAGATTGTATTGGCTTCAGTAGCCTTCAGGGGAAGGAATAAGCTTCTGGGGAGAAGAGAACTAGAAAGACACAATCCAGAGAAGTAACAAACCTAAGACTGCATGTGGTTTTGCGGTGAGTTGAGAGGGATATCATGTCAAAGATTACTTTGTTTTGGGATTGTACCAACCCCACATAATTGAAAGGGGGAGGGAGGATTCTTTGGAAGAGTTCATAGCATTCTTTGGTAAGAAGCAGAAACAAGACTAAAAGGCAACAAATGAAAGCGATAAGAACAATTCAGACTTGCCCAATGCCCTGCAACAGTACTGCTGTTTATTGCATTCATTGGATGCAATACCCCAGTGTCTGCTCAATTCTGAGTTACGCTGTTGTTGGAAAGCATGAAGAAGCAATAGAGCAATACAATAAGACTGGAGATATGGGCTCAGAACTGCTTACAACCTCTTAACTTGGGTGGGTAGATGCCACTGTGACACTTTCAGGTAGCTTAAGGAACAAGATCAACATGAAAGCAAGAAGAACATCTATTTTCTAGACCCAAGAAGGGTCAGGGAAGCCCTCCTGCAGCGAACACAAACATAGCGATAACCTGAAGCAATGACATTGTGAAGAGAGAGATGTGTGTCTAGAACATCAGTCTAAGCATTGCTTGTTCTTTTACTGTGGCTGGCATTAGATGTTCTGTCCATAGCGATCAAATTAAGGGCCCTTGTGATGGGGCTTATAGACCCCCATGTGGAGACTTAGGCAGGGGTGGCAGGTGTGTATAAATTTTGATGGTGCCCAGAACAGGTCCAAGTCCTGCCTTGTAAGCTGATGCGTTATTTTAAAAAACATGAGGGCTCTGGGGTTGGGCTGGTGTTGAAGTTTGAGGTATGGGAGGGGGTTAGGGCTGTGGGGTCAGGACAGAGGGTTGTGGGGGCCCAGGGTAGGGCAGAGGGTGAAGGTTCTGGTTGGGGATGAGGGATTTGGGGTGTGGGAGGGGCTCAGGGCTAGGATGCAGGGGTTGAAGGCTCTGTCTGGGGATGTGGGTTCTGGAATGGGGCTGGGGATGAGGAGTTTGGAGTGTGGCAGGCTGCCCCAGGGCTGAGGCCAGAGGGAAGGACTCCTCCAGCCCTCTCCCTGCCGGCAGCAGTGAGCTCTGGGGGAGGGGCCCTCCCTTCTCCTGGCAGGACCCTCCCCTGGCTGCACCCTCCCCTTGCTCCACTGCCCCAGCATGTGCTCCTAAGGCCCCTTCAGCTCCAGGAAGCCCCTTCACCTCCCCAGTGGTGGGTGTGGGGGGCCGTGCGGATAACTGCCATCACGTGCGCCTCCTCCCCGCTACTGCTGCCCCTCACTGGGGTTGGGGCTGCCCCTTGCCCCGTGTGGGACAGGAGCAGTGACTGTGTGGTGCGGGGGCACTATGTTGGTGGAGGGTCCTGCCAGGAAAGGAAATTGTCCAGGGCAAGGGCAGAGGCAGGGCTAGCCTGCCCTGGCCCTAATGTTTAGGGGGCACTAGCACCCTGCGGAGGCAGTTGCAGCCAGGAGCTGCAGGGGAGAGGCAGGGACACTCTTGGGCCATGGGGAGGTGCGCAGAGGCAGGCAGTGGGGGCCGGGAGACTCTTAGAGGAGGCATGTGGGGGCAGCAAGTTGGGCCAGGGGAGAGACCCAGCCCAAATATTGGTGGACCGAGACTTGAATGTTGCTGGAGCCCAGGCACCACAGGCCCATATAACTTGCCATCCCTAGACTTAGGCCTTGTCTACACTACAGAGTTTTGTCAACAAAAGGCAGCTCTGTGATGTGACTTTTGGCAGCAAAAATGCCCTGTTTTGGAAACAAAATAAAACCACCCCAACAAGAAATGTAAGACTTTCTGCATGAAATTTGTCAATGAAGTGCCAGTGTAGACACCACACTTGATTTTATTGCTTTGATTGGCCTCCAGGAGGTGTCCCACAATACCCATTCTGATTGCTTTGGTCAGCAATTTGAACTCCACTGCCCTGCATCCAGATGAAACAACCATCCGTCCCTCCACCTTAAGTCCTAGGAATTTTCAAAATTCAGTTTCCTGTTGGCTTGGCATGGAGCGCTCTTATTGCATCTTCCCAGGTGACCATGGTGGCTCATCACCGCAAACACTCTCCTGCTTGGATCTGTGCGGAGCTGCTGGATCTGCTCACTATATGGGGAGAGGAGGCTGTGATGTCCCAGCTGCGCTTGAGCCATAGGAATTTGTGTTCCATCTATCACCCCTCCACAGTTAGGAAAACCCATTTCTGGAAAGCCGCTCGCTCTTTCATGCACCTTTCCAGTAATGTCCTTCTTAGCAGGTTGCGATTACTTGCCCTGCATGCTTGCATTAACGTTGCTCCAATGATTAACTTCATGATTCCAAATTGATTCTGACTGACCGGTAGCGGTCTGGAGTCGCTAGTTTCCACACAGCGATTGCCACACACTTCTCTACCAGTAGGCAGCTCTCATTCTGGAGTCCTTGTGCCGTACTGCTGGGGTGAGCTCCACATACACTTCCAGGAAGGTGGCTTTCCGCATCTAAAAGTTCTGTAGCCACTGCTTATCATCCCGTACCTGCACAATGATACAATCGTACTGTTCAGTGCTTGTTTCCCAAGTCCCAAAGTGATGGGCCACTGTCTGCATCTGTTCTGTGAATGCTAAAAGTACTCTAAAGTTTCTCCTATCTATATCATGCAGCATGTCCGGCAGCTGGGAGTTATCTTCAGTTAGGAATTTCATGATTGTAGATGGCAAAGTAGCTAATGTTTTCATGACTGTTAGAGCATAGGAGAACAGTGCGGGATCCATTCCTTCTCTCAAAGATGCTGGGATGCACAGCAAACAAGGGCAAAGGAAAGCTGGCAGCCCATGGACTGCTGGGACAGAAAGCAATGCATCATGGGACGTTGAGCCCCATCCCAAGATGTGCTGCGATTTGCTCTGCCTTCCCACAAGACCTAGTGACAGAAGGTGTGGAGCTGGACTATGGGATAGTTACCCACAGTGCATTGCTCACATGGTCAATGATAGTGCCCAAAATGTGGGCATGCTCTGTCGACAGAGGGAGTGAGTGTGAACATGCAATACTGATTTATTTTTTTTATTGTAGTACTTTTTGAGTGTTGTGTTTGTCAACACTCTGTAGTGTAGACAAGGCCTTAGGAAAGAAAGGAGAGTGCTAGACTGAGAGGGCCCCGCCTCTCAACAGCTGTAGAGCATGCTCTAAATGAAGGATCTTCTCAAACAGGGATTCTTGTCAGCTAGGAAGTAAGGAGAGGCTGTCCAAAGGGACCAAGTTGGTTTGCAGCTTCTGAAGGCAAAGGAGAGAGTCTGGTCTGAAAGACCCACCCAGGAGGGTGGGGGCCATCTTGACACTTCACCCCCCGCTTCCCCCACTCCCAGCAAGGTGAAAGTAACTGGACACTAGGAAGAGATCTGCAGAATGCTTGTTTGACTGTCTCATTCTAAGACTGAATGGGAACTTCTGCTGGGAGGCTGTGATCACACCCCAAAACAAAGAGAGGGGGATGCGGGAACCACCCCAGGGGAGAATGGTCAGGTGCATCAGGAAGAGGTAACACCTCCCCCCCCCCTTTAGGCCCTGGGATGGGACTAGTGGAAAGGGTCCCCATACCTGCCCACTGTCTTACTACCCAGACTTTGGCAGAGGAAAGAACTGTCAAGGTCTGGCCTACCCACTAGGCCTGCTGGCCCCTGAAAGAAACTGGCTACATTTCCTTTGATTGCTTAAATTGTATAATGTAAATAGGTCCTTCACAGTACTTTATATATAACAATACAGTTTGAATTTCTTGCTTCTGTCAAATCACAGGGCTGCTCTATTTATGTCAAAACCCAAAGAATCTTGGAGTAGTATTTGGTAGATGTTTGTAGCAAAGATAGGGCCAAAGAACTTCTTTAGCCAGTCTTCCTGACATCTTTGATAAATACGTAGTGTCAGCTTGTGCTGTGTAGTACTCTGTGTATGCCAGATAATCCATGAAAAACAAATGAAGTACATAGTTAAATGTGCTTGTGCAATGGACTTTCCTTATTCAAGGTTGCATTTTGCTTCCATTATAAATATCTATTTTTAGAATCTTACAACTCTGATATAGGCTGAATGAATTTTTCTTGAAAATTGCCATATTTACTCATGGTACAGAGACAATGTTTCTACAGATTTGAAGAATGAGAAGAGGCTGTCTGATCAAACATGTCTGCCTTTCATTGGCTGATACTCAATCCCAGTTATCTTTCACCTTTCTATCTGTTACCTTTCTCCCCTTAAAAACAAATCTGCATGCTTATTGAACTAGATCACTGTCTAGTTTCTGATTTAAACATCTTCCCTGGCAACATTTTCCATCCATGTCTATTACCTGTTATGTGATACAGTAACTGTACGAGTGCTCTGTTTAGGCTTTACCTTCTATCTATTTTTCCTAATCTGTTGTTTTGTGTGTGTGTTTAAAGTAAATGAATCCTAGTGCCTTTGCTGATTTGCCAGTCCTTTTCTTAGCTTGCTTCAGCAGTTTGAGCAGATAGCTAAAGCTAACTGCTCATCTAGGTGAGCAGAGTGCTACACCAGCAGCATTGAAGCAGTAGCTCTGCATTACAGCTGCTTTGTGCAGCCATCACTTCTTCCTCTAGAGGTGGAGTTGGAACTGAAATTGTAAAATCTCAAAAGACCATTTGCCCTATCAGTACCAGCCTCCCCTTTAGCCCCCATTCCATTACACCCCACAACATTTGATTGAGAACTGACTGGTTTTGGATTAAGTTTAAAACAAAACACTTCCTTCCTATACAAAACACTGTCATGCAACCTTACTCAATCATACCTTTTTTGGTGGGGGGGGGAGGGGAGGGAAATTGAATAAGAACTCACTACTTACTTTTGGTGTTTTTCCTATTCAAAAGCAATGGGCACTGTGGCTTCTTACTAGAACTGAGTGACTTATTCATTCAATGAACTTTGAGCCTTTTTTCTGTTTGCCACTTGCCTGTGAGCAGTTTACAATTTTTTACTTTTATCTTTTATGTGAAATTATTTGCCAAATAATTCTTGGTGGGTAAATTATTGGCAAGGAAATATTTGAAATTCAAGCTCTGTAGGTCAGTTTTGATAGGAATCTTAAACTGTATTCAGTGTCCTAACTGAAGGAGCGGCAGTCGTGGAAATAAATCCCTAGTGAGAGGATGCTTAGGTTCATCAGTTTTTATGATCTTTGTCTTATACTAGTTATTTCTGCCAATGAACTCATCTGCTGGAGAGCTTTTGGAAAGTGAGTGACAGGGGTACAAACATGTCCAAAGCAAATACTTGTAGCTTTACAATACATTATAACTCGATTTAAGGAAAGCACTTACACAAGTGAATGACTCCTACTGAAATCAGTAGGTGTTCAGCACTTAAGTGCTATGTGAATAGGGAGTCCATGCTTCTGGGAGGATGTTTTTGCAAGACTTTTACCTCCTGGTGTGTTGGTGGGTGTGTTTTGTTGCTTTGAAGACCAATAGTTTCAGATAATATGGATAAATGTGAATCTTTAAACTTTCTGGAGCTTGCTTATAAGACTTGCAGCAAGCAACTTCTCTAACATAAGTATAGATAGACTTTTGAGTATTCATTTTAAAATGCTTTGTGTGCGAGACTGCATTTCCCCTTTCCTTCCTTCAATGCAAGTCTGAAAGGGTGCTATTGAGACTAATTTCCTTCCTTGGCTGTAGAGGCTGACTTCTTCCTCTAGGTGGAGCTGAGATTGAAATTGTGAAATCTGTCTGGCAAATAAGTTTATAAGATCAAATAGTGTTCATGGGCACAGTAAGTTTCAAAGGAGCACATAGCAGAAACTGCACTTTTGTAGAGCACTTCACTACTACACAAAGAGAACTGCTGTCATTAAACTCATCATTTTGAAGACAACTGTAGAAAACTGATCTGTCACTCAGTGTGACACTTGAACAGCATTTTAGTAAGGAAAGGTGAAGTACAGCAGCTCCAAAGTGTAGGCGAGTTTTTTATTGTTAAAATTCCTGTGCTATCCACGTCCTGTTCTCTATTTTTAAATTTGTGGGTGAACCTAGTGCTCCTAAAAGAATGATTTAATAGCACTAGTTAGAAGCAGATACTGTATGGATAAGTTATGTGCAAACTTTCCCATACAGATTTTTTTCATTGCATTTCTCACTTGATATAGAGCACTTTTCCATGTTCTGGGCTACAATGGAGAAGAGATTCAGAAGCAGAGACTGACCTATTGTGTGTGTCTGCTTGGCTTTTTTTTTTTTTTTTTTTTCCCTTCAGACACAATATTAATAGTACCTGAGACTGTTCCTATCTTGTTTTTGTTGCAGACCTTGACTAGGATGTAGTTCAGGAAACTAAAACAAAACCCTGACTCTTGAAAGTCCCATCCCACATAAGTAACTAGCAAACTTTTTATTTCACCACTGTATGTAATTCTGTGAGAACCTTTAGCATCTGCCAAACTTTCAAATATGAATCTATCAGTCTTTGACATTTTCATAAAGCATCCAGAAAATGTCAACAGAAGCTTAATGTTTCTTCTGTACTAGTAACACACTTCTGTTAAGAATGGTTGGTTGGCTGGTTGGTTACTTCCCATTCCCACCAACCCCCTGCCCCCCCCCCTTTTTTTTCTTTCGGCTTCTCTCACCCCACCAAAACACATCTGTGTGTTGCTGGTTTGAGGTTCTGCTCTGATGTGATGAATAACTGAATTTATTACAAACCTTGTGCAATACATTGATTCTGAATGTGACTTTTATTAAGCTTGGATGATCTGCATTTTGCAGCCAGAGAGCCTGGCAATAAACAAAATTGATTCTTTTGAATAATAAGATGAATGTTTCTCAGTCTAGTCAGCATCAAGCACCATTTTAGTAACAAGTGATTGAGCTAACCTCCATTGCACTTGTCCCATAACCATCCTTTTTTGATGATAGTATTTCACCAATCCCTTTTAATGTATGGGTCTGATTCTCATTTGCAAAATAAAGATGCTTTTATGCCAGGGTGACTTCTAGTGAGAGTGATTTTTGTTTATGGATCACTTTTTTTTTGCTTAAAGAGAAGCTTGTTCTTGCCTGTTTAATAGTCTGGCCTCAGTTCACCAGTCTTCAAGCTGAAAGCAGGACACAGATTTGGCTATATCTATACTACCATTTATGTTGGCATAATTTTTGTCACTCAAGAGTGTGGAAAAGCCCCATCCCAGGCTGACAGAAGTTACACTGGCTTACCCGCTGGTGTGGACAGTGCTATATTTGCAGGAGAGCTGCTCCCACTGACATGGCTACTGTCCCAGGGGCTAGAGTAATTAAGCCGATGGGAGAGCGCTCTCCTGGTGGCTTGGAGTGGCTACTGGCAATGAGCTCTTCCAAAGCTCTGCAGTTAGAAAAACTAACACCTTAAATAAACCAGTATTAATCATGTACACATGAGAATTCTGCCTCTGAGAAGCAATAATACAAATTGGGAGAAGTAGCTGAGGCTACAAATGATCAAATACTGTAGTTCAAATAACCTCCCAAGAAGGTGACATTGGATTGCTAGCAATAGTCTCATCAGATAACATAAATGAAAAGGTAAGAACCCATTTTTTCCTGACAAATGGCTCAAATTTAAGATATATTTCCTGTAGCGAAATTATTTTAATGACTGCTGCAACATTAATCAGATTCCTGTTACTTTTTTCTTTAAAACAAACAAACCCTACAGCTGCATTTTTGTATTGTTGTCTTTTTTTCCCCAAGGTCTGGAGTCTGTTTACCATGTTAACATATACACTAGAAGAGGAAGTTATCGACTTCCTTTGCTAGACTTGCTGTCTTTAGTCAGGATTGCCTGCATTTGTTCATTGTCAGCTTTTCAAGCCTGATCAGTTTCTGCCTGCATAATATCAGGTTTTTTTGGTTTTGATTAACAAGTTTTTAACCTTGTTTTAAGCATACAACAGTGTTTCCCAGTATCAATTCAGGAGCTTAAATAGTGAATATTCTAAGTAAACATGAGACAAGCAAAAGACTAAATCAAGGTAAAAAGGGCTTGTATTTGTTTTTAAGCAGTGGGTGTGGGAAGTAGAGAGAAATATCTTGTGTGCAGGGTTGCTTTGACATTGTAGTATCATAGTACTGTCTGTCTGTCCAAAAATAAAGATGGTGGTCGGGTAGATCAGGGGTCTCCAAACCTTTTAACTGCGCACTCCCTAGTAGAATTTTTTTTTTTTTTTTTTTGAGCAGGCACCCCCATGGGGGAAGCCCCACCCCCATCCATCCACTCCCCCCCACTTCCCCCCCAACTACCCCCTCTAACACTCCCCTCCTTGTCCCCTAACTGTCCCCCTGGGGCTGGTCCCCGCTGTGGCACCCGGCTCCTAGGGCCCATCTCAGCCACAGCACCCAGCTCCTCCGGCTGGTGCTGCAGCCGCAGCTCTTCCTGGAAACCTCCTGGGTTTCCAATAAGACAGGAGGAGCCGGGCTGCCCCGGCAGCTCCTCTGCAAGCGCTGCAGCGGCCCCCAGCAGCACCGCATGGCTCCTCCAGCTATTGGGGCCACACACACCCCCCTGGGAGTGGTCTTGCGCACCCCTGGGGATGTGCGCACCCCAGTTTGAAGACCACTGAGGTAGATGATTCTCATGACTTCCAGACCCACAGTGGCAACTAAAATAAAACTATGTGCTTTCTGGAAAAACTTCAGTTGGAAAACAATGTAGTGTTCTGCCTGCTTGACCATGGAGGCTTTCTCTTCAGAGACTGATAATAGAGCAGGGGTGGGCAAACTATGGCCTGTGGGCTGGATCCGGCCCGCAGGACCGTCCCATCCGGCCCCCCTGGCCAGTGAGGCCGCCCCTGCCCTGGAGCCGTGCTGTCTAGCGCTGCGGCCGGGGCTGCGTGCTCCCCGCTCCCCTGAGCTGCCCCATGTAGGCAGCACTCCGGGGGGGCCGGGGCTGTGTCCTCAGTCCCTCCCGGGAGCAGCACCGCATGGGCGGCACACTGAGCCTCTCTCCCGGAGCAGCACTGCGGGGGTGGCACTCCAGCGGCGGGCCGGGGCTGTGCCCTCAGCCCCTCCCCCGGAGCCATGCCGCGGAGGCGGCGCTCTGGGGGCTGTGGCTATGCCCTCAGCCCCTCCCCCGGAGCCGTGCCACGTGGGCGGCACTCCGGGGGGCCGGGGCTGTGCGCTCCCTGGAGCCGCGCCGCACGGGCGGCACTCCGGGGGGCCAGGGCTGTGCGCTCTCCCTCTACCCTCAGAGCCAGGCCAGCACTCATGGTAAGGGGGTGGAGGGAGGTTGGGGGGGACAGTCAGGGAGCAGGGTGGATTGGATAGGAGGTGGTGGTGAGGAGGTGGGAGGGTGGATAGGGGTCAGAGCAGTCAGGGGACAGGGAGCAGGGGAATTGGGTGGGGTCCTGGGGGTGGTTAGGGGTCTCTGAAATGGACAGTCAGGGGATGGGAGGGGCTTGCGTGGGGATTCTGAGGGGGCAGTTGGGGGCGGGAAGTAGGAGGCAGCCAGCTTGGGACCAGAATTGGGAGGGAGCCGGATTGGGGGCAGGGCCTTCCCTTACCTGACCCTCCATATAATTTTGTAGACCCAATGTGGCCCTCGGGCCAAAAAGTTTGCCCACCCCTGTAATAGAGGGATTGCTACAGCTACATTGCCACACAGTGCTTTCTAAGCAAACCTATTGTATTCTTAAAGCAAAATGCACTTCAGAGAGAACCATAGTTAAAAACAATAAAAGAACCTACAGGCATGCCAATAAGCTTACCAGAGTTCACCCTAACATGGATTCTGGCAGGCACGGTACTTCCAATTCTACCCTAGGGATTGGAGCCTTGTGTGGTCCGGGGGGGCGAGGGGGGGTGTCTGTCCATTTGCTAATTAGGAAGAAGGCACTGGGTCAGTTTAAACTCCAGCTATCAATCCAAGAGTATTGTCTCTGTGTGCTGATGTTTGGAGAATCTAGTTTGAGTGTATGCATATCCCATATTGCGGGGTGAGGGTGTCTTAAGGCTGATAATTGAGGCAGTTCTTTAGCATCCTCCCTCTGCTAGAGAAAGTATATAGTGCCACAATAACACATACACAACTGTATTTTTAACACCATGTACCTATAAGGTATTAACCATAATTCAGAAAAGTTCAACTTAATTCAGTGAAGCTAACCTTAATTCCATAAGGCTTGTCCAGAATATTATCTGTCACAGTGTGCTTGAAAGCTTGTGTCTCGAACCAATAAAAGAGAGTACCTCGCTCACCTGGTGTCTCATATCCTGGGAACAACCCAGCTGTAACAACACTGCATACTTAACTTGATAAAGATTACATTTTCTTTTGAGAAAAGATAACCCAAAAGAGTGTCACAATGTGTTAATCTAGACGCCATTGAAAACTAGTTTTTTAAATCAGGGCTCTTGCCTTGATAACGATAATCACCACTTGAATATTGGGAGGGAAGAAGAAATAATTTAGAATTGTAAAAAGTCCAATGGAAGTGAAGTATAAAATAGGAAGCTTAATCAAGAATGCATTCTAAGCAACTCTTAAATTAATTTGAGTGACTTGTAAAAATTTCATGTCATTGCTAGTTGAGAATTGGAAACCTTCATTCCCTTCCATGTAGGGAAAGAACTGCTTGGGCAATTTGTTTTCCTATATTAACCAAGAAAGTGCATGCTTTTAAGGCCGATTGTTGTTAATTATCATCTGTGGACCTAGCTGAAAGCTATTTCCATTTTAAACTTACAACATACAGTTTTAAAAGGTTATCACTGACCGACAGAGGGTGAGTAAAAACATTTTCAAACCTTGGGTGTTCAAAGTTTGAGCATCTCAAAAAAACTCAAGTCTTATTTAAGTCCCTATCTTGAGGCCACAGCCTATTAAGACCAACACTAAACTCTATGAAATTTCACAAGTATAGTAGCTTATCTCTTTGTGAGGTATGGGGATGTAATCTAAGACACTGAGAGGGTAATCTTTCTTTTTATCTCCAAGACTCCACCCCACCCTCTAAAAACGGTCCTATTCTTCAGTTCCCCAAGTTAAACAGCTGCTTACTGTATTTGTATTATGGTAGTGGTCAGAGGCCCTGAAAAAGCATCAGGGCTTGTGATGCTGCAGGCTGCATGAATGCACACAGAACTCCTGCCCTGAAATGTTTGCAATCTCTAAGAAGGGAGTACACAATAAATGGGTGTAACCGATAATGTGAGGAGGTAAATGATAGCAGCACTTGGTTACATGTGAGATGGGAGGGTTTCACTCCAAAGGAATCCCTGCAGATCCCTTTGAAGGACTGGGACCTAATTGTGTAATGAGCTTTGGGTTAAAAGGTTTTAAGTATGAATGTAAGGGTATGTCTTCACTACAAACTTATGTCGATTGTGTTGAGGTCGATTTTTGTAAAGCAGACTGTATAAAATCGATTTTGTGCGTCCCCACAAAACACAGCAAGTCAGCAGCATTTGTCCACACTGCAGTAGAAAGTGTCAACATAGCGAGTGGTGCACTGTGGGTACCTATCCCACAGTTCCCGGAGTCCCAGCAGATGCCATTTTGAGCTTTCTCCGTTAACAAACTCACCCACTCCGCAGTGCCCCTCCGGCTGTGAAAGCAACTGCAAACAGTCATTTCACACGCTTTTGCTGCCTGCGCTGATGCCATAGCAGTGCAAGCCTGGAGCCTGCTCAGGTAACCGCTGCAGTAATGGCCATTGTGAATAACTCACGCATTGTTGTGGACTTTATGCTGCATCATATGCAGAAGAAGACTATCGGGAGATGACTGCGCTATCAGGAGAGTGACGACAGTGATCAGGACATGGACACTGACGTTTTTGAAAGTAAGAGGTCAGACAACCTGGCAATTTTGGTGGCAATGAGGCAGGCTCATGTTATGGAACGCCGAATCTGGGCCAGGGAAACAAGCACTGACTGGTGGGATCGCATAGTGCTGCAGGTCTGGGATGACTTGCAGTGGCTCAGAAACTTTCGCATGAGAGAGGGCACGTTCATGGAACTTTGACTTGCTTTCCCCTGCCCACCAGCGCAAGGATACCAAAATGAGAGCAGCCCTCACAGCTCAGAAGTGAGTGACAATAGCCCTCTGGAAACTTGCAACACCAGACAGCTACCGGTCAGTCGCAAAGCAATTTGGAGTGGGTAAATCTACAGTTGGGGCTGCTGTGATGCAAGTAACCAGGGCAATCATTGATCTGCTGCTATCCAGGGTTGTGTGTCTGGGAAACGTGCAGGCTATAGTAGATGGCTTTGCCACGCTGGGATTCCCTAACTGGGGGAGTGGGGGGGGCTATAGATGGCACTCATATCCCTATCTTGGCACCAGACAACGAGGGCGTAGAGTACAGAAACCACAAGGGGTATTGTTCAATGGTCATGCAGGCACTGGTTGACCACAAGGGCCGTTTCACCGACATCTATTTGGGATGGCAGGGAAAGGTTCACGACGCTCGTGTGTTCAGGAACCCTAGGCTGCATAGACAGCTGACGCAAGGGACTTTCTTCCCAGACCAGAAAATTACTGTGGGGGTGTGTGGAAATGCCGATCGTTATCCTTGGGGACCCAGCCTACTCCTCAACGCCTTGTCTTATGAAGCCATACACGTGATCCCTGGACAGGAGGCAGGAACTGTTCAACTATAGGCTGAGCACATGCAGAATGGTTGTAGAGTGCACATTTGGCTGTCTTAAAGCGAGGTGGAGAACCCTACTTACTCGCTCAGACCTCAGCAAAAGAAATGTGCCTATTGTTGCTGCTTGCTGTGTGCTCCACAATCTCTGTGAGAGCAAGGGGGAGATGTTTATGGCGGGGTGGGAGGCAGAGGCAAATGCCCTGGTGTCTGGCTGCTCATAAGTAGCAGACAGAACAAGTACAAGAGTGCACCAGGAAGCGCTGTGCCTCAGAGAAGCCTTGAAAAACAGTTTTGTGACTGGCCAAAATGCTGTTAAAAACCCGCTCCCTTGCTTTGCTCAGTCATAAGCCTCCCATCCTCCAGCCCCATAGAGCTGTTGAAAACCCGCTCCCGTGCTCTGCTCAGCGATAAGTCTCCCGCCCTCGTTATCCCCTCCCCTCCCATTTGCAGAGTAAATAAATTCACTTTTTTAAAAAGCATGCATTCTTTAATGATTCTTTACAAACAAAGGGGAAGACTAGCAAGGTAGCCTAGAAGGGGTGGGTGAGGAGGAAAACCAGTCGGTGTGGTAGATGGGGAGCTGGGGGGGGACACAGACACAGTACATTTTTAAATCTTTTCTGATAAACTAAGCTGCCTGCTGCTTGTGTTGTAGAGTGGGTCGGTTCCTGGAGCCTCCCCCCCAGCCCCCACGTTCTCACCCCGCGTCGGAGTGGGGAGGCAATGGAACTTGAGGAGGTGGTTACACAGGGGCTGGAGAGGCAATCTTTGGTCCTGCTGAAGCTCCACCAGACACCGGAGCATGTCACTTTGATCCTCCATTATCCGCAGCATTGCATCCATCCTCCTCCTGCTATCTCTTCTCCCATGCTGCTACTGCTGCCCTGGACTCTAAAAGGCTTTGCCTCCATGTGCTCTGAGACTCTAAAAAAACTTTTGTCTCCATGTGTTGCTTCAAGCTGCCTCACTGCGGGAGAGATGCATAAGCCCGGCAAACAGATCTTCTCTTGTGCTCTTCCTTCTCCTTCTTATCTGTGGTAGCCTCTGCGAAGGGCATGTTGGGGGCCGGGGGGGAGGACCGAGCTGGCTGTAGGAGGAAAGAAGGAAAAAGGTTATAAGATAGATACATTCTAGAGTACAATGGGAACAGTCTTTCATGATGAAACAAAGTATTCACAGAGTGCATATGCTTTCTGTACAAGGTCACATTTTGCACCTTAAATTGAGTGTCTGTAACTTTCCTGTACAGACATCACATCAGACACCCTCTCCCAGGGCCAGGCAACAGAAACCACCATGCAGGTGGCCATGGTAAGCCACATTCCTTCGGTTAGATCCACATTCTTTACAGCAGTGCTCTCTTTTCCCACAGTAGCCCCCCCCCCCCGGTTGCAAACACACACATGCCGCTTGGGATACTGTGGGGAGGATTCCTTCAGAGTCAGATATATGAGCAGCCCAGCAGGAACATCCGAAAATGACTGTCCCCTATTTCAAACAGACTACCGTGAACAATATCCCTCTGCTGAGGATTACACAGAGAGATAAAGAACGGATGTTGCTGGAATCAAAGCAACAGCCAGGAGCATGTGCTGCCATGCTGTGTTATGCAATGATCCCAGAATACCTGATCCCAAGGTGGCGTGGTAAAGCCTGCTACTATGGAGGACAAAATAAGGCTGCTCTCCGCAGAAACCTCCTGCAAAAGGTCCTGCAGACAGCGTTGAACAGCTTCATGGAAATTTCGGTGGAGGATTATCGCTCCATCCCCGAATATATTGGCAGACTTTTCCAGTAGCTGTTCTAGCCATGTATGCATTCCAAGTTAATCATTAATAAACGCTTCCTTTTGAATCAAGCCTCATCTTATCTCTAAAGGGACACTCACCAGAAGTACCTTCGCTGACTTCCCCATCTGGGCTACCGCCTTGGGAGAGTTCTGAGAGTATTGGCTCAGGGTGATAAACAGTTCCTGGCTGTCTGGGAACAGAGTCTCTCCGCTTACCATGCAGCAGCAGGCATCATCTTCCTCATCAGCTTCATCATGCCTCATGATTACCCCCTCAGAGGAGTCCACGGACACTGGTGCAATGGTGGTAGGCCCCCACCAGTATTTGATTCAGTTCATTGTAAGATTTACATGTCCGCGGCAGTGCCCCAGAGCGTCCATTTGCCTCTTTTTTGCTTTCTGGAACGCTTGCCTCAGCTCCTTAATTTTCACGCGGCACTGCTGTGCCTCCCTGCTGTGGCTCCTATCCAACATGGCCTTGGAAACTCTGGCAAATGTGTTGGCATTCCGTTTGTTCCAGAGTTCTGCCATCACAGATTCCTCTCCCCAGATAGCGATGAGACCCAACACCTCCTGTGTGGACCATGCTGGAGCTCTTTTGCGCTGGTTGGCCTCTTGTGCTGAGGAGCTCTACATGGTGAGTGTCCTGTGCAGGTGAGCTCACCACGCTGGCCGAACAGGAAATGAAATTCAAATGTTCCCGGGGCTTTTCCTGTCTACCTGGCCAGAGCAGCGAGTTGAGACCGCTTGCCAGAGCGGTCACAGTGGAGTATTGTGACCGTTGTCTAGAGCAGTCACAATGGAGCACTGTGGAACAGCTCCCGGAGGCCAATAAAGTCTACATGCGTCCTCACTAAGCCATAGTCGACCCAGAGAGGTCGATTTCAGCGCTACTCCTCTCGTCAGCGAGGAGTACAGAAATTGAGTTTAAGGGTCCTTTTAAATGGATTTAAACGGCTGCCATGTGAGGACAGGTGCAGGTTTAGGTCGACTTAACAGCACTAAAGTCGACCTTAAGTCGTAGTGTAGACCAGGCCTAAGATATGATCTCAAAACTGCTGTTTTTGATGGATTTTGAAAGGGAATATAGCCATAGCAGCTTCCAGTGTGCCAGGCAATCTGTTTGTAATTGAAATGTATCCTTTGGAAAGAACACGTTTATACCTTCCTGAAATCATATTTTGGGGAATGGGGCAGAGGGAACCTGACTTTGATCAGACAAAATTGTGCTGGAATGTAGCTTCCTTAAAGTCTGGCTTGTTACTGCATTTTAAAGAAGACTTTAAAAAAGTGGTCGTCTCGGACACCATTTACACCGATTTTCTCATTGGGAACCACTGGATTAGATCCAAACTGGAGTTCATGAAATATTACAGGGGGTTCTCAGGGCAGGGTGGAGGGAGAAAATTCCCCAATGGCAGACAGAGCTGTCCCTTGGGATCCCGGGCAGCATGGGGCCAGAAGCCCAGAGCCCCTGGACTTCCAAGAGCTAAGCTGATCAAAGGAAGCATATCTATCACAGTGAGGAAATTTAAACTCCAAGACTCCTTTATAAGAAATGGAAAGGGAGGTGGATAATTTTTGCTGTTTTTAAACTTAAATAGGCAGCTAGTATTTAAAATTATTTCGAAGAACAAGTTTTGGCTTTGTTGTGATGTGTGTTGTTTGCCTGGACTGCTCAGGACCCGATTGCTTGTGTAGGAGGAGTTCCTTGCTCAAGTCTACATAGTTAGTTAGTCCTCTTCACTCCTAGTGGAGCTTAAGGCGCAAACCATTCTTCTCCATTCGACTGGATCTTGGGCTAACCAGTAGATTTCATCCCAGGTCTTTCCCATATTTTTCATTTCGCCTTCGATAGTTCTTCGCCACATTCCCAGCGGTCTGCCTCTCCTTCTTTTTCCCTGTGGTATCCATCTTAGAGCAGTGTGAGAATGTCTGATAGTATCCATTCTCAAAACGTGCCCCAACCATCTCCATCTTCGTTGTTTCACCTCATCCACTATGTTGTTAATGCCTGTTAGTCGGCTCACTTCTCTATTGGTGACACGTTGCGGCCAGTGTATGTTAAGGATGCGCCTAAGACACCTTCCTTCGAAACCTCGAAGTCGACCTTCTGTCGTCTTGTTAGTCCTCCACGTTTCCGCCGCATAGAGCAATACAGAGCGGACATTCGACCTGTAGATCTTTACTTTAGTTTTAGATTGCAAGATTGATGACTTTCAGATGTCTTGAAGTCTGTTGAAAGCATTTGCTGCAAGACCTATTCTGGTGGATATCTCTTTCTCAATATTACCATCAGCTGATGTGTAACTACCAAGATATTTGAAATCATTCACCTCTTCTAATTCCACGTCATGTAGGACTGTCTTCACCGAGCTTGCTGTTTTTTGCTTTCGTTATCTTGCTCTTACCAGCACGGATCTTGAGCCCCACGCATCTAGCCACTCTATGTACCCTATCAGTCTTCTCTTGGAGGTCCATTTGAGAGCAGAGCGATGTCATCTGCAAAGTCACAATCTTAAATCTGGCCAGACAGTCCCCATACAAGTCTACGTGGGGGGGAATTAACCTAAGATATGCGGCTTCAGCCACAGGGCTCCCTCATCGACTGTGCTTGCACCTCTTGTGGTGGTTGTTTCAGCATCAACTGAGTGCTTGGGGATCAGTTTATCTCCTCTAATCTAGACGCAATAAATGGATCCTTGATAGATTGATCACTATCTGCCGATTCAGTGGATAGTGTTAGACCTGGCCTTTGAGTTGGCTTCTTAAATACCTTCATGCTATTTCACATCTGATACTCCTTGATGCACCATAGGAGCTTTGTCTTACAACAGGCTTATTCAGTCATACAAGCTATGAAAGTAAGATCTTGGAAGAGTGTTGCCATTTTGTCAGTCCTAGGACCAATCCTGTTCAACTTATTCATCAATGATTTGGAGGAAGGGGTAAACAGTGAGGTGGCTAAGTTTGCAGATGATACTAAACTGCTCAAAATAGTTAAGACCCAAGCAGACTGTGAAGAACTTCAAAAAGATCTCACAAAACTAAATGATTGGGCAACAAAATGGCAAATGAAATTTAATGTGGATAAATGTAAAGTAATGCACATCCGAAAAAATAACCCCAACTATACATACAATATGATGGGGGGCTAATTTAGCTACAACTAATCAGGAAAAAGATCTTGGAGTCATCGTGGATTGTTCTCTGAAGACATCCATGCAGTGTGCAGTGGCTGTCAAAAGAGCAAACAGGATGTTAGGAATCATTAAAAAAGGGATAGAGAATAAGACGGAGAGTATCTTATTGCCCTTATACAAATCCATGGTGCGCCCACATCTTGAATACTGCGTACAAATGTGGTCTCCATCTCAAAAAGGATATACTGGCATTGGAAAAGGTTCAGAGAAGGGCAACTAAAATGATTAGGGGTTTGGAACGGGTCCCATATGAGGAGAGATTAAAGAGGCTAGGACTTTTTAAGCTTGGAAAAGAGGAGACTAAGGGGGGATATGATAGAGGTATATAAAATTATGAGTGGCGTGGAGCAAGTGAATAAGGAAAAGTTATTTACTTGTTCCCGTAATAGAAGAACTAGGGGCCACCCAATGAAATTAGTGGGCAGCAGGTTTAAAACAAATAAAAGGAAGAAGTTCTTTACACAGCACACAGTCAACCTGTGGAACTCCTTGCCTGAGGAAGCTGTGAAGGCTAGGACTATAAAAGGGTTTAAAAGAGAACTGGATAAATTCATGGAGGCTAAGTCCATTAATCGCTATTGACCAGGCTGGGTAAGGAATGGTGTCCCTAGCCTCTGTTTGTCAGAGGGGGGTGATGGATGGCAGGAGAGAGATCACTTGATCTTTACCTGTTAGGTTCACTCACTCCGGGGCACCTGGCATTGGCCACTGTTGGCAGACAGGATACTGGGCTACATGGACCTTAGGCTGTACTGGGTCAGACCATTCTTATGTTCATTTTCATAATATAATAAAGATGCTGTGATGATTAATAACACATACTGTGTAATAAGCCTGCCATAAAAGCAAATTTTATATTTTGAAGATCACTGCTTTTATAATTTATATTTGGGTAAAGGAGAAAATCCCTGGAAATATTCATTTTTACGTGGGGATTCGTGAGACTTGACATTTTAGTGAAAGGGGTTCATGAGTTGTTAAAGTTCGGAAACCATTGATCTAGTCTAAAATGATTAAACAGTAAAATATCTCCATGCATCACGTGGTGAAACTGATTAGTAAGACTTTCAAATGCAGCCACATGCTGTGTTTTATTGTGGATCTGAGAATTGCTAGGTCATGTGGACAGTGCAGAGGAACTGGAAGTTTGAGGGTTGCGTAATAGACTCATCCCTCTCATGTGAACAGAAAGAGTTGCTTCTATTGTGATTTTAGTTTTAGTGGCTGTCTAAACTAGACAATGAATTGAGACAGGAGGGGAAAGATACATCATGGGGTTGTTATATAACAATATATGTAGGACATGCCTGGCAGTACAGAAACAGCTTTGCAACAGAAGATAAGGTAAGAGGAAGTTCATAGGTTTGTTTGGGGTTTGTGTGTGTGTGTGTGTTTGTTTGTTTGTTTGTTTGTTTTTTTTTTATCCTGCTAATGATAGACAGCTGAATGTGTGTACAGGTACTGTAGTTCTGGAACACTCGATTGATGATTGAGTGGGAAAATTGTATTAAACATCTATTGCAACTTACGGTGAATTGGACTGTCAGCAACATTGGCTTATATTGTATCTAATAGCAGTAATTTAGAGTGATTCCATGGAGGTGCACCCTGACAACAGAATAGTATTGTTGGGTCTCCTTTCTCTTTCTGTCTGTTCTAAATAAACTTCGTCGTCTTTGAAGAATCTATTACATGGGACCACTTTTAATACTTTAAAACAAGAATATAACCAAAATGAAACTCTAAAATTTATATTTCCTCCACAAGCTTAATCTAAACTGCCATGATGACTTTATTCCTGTTGTTTGGAAAATATTTAAAAAATGTTTCTGTCCATGGAGGGATTCAGGTTTCAGTATTCCCTTTTTAAAGTAGGGAAGAGTGGGAGAAGTTAAGACTGTAATCTAGATCAGTGGTTTTCAATCTTTTTTTTTCCTGGCCACACAGTTGAAGAAAATTTGCCCCTGACCGAACGGAGCTGGGGATGAGGGGTTTTTGGTGTGGGAGGGGACTCAGAGCTGGGGCAGAGGGTTGGGCTGCAGGGGCCAGGAATGAGGGGTTCAGGGTTGGAGTGTGTGGGGAGCTGTAAGCTCTGGGGAGGGGCTAGGGTGGAGGGATATGGGGTGCGGGAGGGGGCTCCAGATTTGGGTGGGGTGTCTCTGGGCTGGGGCAGGGGCTTGGGGTTGGCTTACCTCCAGCGGCTCCTGGTCAACGGCACAGCCAAGGTGCAGAGGCAGACTTCCCACCTGTCCTGGCACTGCAGACTGCGCTATGCCCTGGAAGCAGCCAGCAGCAGGTTTGCCTCCTGGGTGGAGGCATGCAAGCGGTTCTGTACAGCTCTCACCTGCAGGCATCATCCCCCTGCTCCCAGTGCCGGGAACCGATGCTCAGGGTGGGGGCAGTGCGCGATGCTCCATGGCTCCTGGCTTAGGAGCCGGACCTGCTGTTGGCCACTTCCAGGACGCAGTGTGGTGTTGGAACAAGTAGGGATTAGCCTGCCTTAGTCACGCAACACCGCCAATGGGACTTTTAATAGCCAGGTCTGCGTTTCTGTCCACTGCTGCTGCAACCCAGTACCTTGCATTTCATGACCCACAGTTTAAAAACCACTGATCTAGATAAATTAAGTATAAAGAATAAGATCGTTGTATTTGCTCTTCCTCATTTGTACTGTGACATCTCTTAGCTGTCCTGGTAGTCAGTGTTTCTTGATCAGAGAAGACGAGCTAGTACGAGCCCTATCTGTTGGGACCTGAAGTTGCATCTCCAGGTTAGACATTATGGCAATCTAAATCTGTTGAAACAGGTAGAATTTTGTTTCCCTTTGGCATAGTAGTGAATGTCGCTCATTTTGGTGAGTGCTCAGAGGGCCTTCATGATCACATGTGGCTTCTGATTTTGGGTGGTAAATATAATGTAAAGAGCTTTTTCCTCCCTAGCAAAAATTGGCTATCCCGTGTTAAATGTCATGGTCTGAAGTAAATAGACTAAATTTCAATAAGGACAAGTGCAAAGTACTCCACTTAAGAAGGCACAATTAGTTGCACACACATAAAATGGGAAATGACTGCCTGTGAAGGAGTACTGTGGAAAGGGATAGTGGACCACAAGCTAAATATGAATGAAGAGTTCAATACTGTTGCAAAAAACTCCCCCAAACATTCTGGAATGTATTAGCTGGATTATTGTAAGCAAGACATGAAAAGTAATTCTTGTACTGCTACGGCGTGTGGATAAAGCATTAATTGGAGTATTGTGTTCTGTTCTGGGTACCATATTTCAGGAAAGGTGGACAAATTGGAGGAGAGCAACAAAAATCATTAAAGTTCTAGAAAACATGACCTATGAAGGAAGTTTGGAAAAACTGGGTTTGTTTAGTCTGGAGAAGAAAAGACGGGGGGGCGGAGGGGGGATGATAACTGTTTTCATGTATGTAAAAGGTTGTTACAAGGAGAAGTGTGAATAATTGTTTTCCTTAGCCTCTGTGGATAGGGCAAGAAGCAATGGTCTTGAATTGCATTAAAGGAGGTTTATGCTGGACAATAGGAAATGCTTCCTAACTGTCAGGGTAGTTAAGCACTGAACAAATTGCCTAGGGAGGTTGTGGTGTTTGTTATTGGAGGTGTTTAAGAACAGGTTAGAGAAATACCTGACAGGAATGGTCTAGTTTTTACCTGATCCTGCCTTGAGTGCAAGGGACTGGACTAAATGGTCTATTGAGGTTCCTTCCAGTCCCACATTTCTGTGATTCGTGATTCTTTTCATCATGCCATATATAACCTAGGCCCCAATCCTGTGAAGATTTACATGTGTGTATAACTCTACCTCCTTGAGTAGTCCTACTGAAGCCAGTTGGACAAAGATTGTGTCCATTACAGAGTTAAAGAACCAGGCACACCTTTGGCACAACATACAAATGTAATTAAATAATGACTTAATGATTTTAAAGGTATTTACTCATTTTATCCATGGAACTAAAAGCAAATCTGCTTGCAAGGTTTTCTACCCTGATGTCCTGATTACTGAATGTTCCTTTTGTACAAGCCTCTTTCCCAATTATAATTTAAATTGGAGTTTGGAGCTCGGATTCCCTGATGTCATAGGCATGTGACTGCTGGATGTCTTTCCAAGTATCCTTGTTCCCCCAAAATAATTAATTTTTTTCCCTTGAAAGTTGAGTTTTTAACCAAATCAGATTTTACATTTAAAAACATAACATTTTTGTACTGTGCTCATCAGCATAGTATTTGAACATCTTGATGATGAAGTTCCTGCAAACTTCCCATGTTCATTATTGGAATGATGATCAGTCATTGCCCAGCTATTTGAGTAAGATGCATAGTGGTAAAACCATGATGCTTGAGTGTATGTAAATGTGTATGTTGTGTGTGTTGTCCCAGATTTGCATGGCTAAATTGAACCGCTGTCATGTAATATAGGCTTTGATCCTGCACATAGGCCCTTGCATTCTCATGCAGCTCTAAAGAAGTTGATGGAGCTCTTCAAGGATCCACTTTGTTTCTCTGATTGCAAGATCGAGGTCTGCGACTTGTGTGGCATGTGAAGATTTGTGTGTGCTGTGTTGTAAGCACTTCTAACACCAAAGTGAACATCATGTTGGCTGTACATATTATTTATAGCAAAGATACGTGTCTGGTGTCAATAATGTTTGTAATTTTCTCCTAAATTTGTACTTAAATCAGGTATTTTGATTCATATTCCCTGTGGCTAGTGTTTTAACACTTTTATTATTGAGTCACTCTTAAAGTGTGAATTTGTTTGTATTAAGTGATGAGAAAAGTAACTCCACCACACACACTGGGACACCTAAATTCAAACTAGAGAAATAAAAATGTATTCCCTACTTGATATCAATTGTGGAGGAAGAACAACCAAACCAGCCCCCTAGCAAATTAGCTCTTACTTTTGTAAGATCTTTAATTCCTCACTTAAATTATGATTTTCTTGATGACACCACAACAGAAGATATTAGGATACACCATTAGATCGAGTACAATCAAGTAGTAATGTCTTATAACTGGGGGATATAATTATTGATGTACAGTAATAGGTAGTCTGTGGTGTAAAGAGAGAAGTTGTAAAATGTTTTTTAAAAGAAAAACATTCCAAATTTCTTAGACTTCCATATTAACTGTTCAGTTCTCAAGTAAGAGAGTTTTTTCTAACTGCTGCAAACTCTGCCTGGGGTCAGTCAAGCTGTGTTTTCATTCATGCCTCATTGTCAGTAATAAATAATTTTTCAAGCATAACATATGTCCCATTGAGCCAAGATAGAATGTCACTCACTCTTTCCTGTAGCTATGCAGACTCTGCGGTGTGACAAGTCTCAAAGATAATAAACTCTACTTATTTTATTGCTAAAAATAAAGATCAGGTCAGAATATTTGCAGGGGATAGATCTATTACGTAAGAAGATAGATTTTTTTTTTTCTTTCCTTTTATACGTTAAAGGCTTAATCTCCAAACATCTCCCATTCCCATAACTATCTTTAGGATGAGAGAATTTTGGTTAGTTTATTTCAATATATTTGGAGTTCTGTCAACAAATTAAAACCTTGCTTTGAATGTACATGCACAGTACTATACTTTGAAGTTGTAGAACCAAATTATTTCCTGCACAATGTTCTTTAATTCACCAATGAAGAACAAGAATACTTTAATAGTATGTGTTGCTGCCATCATTAAAAATGCAAAAGGACAGCAAGAGGCTTCTGTATGTGGCCTAAACTGTTAAATGTAGTTGGAATTGTGTTTATATAGATTTCTTTTTTCCCAGAGGCCAAATGGTCAATTAGGTTTAATTGAGCATAGAAGAATTAGACTTCCCTGTTTAAATATTCCCTGCCCCAAGACAGTAGTGCACCTGTTCATATCAAGTGAGTTTTATATTTCTCTTGAGGGTTGGCTAATGGAAGAGCATTCCCCATAAGGACTCAAATTGTCCCCTCTTCCCTGCCCATCCAAAAAAACCCAGCCCAAAACCAAACCAACAAACCAGCCAACATTGGCCATCCCTTCTGGCCTGATCTCTGGTCTTGTGGCCTTTGTGACTAAGCTACAAGATGCATCTAAGTAATATGAGCTGCTGTAGATGGACAAGTTAGATCTACATGGTGGAGCTGCTTTAGAGTTGTTACGGGGCTTGTTTTATTAGTGTTTGGGGCGAAAAGGATGAACAAAACCTAAGATTTTCATGGAGAGGTGGATGCTTAGGGTGTAGTGCCCAGAAATGTTAGATGCTTCACAGAAGGAGTATGCGGCAGGACATACTCCTTTTCCAGAAGAACTTCTGGTCTCAGACTGCTTTGCTTAATTTTCAGTCTGTCTAGCCTCTGAAACTTGCAAACCTCAGTAAAGCACGAGTTGTGAAAACTCAGATTCTGGCAGACTGCTCTTTAAGAAATGAACCTTTTCTCTTGATCTCTTGCCTGGATTTTTATTACTTGTATTACTGTAGGTCTTAAAAGACCTAGTCATGGACCAGACCCCATTGTGCTAGGCAGTAAGTCAGAGAGGGAGAGTTGGAATTTGAGTGAGTGATCACTTCAGTACAAATGAATTTTCCACGCTACCTGCATACTAGCCAGTTCGGCCTGTCTGCAAGCAACAGTGCTTGAACATTTTATCCCACTGGTGGTTCTACTGTCCATGCTTCAGTATGCACTATAAGGTGGGGAGATTGCTCCAAGACCTTGTCTGAAATTGGGTAAAAATGAATGAAATGTAGATTTATTTTTAAACCTGAAATTCACAACTTACATTAAGGCCTAACCTTCTCATAATGTATTCAAACCACTTAAATTAAAAATAAAAATAAAAATGAAGCAGCTGCCAAGTGTGTGTGTGGTGTGGTTTTTTTTGGCAAACCACTGAACCGATGAAAGCATTAGGTAAGCATCTGGAAGCAGAGTCTGAAGTTCTAAACCAGCTTTTAGGAGCAGTAACCTCTTCTGTAGGTTCAGAGAATTTTTTCTTCATTTCAGTCTATTCAGCTAATTAAGTTCAAAGTTAGGAAACCAATTGGGAGCTCAGAGACCAGAAAAGTGTGTTTTCTCTTGGACTATATGAATAAACACAAGGATGAAAGGATGACATCTACTAGTACTAAGATCTTGAAGATCATGGTGACCAGAAACAATCAGTTCAATTCATTGGCTACAGACACTTTCTTTGTGTAATAATTCAAGTTTGTTTTAAATGCAAAACATAATTTGTTAAACTTTTGATAAACCCTTTTTCTTATGTATCCAGCATATTTAAGGTAGTTTTTATTTAATAATAAAAAAGCTGTTTTGGGACATAATTGAATGTATTCAATTTATTTATTGAATTTCCATCCAAATAGATCTTGACACTGATCACATGGAAAAGAATTTATTTATTAATAAGAAATGAATCATTCACTATTTTCTTACATGATAACAATATAAAAATAAAGAACTGAATAAACGTAAGTTAAGCCATCTACTTGCTTAAATAAGGTATAGGTATGGGTGTACCCTCCCTGGTGAGCAAAAAAGTACCAAATTTAGTGTAAATGCTGTATTTACACTAGTTAGCAACCAATGTGAACCAGCCTGCCTTTAGGAAGTACAAATGAAAACACTGTTAAAATGAATGATGAAATCTAGGTTACCTACTTTTTGATTTATGGTTAAAATTTGTGATCTATATCCATCTACCATGCTTAGGAGCTCACATTCAGTTGCTTTTTCCAGTATGCCCCCTTAGATCAATCTCAGTCAGAACCTTTTAAGATATAGTTCCCCATTCTCTAGGAATGGTCTGCGCTCCTTATTCCCAGATGTATAACTGCATTTCGGTGTATTAAAACATTTTGTTTCAATGAGCTCAGCTTACTTTGTGATTCAGATGGGTCTGTATGACTTTCCTGTCCTCATTATTATTTTTCTGCAGATCTTTATCTGCAAATTTTATCAGCAGTGATTTTTAAAAAAAATATTTTATTCCATATTTTCATCAATGATCTGGAAGAACATCTGGCTCAATACTGACTCCTGCAGAACACCACTAGAAACACCCTCTTTTGATTATAATTCCCCATTGACAATTCTTTTTTTATAACTGTTACTTAGCCAGTTCTTAGTCTATTTAATGTGCTTTGATACTGTATATTGCTAATTTCTTAATCAGAATGTCATGAGGCTCTAAGTCAAATACCTTACAAAGTCTAAATATATTCTAAACCAAATTTATAATCTCATCAAAGAATTAAATCAGGTTTGTTTGACAGACTGTTTTTCCATAAAACTGTGTTGCTTGACACCAATTATATTCATATCCTTGAATTCTTAATCAAGTGACTCGCATGACAGCTTTTCCATTATTTTGCCAGGGATTGATGTCAGGCTAACAAGAGTACAGTTATCCTGGTCATCCTGCTTATCCTTTTTGTATACTAGAACAACATCAGCACTCTTCCAGTATTCTGAAATTTCTCTGGTATTCAGGACTTATTAAAAATTAACATCAATGGGCCAGAGAGCTCCGCAGCTGGCTGTTTCAGGATCCTTCTGTGCAAGTTATCCAGGCCTTCCAATTTTAAAAATATTTATCCCTAGATAGATGAAGGGCAATAAATTTTTCATTGTCCAAACAGTAAATTATCCAATTAAAATAATAAATAAAGCCAGGCAATAGACATTCAAGAAGAGTAATAAGTTCTGTGGAACTACGCTTAGGTGATCTGCACGAGCTATTGATGTATGTTTCACAGGTTTTTTTGGGTTTTTTTTTTTTTTTTTTTTTTTAAAAGAACATCTGGGACCATTAGATCACCTAGTGTGTGACCTCCTGTGTTTCATGGGCCACTAGTTTTCATCCAGAAACCTATATATTCAGCCCATTAAGTAGAGTTCTACTAAAGCATGTCAGGTTTCAATACCCATTTGGGTTATGTGCCACAGGCAGAGAAAAGGAGAGACTAAGGTGCCACCAGTGTCAGAGCCCTTACAGTAGCGGGGACTTTGATTAAAGGAGGTGCCCAGATGATCCTGGGAGGAGCCTGGCTGCAGATGGAGGTGAACCCCTTCCCTCTCTTCAACCCTACGCACCACAAGGAACACAGTGGCACTGGAGCAGTTTTTGGAGTGGGGATGCTGAGCTGCACCCCTCTTCTCCCTGTCTGTGCCCCTTACTGCCCCTAGAGCAGGGGCCGGGAGCAGGGCCATCACGTGGAGGTGGGGATGCAGAACGGGGTAAGGTGGCATAGGCTGGGGCCACAGCTAGGGGCAGGTGTGAGATTGGCGGCCAGCATGTGGGATCAGCATGCAAAACCAGGAGGTGCTGCAGCACCCCCACCCCATCTGCACCCCTATTTCCCATGTTTATGGAAACACACATTGGTTCCCTTCCAATCGGACCTGGGGAAAACTCCTTCCCAACTCCATATCTGCCAGTCAGCATAATCCTAAACACGTGAGCAAAACACACCAGCTAGGCATCCAAGAATATTCACTGTACCCCCTTAAAGCACTGATCCACCTCACTTAGTGACCTCTCTCCAGCTCTGGCCAATGTCTCTAATGCTTTAAAGGAAGCACAATACATCTGGCCAATTAAGTATTGGGAAAGGAAGTCCCCATCTCTCCCTTACATCTCCTAGGGTGCATGAGGAGAGAGGTAAAGAGGGATTAGATATAATTTTATGAGAAGTGCTTTAATCTAGTTTCTGGGAGGAATTTATGGATGATGTGTGTGGAGTCAGCAGTAAGGGGTGGGGGGAGTGGTCAGGGTGGGTGGCTCCTTCCGGCCTTTGAATCTTAATACATGAGGCCTCATTCAGCCAGTTACTTCACAGCGAGAACAAGACTGCTTGCATTGCCATCAGCGTGCTCCTAGTACCCTTAGCTCTGTATTAAGATAATGACTGTACCAAATCTCATGCTTCACATCCTCAACTGGTTGCCTTACGGGTCAGAAGGAAAATTCTGTCAGACCTAAAAGACTGGGAAAGTTTCAGGCTGTTGTTCCCAGTTACTGCAATGGATCATCATGTCCAAACATCCAGCTAGTTGTTTCCATTTTCTGCTGCAGGTTGCCATGCCTCATCATCACCTCCTCCTAGCAGCCTACTGTGGAGTGACAAGAGGGCAGCAGCCAGATGTGGCAGAGCAAGCAGACTGTAAAGGGTCTCTTGGCTCACTATTTAGTCTTTCGGTCCCTCTACCTCTGGCTTCCACTGTATGAGGTCAAAACATTTTTCAATTTGCAACAGGCAAATTCAATCTGCCTTCAGTCATGACAATAAAAGTGGCTGTCCAGGGACATCCCTAGAGAGGTGTGGGACCCAGGTCCGAGGCACCAAGTTTCTATCTTCCACGGGATGCTCCACCCCCTCCCCTGCTCTCACCAAAACCTGTCCCTGTCTCTTTCTCTTTCTGGTTCCTGCCCGACCTCTTCCCTGCCCAATTTCACCCCTTCCCCAAGTGCGCTGTGCTCTCGCTTCTCTCCCTCAGTGCCTTCAGACTCCGTGAAACAGATGATCGGTGGTAGGCACTGGGACGGAAGAGGAGGTGCTAATCGGTGGGGCCCACCACCAGGCAGGAGATGCTGGAGGTAGAGGAAGGTCGATAGGGGATTCTTCCTTGTCCCCATGCCTCATCTCCCTGCCTGTCTCCTGCCTCACCTCCCCACCCACCTTCTCACGAAGCACAGGTCCCTCAAAGCACAGGACCTGGGATGGTTGCTCTGTGGCTGTCCAGTACATGGTCTAAACCAGCGGTGTCCAATATGTTCGCCCCTAGCCACATGTGGTGAATAGGCTATTGAATTGTGGCTAATGCATGAGCACTGTGTGGGTGTGTGAATCCACTTTTTCTGCAGTAAATTTTATAAAATCGAAGTAAAATCTGGATTCTGAGTTAAGATGTGCGATCAATATGAATTATATACCATATTTCAGGGTTATGGTGGTGTAGTATGTAACATGTTTTGTTTTTAAATCCTTTTTTATAATGTGATTGGCTAGCATTGAATTTCTATTAGACACAGCTGGTCTAAGCAATCTGGAGCTTAATAGGCAAAGCTTAAACAACAATAGCATTTTAATATTCTGTTACAAAAACAATTTAAATCTAACTTGCTAGTATGTTTGCAAATTCCATCTCGCCAATGATGTTGGTGATGTCATGGTACAGAAGGCTGTGACTTCCTTATTTTTTGTTGCTTTTAGCTGTCCTGTTGCTGCTGCTGGCTGGCTTTTAGTGGTGTTATCTTGAGGTGTGCTGGGATGAACAGGCTGAGTGGAAAGTATAAGCGTGAGTGCATGAATGCAAATATGTGTAAGAGTAGAAGCATCAGACAGTGTAAGCATGAGGTGTTCATAAGGAGTTAGGAGTATAAGAGTTCCATAGAGCTCTTTCTCCCATCATCTTGCTGAAGGTGGAAGACACATCTTTCAGGGACTTGACTGGATTCAAATATTGGAGGGGTTATATCAACATGTAGACGGCTTGTGGTTTTTCTATTCGATGGTTATATTGCTTCTGTCTTTGTGTCGGGAAACTGAGAATATCTATAAATTAGTTTTAACATTTCCTTTTATTCATTCCCTTTTCTGAGAGCCATTTAGTTCCATCAGGGATTAATAGGAGTTGAAATTTATATTTCAAATGAGTCCAAGCGCTCCTATTTTCAATATAAAGTCTTTCAGCTCCTAAAATAGTTTTTTAACATTTAAATCATTTTAAAAGAAAATATTTAAACGTACATGATTTAAAAAGCTATTGTCCTCTCTTACCATCCTTAGAGAGGTAGTTCTTTTCCTCCTGAGTTTGGTAAGGGGTTGCGTAAGCATTGTCAGATAACTGACTCCCCAACTAATATAAATATTTGTATACTCAATGACTTCTTATATTTGTAAACAGTTATAGTATCAAATGATCTTGATATATTTATGCATAAAACATTATTATACACACAACATTGATGTCAGGCCGTTAAATGAAAGGTTTGGATTTAGGTACAAGTTATTTGCAAATAAACATTGCAAAGGAAACTTATACCATCTAAATGATTTGAGGGACAACTTAAGGTTTTTTAACATGAGTTAGAGAGAACCAATAAATTAAAACTTTTTCCACCAAGAAATGTCCTCAAAGTTTAAAGAGTGAAGACATTAGTGTTTATAACCTAAGTTGGTTTCAGTAAGGATATTTTTGGATTTCATTGGGTAAATTTAAAACTAAATGGCTTTCTCCTTCCAAAATTAGAGTGAAGAAAGTTCAATTTTACAACCTGGTGTATAGCTCTGATAACATGTCGTCATAAGCATCACTACTCTTTGGAATATCTTGAACATCCCATGCTTTTACACAAGCAGGCCTTTGTAAAATATCATTAACTTGAGATAAAAGTGTCCGTACCAAACTGCTGTCTTCTCAAAGAACAGGACACCCATTGTTTGTACAAGACAATCTTGTTGGTGGTTTGCCTTTTGACTAGATGGTTCCTAGACTCAAAATCTACCACTGAAATGTACTTAGAATCTAATTACAAATTATATCAACTGTTCTGTACAGCACAGAGATAGCAATAACTGACTTACCGTCTTTCAAAATATGTGAACTTTCACTTTCTAAGCATGATGTGTGTGAAAATAATTGTACTTCCTAAATTCACCTGTCAAAGCAAAGTCAACATTGGCATTTTTTATTAACCATTTTGCATCAGTATTGAGGTCTGTCCCTTGCTGCCCCTGAAATCAGCTTTTGAATGGTCTAGAGAACCAGTTTAGAAATATTAAAGTTATTTCACTCTAAAAGCATTAGCACCTCTACTTAAAAAAAGTTTGCATCTGTGATAACAATTGTTTTCTCAGAAGCTCCTTAGTGAGTGACACTCCCCTGAGTAACAGTGGGTTACCCTGCAAGGGCCATGAGTTATATTAGATCATCTCCTCTAGGGTTTTGTGTTGTGTACACATGAGGTAATCTAACTCTCACAATCTCCTTCCCTCCTATTGCTTGGGGTCCATAATGGGGATCATGGTGCAATATTTTATTTACTAGATCATGTTACAATGTGCCATAGTGGGAACCAGACCAGCAATATATAGGGCGAAAAAAATCTTGGGACTGCATTTCTCAGCGATAAAAACAAAGCCTTTCTGAGAAAACTTAGGAAAGTAACTGTTTTTTGGCAGTTAACACAAAGTTAAGTTTGCCCATCACATCTGTGTGCACCTATATTAAAACTACAGAAAACTGAGTTATCAGGTGATCACACTCACACTTCAGAGCACTGCTGTGGGAGCAGTTTCCAATGTAGGCGTATCCAAAGCCTATACACAATCCATATCAGACTTGCAAATCCCTTCACTCTTGCCCTGAGTATTCCTTCTGAGACACTGACGTCATTTATCTCTCACTAAGCCCTGGAGATCATTGTCATGTATGCTACGAAACCAGAGGCAAATTAGCCACTGTGTCAGTAGGGACTGTGCCCAGGGGCCCCTGCAACTAGGCCACCCCATGATTTGCTCCACCCACCCCCGCTCCCCGGTAGAAGCCCCGGGCAGGGCAAGTCCCTGTGCCCCGACCCTGCTCCCTTTCAGGGGTGCTTGGTGGGGAAGGGCAAGCCCCCATGCCCTGACCCTGCTCCCTGGCAGGAGAGCGGGTGGGTGGGAAGGACAAGCCCCGATGCCCTGACCCAGTTCCCCAGCAGGCGCGCTGGGCTGGTGGGGAGGGTGGCGCAAGCCTCCATGTCCTGACCCCATTTCCCAGGCGGGGGGTGAGAAGGAGAGGGGACTGTTGGTGGAAGGGATGGGGAGGGGCTCCCACTTTCTCTGGCCAAGGGGCCTTCAATAAACCCCTAATCTGCTTCCGTACAAAACTGCTGACAATACCTATGGCAAGGAGACCTCGTCATGCACCTCTATTGACAAAATATATATAACTGCTGAAATGAGGCATATGCGCTTATTCTCCTATCACTGACAGTTCTGCCAACCTGCTCCAACTAATCCCTCTGCTGTTCCACACAGTTGTACCTAACAGAGTGACTGTCAGTTGGAATTCATGCAGATAAATGTCAGAATTCAAATGCATAGAATACAATAAAACACAATGACCAAATCTAAAAGCTAGTCTACACTGGCAACGCAGAAGTGCTGCCAGGGCAGCACTTTAACGTGTCTTGTGTGGTCACAGTCACCTCCACAAGAGGCGTGGCTCCCAGTGCTGGTGCAATGTTTACACTGTCACTTTATAGCGCTGAAACTTGAGGTGCTCAGGGGGATAATTTTTTTTCACATCCCTGAGCAAGAAAGTTGCAGTGCTGTAAATTGCCATTGAAGACAAGCCCTTAATCCTTCTTCATGTCTACCTACTATGGCACCACCTTTGCTGAACCAGTGCTGGTGGCTACTGGTAGATCAAGAAGGGCAGAATTAATGCTGTGTTGTGGAAGTATTGAGTGTTTCCTGACTCTCTTAAAGTTAATATTATGTCAATAAATGGATAATTGATCTGACTGATAAGGTTCTTCTTTCTCCCCTCTTCCCCCCGCCCCTGCACAGAAATCAGGCTATGCAGAGTGAACACTATGGAGTTGAATATCTTGTGGGGAGTCTTGGGATGCGTGACAATAGGATAACCAGATGTCCTGATTTTATAGGGACAGTCCCGATTTTTGGGTCTTTGTCTTATATAGACTCCTATTACACCCCACCCCTGTCCTGATTTTTCACGCTTGCTGTCTGGTCACTCTATATGACAGGGACACTAATGCTGAGGGCAAAGTAAAACCTTAGATACTTTTATCAAAATAATGGATAAAGTTAGAAAAAGCCCAAGCCATATCACCTCAATATTGTCTTATCTCTGTCTTATTTGTGGCCTCATGCTATGCATAGGCTTGTAGAATTGCCTACTCAAGCCCTTTGTTGAGGACCTGATGGTAAGAAACAAAAGAACTAGCCCTCTCTCTGGCATGCCATAGTATTTGATGGTCCAAGTTCCTCAGTGATTGAAGGGTAAAGTAGTAGCAAAGCAGACAGCAATGGAAGAAGATTTTGGAAAGATGAAGCCCCAGACCATGTGGTGACTGCCCTGTTATAGGGCTTGAGCATCATCTGCTCATGCTTAGTCTTCCATGCCCATATTTAGCCTTTTCACCCACATAATAATGAGATGTACTTATTCTATAGGTTAACATATTGATACATATAACTGCCATTTCAGCTCATTACCATGTCTGTCACCCCTTGCTCAAGTGGATTTTGCAGTTATTACTTCCATGTTCCTTGTGGTAGCACTTACTGAACATTCTAACTTCTACCATTGAGCAAGCTTGCTCCCAGAATCTAAAGGTAACCCTTAGGCTATTAATCTAAGCCAAGGGCTATGGTCAACTTGACCACATTTATGCTAATTTATCCTTAAGCTAATATTTGACAGGATACAGACCTGTAGATTTCTTGTGGGCTGAATATAATGAAAGCAGCTAAATATGAAGGCAAGCCAGTGAATATAATAAGCAAGCTTGGGCTATGGGCTACACAAATACTTTAAACTGGAAAACCAGGAAATAGAAGTTTAAGTAGAGGTGCACATGTTCTGGAACAGCACAAGGTGGCACTGGACAAGCTTAGCTCTGCTTTAATTAATTAAAAAAATACAACCATGTTAATCTAAGGAATTTAGCTAACATGCTTTAATAAACAAACACTCTCTGAAATGTGTTCATTACAGTTCAACTGAATTTTCAAACTGATGAGACGACTGACTAAGGGAACTTAAGATAGGTGACACAATGGACCATTTATAAATCTAAATGATGGCATGTTTTTATAAAGGTAACGGGTTAGTACTTCAAGCTGTAATTATGGCTTCTCAATAATCGAAAAGTTTCATAACAGTCCAAAGCAATAGTCAGTACTGTAGGGGTCTCTGGTATATCTCTGCGGCAGAAATACTATATTGCTCAGTCCAGCCAATTATGTAAAAAATTACTTGTTCAGGCACATTGCCAAACAAGAAGGCAAGTCGAGGGAAATTGGTCTGCCAAAAAAAGAAGGGGGGGGTTTCGGGAGCTTAACTTCATCCAAAAGACACCACAGATGTCAACTCTGCCCAGTTTGCTTCCAGTAATGATTTGATCTAGATCTCCAAATACATTTTCATCTATTTGGAATTCTATACACATGTTGTATAAAACTTTTTGCTACGGATAATGCTAAGGGCAAAACTCTCTTTTCCCCTCCTCTTTCCCCGCAAAACAAAGCACCAAAAAAACAACAGCAAGAACAAAAGACCATCCACACCTAAACTACAAGCACCAAAACCCAAACATTCTGGATAAATATAATTAATTTACATATATGCAGAATATACAGATCTGAATCTCTGGACATATACTGGATCAGAGGAGTGATAGAATAGCCATACAAAACAACACTTTACAAAATTTTAGGTGATTTTAAATTATATTCTGCTATATAATTTCTTCTAATATTGCAGGTGAAGTCACTGGTTCCAAAAGAGGAACTGGTGAAGATGACTGTGATGGGGTGTACGTGGCCTTTGAAACTCTGTACAGGAGACCCTGCAGTCCTCCTGCTCCAGGGGTGGGCAAACTTTTTGGTCATAGGGCTACATCAGGTACAGAAATTGTATGGAGGACCAGGTAGGGAAGGCTGGGGCCTCCCCAAACAACAAAATGTAGCCTGACCCCTGCCCCTTATCCAGCCCCACCCAGCTCCCCTGTGCCCCACCCCTGACTGTCCCCCAGGACTCCCATTTTCTAGCCAAACATCCCTGTTCTCTACCCTGACTGCTCCTCTGGGGCCCCCCTACCCCCTCTCCAACATTTCATGCTCTCCCTGCCCCACATTACCTGTAGGGTGGTGGAAAGGGGGTCTCAGTCCTTTCCTTTCGTGTTTCCCCTGCTCGTTTGGCTGCTCTCCCTGGCAGTCAGTCAGGTCTCGCTCTTTGGGCTTGGCTGTTGGGGACAGGGGCCAAGCATGCTAGGGTGGAGTGGGGAGCCTGGCTTGCTCTGCACCTGTTCCCAGCTGCAGGGTCTGGGCCCTTGACTGCCCCCCACAACCCACCCTGCTCCTTGCCCCCTGACCACGCTGCCCTGGAGCACTAGGGTGCTATAGCTGTGCCACGCAGCCGGAGCTGCAGCCACACTGTCCACGCACTGGGGGAACTGTGACTGCGAGGTAGGTGGGGCAGGAGCTCATGGGCCAGAGGGAAGGGTCAGGCAGGCCAGATGTGGACTGTGGGCTGTAGTTTGCCCCTGTCTGTCTTAGCAGGTCAGTTCTTGGCTTGGATCAGGGAGTGAAGAAGGGACTTCTCTCTGGTTTGGAGATAGAGAAGAACCTGAGGATGTTGGCCCTCAGAGAGGGCTGGAAATGAGAGGCCTGGTAAGAAGAGGCCCAAGGAAGCCACAGTGATGGATTGGAACAAGCATTATGTGGCTAATGTGTGTAGGGTCCCTGGGTTGGAACCCAGAGTAGTGGAAGGGCCTGGGTTTTCCTACCAGCCTCAGGTAAAATGGTATAAACCTCAAGAAGGGGGAAGGGCTTATTTGGGAGCCTGAACGAAGGGACTGAATTTAAAGGTTCCAGAACCAGGGTTGAGAAGACCTTAGCAAGGGAAAATAGACTATTAGTTATTGGACTCATTAATACCTGGGAAGGGGTTCATTTGGACATGGACATGAGGGTCAAGCACCCTAGTGTAGACCAACTAAAGTTATTCAGGAGCTTGCAGGGGGTGGTCGCAGGGACAAGAAAAGGAATGCGATACCATGCCTAGCTCGAGGTGTGTGCCTGTTTACAATGGGGAAGAACATGATTTTCTTTAATCTCTGTGACCATCCATTATTCAATTTAAGGAACATTTAAAAAGAGAGTTTTTCATTCTTACACCATTCTACCACTGCGATGGTTCAAGAAACTGCAAACAAGTATGTCCCCAAACAAAACAGTAATAGGAAGAGGAGGGAAAAAAAGCAGAAATTGATGTTCTTTGAGGAAGGGTGGCTAAGATAAAATATGCAATATATGTTCACACTGCATATTGATTAAAAGGTTGGATATAAATTAGCTGCAGTGAACTGCAGTTTTTATTTGAAAAGAATATTGTATGTGACTCTATTTCAGTGACCATCTGGTGATTTGAAGACCTTGGTTTTTTTTTTTCTTTAAATCCGTGTATCATTATCTGTTGGCTGACTGAAGATCTGCAGTAGTCTTCTCATGAACTTTTGGAGTACAGAACAGTAATCTCTATAGACACAACAAACTTCAATAAAGGATGAAATATCTAAGGGTGAGACCTGCTGAGGTCTCTTTCGTCCCTAATAATTTATTATTCTAATGAAATGACAGTGATATGTTCTTATAAGCAGTTGAGTGATGCTTTTTGGACACATCCAGATTTAAAATAATCTCACGTCCTAATTTAGGATAACAGGCCAGGTATATAACTTTGTTTGCTTTGTTGTTGCCTCATCAGATTTACTCAGAATTGTTCTCCTGTTTTGAGACATGCCATAATGTCAGGAAGAAACAAAATTTCACTAATTTTAGACAATAAGGATGAAAATCTGATACTTATCATGGCAACATTCAAACTCATGAAGCATTGCATGGATGTATACATAAACAAGAACTTCCCCTCACCCCTTTGCAATCTCGCTCAAAGGCCTGGTCTGCACTGGGGGAGAGAAGGTGGGGGTGGGAGAGTAGGTCGAGTTATGCAACTTCAGCTCTGTGAATAGCTGAAATTATAATAGATGTGATAAACTGACCCACGCTGGATCGATCGCTGCTCACCGATCCGGTGGGTAGTATAGGCATACCTGAAGAAATTTTTTTAAAAAACACATTTTTATGCAGTGATGGTAATAGATCAACACTCTATCAAGATAGTCTTGGTAAAAGGTTTTAAAAAGTAATACAAATTTCCACTGTACTATTTATGTACAATTGCAAAAGAGTAATCATTTTAAGTCATGTTTTTAACATGAAGAAAAGCTGCAGCCTTGAGAGTCTTAAGCTGTGATCTGCTTAACTTTCTGCACGGAGCAGTCCCGCTAACTTTAATGGGACGGCTCACAGTGCATACATCTTTGAAGAATTGGGGCCTTACTTGGTCTCTGCTGTAGTTGTGTATCCTGCATCAGGCAAGAAATTGTCAATGTTGCAAGAACTTTCCCAGATATCTGCCTGCCAGGTCTTGTCCACATGCTCAGAATCTGATTGCCATACTGTATTCTGAGTAAGGAAGGAATTTCTCCCCAGGTCAGATTGACCGAGCACTGAGGGGTTATTGCTTTCCTCTGCAGCCCGAGGCACAAGTGACTTGCAGGTTTAAACTAGTGTAAGTGGTGAATTATCTGTAAATTGTAGTCTTTAAAAACATGATTTGAGGACTTCAGTAACTCAGCCAAAGGTGAGGGGTCTATTTTAGGAGTGGGTAAGGTTCTGTGGCCTGCAGTATGCAGGAGGTCAGAACAGATGATCATGATAGTTCCTTCTGACCTTAAAGTCTGAGTCTAACATCTTGGGGTTAACTTTTTTATAACTGAAATCTTAAAGAAAACCTTGCGACACTGACACCTGTATTCAAAGGTTGATTTATTTCCTTTATCTCAAATGTTATCGTACTTGACTGCCTGAGGGCAATGTCAGTAAAATGGCAGTTCTTGTTGAAAGATCAGTAGAAAGTGGATGTAGGGAGTGACTTTTCAGAACTCTTTTGGAAATTCACTTCTGAGTGGTGTTTGGTAAATATATACTTCAGTTTTCTGTGAAATACAGTTTTACTGTGAAACTGGCACTGTGTGTGTGTGTGCGCGCACACATGTATTATCTTCATTTTTTCCCATTGGTTTACAAGTCAGATGTGTTGGGTGCTTTTTCTTGGAGACAGTCAATTTAAAAAAAATCATCTTTTTTTGTTTAGAATGGATGTAACTCAAAAATACTTTGTGAGTTTTGATGGCACTTTGTCTAGAGTCAGTTTCTCTGTTTCCCAGGTATAGTAAACTTCCCCAGTTTTATGGAAGACCCATATATAAATAGCAATAAGTGGTTGAGGAAAATTTAAAAAACAAAACCAGTTCTAAAAACACTTGCTGGGGTAACAGTTTGTGGGGATTTCCTTTGTGTTAAACTTCTGTACCTCTTTCAATTGTCACTGCTGCAAATTCACTCCAGGGAAACAGTCAAACTGGTTTTTCTAGTTCAGAGATCACCAATAACTAAAGATTGTGCAGGCTAGACTTTGCTCTCACTTAAACTTTTGCAACCCCAGTCTTAATGCTGAAAAATGTAACAATGACAAAATTTGGGAAGTTAGCCCATAATCTGGTAAGCAAGAGAGTAGGGCAACTCTGTGCTAAAGGCCTATACTGGTATAACTGTGTCTTTCAGAGGTGTGAAAAATACATTCCCCTCAGTAACATAGTTACACTGACTCCTGCTCTTCCAATAGATAGGGTTATGTCGATGGAAGAGCTTCTCCCACTGACATAGCTACTGCCTCTTGGGGAGGTGCAACATTAAGCGAGGAGTTCCTGTAATTAAGATTCTTTTGCACAGAGAAAGAATGGACACACATCTGACATCAGAATCATAACATTCAAAAACCAGTAGGAGAAGACTTCAGCCTCTTTGTTCACTCAGTAACAGACTTAAAAATGGCAATTCTGCAACAAAAAACCTTTTAAAACAGCCTCCAACGAGAAACTGCTGAACTGGAATTAATTTGCAAACTGGATACCATTAATTTAGGCTTGAATAAAGACTGGGAGTGGCTGGGTCATTGCACCACTTGAATCTATTTCCCCATGTTAAGTATCCCTCTACTGTTACACTAGCATAGTGGTTCTCAAACTTGTTGGGTCGGCGGCCCACCTTTTTGTCCCCGCGGGCTGCCGCGACCCCTGTGTGTCCGCTGAAAAGCCGCCGGAACCGGAAACTTTCAGTTTGGCGGCTTTTCGGAGGACACTCTGAAGCGCATGGCACTGTCCACCGAAATGCCACTGAAAGCAAAAGCGTTCGGCTCGGCAGCACTTCAGCAGCGCAGGGAGCTCGCACCCCCCCCCCCCCCGGAATCACCCCGCGACCCCCAGTTTGAGAACCGCTGCACTAGCACCTTTTTGTCAACTGTCTGAAATGGGCCATCTTGATGATTTTTTTTCTCCTGCTGATGATACCTCATCTTAATTAATTAGCCTCTTTGACTTGGTATGGTAACTTCCACCTTTTCATGTGTTTTTTCTTTTCTCTCTCTCTCTGTATGTATGTCTGTACAATAGACTCTCGATTATCCAGGATGATAGGGGAAAAAGTTAATCCCGGTTAATAAAATCCCAGATAATCACCATCCACAGGAAATATGGGGACGGGGGGTTGGTTCACCAGCCACCCTGCACTTTGGGGAAGGCGTGTTGGTTCACTGGCTGCCCTGGTAGGTTGGTGGGGGTTTTTTTTTTCCGGAGTGTGTATTTGTGTGTGTGTGCTTGGGGTGGCAACAAAGCCAGAGCTGGCCTTGCAAGTTGCGCGTATTTTTTTTTTTTTGACATCTTGGTTAATCCACAACCTGTTTAACCCAATCCTGGATAATCAAGAGTCTACTGTATATATAAATAAATATACAAGTGTGACGATTTATGTTCCATTCTATGCACCTGATGAAGTGGGCTGTAGCCCACAAAAGCTTATGCTCAAATAAATTCGTTAGTCTCTAAGGTGCCACAAGTACCCCTCATTCTTAATTTACTGATCTCATGTGGGGTTTGTCTACCTTCTAGAGAGCATTTGCCTATGCTAGTCCATCTGCAGAAGTCTTGGTATATCTTGAGGGGCAAGGAGATTGTCATGCCCTGGGTTTTAGATGGTGACACCTAGTGGTCTGAGAAGACTCAGAAGGCAGATCCAGGGGGTGTGTGGTCAGAAGACAAGGCAGGTGCCAGAGCCAGGAGTCTGGAAGAGTTCTGAGGGAGGTAGGAGCAGGCATGGGATTGGAGCAACGGGACCAGTGCAAGAAGCTGGTTTGGCACAGCTATGGACGTGGAATGCATTCAGCTTGCTGTTGCTACAAGGCTTAAATGGTGATCGGTTGGCCCTTCTGTCCAAGCAGGAGCATAGTCATAGTGAGAGTTTATTGGGCCTATCTGAGCTCTGTTGAGTTGCTAGGCAACTCAGCCTGGAGCCCTCAGAGTTTCTGACAGATTGTTTCTCTCAGTTGTTAGCGCAAATGAGTTTGCTTAACATGATAGAAAAACAGTTTCGGTATAGGCTAACATATTTTGAAGCTTGTTATGCTAGAGGGGAACCTTGGTGATAAAATTATGGGGGCGAAACCTATGTGAAGAAGTATGTAAGTATCTTTCAGACTACATTACTGAAGCTAGCAGCTCCCGTGACTGCCCACATCTAATTTACACAGTCTTAAAGATTTTCTATACTAGAAGCAGGTACATGTAGTAGTATTGCAATCAGTCTAATTGGCAACTGAAGATTCTTCAAAAATAATGAGTAGCAGCAGCAGTGAAATCCTATTTTAGCTAATTAGTCTGAAACATAAGCATTTAAGGTCCACCCCATATACTAGTGAAAACCACTTACCTCTAAAGCTTTTGAATGTGTGCAATATTTGTTCCTCCTTCTATCTCTAATGACTTAACATCTCTTGCCTCGAATGAAGCATTTGTGTTTGAGTCGGCAGTGAATATAAAATATGTGCTTAATTTTTCCCTCTTGCCACCTGCTGCTCACCCCATTTTTCCAAACCTCTTTGCCCAAGAGTTCCATTTTCACCTAATATTTTCTCTTAATTCCAAAAGGTTCTTGGTAGCTCTTCTTCCATTCATGCCATTATTATTAAGTAACAAAACAGACTTGCATGTGCCACCATCCCATTTACTCCATTGCATAATTTGTCAGTTGTTAGCATCCAACCTGGGGGAGGGGGAGAGGGAAAAGACTGGGAAACAGAGACTTAATGAATTTATTAACACATTCTGATTCTCCATCTTTAATAATTGGTTGACTGCACTTGGACAAACTTCAGAATGTTCTGTTTTGGTACTCCATGCTGTATGTCAGTATCCTTCGTTTCTCTCTTGGAGTCAGTCTATAATAGATCCCCATTTAGTCAGGAATGTTCATAGTTCCTTACTTTAGTATGTAGCTGACTGATACAGCACTGGACTTGCACTCAGGAGACCTGGGTTCTATTTCTGGCTCTGCACTGGCCTGCAGTTCTGTGGGGGCAGGTCATTTAACCCTTCTGCCTCAGTCTTCCCACCTGTAAAATGGGGATAATGGTACTGACTGCCTCTGTAAAGTACTGTGAAATGTATGGATGAAAGCCCCGTATAAGAGATTGGCTCATCTCTTCTTCCCTTCCCTAATGTAGTCTCCCTTGAAATGCAGGACCCTTGTGATCCAGACTGTTTTTAAAATAATCACTTGTGTGCATTTAGCCTGTGAGCAAGTCTATTGCCTTCCAGAAAACTGTCAGCCAGCTCACTCATCTGTAATGTGAAAACAATGTGCTACTGTTAAATAAGTAGCTACTGTAAATGCTTGTTTCTATTAACTATATGTTAAAATTAAGATATCACAGTTCTTCGAATTTTGCTGTATTCTTAATGATAATGTGTGATGGTCCAATTCAAGTGCTGGTTCGGAGGCATAATATATTCAATAAAATCAGTTTATTATTAATGTGTGTAGCGTAGAGGGCTAATCGAGCCTGTCAAATATGAAATTCATTTTGACCTACAGGAGTTTAGGTTCCCTGTGAAAATTAGTTTGCTGCAACCATACAAGAAGCCCTCAGAGTCCCTCCTCTCTCCTTTGAAAACCACAAGGTTCAAATGTGACCACGTCCATTCTCTGCCTCCAGTGGTGTCTAGTGTGATGGTTAGCTAATATTGATTTTATTCAAATAGGGGGCTCTTTTGTTAAAAGATAGATACTGTGTTTCTCTTATGCTGTGGGCTCCTAGCCTTTTGGTTAAAACACACTAGGGTCTGGTCTATATCACTGCTTAAGATGATGTGACTTAGTCGCTCAAGGGTGTGAAAAAGACACCTCCCAGAGAGACGCAAGTTACTTTGACTTAAGCGCTGTCCACACTGGCGCTATGTTGGCAGGAGATGCTCTCCCACGGACATAGCTTCCACCTTTCACAGAGGGTGAATAATTATGCTGATGGGAGAGTGCTCCCCCATCAGCATAGTGTCTTCCCCAGATGCTTGCATCAGTGCAGCTGCGCCGATGTAGCACCATGGTGTAGACTTGTCCAAGGGGCAACTGGATGTTGTCCCAGGTCTTGCCTATTTGCTGTGAGAAAATCCTCAGCTTGACATAGTGGCATTCCCTTCACACATCTAGAGCTTTGCTGTTACAGAAATTACTTTTTTCAGCTGCTCACCATTTGAAAATTAACTACAGGAAACTGGTCAGGCTGATTTTTTTTCTCTTTCTTTCTCCTGCTATTCAATTATATGTCGATATGTAATTTTTCCCCTCCCCCCAGCCCTTGTCCCTTCATCTTGTATAAGCCTGCAGTGCTGTTACCTTTCAGCTGAATTCACATAACAAAACTAATCAGAGTGGAGAATTTTTGCAAAATGTATGGATTGAACTTTTTTCCATTTTGATACCTCTGCTAGGTAAAACTTATTCTCTTGTCCTGGGCTGTTAACACTATTAATAGAAAATCGAACAAAACCCTCCCAAACTGCTATTCGGCTTCTCTAACGGGGAAGAGATCTACAGATTTTTTTTTAAAAAAAAAGTACATTCAGCCAGTTTCACAAGTTGCTGCTGAAGACACCTCTAACGGGACTTTGATTTCTGTTTTTCTGTCTCAAGTTAAATAGCTCCTGCACCCTGGAGACTTCTAGTATCTTAGTTCAATTTCCTCAGCTGATGAGATAAGACTTGGGCTTCATATCCTTAATGCTTCTATCTGTTTTGTCTGACTGCAGAAGTGCTGCTTATTAGTTCAGTATAAAACCCTATTAGGTATTGTTGTGTGATCCCAAGAGTGTTGAGTCACCACTGGAATCTTAGTGAAAGTTCACGTTTATATTTGGTGTGATGTTCAGTAAAAATATTCTAGAAATGCCCAATGTCAAAGGCATCCATGCACAAATTGGGCTTTCCACAGAAGTAGTGGTTGGCCATGTGCCTCTTCTCTCTCCATCCTATAAATAGATAACCATCTGCTTCCTATAATGGCACCTCTCATTGAGGGAGAATGCAAACTGGCAGCTATGCTTGTAGATTTATAATTTGTTGACTGGCCTTGGCCGTGCTCATGGGCTTTCTTCGCCACATCCAACATGCAGTCATGGAGGTTACAGCGTTATGCTGTCTGGCTTCTTCTTCATGCTTTTGTTTCCTGCAAAGTAGGAGGAGTCCTTGTCAATATGGTTTTATGCATGGTAAAACAATGTAAGGACTTCTAGGATGGAAATTTTGGGAATTTGTTTGAGTGAAAGGTCCTAGGGGTTTTTGGTCTCTGCGTACTTTTATCTAGTAGTCCCTTTGACCTTTTTGCATTTTTCTGGTGATTGCCTCTGGGATGATGGCCTTACTGAGCCAGTTGTAACACTCAATTGAGGAAGCTCAACTCCAGTTAATGCTGCTGTGGTTCAGTGTTCCTCCCAAGTAGACTGTCCTACCCTGTGTGGATGATGGGACACACATATAATAGTATGTTTTGAGTAAGAGGAAGACCAAGAACTGCCAGAAGCCTAAATTGAAGAGAAGGGACCACTCCCTTTTACTCCTTACCTTTCTTGAATCTTTGCTAGTTTATGCAGGATCATTGTTCCCTTTTTACTATTGCTTTGTCCTGGAGTCTCTCTGGGTTTCCTAATTTTGTTTCAAGATCATGGTCCCTGGTAATGGGCATATGTTAATTCGTAAATGTAGCAAGTTGAGATATATAACTTCCCTTTCTTCAGGGGGAGGTTACACTTATTCCTCCGATCTTAAGATTGGACCAGACAGAGGCTGTATCTCCTTCTGGTCCAAGCACTCCTGGTTTTCACACCTGATGTCCCTAACTATCAGACCTACCGTTTGATTCTGGGAACTCAGGTCATAATGTCCCTAGGTCCGTTCCTACCTGTTATTTCAGAGCCCTGGTGTGCTTGATCTACAAGTGCAAGAGCAAGACTCATTTGATTTAAGTATTTTGAGCAGAAAAGGGGTGCTGTATTGGTCATAGCTGTGTCATAACTGTAGTATGCTGAGATGAGGCTGTAAAGGTTATTTCTTGCATTTGTATTCTGAAAGGCTTAAGAAAAGATTTGTGTCCCCTTCAGAGTGGAAACCACGGGTATTTTTTTTACCCACAGGGTCTCTTTAATTGAACTGGATTAAGCTCCCATTCTTTTGTGTTAGGATGAATTGATATTTTTGGCCATCTTTTGTACTTGTTCCTGTTTCTCAGCTGATCATTCTCCTGCAGCCCTCAAGGGCGGTGGATCAGAAGTTTGATATTTTAGGTCACATTTCAATGGCCATTTCTCATTTAGGAAAATTGGGGAGTTAAGAGCAGTGTCAAGTGTACTGTGACTTGCCTTTCAATGGGACAAGTCTCTGTGTAGCTTGACTGAGCTAGCTTGACTCCTTTGTTTCATATTAACTGGCTCAGAATGGGAATGCCTCTAGGGCCTTGTTCTTAGTCCTTGGAAATGTGTTAATCAGTCAGCCAGCAAACCAGTAAACCACAGTGGGAGGGCATTCAGTCCTGGCCTTTTACAGAGTTGAGCACATTCTTGGGTGGAGATAGGAAGCCTTAGTGAATGAGGCATATGACTGGGAACCTAATCTCATTTTTAAGCTGGGACCTTGTTGGGGTATATAGAATACTGATCTTGCTGGTTGTTGCTTCGGTAATTCTATGTTTGAATAGTGCCTAGCACAACAGTATCTCAATTCTGATGATGCCTAGGGGTGTTACTGTGACACGAAGTATTAACTATCATATATACTCATCTGGTATTAAAAGTGGGATGTGTCTGCATGGGTTGAATTGTGCTTTAAGCAAGATACGTCCCCTTAGTTCCGTTTGCACAGGTTGCTATATAACCTGTCTGAAGAAAGTACAGCCAGCGCATGTCTGTCTTTGTAAAGTAAAATGTAAAACGTTGTTGCACGATAACTTCTTGTAATACATTCCTCTTAATGTGGTTATAACATTGATTGGTTTTAGTCCACAAGGCAGAACTAGTGCTAGAATGTTTGGTGCTCTAAAAATACTAAGACATGTTGATTGTCTAGCAGACTTGGTGCATAAGAACTAGCCCAGCATGGTGTCTACACAGTATTTTGGAGTAAGTCTCCCAATTGGGTTGGCAGGCTGGGACTAGAAGGGCTCTAAAATTAGAGACAGCACTTTGAATAGCAGCTTGGGCTCTGAAGCTTAGGGACTGTAATCAAGTCACCTCTTAATCGTCTCTTTGGACGCTAAATAGAGCTTTCTGAGGCTATCACTATAAGGCATGTTTATTAATCCTTTAATCACTCTTGTGACTCTTCTCTGAACCCCCTCCAATTTATCAACTTTCTTCTTGCATTTCTTGGCTACGGGGTGGGATAGACATCAGAACTGTGTATGGTACTCCAGCAGCCATTGCGCCAATGCCAAATATGGAGATAAAATAGCTTTCTACTCGAAATCTCTCTCTTTATGCATCTTAGGATTTCATTAACCCTTTAGGCCATATCACTGCAGTAGGAGTTCATGGTCAGCTGATTATTCACCGTAACCCCCAAATTATTTTCAGTCACTGCTTTCCAGAATAGAGTCCCACATCTCATAGCCTACAGTCTTTGTTGCTAGATAGATACATGTGCCTTAATCTGGATAAATGTACATGTTGTTTTATTGCACACAGTTTACCAAGTGACTCAGGTCTCTCTGAATCAGTGACCTGTCCTCTTCATTGTCTGCCACTGCCCTCAATTTTTGTGTCGTCTTCAAACTTTATCAGTGATTTTTGTGTTTTCTTGAAGTCATTGATAAAAATGTTAAATAGCATAGGGTGGGGGTGGGCAAACTTTTTGGTCCAAGGGCCATATCAGGGTTGCAGAATTGTATGAAGGGTCAGATAGGGAAGGCTGTCCCTCCCCGAACAGCCTGGCCCAGCTCCCTGTCCTCTGACTGCCCCCTCAGAATCCCTGACACATCCAACACTCCCCTGCTCCTTGTCCCCTGACTACCCCCTCCAGAGACCCCGACCCCACTCCAACAACTCCCTGGGACTCCACTCCCGATCTAAGCCCCCCCGCCATTCCTGACCGTCCCCCCGACGAACCTCTGCCCTATCCAACCACCCCCTTTTCCTGTCCCGGGACTCCCTGCCCCTTTTCCAACCCCCTGACCCCGACCCCCTTACCATGCTGCTCAGAGCAGCATGTCTGGAGTCAGACACGCTGTCCCGCTGGAGTGCGCAGCCCTGCCCCCTAGAGTGCTGCTTGCATGGCCGTGTGGCTCTAGGGGAGGAGGGAAGGCAGCGGGAGGGGCTGGGTGTAGCCTCGCCAGCCGGGAGCTCAGTGGCCTGGCAGGGCGGTGCTGCGGGCCAGATGTGCCCTGCGGGCTGTAGTTTGCCCACCCCTGGCATAGGGCCAAGAACCGATTCCTGAGGGACCCCAAAGAAACACACTTGCTCACTGATGATTCCCTGTTTATAATTGTATTTTGAGACCTGTCTGTTATCCAGCTTTTAATCCATTGAATGTGCAGGATATTAATTTTGTGTTCTTCTGTCAAATACCTTACAGAAATCTAAGTATATTGCATCTGCACTATATTATTTGTATCAACCAAACTTTTAATTGCCTTAAAAAAATCAAATTAGTTCAACAGAATCTATTTTTCATAAACCCATGTTGATTGGCATTATTTATATTGTCCTCCGATTATTAATTTTATTTTTTTTTTTTAAAAAAAAAGACTCCTGTATCAGCCACTGCTGTATTTTGCCTGGGATTGATGCTGTGTTGACATGAGGAAGACATGCATTGTATGAATGGAAGAACTGTTTGCATAAAGTCCCTTGGTATAAGTAGCTTTCCAGAGTTTTGGTATTTCTGTATTTCCTTTTGGTGGAAATTTGCCTCGTTCATCTCTATGTAGGTTTAAAATAAACACCTTTATGAAGAAAAACGTTGCTGTGATTCATGCTGAGCTTTCCTCAGATAAAGTATGAGGTTTGCTGGCCTTTCACCTGGTTACCTTGGTAATGGAAATTTACTGCTTCAGTCATTCGTACTTCCTCATACTGATCACTACTTCTTAGTTTCCTGACTTCTTCTGCTTAAAAGTCCATATTTCTAAAAAAGATAACATCTTGTAGTGGAAAAAACTGCATGTTTGGTAAGTTGGTTGGTTTTCATTAACTAATCAGAAGACCTTTCAGTATATCTGTATGAATTTATGAATCTCTAGTCTTAAGGTTGTATGGAGATGGTCTAATTTTAATGTATTGGAAGTGAAGGTGTCTGTCTTGTACAGTAAAAACTTCGGTTATCCAGCATGTTGGGGACATGTGGGGCGGGGGCAGGGACATGGTTAGTCAAAAATTCCGCTTAACTAAGAAGTGTGCTTATTAATGGAATACCAGTTTTCAAAGCATTGGATAAATGAATGAATGAAGTATGAAATAGTATACAGGTACTCCCCAATCCAGAGTACTTCACTGCAAAGTGGTTAGTTTCTTGAAGCAATTAGGTGTATACAGGTAACCTACTATATAGAAAACTTATAACACTACATATGGCTATGGGCAGTGCATGATGAACATAAAGGTCAGTAAAAATATACTAAAACTATACCGAACATAATTTAATCTTCTTTTTTTTTTAATGATTTAAACAGAAGGCACTTCAGGATCTTGCAGTGCCTCAGGGTCATCATTACCAACATCAATTATCATTGTAGATGTAGTAGATTGGGCTGAATATGTACAGATCCTATGACATATTCTGGAAGCTGCTTTTTTGAATAAATCCCTGATATCAGCTTGGTTACTTGTCTTCTGCCTCCTTTGCATAAAAGAATGTGCAGCTGCGTAACCTCCTGGGCAGTATACTAGTCCCAGTTACTAGGTTGAAGATTTGTATGGGAGATATTAGAAATGGCGGTTGTTAAAGCTTTCTGGATGATAAAGTTCCGGATAACACAGCTTTTACTGTACTCTGTAATAGAGCCACCCTTCTTGTCAATTTGAAGAATTCTATTAAACTGTGTGATTCCATAATGAAGCAGGAACCTTTATTAGCCAGTTGAATGTTTATTAGGTTAGAACTGGATTCCTTTTACTTGTGTATGAGCACACTATTTATTTGTGTATACTCTAAATTTGCCTTAAGTTGATTTGCAGGAAAAAAACCAAAACAAAACTATTTTTCCTTAGTTCAAGGAAAAGAACAAAACTAGCCATTCTAGATGATTCTCTGAAAAGGATGAGTTTAGGAATGGAATTACTCTTCCTGGCAGGGATATGGCACAGGATAAAGCATTATGGCCCCTTTTCTCTTCATTTTCCCCCAACCTTCTTCCCAACAAAAAACTCCAGAACTATATGCTCCAGCTTAATGAATTGGCCAGTGTTCCTGGAAGTATTAATTCGACTTGATGAAAACAATCAAAGGCCAAAAACAGACACTGAAACGGAGAGAGCAATAGTATCTTTTGTTTGGTGGTTTTTTTTGTTTGGTTGGTGTTTTAGACAATTTTAAAAAGAAGCTCATAGGGTTGCCAACTTTTCTAATTGCACAAAATAGAACACCCTAGCGCTACCCTTTCCCCAAGACCCTGCCCCTGCTCACTACATGTCCCCCTCCCTCGGTGGCTCACTCTCCCCAACCCTCACTCACTTTCACTGGGCTGGGGCAGGGAGCTGGGGTGTGGGAGCGGGGTGAGGGCTCTAATTGGGGCTGGAGGCTTTGGGGTGGGGCCAGAAATGAGGAGGCTCTGGCCTGGGGCAGGGAGTTCGGGTGAGGGCTCCGGCTGGGTGTGCGGGCTCTGGGGTGAGGTTGGGGAGGAAGAGTTTGGAGTGCAGTATGGTGCTCCGGTTGGGGATTAGAGGTTTGGAGGGTGGCAGCGGGGGATCAGGGCTGGAGCAGGAGGTTGGGGTGCAGGCTCCAGGAGGTATTTATCTCAGGCAGCTCCTGGAAGCAGCAGCATGTCTCCCGTCCAGCTCCTACACCAGGTGCGGCCAGGCAGCTCTACACACTGCACTGTCTGCAGGCACTGCTCTTGCAGCTCCCCATTGGCCATGCAGGAGCTTGAGGGGGGAAATGCCGGTTGCTTCCTGGGAGGCTAGCAGGGAGCCTGCCAGCCCCACTGCGCAGCACTGCCAACTGGACGGTCAACAACTCAATCAGTGGTGCTGATTGAGCTACCAGGATCCCTTTTCAGCTGGGGGTTCCGGTCACCCTAGAAACACAGTTTATGTTGGACTACATGAATGATGCTGTAGATATTGAAATGGTTTTGCACTTTGGGGCACTTGCAGGAAAACAAATGTGTAGTTCATGTAATAACATGGAAAATGTGTATTAAACTTTCATTTCCATAATTTTGTAAATACTAGTAATATATTTTTAGTCTGTTTTTTTAAGGAGAACTGTGTCTTTGCTTATTGGCCATTAATAGAACTTAGTTGCTTTTTCATTTTATTATTTTTTGAGACTGAAAAAAGCCATTTTTACAGAGGACAGGCTTGAGTAAGCCTGTACTAACTCATGTTTTGAGCTCAAAATTAGCAAGATGAATTATTAAAGCAAAAAATAAAGTTGTGCAATCTTTTTAAGGGGTTATAGATTTTGCTTTCTGCTAAATAACATATCTGCCATTTTTAGGGCTTCAAGAGTACATAACTTCATGTTAATAATTGGTCAAAAGAAAACTAAAATTGAATGTGCTTTGACGTTCAAGTTGAATTTTAAGGCTAACTATCATTAAACACTTCATGGTCTCAGAGCTCTACAAACTGGATGGATAGACTGCATGCGTACACAAATGCACACACCCAGAGTTCTGAAAATTGAAGAGACAATAGTTAAATAAGATAACATTAAAATTTCTAACTACTCATCTTTTATGTTAAATTATATGGATTTAGAGCAAAATACTGTACATGATTCTTTAGTTGATGTATTTCAACTGGTGTAGTTTAATTCTGAGACCTCTTCCAGAGCCTGGTAACAGAAGCTCTCTAATACTGCAGTGCAGAAGAGACAGGTACAAAACCAGGTTTTATTCCATGCCAACGCTGATTTTAAAGGGCTTGGGGATAGCACATCCAGTTCTGCAGTTGCTCAACTGCAACTCTTAACTGATTAAGGAGTGGCACTGGCTGGCATTTTAAGAAGACCTTGCAAGCTCTGCTGGCTGGTGGAAATAACATTGCGCTCTCGGGGCAAGGAGGATTAAAAAGGTTAGAAAATTCCTGTGTGGTGTTGGGATTACCTGGTATCTCTAAAGGAAAAAGGGATAGATTTGTGGTGCAGGCTTTTTGTTATCTGAGAAATGTTTGTGGTATATGTATAGTAACAAACTGACAGGAGCTGAGTTAAAACCTGCACACGGGTTATGAATGTATTCTCCTTCAGAGGAGATGAATGAAATGAGAATGAGGGAATTGTCAGAATGGCTTCTATCCAAAGTCCATTTCATCCAGTAGCCAGTACCAGATGCTTAAGAAGAAGATATAAGAATCCCACAATAGATGGATGTGGGATAATCTGCCACCTGCATTAGTTCTCATTTTGGTCTTTAATAGATAGACGTTAGCTAAAGACCTGAACCATGACGTTTAGTATCCTTTCTAGAAGTTTTGTTAGTAGTAAAAGCTTTGAATGTGTTTGTCTATACATCAGTGCTGATGGGTGAAAGTCAATCATTCTAACAATAGTTGTGTATGCAGTTTTTACTTAGTAGAATCTAGAAGAGACTGAAGAGACTCGTTAGGTTCCCCTTATTAGTCTCCTATGCCAATACAGGACTGTTCACTTCTGTGTTTTTCAGCCTGCAGTTTTAATGTCTAATAGACATACTGTGATGGCATGATAGTCGTGATTAAATTTTGAAAACACTCTCACTTTGTTAAATAAAAAATACGTTTTCTTTGAAATAATGCAGCCCAGAATGAAAATCATTCACTGCTGTCTCTAGAGATCTTCTGAGATAACTCATGTCCACACCTTGTTTCGGTTGACATTTCATGTAGCTTGTAAAATCTCAGGATTGTTTCAGAATGTTCCCAAGTATGTGACTTGTAAAATCTAATCTTTGGCTTTATTTTAAGAACCAAAAGCAGGGCATAGTTGAATTATTGTGTTGTTGACGTGGACATAGATTGCTTTGATTTACTTGCTTGATGGTTAGTCGTCTAGAAATTTTGCTGAGGTTTCCTACACTGCAAGATAGGTGTTAGGATTGTATCTTCTACGTACTTATAAAACATTTTTCCTTTTGTAAATGATACTGATGCTATTGTCTGTTGCCTAGCTGACATTTAGTACAGTTTATGTCCCTGTTTTGAACTGTTTTGACTGCTTGAGTTAGAACAATATTAAATAAGATGAGGAAGACTTGTAGCACCTTTGAGACTAACCAGGTGCTACAAGTCTTCCTCATCTTATTTATGGATACGGACTAACACAGCTGCTAATCTTAAACAATATTAAACTTTGAATTACAGGGCTTTTTATAAATGCACAATCTGTGCAGCTGCTATTCACCAGTTCTACAAAGTGTGATGATGGGAGAAGCAGCTATTCCAGTATGTAACTAATGGGAAGGAGGGGGCGGCAAGAAGAAATTTTGTGCAAGCTAATAAATGAAGTGTATTGTTAAAGAATGATGAAAGTTTGCCTAATCAGCTGTGGATGAGAACTTCAGGAGGAAGATAAAGGCTCAAGTATAGGAAATCTTTTTGATTACACCTGCAGATATGTTACCTTTCTTTAACCAAAAATGTTGGGGGAGAAGGGTGATAGGAGACACCCTTGTTTAAATTAAACAATGGTTTTATGAGCTTATTGTTGTTTTTGCTCTCCATTTTATAAAGGAGGCCCCCATAATTAGAATAGCACTTTGCTTTTTGTTATTTTGTTTTGTGTTTTGTTTTGGAACTTCCCTTGCTGTCTTCATCAACACTGAACCAAACCACCTAGTTATGTTCCTAGGTATGTGCTCCTCTGCTAGAGAACTATGTTTTTCTAAAAAGGCTTGTGTAATTGAACAAGATATTGAGAGAGATTTTTAAAAAATTGAAGTATTTTATTTTTTGGTAAATTGCTATATTTTCATGTGAAAGTCCTCTTATCTTGGCCTGTATCATATTCTTGTAAAATGTAATTTAAATGAAACATTACCCAAATGGAGCTCTCAGAGCAGTTATTACAATGTCTTTGTGCATTGTTTGGATGTTATCACATTTTGCTCAGGTGAAGAACCGGTTTTTGGGAGAAGGAGCAGAGTGTCTGATATAGAACAAGAAATCCCCAGATATGGCCTAGCTCTGGTGTTCGTATTTTGTTCAGAAACTCCTAGAGCTCATAAGGCAAGGAGGATGCTGGCACTTGTTTAAATCACATTTAAATTTCACTTATATAAAGTGTAATTCATTATCTCTGGAAATGAATAACGTTCTTCAGTCTACTCTTCTATACTCCTCACCACAGTTTGGGATCCTGTTAACTGTGTGCCTTGAACAACACTCAACTATTTTTTTGTGTTTACAAAAAGAAAAAAACTGTATGAAAAACTAAAAGTCCTAGTTAACGGATGACAAAAGCTTAAGGGAAAAGGGTAGGCTGTATATGAATGTTTGAGTGTGCGCAGGTGTGCAAACTTATAAATCCTTTGTCCATTTGAAAAAAAGGAAAAAGCTAGGCAACCCTAAATTCTTAGCTTTCAAATGTGTATCTCCTTAAAAATACCCCAGAATTCTCTAAGGTATAATATTCTATGTTTTTATCCCTAAAGATGTAGATTTGTATTTCTAATCTTAACACTGTCATAAAGTTCTTTTCCCTATGGGGCTGTCAGAAGACAAACATCTTTTGGTCTTTTAATGAAGACAAACAAATGACATATTGGCTATACCAATGCTTCAGCTGAGGAACTGAGACAGAGTAGCTATCACCTCTTCTCTTTCTCAGGCACTGTCTACACTACAATGTTTAGTCAATGTAAGTTGCATTGCATTTATACTCACATTTGTCTCTGGTTGACTTAAACTTCCCATGGCAGTGAAGCAGTAAAACTACCTCCCCAAATGGGCTAGAGCAGGGGTGGGCAAACTATGGCCCGCAGGTCACATCTGGTCTGCAGGATCATCCTGGCCGGCCTCTGAGCTCCTCCGGCTTCCCCCCACAGACACACCAGAGCTATGCCATCGCACGGGCAGCGCTCTGGGGAGCTTGGCTGTGCAGCAGCGTGTCTAGCTCCATCTGGACTGCTGCTCTGAGCAGCATAGTAAGGGGGGACAGGGGGTTGGATAAGGGACAGCCCTTAGATGGGAAGGGTCTGGGGGGGTCTCTGGAAGGGCAGTCGGGACAAGGAGCAAGGTGCGGGGTAAGGTTGGGACAGGGGGATCTCTGGAGGGGGTGGTCAGGAGACAAGGAGCAGGGGGGTTGGGGGGGGGTCCTGGGGGGCTTTTAGGGTGAGGGGTGTTTTGGGAGGGGGCAGTCAGGGGACAAGGAGCGGGGGGGGCTTAGGGTGTGAGGTTCTGGGGGGTGGTGGTGGTTGGGGATGGGGGGGTCTCTGGAGGGGGCAATCAGGACAGGGAGCGTGGGGGAGTTGGATGGGTCATGGATTCTGAGGGGGGCCGTAGGGGATGGAAAGTGGAAGGGGATCATATAGGGGTGGGGCCAGGCTGTTTTGGGAGGCACAGCCTTCCCTACCGAGCCCTCCATACAAATTTTGCAACCTCCATGTGGCCTTTGGGCCAAAAAGTTTGCCCGCCCCCAGTCTAGAGCCATGGTGGACCTGCTAAGGGCAACCTAGTGCGAGTGTAGATGCTGCATAACATGTGTTGACACTAAAAGTCCTCCAGGCAGCTGTCTCATAATGCTGTGTTCTCTGAAACAATGTCTGCTCTGATCACAATTTTAAACTCCACTGCACAGGGGTCACGGAGATCAGACGCCAGTCCCTGCATGTTTTTGAAATGTCTTTGTCTGATTGTCCATCTTGGTGAGAGAAGTTAACAACTAACCCTTTTTGGGTCCAACTACCCAACTGACCTTGCGGGCTCCATGCAATGGACATGCCTCTGCATGGAGTAAAAAGAAAACATTGGATCTCCTAGGCCTGTGGGGAGAAGAGGGTGAACAAGCACAGCTATAGATCTGCCCTAGAAACATGGACATCTACAAACAGATTGCTTGCCAGTTGCTTAGCACAGCGGTGGGCAAAATATGGGCCACATCCAGCCCGAGGGACTGTCCTGGTTGGCCCCAGAGCTCCTGGCCAGGGAGGCTGCCCCAAGCCCCTCCCCTGGAAGCATGCTGCTGCACAGGCAGCGCTCTGGGGAGTGGGGCTGTGAGCTCCTGCAAGGCAGCATGTTTGGCTCCATGCAGCTGTCAGACATGCTGCTCTGAGCATAATAGTAAGGGGGCTGGGGGGTTAGATAAGGGGCAGGGAGTCCTGGGGGGGCAGTGGGCAGTTGGATGGGGGTAAAGATTCGGTGGGGGAGAGGGTCATGGGATGGGGAAGAGTGTGGTTGGATAGGCATGGGAGTCCTGGGGTCTTTTGGGAGCGGGGGCTGGACAGAGGTCATGGCAATCAGGGAGCAGGGGGGAGTTTTACATACGCTGACCTGTGAGACGCATGTGTAGCCACAATGGACTATGTTTGTGCACTCAAGTGGACGTAAATGTTTATTCCTTTTATTATTTTAAAGTTTCACCCCCATTAATTTATGCTAAAAAAATCCCTGTATAACACTGGATGTGGAGTGGATTTTTGTTTGTTTGTTTTTGCACATTGATTTTTCTGCTCTGGTTTTTTACTCAATAAAAATCTATTTTTTGAAAATAAAATAATCTTAGTTTTTCAGTAAATATTGCAGAATACAATCCATACTTGTAAACTCACACGAAGCACTACGTAATTAATAGCTTCAGGAAAATACCCAGACATAGCCATAAACATACAGTAATCACTACTCTATTGTTAGAAGCACCCAAAACTCCAGCACAGAACACGACTGTGGCTGACTGTTCAAGTGCCCTATAGTGAGAGACTGAGCTCCTTGAGGCTAACAAAGAGAAAGTTATAGAGTAGAATCAAGTAATTCCTTAAGTATCTACATGGGGAACAAATGTTTAATAATCATAGAACTGGAAGGAACCTTAAGAGATTATCTAGTCCAGTCCCCTGCAGGATGAATTGTCTAGACCATTCCTGACGTGATTTTTTTAAGAGCAGGTTAGACAATGGAGATTCCACAACCTCCCTAGGCAATTTATTCCAGTGCGTAACCACCCTGACACTTAGGAAGTTTTTCCTAATGTCTAGTCTAAGGGCTTGGTTACACTGGCACTTTATAGCGCTATAAAGCCCCCACGAGCGCTATAACCTCCTCCCCGTCCACACTGGCAAGGCACGTAGAGCGCTATAACCGCGGAGCTATAGCGCTCCTGGTAATCCACCTCCGCATGGGGAATAAGGGCTGTAGCGCTACAGCAAGAATGTGGACACCCACTGCGCTACAAGTGATCTCTTGAGATGCCTAGAGCCATTTAAGGCAATTGACGTCTCTTCCCTTTGTTTTGAACTCGGCTGGAGGAATGCGGAAGTACCTCTTTAGAGTTTCTCTCTTAACTCGGCAGATAAGCAATGCAAATGTTTAAGGAGGGAGCCTGTGTGAAAACAAAGCCTTCTGTGAACGGAGGCTCGCTGACAGGCTTTGAGAAGAATGGAAAAACCACTGTCTGTCTCCCTCCACATACACACAACAGGTCCCCCCTCACCCCCCTTGTTTAAAAAGCACGTTGCACCCAGCTGAATGTTGGGATACCTGCCCTAATGCGCTGCTCTTAATGTCGCATTAAGTGCCCCAAATGTGGCCATGCTATACCGCTGGCGCGTCTGAGTGTGGACATACAATAGCACTATACATATTACTGTATAAGGGGACCGCTATAACTAATAGCGCTGTAATCTTGTAAGTGTAACCATACCCTAAATCTCTCTTGCAATTTAAGCCCATTGCTGTTTGTCCTATCCTGAGAGGTTAAGAAAAACAGTTTTTCTTCCTCCCCCTTTGTAACAACCTTTTACATACTTGAAAACTGTTATCATGTCCCCTCTATCTTCTCCTTTCCACACTAAGCAAACCCAGTTTTTTCAGTTTTTCCTCATAGGACATTTTTTCTAGACCTTTAATTTTTGTTGCTCTTTTCTGGACTCTCTCCAGTTTGTCCACATCCTTCCTGAAATGTGGTGCCCAGAACTGGACACAGTACTCCAGTTGAGGCATAATTAGAGCAGAGAAGAATTACTTGTGTCTTGCTGACAACACTCCTGCTAGTACATCCCAGAATGATGTTTGCTTTCTTTTTTTTTTCCCAACAGCATTACTTTGATTCATATTTAGTTGTGGTCCACTATGACCCCCCAGATCCTTTTCTGCAGTTCTCCTACCTAGCCAGTCATTTCCCATTTTGTATGTGTGCGACTGATTGTTCCTTCCTAAGTGGAGTACTTTGCATTTGTCCTTATTGAATTTCATCCTATTTACTTCAGACCATTTCTCCATTTTGTCCAGATCATTTTGAATTTTAATTCTATCCAAGGCACTTGCAACCCCTCCCAGCTTAGTATTGTTCACAAACTTTGTGTACTCTCTATGCCATTATCTAAATCATTGATGAAGATATTGAAGAGAACCAGACCCAGAACTGATCCTCGCAGGACCCTGTTCGTTATGCCCTTTCAGCATGACTGTGAACCACTGATAACTACTCTCCGGGCTCTTCAGATTAGCAAAAAATGGTATAACAACGCCATGGCTGGAAGTGGCAGCTAGACAAATTCAGACTGGAAATAAGGTGTACGTTTTTAACAGTGTGGATAATTAACTTACCTATTTGAACAGCTTACTAAAGATTGTGGTGAATCACAGAACTTTTAAATACAAGATTGGCTGTTCCTCTAAAATATATGCTCTAGGAATTATTTTGGCGAAGTTCTACAGACTATGTTACGTAGGAGGTCAGACCAGATGATCACAATGGTCCCTTCTGTCCTTGAAATCTAAGAATTAACCCATTGTTATATGAGTCATAAGTGATGATCTGTTTAGCACTCTACTGATTCATGGAGCTATGTAATGGTATTTTTGATAGAGCCAGGAGTGCAATGTTGGGAAAAGCAGACTATGTAAACCTATTAATTTATCATTTTTGAAGGTCTCAGAGTTAAATATATAACTGCCTAAAAACATACTCCACTTGATTTTTGTAGATCAATAATGGCTGTTACAAATGTCTTTCCTATAGTTTATCCTTGTCATGCATTATCTAAAACTCCTTATTGCTGAAAAGTGCATTCCTTTATGGAGTGATGCCTTTATTGAAGCATCTGTCCAAAGACATGGAAGCAGTATAATGAAAATTGGACCTCAAAAAGTACAATCAGGAAGAATGGTGGGACAAGACTTTGTCTTTGAGGATTTACTTCAGGGGTGGGCAAACTATGGCCCACAGGCCCGTCCTGACCAGCCTGCCTGAGCTCTGGGTGGGGGAGGCTACTCCTAGCCCCTCCCCTGCCTTTCCCCCTCTCCTAGAGCGTCAGAGTGCTGTGTAGACAACGCTCCGGGGTGCGGGGCTGTGTGCTCTTCTGGGAAAGTGATGCAGTGTGTCTGGTTCTAGCTCTGTCACGGGGCAGGGGTGTGGAAAGGGGTTGGGGCAGTCAGGGAACAGGGAGCAGGATGGGGGTTGGATGGGTCCGGGATTCTGAGGTGGGCAGTCGGGAGGTGGCTAGATAGGGGGCAGGGCCAGACTGTTTCGAGAGGCACAGGCTTCCCTGACCTGGTGCTCCGTACAAGTTTTCAATCCTGATGTGGTTCTCGGGCCAGAAAGTTTGCCCACCCCTAATTTACTTTCATGCAGATTCCCCCTCCAATGTGAGGGAAGCAGAAGGATAAGATTTCAGTGAGCACTGCTGATCTAGAATGTCATGTAGCACGTACTATCAAATATCATATTAATATATTTTCTCTGTGGAGGAGAATCAGAGGCAGTGAATCAGGTTGATAAACTTTTTGCTGTGCCTTCTGTGCTGAAAATCCTCCAGCCCCCAATCTTCCAGTTCAAATTAGCACAAGCTGTACACCCTTTGAAGCCAATGAAGAGACTCCATCTAACTTCAAAGGAAGTTTGATCAGGCCTTTAACTTGTTGCAATCTCACATGTCCTTGTAAGATTGGTTATTGCAATTCCTGCCTAGGAGTGTAATAGTACTTCAGACAGTAGCAGACTGTTTAGCTCACTTATTTGAATGACCACTATTGTATTATTTCTGCTTTTCTGTTCGGTACATAGAACTTAAACTTCATGTTCATTTAAAAAAAAAATGCTACAATGTAATAGAAAGTTCACCTTGCCCCTGGCAAACAATGGGCATATCAAAAGTATCTTACTGGCTGATTAAACAAAGTTGTGATTTGTTTGAGAATTCAGTATAGTTGCACAAGTTGAGCCTTACTAAACTTTTTTTTTTTAATTGTTTCATGTTTCTATGAAAACTCTAACCAACTTCAAGCGCAGCTATATGCGATACCTGTGCTTCTTGGGGGACAAAGACCACCAGGTCTGAGAGCTTTCTGTGTCTTAGCACACTGGGGGTTAATCTTTAGCACTGTGCATTGTCTTGTGTGTGTACTTTCTTTTAAAGATGCCAAGAGAGGCTGAATACAGCACAAAAACTCTAAACAGTGCATTTAAAGCTTCCATTTAGTTAGTACATCTCTTGAACTGGTGTGCTTTGGGAGTTGCTGAGTCCCATCCATTACTTAAATTTTCTTCTCTACTTAGAGTTTTAAAACTCCTTTGAGTGAAATGATACTTTATAGTGGTGTATTTAAGTGTAAGGAGGGGAAACATACCACCACAGTATAAAGCACAGTCACCTGCTGACTTTAGTCATCATGGTGGAAACCTTAAATAACAGTCATGAGTTCAGGTAGCTGTCACTATAAAGTCCTGTGTGCTTATCAACCTTCATCATGTCTTTAACAATGATGCCATCCATAAGCCCTCTTGTTACTGATAGACTTGAAGGTTAGAAGGGACCATTATGATCATCTAGTCTGAGCTCCTTCACAACGCAGGCCACAGAATCTCACCCGTGCACTCCTGTAGTAAATCCCTAACCTATGTCTGAGCTATTGAATTCCTCAAATCATGGTTTAAAGACTTCAGCAGTTACAGTTTATCCCATTTTTATTTCTTGGCATTCTTTTATGTCTGCCCCCTTTGCATGAAAGAATCTTGTGCTTATCTGCATGGGCCCCACACGTTCTAAATTGAAGTCACTCCTGAAGACCGTTTCTGTTGTAATGCCTATAAGAAAACTACAGATGCCTCCATGCTTGTACACAAATTAGGATATATAAAATACACCCAGTTCAACAACTGTATATTAGTTACTTGTGCACCCATTGGTCATTTTCCCTGTTTAGACTGTATGTTCTCTGGGGTAGGGATCATACTTCCTCAGCTGGGAAAGCCCATAGCATGCTGAGAATGCTGTTGGAAATCAGTAATAATAAAATGAAAAGTCAAAAACCCCATAAGCACTGAAAAGGTATAGAAATCCTAGGCTTTTGGTCTTGCGGCATCGTAACTATTGAGAGGAGTGGGATTACGAGGAGGCTTTCCCTCCAGGCAGGTTATACCATAACAGCCTCTGCTGGGTTTCTTCCTTTGAAGCATGTGACTCTGGGCATGGCTACACTGGAAACTTCAAAGTGCTGTTGTGGGAATGCTCCCCCGGCAGTGCTTTGAAGTGCGAGTGTGATCGTGCGGGAGCAGTGGGAGAGAGCTCTCCCAGTGCTCCTGGTAATCCATCTCCACGAGGGGATTAGCTCCAAGTGCTGGGAGCCGTGCTCCCAGCGCTCTGAGCCTGTCCACACTAGCACTTTAAAGCACTCAGGGCTTGGTTACACTGGCACTTTATAGCACTATAAAGCCCCCACGAGTGTTATAACCTCCTCCCTGTCCACACTGGCAAGGCACGAAGAGCGCAATAACCGCGGAGTTATAGCGCTCCTGGTAATCCACCTCTGCATGGGGAATAAGGGCTGTAGCGCAGCTGCTGTAGCGCTACAGCAAGAATGTGGACACCCACTGCGCTACAAGTGATCTCTTGAGATGCCTAGAGCCATTTAAGGCAATTGACGTCTCTTCCCTTTGTTTTGAACTCGGCTGGAGGAATGCGGAAGTACCTCTTTAGAGTTTCTCTCTTAACTCGGCAGATAAGAAATGCAAATGTTTAAGGAGGGAGCCTGTGTGAAAACAAAGCCTTCTGTGAACGGAGGCTCGCTGACAGGCTTTCAGAAGAACGGGAAAACCACTGTCTGTCTCCCTCCGCATACACACAACAGGTCCCCCCTCACTCCCCTTGTTTAAAAAGCACGTTGCACCCAGCTGAATGCTGGGATACCTGCCCTAATGCACTGCTCTTAATGCCGCATTAAGTGCCCCAAATGTGGCCATGCTATACCGCTGGCGCGTCTGAGTGTGGACATACAATAGCGCTATACGTATTACTGTATAAGGGGACCGCTATAACCAATAGTTCTATAATCTTGTAAGTGTAACCATACCCTCAGACTTGCTGCACTCAGGGGGGTGAATTTTCATACCCCTGAGCCAGCAAGTTAGAGTGCTATAACATGTCAGTGTAGCCAAGCCCTCTGTCTGCTGTCAGAGGCAAGATAGTAGTCCGCTTTTAGAATGGATCTCTGGCCTTCCTAATCATGTGGAAGTCTTAATTTCAGGTTTAATGGATGGATTCACTTTGTCTGTTATCTAAAACAAATTGAGTAGGTATAATATGGTCACGATAATACAAACCTGTGAGAAATCTACTGCTTTCTGAACAAGCTACGAGCAGCGGACATCTCGGTTACAATAACTGAACCTTAGGGTCATCCATTATTATAAGGTGGTTGAAGCTAAAAAGGTGAAATTGACACACATGATGGCAAAGCCAGTTTCAGTGGGATCTTTCTCAAAACTGTTTGTATTACTGTAGCTCCTAGAAGCCAGGCCCCAGGCAACTGGGCATAAGGCAAACTCATAACAATGGGCTGTCATTCTATCCCACACAGATACAGAGGTACAAACATACTCCCCGAGATGATATACATAACTGTAAGGCAAACTCAAATGTCTAAAATTTAGTCTGACTTGCCCCCCCCCCGCCCCGCCCCGCCCCATGGTGAGGGGCTTGTGGCCCTCTTGCCAGGCCCATCACTTGGACTGGGTCCTGGTAAAGTAAATCCATTCTCCCCAGAGAATGCACACACTTGGGGCCGCCTGGGAGCCTTATGGTGTACAAACACCATCCGCAGTGTCTGCCCCAAGGAACTTGCAACCTAAGGTGAGACACTAGGTGGATACAGGCAGATAGAGAGTAAAAAGAAACAGTGAGATAATTTTGCTCAGTATGACAACTGGTCTTAACACACAAGCCGCCTAACTGTTACCAAGGTTTGTTGTCATCACTGTAAATGAGAGTATTTTTAAGGAGGAGTCTGAAAGAGGATTCTTTTCATGTTGGAGACAACCTTTTTATTTATTTTTTTTTAAAAAAAGGGTGGCCAAAACACAGAACACACAAAAAAAGCAGTGTCAATATTGATGTTCAAAGACTGTGGAATGTGTCAGCATAATCATCTGCTGTGCAAGGTGATGAGCTGGTAATTTGCATTTTCGGAAACTGCCACACAGGTCTTTGAAAAGTTATCTTTAAGCTTTGTATCTGCCAGAACGCAGAATGTCTTTTATTTCAGTGGTTCTCAACCTTTGTAGTCTAATGTACCCCTGTTAGGAGTTAGTTTTGTCTTGCATATCCCCAAGTTTCACCTCACTTAAACTACTTTCTTACAAAATCAGACCTAAAAATACAAAATGTCACTGTGCACTATTACTGAAAAATTGCTTACTTTCTCATTTTGTCTGTATGAAGTTTTAGTTTGCACTGACTTTGCTAGGGCTTTTTACGTAGCCTGTTGTAAAACTAGGCAAATATCTAGATGAGTTGATGTACTCCCTCAAAGACCTCTATGTATCCCCATGGGTACACGTATCCTTGGTTGAGAAACACTGCTCTATTCCTTTGCTTTTGGGAAATTGGAGAGGAGAAGGGGGTTTGGAAATCAAGATAGAAATACTTGTATCCTATCTAGATCTCATTGACTGTTTGTGTTTTGTTTTTCTTTTATCGTGCACTGGTACTATTAAGTACACATTTGATTAAAAATGATAAAAATGTCACTACTGGCTATTAATACCCAAATAAATGTTATTTTCAAAATCATATGACCTTTTATTGAAGAGATGAACTTGAAATCTGAGAACCAGGAATTCCTATGGAAATTCTCTAGATCATTTGAGATTTCAAATACCGCTGTTATGCAAATAATCCTTCCCTCCCCCTCCTTTTCAGTACTCTGGCAGTTACTTACTCTTACCAGCTTTTGCTATGGCTGGACTGAGAGCCCTTCATGTCTCTGTTTGGCACTGTTCCCTGGGAGGTGAACTGTAGAGCTCCTCCCATGATGAGGCTTTCAGAATTTAAATCAGGAATGAAAAATAGACCAGACTCTTTCTATTAAGAGACTGACAATTCTTTCATGTTTGTGATCTAACACCTTCAAAGATCACTTGTATTTGCATAAGTAAAACACCTTTCTTTTTTTCTTTCTTTCCTATTTTATTAGGACGAGTCTCGACTCCTCAGAGTTAAGGTTGTTTCTGGCATTGACCTAGCAAAAAAAGACATCTTCGGAGCCAGGTATGTGTGTTGCGTTCAGCACTTGTTTAAGATTTATAGTACGTGCACCGTAGCAATTTTATGGCTGTTTTATAAACACAGTGAAAGATTCTGTGATGTGATCGCAACTGATGTAGATCATGGGATGTCAGTTAGGAGGCTAGCAAGCAATTTAGTCTCACACCCTCTGGGATAGGCCCTCCGACAGAGTACTTTTCTCCAGTTTTTCTGCCTCTGCAATAGGCACTTCACAAGGAGGCAGCTCAAGCTTTGGTAGTGGTTTTAGATACTGTATTTAAATTGACTCTTTTTTTTTCTTTCCCTCCGATTTTAAGAGGGGCAGCAAGCATGCAGTAATTCACTTTAGTTTCTGATAAAGCACCACTCCTACTATTGGTTTCAGCAGCAGTTGTGCTGGTGTTTAGATACAGAGGCCTGATAGGATTGTTGCAGTGTGATTTATTAGGTTGGTGTATGGTTTGGTTTTGTTGGGTTTTTTTGGTTTTGGGAGTGTGGGGGGGCATTGGGGTTAGGGCAGTCAATCTTCTCCAGATGTCACTGGTATAGTTCCTGTGTACTCTTCCTTTTTAAAAGAAAGTGGTTTGAAGGGTTTGTCCAACCCAGCCCATGTGGGAGAAGGCTAGGAAGTCTTGATGTGAAAAGAGCATGGAATAGACCATGCTGATGTTTTTGCCAAATAGGTTCTCCACACAAAGGACCTGTTTAATAAAATGCAGATTTAGTGGAGTGAAGAATTTATCAGGCTGAGGAGTCATCACGCACACAGCCATTTCAGATTATTTTTTTAACCTGTTAAGTGTTTTGGGAATCACTGGAATATGAAGGCTCACATTTCAATTAGGTTTCAGAGTGGTAGCCATGTTAGTCTGCATCCGCAGAGGAGTACTTGTGGCACCTTAGAAACTAACACATTTATTTGGGCAAAGCTTTCGTGGGCTAAAACCCACTTCATCAGATGTGCAGAGAAATGGGTTTTAGTCCACTAAAGCTTTGCCCAAATAAATGTATTAGGTTCTAAGGTGCCACAAGTACTCGTGCTTTTTGTTCAGTTAGGGTGAGAATTACAGAAGTTTTTCAACTGAAGATTCGTGGCTGGATGAAGAGGGAGAGCCTGCCAGAGGGCGTAAGTCAATTTTCACACAGGTGGCTGCTACCTGTCAATGAACAGAAAGTGAACAGACCATAGTCTGCACTGATGTAACCCCAAACAGGGTGACAATTGACAGAATGAAAGCTGTGGTTAAGTATTTCTGATGGAAAAGTACGAAAAGGTCACTTTGCTTACTTCCACGTCCTTTCCTTTCAAAAATGTTTTAAAATACTTTTTGCTCCCAGCCTAGGCTTATGGTGCATGCACTAAACCAGTGGTTCTCAACCTTTTTTCATGTACAGACCCTTAGGGTATGGTTACACTTACAAGATTATAGCGCTATAGGTTATAGCGGTCCCCTTATACAGTAATATGTATAGCGCTATTGTATGTCCACACTCAGATGCTCCTGCGGTATAGCATGGCCACATTTGGGGCACTTAATGCGGCATTAAGAGCAGCGCATTAGGGCAGGTATCCCAGCATTCAGCTGGGTGCAACGTGCTTTTTAAACGAGGGGGGTGAGGGGGGATGCGTTGTGTGTATGTGGAGGGAGAGAGACAGTGGTTTTTCCGTTTTTCTGAAAGCCTGTCAGTGAGCCTCCGTTCACAGAGGGCTTTGTTTTCACACAGGCTCCCTCCTTAAACATTTGCATTGCTTATCTGCCGAGTTAAGAGAGAAACTCTAAAGAGGTACTTCCGCATTCCTCCAGCCGAGTTCAAAACAAAGGGAAGAGACGTCAATTGCCTTAAATGGCTCTAGGCATCTCCAGAGATTACTTGTAGCGCAGTGGGTGTCCACATTCTTGCTGTAGCGCTACAGCAGCTGCGCTACAGCCCTTATTCCCCATGAGGAGGTGGATTTATAATAGCGCTATAACTCAGCAGTTATAGCGCTATTAGTGCCTTGCCAGTGTGGACGGGGAGTAGGTTATAGCGCTCGTGGGGGCTTTATAGCGCTATAAAGTGCCAGTGTAACCATGGCCTTAGAAAATTTCAAATTGAAGTGCAGTTCTCTTTGGAAATCTTAGATGTAGGCCATGGACCTCCAAGGGTCTACAAACCACAGGTTGAAAACTCGATTTCTTATGGATACAGACTAACACGACTGCTATTCTTAAACAGGATGAAAACTGTCTCTGGTAACAACAGCCTTTCATGGACCTCTTAGATGTAGATTGCAGACCACCAGGGGTCTGCAGACAACAGGTTAATAATTACTGCACTAGACAGCCCAAGCCAAAACTTGCAGTTCTGAAGGAATGTCCACTTAAACATAAAACCACTCTCACTGAGAAGCAATATTTCATGAACGACCATGCAAATTAATAGGATGGGCATATTTGAGAATTTTTGGAGTGTGCCTAGAAGGTAAACAAATCCCAGCCTCTGGCAGACTACTGATAGTGAGGGAGTGAATTCTAGAGCTGAGGACCCTTCACAGAAATCATTCAGCCACCCAAGGTTCTTTTCAAGTCCTCTTTAAACTGAATAGGTTCTAGCTTGATTTTCCCTGCTGACCTGAATGAGGTAGTTTCCGAACCATTTGGAGCTTTTTAAGTTGACCCACAGCTTGAATTCCACCAGAAAAGTTACTGGCAGCCAGTTTAATGCTGAATGTAAAAAAGCGGACTCCATTACTGCAACTAACTCTAACTTCTTAGCGTATTAATGAGTCTCCCTATGGATTATTTTGTGTTGCTTTAATTATGCTAAATTGTAGTGCAGAAGCTTCATTATCCAGTTTGAAACTACTTAAAAGCAGTAATTGAAGCCTTAATCACCTTTTTATTTTTTGTGAATCAAGCAACAAACATTCCTTTGGTAGACATGTGCAGAATGTGGTAAGACAAAGACGTTTTTCTCCTCTAAAATGGCTATTTGAAATAGCTTTTGACTGCTGACCATAAACAACAAAAAAGAAGGTCATGTTTAGAGGTGATCAGATACATAGTGCTTGCTGAGTAGATTAGGAGCACTACTGTTAATTGTGTTGGCTAACTTGCACTACAGGAGTACAGTTGCTTGCACATCCCCCCCATTATCTCATGGGAGGCCTTTCACCTACTCTTGCACCTGAAGGTGAGATGCTGCAGTAGCAAAGGGAAGAGGGAAAAGGGGAACAAATTCTGGAGAAAGGTGGAGTGGAGAAAGGAGAAAACAACAATTTCCATTAAAAAACCAAGACAGACTAGAACTACGTTTTGTTAACTTTGCATTTTCAGCTCTTTAATTTTGCCTCCAACATTTTTGTACTGGTATAGACAATGATTGGCTTCATGTGTTTAATAGTTGCAAATGAGGAAACAAAATATGGCCAAGTTTTAACTAAATTGACTTCTATGTAGTTTGTTTAAAAAACAAACTAGTATTTGGGTAGGCCAAATTCTCTTATCATAGAGAATGTTAGGGTGTAGTGGCAAATTTAAAAAAGAATCTGAGGACAGTGAAAAATTCCTTAGTATACATGTAGTTCTTTACAGGATACATGGGAAGTTTTATAATTGAATCTCTGGCACTATAGTATCTTCTCCATCAGCCAAACCTCTCATATGTTGTAAATATTTAAGATGCCTTAATCAAAAGAAAGTCTGAAGCTTGCTGAAGAATGGATAAACCTCAAAAATCAGTGCTCTTTTTTTGAGGTCAAATCTTAAGCTGTGTGAATTGGCAATGAGTTCTACTGATATGGCCCTTAAATATTGAGTAATTTTGTTAAGTCCAGTAGGTTTTCATTAAGCTAAACAGTTGAAAACCTAAGTTGGAGTATGTTTGTTTTTAATGTTGTTTGCAATAGATATTTTCTAAAAATGATATTAATGGAATCACACATTATCAATTTTACTGAAATCTTGTACTGCTGAGCTGAGAAGCTTTTCAGAAGGCTTTTTTGGAAAAAGGTGTTTTGTTTTTTTTAATTGGACTTGTATTTTCTGATGATAATTTTACAGTTCTGCTGCTTAACTCAAATATGATTTTTAAGTTGCCACAAATATCAGTATCAGTCCAATGTAATTGTCAAGCATGCCTCCCCTAAAAATTATCATCTTGATAAATTGTGTTGAGTTAATAATGAGGAATGGATCTCTACATTACTTATGTTGTAGATCCTAATTTCAGATAAAACTGACTGGAGGAAAAGTGTGGAATTCCAAAGATGGTTAAATTTTTCTGAAGCATGGCATATGTGAGATCTCCTAAAATAGCAGTCAAATAGTCATATCAAAGAGGGGGGTGGTGTTTTGGTAGTGGGGAGGGAACATGCACATAGCATAACTCAGCTGTATTTATTTATTTATTTATTTATTTTTGAGGGGAATCATGCTGGGATAATTTTTTAGCACTCTTGTCACTGGTGCAAATCTTGTCAAACTCGGCAGCAGCTGAAAGCCATTGTGACATGTTTGGTTTTGTGAAGTCTCAGTAGTCACAGTCTAGCTGCTGGGTGGTAAGTGTCCACGTCATGGAAAAGCCCACCCTTTTTGGCAGACTCAACAGAGAAATGAACTGAATGGTTAGCCTGAACCATCCTCTTGTTCGTAGGTGAATGCACAGAGGTGGAGATCAGTGAATTAAAGGGCTGGAGGTAGGAACAAAGAGAGAGTTCCGCGTATTAGTTCAGTGCCTTTTTCCATAAAGACCTTTGATAGTGCCAGGCTCTATTTTGCAGACTTCTGGTGTAAATGTGTGTGATGGTGCCTGTGTTTTGTGTAGTGTGCTGAACCTGCCCTCCTCATGTGGCCTAGTCTTTGCAGTGTAGGAGAGGGGGTGCTCTACTCTCTCCTCCATTAAGAGGTGGACTAGTGGATGTCCCCTCTGCCTCTTCACATGTGCTGCAGGCTGGTGGAGCCTCTACCTCCCCTTCTCCTGAGTGCCAGCAGCTGGAGGGAAGGTGGGTGGACTCTTTCCTCTGGTTCCCCCCATTGGCTAAGTCTGGCTGTGCCTCTGCCTTTTGACTGGTGAGTGCAGCTCTTATCTGGGCAGCCCCACATGGGAAGGGAAGGTGTGGTGGGTGAAAGTAGGGGTTGCTGAATGACTTTTAAAGTAGAGGGATAGATTCTTTTCCTCCGACCCCTGTCTAATGCTCCTTTTCCCGTCTCAGGTGCCCTTTCCTATCAGCAGCTTGACACCTCTGGCTCATGAGCCCCTACAACCACTTCTTCCTCCTCCTCCCCCCCCTCCCCTCCCCCCCGCAAATTTGAGTGAGTGGTGCTACAACCTGAGCACGGGGTTGCAGCGCCATTAAGGTTTGGCCTGGCAAAAAAGTGGTCTGGCTATGGCCCAGGTGGCTGCACTGCTCTGCACCCTCACAGCTGAGGATGTGAGGGAGGTTTCCAAACCCGAGTCAGTCTTTTTAGGTGAAGCATCTGAGGAATTGTACCGGATTGAGGTGTCATTAGAGGACATTTTGGATCAAGCTGATAAATTTAACAGCAATAATTCACCAGGACTAGATGGTCTTCACCCACGAGTTCAGAAGGCATTCAAAAGTGAAATTGCAGAGCTACTAACCATGGTACGTAACTTACAGTTTAAATCCGCTTCTGTACCAGATGACTGGAGGATAGCTAATGTGACACCAATTTTTAAAAAAGGTTTAAGAGGCAATCCTTGCTATTGCGGGCTGGCAATCCTTACTTCAGTACCAAGCAAATTGGTTGAAACTATAGTGAAGTACAGAGTTATTAGACACATGAACACGATTTGTTGGGCAAGAGTCAACATGGTATTTATAAAGGGAAATTATGCCTTGCCAGTCTTCTAGAATTCTTTAAGGGAGAATCCGGTTTTCAGATTTTCAGAAAGCCTTTGACAAAGTCCCTCACCAAAGGCTCTTAAACAAAGTAAACTATCATATTCATATTCATAAATGATCTGGAAAAAGGGGTAAACAGTGAGGTGACAAAATTTGCAGATAATACAAAACTACTCAAGATAGTTAAGTCAAAAGCAGACTGCAAAGAATTACAAAGGTATCTCACAAAACTAGGTGATTTGGGCAACAAAATGTCAGATGAAATTCAATGTAGATAAATGCAAAGTAATGCACTGTGCATTCTAATTATGCATATAAAATGATGGTTTCTAAATTAGCTGTTACCACTCAAGAAAGAGATCTTGGAGTCATTGTGGGTAGTTCTCCGAAAACATGCACTCAATGCAGCAGCAGACTAAAAAGCTACGTGTTAGGTAAATATTATATTGTGTCTATATAAATCCATGGTATGCTCACAACGTGAATACTGCATGCAGATGTCTATCTGTCACTTGGGAAAGGTACAGAAAAGGTAAAATATGAATAGGGGTATTGAACAGAAAAGAGATTTGGACCTTTCAGCTCAGAAAAGAGGCAACTAAGGGGGAGTATGACAGGAGTCTATAAAATCATGACTGGTATGGAGAAAGTAAATAAGAAAGTGTTATTTACTCCTTGTCAACACAAGAACTGGGGATCAGTCATTGAAATTAATAGGCAGCAGGTTTAAAACAAACAAAAGGAAGTGTTTCCTCACACAATGCACAGTCAACTCATGGAACTCTTTGCCAGATGATGTTGTGAAGGCCAGGAACAGGGTTCAAAAAGGAACTAGATAGATCCATCAATGGCAACCCTAGCCTCTGTTTGCCAGAAGCTGTGAATTGGCAATTGGGTGGATCGCTTGACGATTACCTGTTCTGTTCATTCCGTTGAAGCACTTGGCGCTGGCCATTGCTGGAAGAAAGAATACTGAGCTAGATGGACCTTTAGTGTGACCCAGTATGGCTGTTCTTATGGAGTGATGACCTGCTGTTGTTGTACACATGAGCACTTTTAGGTCTGGAAACTGGCCTCCCTTTCCCTCTCCTCCACCAAAGGCTCAGTTTGGAAGATATGGGGAAAATGTCAGTCTATGATGCACCCACCCATAACCTTGCCACTACAGGATGCCCCTCCCCATGTTGGTGGGTCATTGTTACTCACAGCTACTGGCTGTGTATATCGTGTGCTCTCTGGATAATTGAAGGCTGTCAATTACCCAGTGCTTTCTTTCTGTCTCCTTTCAAAAGCAAATATGGTTTGAGGAAAAGCTGCTATTTAAATGCTCTTTGTGAGGAGGGCAGTCAGGTGACCTACACTAAATATTGATACACTTATAATCTCTAGAATGAGTGACTCATAAAGTGTTTAATGAAATGGTATTTTGAAAACCAGCATTAGAACTGCATAATTACAGTCATAGTAGCTGATAAGCTACTTCAAGGTTGAGTCATGGCAGTATTTAATACTGGGGCAGAATAATGTGAACATTACTATGTGCCTATGAAAGGTGCCTTACAAAACATGTTATATCTTACATATGACACAATCTCAGTGGGCTTTCTTTAATGTATTTAATATCAGGAATGACAGCTATGGGTCATCTTAATTTTAGATGTTGAAAAAGATCACTTGCAAATTGTTGGAATTACTTCTGAAAAAAATCACCGTAACTTGAAGTACTTTCTCAAGTATTGGGCTCCACAGTTTTTTGTTTTTTTTACTGAAAAACTGTAATGCAATTAGCCTGTAATTCAAGCTATTGGAGTGGTGTTTAGTTAAGGTGATCTATTGTACAAAAAATACAGAGTGACAGTTAGAATAGCCCTCGTCATTGACATAAGAACACTCTCTGCACTGGAATGTAGAGTTTCATTTCATAGAGGTAGCTAAATTAGAGGTGATTTCTGGGTGTGGCAGTTTTCTTCCTAAGCAATTTTGTTAAGATTGAAATAACTGCATCTCAACTTTTTTTTGGTCTAATCAGTATGGCACAGTTTTTCAAAAAAACCCCACATGGAATCTTAGCTGTAGAATAACAACTTTTAAGTATTGTAAATCAATATCTAGTGAAACTCAGTAGTTTTGGATGGAACATTGCTTTGCTTGTGTGTAACCATTATTGCGTGAGCACTGATGCACTTACATATTTTACAACCTGAGGTTGCTATTGAAATTAAAGCATTCTGATTTGAATAACTTTTTAATTCTGTCTCTAAAAATGAGTTTCCTTACATCTTTAATGAGTTAAATTATTTAAAGAATTCATATTCCTGTTTATCATCCAGTCCAAATTATAAAGCCATGAGTCATAATCATGCTACACACTGAAAACAGTTCTGTATTTATTTTTTGATATATGAATTGTGCTAGTGCCCAAGGTTTCAGTCAGGATTGAAGTCCTATTGAGTTAGTCACTGTACAAACAAATAACAGACATGGTTCCTGCCTCAAAGAGTTTGTAATGTTAAAATATAATCTCATGTCCTGACTCAGTGTTGTTTACTAACATTGCAGTGATGTATACATAATCTTCTTGTCCTTTTCCCCCTCACCGTCTCCCTTCCTCCGTCCTTTCCTGGTGATGAATCCCCATTCCCTGCTTAAGGGAATCTGTTATGGTGGTTCTAATGACCCTCCCAGTAAGAAGTATTTACAGGATCATGCCTTAAATCTGTGTTTTAAGTATATGAATAAAATAGATCTGATCTATTTTTGGAAGTGTGGAATTTAAAACTATTAATCTAGGTCTTGTTTGTGTGGGGAAATGGATTCATAACTATAGTGGAATAATTGGCAAGAGTCACCGCCTAGTGAGTTACCTTTTTGCCAGTGAAATTATTCTTCTATGGCTGGACCAATCCATTTCCCCATATTGACAGACCTTGAATGTAGAGGTATGAGTGCTCAGCAGCCCCTGAAAGTTGCAGCCCATGTCACTAGTCCAGTGCAATACTTTAAATTAACTAGCTCATAAAATGAGATCATTATAAATCACATGTAGCAGTTCTGAGTGATTTACTTTATGTAGTTCCTCTCCCCTGCTGTCTTGTTTTTGCATCATGTTAAATTTTATAACAGTTTAAAAAATTGTTTGTTAAAGCCCTAAACTATTTATCTTTGTAACATTTACTAATCTTAATTCAGAATTAAGAAACTTGTATTGTATATCTAGAACATCTCTGAGGATGGAATTTGGTTGTCTGTATTGGTGGATTTTTTGGCATAATTATGAGCATATCTTTTTTTAGAACGTGCATGTATGAAATGCTTTCAAAATAGAAGTCAATACATGAAATTTCATACAGCCAATCATGCAACATTGTTATGCTGATGTTCTTACTCCAGCAAATTTGGAAAGAATAGACGGGAGTGTGTTTGGAAACAGGACCAAATTACTCTGCTGCTATTTCCAGAGTCTTAGCCAAAATTTCACGTAGAGCATATTTTTCAATCTAAAAGTCTTTTAAAATGAAAAGGTTTGCAACAGAATGATGAAGAAAATCCTTAACAGGAAACTACATTTTACTTCTAACTGCATCGTTTTTCAGTATGTGCCCCAAGTGGATTCACTGATGTACAATGAACAAGTAGAAGTAATCCCTGTTCTAAGGAAAGTGCCATCTAAATGCACAACTAGGACAGCAAGCTTTTATTCGCCTGATATATTCTGCTCTTAATACCGTTGAGTTAGCTTCAGTGGTCAGAGTGCTAGAGCCAACAGACTCCAGGTTTCTGCTGGCATTTTAAGAACACAATTTTGAGCAAGTCTGTGAAATGTGGCTGAATTCTTCTGGTTACATCAATTCTGTTCTCATTGATTGCTGTGGATGTAGCACATGTATAACTGAGAAAGGAAAACTTGGCTCAGAGATGATAAAGATGACAGATATTTATACCTTTGGTTTTGTTAGTGCTCCCATCATTGTTAGCTCTGTTCAAATAATGGGCAAAGAAGCCTGTTATGAAGACCCAGAGATCATGTTACCTGGGAACATAATTCTTAAATACACTTTTCTTTCCACTGTTTGTTTCCTCTTGCATAATAAAGGGCTGCAGAAGGTAATTGAGTGATGTGAGTTAATGTCAAGAAATTTAGACTACTTGCCTACACAAATTCCTTTTTTAAAATGCACTAGTATACAAGAATTGGCTGTTGAACACCCTAAGGAACTTTTGTACAGATTGTATTCATGGGAGCCTGAGCTCCCTCTGATGGCTAATTTAACATACACGTTTATCTTTTACTTTGGTTAAAATACATTGGCTGACTTTTTTAAATAGTTAACAGCATATGCAAATCCTGTTGTTATTGTCATTGTCCTTGCTAGTATGATGACTTCTTGAAACTAAAAATAGATTAACTCAAATTAAGCATGATTTTTTAACAGTGAGGTTAATTTAACTATTAGAACAATTTGCTAAGTGTTGTGTTGGGTTCTCTATCACTGTCAATTTTTAAACCAACGTTGAATTAGAGTAGTTTTTCTTTGTCTTAAAAAAGTGAGCACCCCTCCCCCCCAAATCCTCCGAAACAGCAACAAAAACCCAACCCTCCCTCCTCAACTGCCCATCCAAACAGAAATTAATTCAGGGAAGGCCTTTAGTTTTTGTTACTCAGGAGGTCAGGCTAGATGATCCCTTCTGAGCTTGGAATCTATGAAACCTTTAATTCAGCAAAATAACGTTGACATATAGGATGTTTCAAAAAAAAAATCTTATAACCATTATCCTTGGGCATTAGGGGTTGAGCAAAAACTCAGCACAATATCAGGCTGACAAAAGAGTGAGTAATTCTGTCAAAATATAACATTGTAGAGTCACAACCCTGAAAATATTTGTGCGACTGTTTGTGATTTTGTTACAATATTTAGTCTAGAGGGCCTTTCTGCAGGTGAGGCGAAAAGAGAAGCTATGTCTACAGTGCAGTTAGATACCCGTGGCTGGCCCGTGCCAGCTGATTTCAGGCTTCCCAGGTTTGGACTGCAGGACTGTTCAATTGCGGCATAGGCATTCAGACTGGGGCTGGAACTCAGGCTCTAGGGCCCAGTCAGGTGGGAGGGGAGAGAGCTCTCCAAGCCTGAAGGTTTGCACAGCAATTAAACAGCCCCTTAGCCCAGCCTGAGTCACCTGGCATGCCAGCCACTGGTGTCTAACTGTACTGTAGATATAACCGAAGTGTACAGTTCTGCAATCCTAACTCAGATGAGTAATTACTTACATGAGTGGTGATTGAATTCATGTGAACTGCTTGCCTGAACAGTAATTATTTAAGTAGGATTAGACAGGCTGTGAAACCCTGAATCGTGAGTTTTAGGAACATAAGATCTAACCTGAAGGCCCCGGGCTGTTGAGGTCTGTCTCCCATCATCACAAGCATCCCTGTCATACAGTTGCACTCTTAAATTTGCTCAGCCCTCTCTCTTAAAACTGAAGAGTTTGCCCCCACAACTCCTCTTGGGAGGCTGTTCCAGATAAAATAGGAATTAGCTGTGTTTAAAAACACACACACACAAAGATAGCCCTAGTCAAATGTTAAAATGAGAGAATATGCAGAGGTTTGAAGCAAGAGTGCATGCACAGAAGGAAAAGGGGTGGGATGGAGAATTGAGCATACGTGTAAGCAAAGGTTGTTTTAAAAGAAGATTATTTTAAAAGAAGATGTATGTGAGCTTAACCAGTATTGCCCTCCTCCTTCTCACTCACTGTTCGTTAAGCCCACTTGTGCATCTGGTCAGAATAGAGGTGGTGTGTGGTGTGGTTTTTTTTGTTTTTGTTTTTTTTAAAAAAGGTTGGATGATTTTGTGTTAAGCACCATTTTGCGATTAGGATCTTGTGGGTTCGGTTCCTGGCTCTCATGTGCTTCCTGTGTGAACTTGATCTCTGTGCCTCAGTTCCCCATCTGTAAAATTGGGATAGTACTATTTTTTTCCTGCCCTCTTACTGCTCTGTTATATGGGGCAGGACTGTCTTTTATTATGTTTGTTTAGTGACTACCACAGTGGAGGCTCAATTCCGACTGGGGTCTTCTAAGCACTATTATAATACAAATAATTTGATATTGATTATTCCGATCTGCCTTTCAACCCAGCCACTTGTTTTTTGGCAGATTTTTTAGAGGCATTGTTACAGAGGTCAGTCTTGAAGAAGGATTTGAAAGAGGACACAACAGTGGCGTTAAGCTAAAAGAAGTGCATTCCAAGGTGCAGCATGGACAGTGCAAGTATTTATGCAAGAAGCTGATAAATGTGTGGTTGAGGCTGGTATTGTGAGTGCAGAGGGAATGCCACTCAGTAGAAAACTATGATAGTAAAGTATCAGAGTGGTAGCCGTGTTAGTCTGGATCTGCAAAAACGACAAAAAGTCTTGTAGCACCTTATAGACTAACAGATTTTAGGGATCATGAGCTTTTGTGGGCCAAGACCCACTTCATCAGATGAATGTTGTTGAAATCTCCAGAGGAAGGTATAAATAGTAGGCAAGAAAGCAAGGTAAATTCAGTCGGGGCGAGGGGGAGGTGAAGTCAAATTTACAAAAAAATCTTCAAGACCAGACTTCAAAGAGAAACTGCTGAGCTCTAGTTCATCTGCAAATTGGACACTATCAGGTCTGGACTTAATATTGACTGTGAATGGCTCACCAATTACAAAAGCAGTTTCTCCTCTCTGGGTGTTCACACCTCTAGATCACCTGCTGGAAGTGGGCTTCACCCCCCCCCCCCCATTGAATTTACCTTGCTTTCTTGCCTGCTATTTATACCTGCCTCTGGAGATTTCCACAACATTCATCTGATGAAGTGGGTCTTAGACAACGAAAGCTCATGATCCCTAAACTCTGTTAGTCTATAAGGTGCTACAAGACTCTTTGTCGCCTATGATAGTAAAGTTAATGATGTGTGTAAGACATCTTTATTATTAGAGGATGAAAAGTGCAGACTAATTCTGGCTGCTGAAAAAGAAAATTTGACAACCATTGTCATGAGGTTTGAGGTCAAAAATGAGGTCTAGATACACCATGTATTGTATTTAATCTAATGTGTGTCTGATGGTATTACATTAAAAAGTGATTGATTGTGCTTTTATTTTTAATGCAACAAATCTTTCTGTAAAACCCCATGTGTGTTCTTCTCCCCCTTGCCCCCGCTTCTGCTCTAGTCATGCCAGCCTGTTACCTCTCCCCGTCTTGCCCCCTTCGCCAGGCTTCTGTTTGCACTTGAAAAGTTGGATAATGCACAGAGATTGGGCTACTGTGAGCAACAAAGGATATGGCCCTCTATGATGTGTAGGCAACAGCAGAGGGCACCAGAGGGCTTCATTTGTCTGCAGCACCAAATGGAAATTTTGTGGGCCTGATTATATGGGCATTCAGACTTTTCTGGCTTCCCAATTGGCATCAGAATCAGTAGGGTTCTGCCCATTGATACCTAGAATATACTCTGGGATTTTGGAATGGGTCGGATTTAGTTTTCAAAAGTTACCACATTACATAAAGATAGGCAAACAGCACTGATCACTAGTTGAGAACAGGGCCTTACTTTGCTGGACCCACTAGTAGGCATAGTTGAAATTTTTTTTGAGGGCCTTAGCTAAAAACGTTTCATATTATTTGAAAATTTGCGGTGAACCAATTTTGAAATGAAAACTTTTCCTTTTGATTTGAATGGAAATGACTCTCCCTTCCTTTTCCTTTCTTCCCATCTTATTTCATTTTGGATCATTTTGTTGCAAAATAAGAATCTCATGAAACATAGAAAATCTCATGAAACACTTCAAATGTAAGTGTTCATTTCATGCAAAAAAAATACAAATCAGAAAGCATTCCCATTTTTCAGACAGCTCTGCTTACTAATGTTCTTTCTAGATTGATTTGTTTGTCAATCTTGCCTAATTATGGGAGTGCAGGATCCTATTGAGGAAGTTCACAGGGCAAAGAGTCAAATGTTCAAACAAATTCATGGGGAAGACTGCCTCTAACTGATGGAACTAGTGTTATGTGCTTTTTTTTTTAAACATAGCCTTCCAAACAACTGAAGACAAACACGCATTTCAGAGTGAACTGAATTATGGTGTAAGTAACACCTGCTATTACTATAATTGAAAGAAGCAAAATATTTTTTCTACTTTGAGAATTTGACAGAGCTGTGTGTATAGTTGGCTTTACTGTTTTCCCTATTTTTACCTTTTTTTTTTTTTTGCTTTTGTGGACCTTTCACACACCAACAAAGAGAGAAAATAAAACATTACAAGATAGGAAAATGTGGTGGTGGAACCACAGAAAGGATGAGGTAAAACTAGTTTGAATGTATCTAAGGTGACTGGATTCTAAATTGACACTGTCCCTTTTTTAAGTGTTCAAAGTGAGTTGTAGTTGGCACTCACCTGAGTGGATCAATAAACTTTGATATTGGCTTCTTTTGAGTTTTGATACCAACACACACATTTGGGGTGTTAGACTATCCTGGATGGAAGGGAAGGGAGTCATGTGATTGTTAATGGGTAGGGAGGAGGTCTATAAGACTGTTAGTGAGATGCAGTGTTGCTAATGTAAGATGTTCCAAAATTGAGTTTGACCCCCAAAACATCAAATGCTTCTGATAACTGAGCCTTTACAGTTTGTTTTCCAGCTTTTTTCTGCAACCATGGGGGATAGAATCTTCTTTTATTTAAATGAAAGCTTTGATTCTTAATTAATCCATGGACTCCAGTGAGTGAGAATTCAAGAAAAATACCATATACAGGAAGAGTCTGCTGATAGTGCTAGAATTGAAAACACTGAAGACACAGCCCATGCTCTGAAAGATTGAGAAACTCTGGATAGTGGGACCTCACCTGATATCTGTACCTTATCTCACACATTCTGTCTTCTCCTTCCCTCCCTTCCCCCTGTAATATCAAGTTTAATCTTCTCTAGTTATGCTGGAGTACTCCTTGTGGATCAGATGTGGATAGCAAGCTCCCGCAGATTTTAATGGAAAAGGCAGAAGTGTTGAATCATTAACCACACAAACTTTTGTCCTAAACATTTCTCGTGTTTGAGTTAAATGGGTGCTAGCAACATGTGTGTTAAGTAGTTTGAATAAAACACACTTTTTCTTTCTGCTAATCAGGATTTTCACTTGTATGGTGTACATAATAAAAATCACCAGAATCTTGTAGTCTTTCAGGAAAAAGATTAGTGTATAAAGGCCAAAGCTTAACTTTAAATGGGGCAAAAGCTCTCACCTCCACCTCCCACCTTTGCTAATCACTTTTAGCCATCAAACAGAAGAGCTTTCCATTTTTCATGCATTAGTAGCCTTTTTCCTTTTAAATGTAGGAGTACCCCAAATCTGACACAGAGAGACATACTGGTAGCTTGTCAAGAGGCAGTGAAAATTTATCTGTACATTAGGTTTCTTTTTTTTAAATAGTCATAACTTGTATCATACAATCAAAGTCTTGTTTCTTCCCTGATGGATGAATGAATTGAAATGTGCTCATTTGAGTTCATTGGTAGTAAAAGTTTGCAATTACCCTCACCTTGCAGCTATGGAGGGTGCACAGTGGCAGTTAATACTTCTATCCAGAGATCTGGTCTATGTGAGCAGTCTTATGCACCAGTAGTGTTCCATTGGAGTTAGTGGGTGTTTCCCAAGGGCATAGGAGTTTGCTTCTGTGGTGCCAGTTGCAGAATTTGGAGCTAGGCCTGTGCCGGTATATTTGACTTCATGCACCTCAGGTTTCAGGTGGATCTTCCATATCCTTTGCTTCTTTGGAATTAATGGTTATAACTTAGTCTGTGTAACAATGCGAATGTCTGCCTATCCTGAACTTTTGCAAGCCTCCGCAAGTAATCTGAGAATATTGTTCTAATTTGTCTACTATTCATTGATATTCCAGGGGTGTTTCACTCTGTAAATCCAGAATAATTGAGCAGGATGTGACCCTCTTTTCCATTTAATAACACTAACTACTTATGGGAAAGGGGGGGGGGAGGAGAGGAAAGAAGGGGCAATAATTTAAAATAAACAAAACAACCACCCAACCCCACACATCTGCCTTCCTGCTAACTTACTTATTACAACCACAGAGCAATCCTTGGAGCTCTGCAAAACATGAAGTAAAAATTAACCATTCAAAAAAAAAGTAATTTCCGAAACTTTTTATGATTCTTTTTTTTTTCCTGCCTAATGCAATGAAGTAGATATTGGTCAATCATTAATGACAGTTAAAACCTGCCCCAAACCTTTCCTTATGAAACAGTTCCTAGGTTAACTCAACTTTAGACAGGTGCAACAAAACAAAGTGTCCCTTTAAATCCCATCACCTTGATGTGTTGTCCAGGACATATTAAATGCAACCAGTAAAATGAGTGTTGACAGATAAAACATCAACCAAACCTATAAATATAGACCAATAACATGATTGAGCTGATAGGATAGTTATGTAGTGCCTTTCCCACCAAAAATCTCAAGGTGCCTTACAACATGGAGGTGTATCTCTCTTCATCTACTTATGACACACACATGGCTGCCTTTGAGATGGAGGGTGGCAGCACAACTGTTAAGGGAAGGTAGGAGGAAATTGCTCTCTGGTGTTAAGGCAAATTTTCATTTTAAAAAAATGACCACTGGGGATGTAAACCATGTACAGCAGACAGGATGTCCACTTTTGAGGTCACCAGAACTGAGTGTTCTCTTGAGAGACTGATTCCTTTCAATACAGTGTTGATCGCAGGTTATTAGAGAGATGAGCGGGGGATGAGATAATATCTGTTGCCAGGAATGACCAGCAATTGCTGGTGCCAGCCACCAGGGACCATTATAACACCTGCTGAGCAGGTAGTTACATTGGAACTGTTTTTGCTGCCTTCCTCGTTAAATCTAAACAGGAAAGGAGAAGGCAGCTGCAGCAACAGCAAATGGAAGAGGTGAAGATGGATGGTGAGGGCCCCAATGCACGTCCCAGACATTGCCATCTTCTCCCTCAGTTTCTGATTAACTCTACCCTACCATCCCGCCTGGCTCCCACTCAGCCATCCAGACATTGAGCTGCCTAGTGAACAGTTGTCATTTGGCTCTGAATGTAATCAAACCGGATGTCTCAAAGCCAAAACAACCAAGTAACTAACTAGTATAAGTGCTGCATGGTACATTACAGCATTTTAAAAGGGCTCCAGAGGTGACCTGGGCAATTATAGCCCAGTGAACCTAACTTCAGTACTAGGCAAAAGGGGTGAAACTACAATGAATGTAATTATCAGACACGCAGATGAACATGATTTGTTGGGGAAGAGTCAACACTGCTTTTGTATAGGGAAATCCTGTTAGAATTCTTTGAGTGGATCAGCAAACGTGAACAAAGGTGATCCAGTAGATCTAGGATACTTATACTTTCAGAAAACCTTTGCCAAAGTCCCTCACTAAAAGTTCTTCTTCAAAGTAAGCAGTCATGGGATAAAAAGATAGGAAACAAAGGATAAGAATAAATGGTCGGTTTTCACAATGGAGCAGGGTAAATTGTATGGTCCTCCAAGGACCTGTACTGGGACCTATGCTGTTCAACATATTCATAAATGATCTGGGGGAAGGGGTAAACAACAAGGTGGTAAAGTTTGCAGAGGATACAAAACTACTCAGGATAGTTACATCCAGAGCAGACTGCCAAGTTACGAAGGGATCTCACAAAACTGGGTGACTGCACAACAAAATGGCAGATGAAATTCAGTGTTTGATAAAAGCAAAGTAACACACATTAGAAAACTTTATCCCAACTACACATAGAAAATGATGGGGTCTAAATTGACTGTTACCATTCAAGAAAGAGATCTTGGAGTCATTGTGGGTAGTTCTCTGAAAACATCTGTTCAGTGTGCAGTGGCAGTCAAAAAAGCGAACAACGCTGGGAATTATTAGGAAAGGGGATAACTAATAACAGTATCATAATGTGAATTAATAAATCCATGGTACACTCGCATCTTGTATACTGCATTTGGTTCTGGTTGCTTCAACTCAGAAAAGGTGTATTAGAATTGGAAAAAGTACAGAGAAGGACAACAAAATGATTAGGGGCATGGAACAGCTTCCATACAAGGAGAGATTAAAAAGACCGGGATTGTTCTACTAGGAAACAGAGATGACTGTGGGGAGATATGATAGACCAGGGGTCGGCAACGTTGGCACACGGGACCAACACCAGCACCATGCCGCTTCCCGCAGCCCCCATTGGACCGGGACGGTGAGCCGGGGCCAGTGGGAGCCGTGATCAGCGAACCGCCAGGTAAATAATGCAGCAGGGCCCGCTAAGGGTACTTACCCTGTGGTCCCGCGTGCCAGCATTGCCAACCCCTGTGATTACAGGCTTGTAAAATCATGACTGGTGAGGAGAAAGTGAATAAGGAAATGTTCTTTATTCCTTAATATAGCATGTGAACCAGGAGTCACCCAATGAAATTTAGTAGGCAGCAGGTTTAAAACAAAGGAAAGGAACTACTACGTTACATAATGCATAGTCAGCCTATGAAACTTGTTGCCAGGGGTTGTGGTGAAGGCCAAAAATATAACTGGGTTCAAAAAAGTATTAAATATATACATGGAGGTTAAGTCCATCAATGGCTATTAGCCAAGATGGTCAGGGATGCAACCCCATGCTCTGTCCCCTGTGTCTCTGATTCCTAGATACTGGAACTGGATGATAGGGGGTAGATCACTGTGCTGTTCACTCCCCCTGAAGCATCTGGCACTGGCCACTGTTGGATGACAGGATGCTGGGCTAGAGGGACCATGGGTTTGACTCAGTGCAGCTGTTGTTGAGTAACATAGCAATGTTTAAACATAAAGAAATTTATATATTAAATAATCGATTTTGATAATATGGTATCAGATGATTCCAGTACTTCTGTGACCAACTTCAGAACCAAAAGAGTTGTGTTACAGCTCCTCACAAAACAACTTTTGAAACCCAACTCCTCATTGTAAGAAGCTGAACTTAGCCGCTGACCTGGTCTTGCTAGGCCTCTGCCAGTGCCTTTTTTATAATTGAGTTTTCCATCATATACATAGAGACACTTGGATTAAAGCAAACAAACCCCTCCTCCTATCTCTTCTTCTACAACAGTCTCTCTCAAGCCTTCCAGACTACTGTACCCCTTTCAAGACTCTGGTTTGCCTCTGACTATACCCCAAGTTTCACCTCACTTAAAAACTACTTGCTTACACCTGTATTTTTATGTCTAATTTTGTAACAGCACATTGATATTGCAAAGTTGCTTGCTTTTTCATGTTTTATCATATAGTCCAGCTGATTTATTTTATAATTATAAATATTAAGCTTGCATTTCAGTATATAGAGCAGCATAAACAAGTCACTGTATGAAAATTTAGTTTGTCATGATGTCACTAGTGGTTTTTATGTAGCCTGTTGTAAAACTAGGCGAATCTCTAGATGTGTTGATGGACCTCCTGGTAGACCTCTATGTATCCCCAATTGGTATCCGTTCCTCTGGCTGAGAATCACTGCTATAGAAAATGCTGATGGTTGATGAGCAGCAGTCATTGCCGTTGTTGACAATGTAACTTTTTCCCCTCCAAAAGTTCAGTGGGGTTGGGGCTGTTGGAAAGGTATACCAGCTCCACGCTGGTTAACTATCTGCTATGGGCTCAGTCAGCTGCTACACCTGCTTGGATGAAGGAGCTAAAGGGGAAGAGCACTGCCCAACTGGGAAGCAGAGCAGACCTCCAGCTCCTACTCTGAGAGGCCTTGCTGGGAACAGGGACTGCCTGAAAAACTGCTGTCAGTCAGATCCAGGGGGAAGGTAGACTTGATGTGGGACTACAGTCTATGGCCTACCTACAATATCCTGAGAGACTGCTGCCTGACAGAGCCTCCCTGAGGGAAGGTAGGCCTGACACAGGACTGTTCTTGGAGCTTATTACCAGAAACTTGCCTGGGAAACTGCCACCTGTCAGGGCCTCCCCAAAGGAAAGGAGGCCTGACACAAGACTATTCGTTGCTTCTTTGCTCCCTGTGCCTTGTTTGTTACTGCAGCAGGTGGTGCCTTACCTGAAGGGAGCAACAGCCAGATGACTCTTTTTTTGCTGTTTCACTACGTTTGACCAAGGTTCTTGGTAGTGGTTTGTTCTGAGCCCAGGAGCGACACAGGTCACAGTGTGGTAAAAGTCAAGATGTTGCAAAAAATGGGGTTGATAGTTGATGATGTTGAAATCATAACAGGGATGGTGCTAGGAAGCAGTAGTGCTGAAGACGCAATCCTTTGAGAGGTGTAATTGAGAGCAGAATTTATATTGATCATTTTGAAGTACAGGGCAGAAACCAACCTACTTCAATGGAATTCAGATTAAATTTGCAGCCCTCACAGTTACAGGGGAAAAAATAAATCTTTGTATATAGAGCAGGTTGGCTCTGGAAGTCCACGTGACCCAATAAATATGAAACCGCATGATGCCAGATTTAGTCAGTTTTTCAGGTTACATGAACTTTTATCCTTTTTTTGGAGGAACAGGTTGTCTATTCAATGTTGTCTCAACACAAATTGATTAAATCTGTAGTAATTTTGGAAACCAGTTACGTGCACTTTCTGCTAACATTCACTGGCTGTATCAATAGTGAAAACAAAATGACTAACTACATTTTTTTGAGACACAAGGTGGATGAGGTGATATCTTTTATTGGACCAGCCTCTGTTGATGAGACACAGGCTTTCGAGCTACACAGAACTCTTCTTCAGGTCTCTTCTTCAGCTTGTCTCTCATCAACAGAGACTGGTCCAATAAAAGAGATCACATCACCCACCTTTTTCTCTAATATCCTGGGATCAGCATGGCTACAGCAACACTGCATATGTTTTTTGAGGCTTATTCAGGTAAACTCAGATAAGCTGGTATAAATAAAGCCCTTTAGAAACTGTTTTTCTTCAAACTTTCTCCCTTTCCATTTGCTCTTGTCACCTTGTCTCCAAAGGTAATTTGGGGCTTTTAAACAGAAGAGATATGATAATTGGTATTGCTACAGCATATGGAGTCATCTGAAGTTGCATCAGTCAATGATCTCCTCTAAATTACTTTCAGAGATAGGGTTACAGGCATGCAAATGGCAAATTCTGTAGCCTTTTAATGGTACCTGCAGGGGTACTGCATTTTTTCTACTACCTTTTAACATTCAATAGGATGATCTGAGGAATGGAAAACCTGCTTTATGAAAGGAGACTCAAAGAGCTTGGCTTGCTTAGCCTAAGCAAAAGACGTTTTTAAGGTCTGGCTTGACAAAGCCCTGATGATTTAGTTGAGGTATGGTTCTGCTTTGAGCAGGGGGTTGGACTAGATGACCTCCTGAGGTCTCTTCCATCCCTTATATTCTATGAAAAGAAGGCTGAGGGGAGAGAAGATTGCTCTCTATAAATTTATCAAAGGGAGGGAGAGGAATTATTTAAGCTCAGTACCAGTGTGGACACAAGAACAAATGGATATAAACTGGCCAGCAGGAAGTTTAGAGTGGAAATTAGATGAAGGTATAAGGACTGAAGAACGGCTTTCTGGAGTAGTCTTCCAAGCAGTGGGGGCAAAAGACTTATCTGATGTCAAGACTAAGCTTGATGAGTTTATGGAGGAGATGGTATGAGGGGATAGCCTAGTTTTGGCAATGAATTGATCTCTGACTATTAGCGTTAAATATGCCCGATGGCCTGTGGTGGGATATTAAATGGGAATGGGATCTGAGTTACTACACAGAATTCTTTCCTGGGTGTCTGGCTGGTGAGTCTTGCCCACATGCTCAGGGTTTAACTGATTGCCGTATTTGGGGTTGGGAAGGAATTTTCCTCCAGGGCAGATTGGCAGAGGCCTTGGGGGTTTTTTGCCTTCCTCTGCAGCGTGGGGCATGATTCACTTGTTGGGGGATTCTCTGCACCTTGAAGTCTTTAAACCATGATTTGAGGACTTCCGTGTTTCAGACATAGGTTAGGGCAGGGTTTCTCAAACTGCGGGTTGCCGAGTGCTTCCAGGGGGGTCACGAGCTCCTTCTGCCGCTTAAAAGCCGCTGAATGAATTACTTCCGCATTCAGCGGCTTTTCAGCGGACAAGCCGAGCTCTTTCAGGAGCGCTCGGCATGTCTGCCAAAAAGCCGCCAAATGCGGCAGTAATTTATTCGGCGGCTTTTCTTCGGACATACAAGGGTCTGCCACGGCAGCCGAGGAAGGTAAAATGGGTCGCGGTTCTCAGAAGTTTGAGAACCGCTGGGTTAGGGGTTTACTACAGGAGTGGGTGGGGGAGATTCTGTGGCCTTCATTGTGCAAGAGGTCAGACTAGATGATCATAGTGGTCCCTTCTTACTTTAAAGTCTATGAACAGTTCCTTTCCTTATAAGCCTGTTTGTATGAAGAGAAAATATATTATTCATGTAGCTCTCAGCTCTAACAGGAGGCTAGTAAGAAGTGACGTTTGTTTTAAATGCAGTAATTGACAGGTTAGTTCCTGTCCTTTTATATCAGGCCTCCACAACTCAGAAAGCAGTGAGGGCCATATTACTGCAAAAAAACCCAGTGATGGGCCAAAAAGCCCTGCCCTCGCCCTGCCCCCATTTGCTTCCCCCCCCACCCCACCGCTTGGCTTGCCCCAGCCCTACTCACCCTCCGTGGGCCGCACGTGGCTCCTGGGCCGCATGTTGTGCAGGCCTGTTTTATAGAGTCAAAACCAGCATCTTCTGTGAAAAGAAATTTGAAAACTTCCAAAAATCAAATAGTCTGAGGAGCCTTAGGGCTCTTTAGATATCACCAGTTTATTCAGGTTTTTCCAGGGATAATTGGAGCAGGTATAACTTGGCAGTTTTTATTATGCTATTTTGCTACTGGGCAATAGAGGGAAAACTTTAGTTTTTATTGCATTTAATGCCACTAATGTGCCTTGGAATACATGAAATTCCACATACAATAATGATCTCATCAGAGATCAACAAAAGGAGTGAATTTCTTCTGGCCTTGCACTGAAATCCTGATGCACCTGTAAGGTATGCAGAGAACAAATTTCATCAGAGACCAGTTTAGCCAGAGGGTTTTTCCTTTCTGATTCACCTGGCCTGGTTAGCTTTTGCTGCAAAGTGCAGTATGTAAGCACAGTTCAGTTTGCTCTAGTGTGTATGGGCATCAGCTTGAAAATATAACAACATGAAGGAGCTAGGATTTAGTGGGATGAAAATTATGTTCGAGCCTGCTGGTGGTACCTGATTCAAGGAAAAGAAACCTCATTTTTAAGCATTGCCCACATACTGGAGGTTTTTGTCTAAGTGTTTAAACTGTCTTAAAATCATGAACTAGCCCCCTAAATCAGATTTTTAAGAATTGGACCATTATATTATCATTATTCAATAATGTATTACTGTTCAAATTCCTGTCCAAATTAAATTATAACTGATGTGTACAGTTGCCATTGCATCTCACTTAAGCCACATTTGTTTTGCAGGCAAGAGTGATGTATTGCTGCATACCTACTGCTTCTGTGCTGGGGGTGGGGTGGAGATGCATATATATATATATATATATATATATATATATATATATATATATATA
>ML677342.1:32394169-32478760 GCA_007922305.1 Dermatemys mawii | reverse complement strand
ATATATATATATATATATATATATATATATATATATATATATATATAATATGCTGAACTAAACTAGTTAGTCTCTAAGGTGCTACAAAGTGTTCCTCGTCTTATTTACGGATACAGACTAACACAGCTGCTAATCTTAAACCAATCATAATAGGGCGAATTAGGGGACAGGGTGGAAGCCTTAGCTTTCTGTTCCCTGGGTTTAGTAGGCTAATAGGATCTAAATATGCTGGGTTGCTTCTCCCATCCCCCGCTTGGATATAACAACTCTGGTAGTGAAGGGGAGGTGAGGCAGGATTATAGAAAATCCCTTTCTGTTGTTATCCCCTTCCCTCCCCCCACACCTTACTTAAAATAAAACTAGCCCAGCCATTGTGGGTGTTTTTCCCTTGTTTTTTCTCTTTTGCAGGGGTGGGGAAGGGGAATTAAGTAGAGCGCGCTGGTCTAGTTTTAGTTTTGCTTTTTTGGAATATCAGTGTTACACTGAGTTGTTCTGCAAGTCCATAAACTATTGAAGCTGTCCCAGCCCCTGGGTCTCTTCACTTGACAGTAGTTAATCTGCTCGGGTAGGGAGGCCACTACCTATCATGCTGCCCAGTATTATCTCACTGTTTCCTTCTCCTTCAGTGTGCCTGTCTGCACAAGTTGTCACTTCTCTTTATACATTGGATTGTAAGCTCTTTGGATCAGGGACTGTCAGTTTGTTCAGCGTTTCAGCAGTGCCTAGTTCTTTGATAATACAAATGACCTTGGTCAACTGGAGGAAGGAGGTGGTGGTGGACCTGACAAGCCATTACACCAAGTTAAGTTACCACATCACTCCTAACATTTGACCAGTAGGTGTTTTTAGTGACAGCCCCATTCTTCCAACACAGATCCGATTTTTTAAAAAAAAATCCATGCATTTATCCTCTTTCTGTTTTCACAGTAATGTTTTCACCTTGGTTCTGAGGGATGATGTAGGACCAAAAAAGCATCCCTGGAAAACCAGTAATTTTAATAGACCACACCTCTTAATTCTAGCTATATGATACACACACGTAAAGATTTACAAATGCTCTCCTGCTGGATGGAGCTCGGCAGTGTTGTGTGGTGTGAAATTGTCTTGTGGGAAACAAATGATTCCAACCCCACAAACACCTCACCCTCTTTCCCAGCCAACACATATCGGTCTGCACCAAAATGTGCATTTGGATGAGAGATGCGGAACGTAGTGGTACCTCTCATCAGCCAACTTACTGTAACAATGAATTCTGAAAACAAATGCGTGAAATGTAATTGTCTACATTTGATTTCTTTTCACAATGGTGGTATCCTCACTCACTCATTTCTGTACTCTCATTTCTCCTTATTTGTGTGCTTCTGCATCCTTGTTTAAGGGTATGCCTACAGTGGCTTTTCTTTAGCCCATTTCTCTTCAGTGTGTTGTACTTAGCATAACATTTTTTAACCCCATTTTAGTAAACATGTCCTCATGACAAGTTAAGTACTGTGAAGTAAGTTCTTAACCTGCTGTGATTTCTTGCCTTCGCTAAAGTACCTCAGAATCCTTTATCTCCTGCTTTGGCCAACACAATGATGCTTCTGTGAAGTATTTCTGTTGTTAAATGTGCATCTCAGGGCTCAACCAGGCACTTCTATGCATCTTTCCAAGTACACTGGACCCTCGCTATAGCCCGGAGTTTGGGATCTGTGTGCAGTCCTGCGCTAATGCGGGGGACGTGTTGCCATAGATCCCAATTTCAATATTTACATTTGGGATCCATGGCAATGACCGCGTTGTACGCAAACCCGTGCTATAGCAACGCAGGCTATAGCGAGGGTCTGGTGTATTCATTGAATAGGTACTTAGAATGCAGTGTACCTTTTTCAGGTTGAAATCAAGATCTCACCACACTTTTAGATGGGCTTATTCCACCCAAAAGATTCCCAGCAACAAAGCCTCAGGATCCAACACAGTTTTCCTGATGAAATCTACATATATGTAAATAAAACCTTGCTGCAAAGATTGCATGAGGCATTGTTACTCTATTGGGAGGAAGAAATTGTACCACAGGATTTTAAGGATGGTCGTTTCATTCAACTCTATATAAACAAAGGAAACAGAAGTAACTATAATAGCCACAGAGGTGTATCTCTTCTTAACATCTTGGGAAAAATATTAAGCCATATTCTTTTACCTAGCTTTCAAACTTTAGCTGAGAGAATCGATTCTGAGTGCCATTGTGGCTTGTGCTGTGGAGCATCCAACATAGACATCGTCTTCTCTGTAAGACAGCTGAAGAAAAAGTGCAGAGAGAAGCATATTCCACTGTACATAATTTTTATAGATGTAATAAAAGGCTTTGCACCAAGGCTCTTCAGAACCAGTTCCAGATACCACTTTCAATAGTATTTGTCCAGATGTTGTTGACCAAGTTTGCTACCTTGGCTCTACTGTTACCAGCAATGTAGATCTTGATGTTGAGCTCACTAGCAGAATCAGCAAAGCAGCCAGGAACTTTGGCCTTTTGAAAGACAGAGCTTTGAACAATAACAAATTCTCAAATGAAAATTTGTATTTGAGACACTGTTTTACCCCTCTTCTATATAGCTCAGAAACATGAATGACTTAAGCCGCACATAACAAAACACTAAACAGTTTTCATATTAGATGTTTGAATAAAATTCTTTGAATAAGATGGCAAGACAGGGTTACAAATGTGGAAATGTTAAATCGTTCTGGTATGTCGTTCATGGGAATGTTGATTAGTAAGAAAAGACTCAGGTGGTGATGATTTAGTATCCTTGGAATCTCTGGATGATTGAGAAAGGAGTGCCGAATGCTCCTCTGGTTGGCAGAGTTAGCTTGTAGATGGAGTGAGGCAGACTAAATCAAGCTTTATGGTGATTGGCATCAGAGAAGAAAAGAACCTCCTGCTCAGATTCAGAGCATTGCTAGGGTGTGGGTATGCCCTTCCTGTGGATGGGACTGTCATTCGCACATTGGACTCAGTGGCCATCAAAGAACTCATGCTCTGTGAAGAAGACTGTGCTAAAAAAAATCCACACTTGGAGTCCATCCCCATTTTGTTGTGATCATTACTGAAGTGTGTATGGGGGGGGTCGTCTTTCGGGGACATGGAGAAAGCTAGGGAGGGAAGTTGGAATCAGTCTTAATGGGATGACCATTCTGATCCCTCTTTCCAGTATGAAATACTTAACACACTGAGATAGGGATGAGCCATTGTCTTCTTGGACTATCTTTTGTATGTGCTAAGTTCACATGGTTGAGTGCCAGTGGCCTCGTGTCAGCCTTTTGGAATATCAGTCAACGAGATCCTAAGTTAGCTAGTAATTAAAGGCTATGTCTCCTATACAGCTTATACTGGCATAGTTTGTCACTCAGGGATGTGTACAAATCACCCCCCTGAGCAACATAAATTACACCAACATAAGCACCAGTGTGGACAGTGCTCTGTTGGTGGCAGAGCTAACATAGCTAGTGGTGCTCACAGGTTGGAGTAGTTAAGTTGACCGGAGAGCTGTCTTATGTCATCTTAGAATGGCTACATTAGATAGTTTACAGCGGAACAGCTGCAAGCTCTCTGGTGGAGCCATAGCCAAAGTGAAGATGGAGAGAAGATTTTAGTCTCTATTTTCAGAGAATATGTTGATTGATATTTTTGTTATCTACAGTGCCAAGATGTTTCTGGTGAGAGGCACATAAGAAATACATGACTCCATAAGAGAAGAGAGTAATTAAATTTCACCAACCATCAAGCGTGAACTTCTCAAGTACTAGAACAGCCTTAACATGGAGTCACAGCGAATACGTTGACTTCAGCTACGCTATCTTAGGTCGACTACCATGACGTCCTCACGGCGGCAAGTCGACCGCTGCAGCTCCCCTGTCGACTCCGCTTCTGCCTCTTGTGGCAGTGGAGTTCCGGAGTCGACGGAGAGTGCCGTAGATGAGATGTGATAAATCAATCCCGCAGAGACTGATCACTACCCGCTGATCCGGCAGGTAGTGTAGACCTGGCCTAAGAGACACAAAGATACATTTCCTTCTCGTCAGGGATTTTTATTCCCTTTCCCCAGAGTTCAAGCTGATGATCTGAGTCCTCATGTACATCTTCTTGGTGTGGGGGTGGAGGGGAGCAATCAAAGACTTTTTTTCCCTTTATTTCACAATGGCTCATTTGATTTCAGTTGTCCTTCTTGTGTGCAGAACCTAACCTCTTCTGTAGGAAACCAGCCTTTATGATGATCAATGCTTTTTTCCTATATCATGGTGAGTTACACAGTTAATATAATATAAACTTAATATCTGTACCCCATGTTATAAGTTTATATTAGAGTAATACATGCAGCAGCCTACAACCGTTTCATAAAGTGTAAACACTAAATACATTTTTATAAATCTTAACACCTATTTTGATAAAGCTAACACACAGGTGAGCCAGACTGGTTTCTAGCTATGCATTCGTCAGTGTTCAGCTGCAGCCTATAGATCTTGGCTTGAGCTGGCAGCTGGTCTGCCAGCATTACAGGGAATATCATCATCTTCAGTCTGTTGGATAATTTTCATAGCGTTCATTTTTCTACTAGCTAAGATTAATAGGTAGAAGTAGCACAAGTGGGACTTCCGTTGGACACTCCTCTATGAATTCAGATGCCTTTTATTTTTCATTACAGTATTTTCAGTGCGTGTGTGTATATATTATATATATGTAGAGGTAAAAATTTGACTCTCCGAGGCCAGCGTTGAGGATTTCATTTCCCTGTAGCAATTGGTATAAAGTATCTCCCTAAAACAGAGCAGAAAATGTTTAAAAACAAAAACGATGTACCAAGTATAAGTGTAAACATGGATTCTGTTGATTTAATAGTGAATTTTGTTCTTAACACAAGCTTTGCCATGTTGTTGTGCTAGTTCATAAAGCATATTATTAATAATCTGTGCTACAGAAATAGTTTATTGGAGGTAAATCTTTATTTGAGGCACTTGAGCTACTTTTTAAACACAGTAGAACAAATATATTGAACCCTAGGAATACAGTTTTCTGGAATGCAGCTTTTCAGGATAAAAAGCATCCCAAAACACAAGTATTTCTGAATGTATGTAAGTGGCAAACAAAATATACTCCTGTTCTAATTAATGCCAAGAAAAAGTACCCGCTGAATACATCTAAGGCCCCAGGGGTCCCACTTTGGGATCAGCTCTACTTGTATGCCCCTAGTTTTTAATTGTGTAAGAAAACAGGGCTTTTCTGCAGTTAATCATAATGAAAAAGCAAAGAGGCTTTTTGCAGCATATGCACAATGTGTAAAATTTCTGTTAGTTTTTCTGTTTAACTTCTGTTAAAAGTTCTGTTAGTTTCATTTCTTGTTAGAACACTTGGATCAGGCGGCTAGAGCTACACTCAGTAGTTTGAATTAACTCACATTGTGTCAAGCAGAATTTTTTTAAAAAAGCTGTAGGTCTGGGGGCTCATATGACTGCTTCTGCTCCCAAATCTCTCTAATGTGGCTGCTTCTGCATCTCCTTCCTCTCCAATGGTTCCCTAATTTACTACTCCACTTGTGGGCTGCTTTCACTGACCCCAGACCACTGCCCCACACAGGTTTCTCTCTCAGGCATGTCTATACTAGAAAGTAAGTTGTGTCTGCATACAGCTGCCAAAGTTTGTTGTTTGGGCACGTGCACGCTTTGGGTGCCTGTGTCAGTACTGTGTGTACTCAAGGGGAGTGCTTGTGTCAGATGTGGTGAATCACAGGTAAGTATCCCAATGTGCCATGCTCAGTGCTTAGAGGGACATTTTTGTGGGATACCAATGATTTGCCTAGGAATTTTGGCGTTACATTCGCTATCTTCCAGTCATTAGGTACAGAAGCTGATTTAAAGGACAGATTACAAACCATAGTTAATAGTTCTGCAATTTCACTTTTGACTTCTTTCAGAACTCTTGTGTGAATGCCATCTGATCCCAGTGACTTGTTACAGTTTCTTCCGAAACCTCATCTAGTGACACTTTAATCTGTGACAGTTCTTCAGATTTGTTACCCACAAAAGACATCTCAGGCTTGGGAATCTCCCTAACATCTTCAGCTGTGAAGACTGAAGGATAGAATTCATTTAGTTTCTCTGTAATGACTTAATCGTATTTAAGTGCTCCTTTTGTATCTCGATCGTTCAGGGTCCCACTGGTGGTTTAGCAGGCATCCTGCTTCTGATGTACTTAAAAAACATTTTGTTATTACCTTTTGAGTTTATGGCTAGCTGTTCTTCAAACTCCTTTTTGGCTTTTCTTATTACATTTTTACGCTTAATTTGGCAGTCTTTATGCTCCTTTCTATATATCTCACTAGGATATGACTTCTACATTTTAAAGATCACATCACTGAAGACTCTGTCATGATGCCCACACACTTGGAGACTGATTTAAGATTGCATGGGCAACCTTAATTCTGGCACTTCCTAACTTTTGAGTGCTTGACACAGAAAAATTAACATTCTTTAAATATAAGGTCACACTCATCTCTTGCAAATGCCCCATGGCTGAATGCGTATGCCTACCCACTCTGTACTTGTTTGTAGTGGGTCTTTGCTGACTCAGCCCTCTGGCTGAATCGCGCACACTCCGTATGTGAAATAAAAACAGAGCAATATGGAATACAATACAAAATATAACAAATACAATACGGAATTGCAAAATACAGGCACAAGCTTTATGTTCAGCAGGCATCCAAAACAGTCTTCTAAATTACAGATCTTTTAAATAATATTTTTGTTTCTGAAGAGTGAGTTTGGGCCTTCCTACTGTTAATTACTTGGTTAATTATTTCCAGGGTACAAGTGCAACTGGGCCTATCTCAGAGCCCTCAGTAAGGTCTCTTGATCTGCAGCCCTATCTTTGAGCTTGCTCCTCAATCAGTCCAGCAGGGCCTATCTCAGTACCCTGGTTTGAATTGTCTGAGCCTCAGATTGTCTCTGCTCTTCAAGCATTTTTCGTCCTGGCACTGGTGTGGGACACATCCCCCAGGACTCCCTCCTTGGAGACTTTTCACCTCTTTGGACTTTTTAGCTGGGCCACTAAAAGTGTTGCACCCTAGAAGAAGAATTGAACGAAGTCCTGGACACTTTCCCACTGGCTGGTGTGTGTGCAGGGGAAGGGGGAGGCAATAGCTTCAGCACATTCTTCACCCTTACCTCAAGGCCTTGTCCTGTTGGAGTCCCAGCAGCTAGTCCAGAGCACCATCCACTCTCCTCCAGCTCTAGCAAGGAACTACTCTGTCTGGCTTTGCAGCTCTTCTTATGTTAGTCTGCTGGGCCCTGATTGCTTGTTTCCTACACAGCTACTCTAGACCGCTTGAAGGACCTCTATACTTCCCTTTTCTGGGGCAGGGTGTGGCAGGGCCACAAGGCCTCTAGCAGGCCTATTCCATCCCGCCACAGTAGGAGTCTTCGCCCACGAAAGCTTATGCTCCACAACGTCTGTTAGTCTATAAGGTGCTACAAAACTCTTTGTCGCTTGTGAATAGGGACTTTCATTGTACTAATGTTTAGTGCATTGGATTTTTGGGGTCCATAGTTGTGTGATTGTTTCGTACTTAGGATGGGTGTTTGGTAAGAATGAAGCTGCAGCTTCTGGTGTGAGTTCACTTTGGAGTTCATTTGGGTCTTTTGGGGGTGGACATCTTTTGGAGGTTGTGGTGATTGGAGCAAGACCTTTTTTGTTTATGGGATGGTAGGAGGAGGCTTTGTTAAGTAGCTGTTGCTAAGCTGGATAATCTACTTCCATGAGTGTAATGTTTAGTGTAAAGACCCTTAATTATGTAATAATAGAACTATTTTACAACAATTAAAGTTATTTTGTGTTCACAGCTGTTGGTTTCTGACCACCTAACAAACTGGAACTTGAGAAAGTGGTAACATATCTGAAAACCCATCCTTGAACCAGCATACAGGTGTAGCCTTCAAACCTCACCCCAGCGTTAAACAAATATCTTCCCCACCAGCAAACCAAAGGAGAAACCATGTTTATTGCCAATAATAAGTTCTGCTCAAAAACATTTCTTCTGCTTCAAGGGGGAAAGCATTCTGAAAGGGACTACTTAGACAATCAGAAGTCTCCAAGTAACATTTTAATGTAAGAATTCAGTTCCCAGGTAATAAGCAAGCAGTGTGCATCCCAGACTATCGTGAGTGGCGGCTTTTGAATAGTTGTGTAGCCACATTCCTTCATAGCCTGTTTCTAAGTCTAGTTTGCAAGAGTAGCTTCAAATAGATTATATTCAGAGACCTGGCTAAAAGATCACAAAGATTTGGGTTGTCATGGCAAGGTTCATGTCTGGAAGAAGATGTTGCAATCCTCAAATGCTCAACCACCACGGAATACAAGCACAAGCTTTATGTTCAGCAGGTGGCCAAAACAGTCTTCTAAATTACAGATCTGTTAAAGAATATTTTTGTTTCTGAAGAGTGAGTTTGGGCCTTCTTGCTGTTAATTACTTGGTTAGTACATGTGCCTAGACTGGTGCATGTAGAAGTGTGTGGGTCTGACATGTGGCCATTGTTTTAATGAGTCAGCAGGGGGTATGACCTGTGGAGTGTCAGTTCTTGTGCTCTGCACTTCAAAATATAAAAGGAAAGGGTCCTTCTCTACAGGATTTGCCAGAAAGTGCATTTTGCTTTTATCTATTGACACAGCTTCTCTTCTGTGGAATTTGTCCCTTCCCAATGCAATACTGTGGTGCAAAGTTCTCTCCTATTGTGGCGCTTGGTGGCACAAGCATCTAATAATGCTTTTATATGAAACTTTTCATCTTCATGACTTGGGGTAAATGGAAACTTTTCTTCGGCTTATCACGTTCCTACATTTAGATCTCCAATTATGTCTTCTGCATCTCTTCAAAGTCAAGATGTGAACTCCTTCCTGTCATTATACCCATGCATTGTACAATGTAAAGAACCGCTGTTAATTCTTCAGTGTATTCCCCTCTTGTGTACCAGTTTTCCTTCTAGTGCAGCTAACTGATCCAGTGTATTCGTCGTTTTCACAGATAGTCTTGATCTTACTGTCTCAACTAGTTGCACTTTTTGCTTAGTCAATCTACAGCATGTTCCTGTTGAAAAAATAACTTATTTTGTTCAACATTGTAAGTCCAGTTTGAAACGCCATCTTCAAAGCAACTTGCCTTTGATCTACATTGCCCTGTAGAGCTGTTGCCCAGGAGGCATGGAGAGCAGTTCTCTCTGTGGTACCCAGTCCCTAACCCACAGTCTTTATGTAGGACTGTGGATCTGCATAGAGAGAAGAGGATAAGGCATTGTCATGCCCATCCACAATGTGAGGAATCCACATACTGCGGACTGACTTTGGTGGAAGGTCTCACGGGAGTAGGACTGTTTCATTGAGTGCCCCTTTTTTTCTTGTGTTGTGCGTTTCAACAGAAATTTAAAATGATATGCTTAGACAAGTTGGTAGCATGGAAGAACAAGAACTCTCCTGAGCAGATCTGCCATTGTGAGATACCCAGCCTACAAGATTTGGTTAAGCATGAAATGTTTGGTTGCGTATCTAAAGTTTGAGGCCTGTACATCAGTAATGGAGTTTCTTTGCATGTGCCTGTCCCTCACCAAGTCTTTTTGTTTAAACTCTGTCAAACCTATTAATCAACTCAGCCAGCATTAGTGCTCATTAGCACAGCTGTTTCCCAGCACCTCTGTATTGACTTTCTGCTCTTAAAAATCACCAGTGTCACCAAGTTTGCTTATTTCTTCTTCCACTTTTAGTTAAAGTTCCAGATTATTTGCATTTAAGAAAATTCAGTGGATTGAAATGACATACGGGAAATTCAAATTTATAGGCAGATGCATTTTTGTTCTGAGCTAAGATCATTTTGTTTTCATTCCTGTAAATGTGTGTGTTTTGTGTTTTTTAAAGATTCTGAAGTAAAATATTTTGTAAACTTTTCCATTTATTTTTATGCTTTTATTTGGGCAAAGTGAGAGAAATGAAAACATAAAGATTAAATTTTGTTTAGCTTTTTTCTAGAAAGACTTTTGAACCCGTTTATGCCCTTGATGCATTACTATAGCAAATAAATATGCAAAATGGCTAAGCACACTGAACAGGGTTTTGACTATTAGAGCACAGGGTTTCAAAAGAGCTACCTTGAAGGGTGGAGACACAATAATAGGTGGAGTTTAGTGTGTGTGTGTGGGTGGGTTTGGTTTTTTTATATATATAAACTCCTCTTTCACCCACAGGCATTTCTTTGTAGCTGTCTTTGATATGAATCATCATTATACCTAGCAGCTCTTTGAATACCTTCTTAGTTATGTAAAAGCCTTGCTAAACGTCTGGAAACATAAGCTGAGGTGTGTGTCTGCTTGGAAACTAGAATGCTGAGGCCTGTAAAATAGATTTGGGATTTATAGGCTTTTACTACTCTTGGATGTTGTACATTGCTGGCTCTAACTGTGAGCAAGGAGTAAGGTAAGGACACAAGTTAGAATATTTTTCTCCTGAATGTAAATGTATCTTTATTCCAGAGACAAGGTAGGTGAAGTAATATCTTCTTGGATCATCTTCTGTTAGTGAGAGAGACAAGCTTTCGAGCTTACGCAGAGCTCTTCTTCAGGTTCTTTATTTGAGCGCAGTCAGTAGGAGTGTCATGCTTTGTTTTCGGAGTGGTATCTCAGACTTGTACAACAGTGAAAATACAGTTTGCCTTATTTCTTATCTGAAAGGATCCAGAATGTGCTTGATGTGATATAAACACGTAGGGAGACACAATCTGTACCCGGAAGAGCTTATACTCTAAATAGAGAAGACAAAGTGCAATAGACCAAATATAAGCAAAATGTTTGAGGTCATGTTTCCTAAACATTAGGTGCAACTAATCCTTGTGTCTTCCTACAGTACAGCCAAATAAAAGAAATGCTTATAGTGACAAAACATCATGATTTTAATAGGTATCCTGTCATAATAAGGTGGTTTTTTAGTCTCGTGATCTCTTATTTACTTTTTCTGGTAAGTTTTTACTTTGCTCTAAAAATGTTTTGTATTGACGTTTAGAAGTTCACAAGTATTAACTTGAAAATGGTGTGTTATTGTGTAGTTCTCTTGCTGCTTTTAAATTTAAAAATCTCCTAACAAAGCATAGAGCGGGCAAGCCCATAGCTCCCATTGGACTGGGACGGTGAACTGTGGCCAGTGGGAGCCACAGTCGGCTAACCGGCAAGCAAACATACCGGCAGGGCCCGCTAAGGGTGCTTACCCTGCAGTTTCCCGTGCCAAGGTTGCAGATCCCTGGACTACATGATAATGATCCATCCCTTCTGGCTTTGGAATCCTATGAATCCTATCACATCATCAGGGCAGCATGGAGGAAACTTGCGCTGCTAGTTTCCCCCCTGCTTAAGCTAGTTCTTTGCATCCCCAGTGGGCATGATGCTCTGTGATCTGGGAAATGATGCTGTGATTCTGAATGTGAACTAACTAGAGCCTGAGACTCGCTTTACCTGTAGCTTCTGGGAGGTTTTTATATGCATTCTGTTGAATGTTAGCACTTGTGCTACCACTTGACAAACATTGTCTATTGATCATGATATCCCAGTGAAGGTAAATATTAACTCCTTTTACAGAGAAAGGAAACAAACACAGGAAGGTTAAGTGACTGGACTAAGGCTCAAGGCATCTATCAATGCCCTGGTCGGAATGCAGGACTTTCTTGCTCTGTACCATGCTGTTTCTCTTGCACTTAAGTTTGGCTACAAAGGGAAGGGGGGTTACAGTGGCTGACTAGCAGAGTCGCTGGCTAAGTTGCGGACATTGACCTGGCTAGAGCTTCTGGCAACTGAAGCTATCTGTAAGCAGCTTGGGTGGTGTTGGCCATCCCTTTTCCTCCACAAATGCACCCGTGCACCTCCCCCCTTCCCAATCAGTAGACTGGCCACATGTCTCACAAGTCCCAAAGGCCAGTTTGTCAGGTAGAAATATTTTTTTAATGAGCAGAAGTACTCTGTTCACATATATGATCCCTGAAATCAGCGGACAAGAAGTCACAGCTGTGGGCTTTGTGAGTCCCAAAGATCAGCTCTAGAAAAAGTGACTAAAAGTCTGTGTACTTGCCTGGCAGAACTTATCAGCTGTGTAATATTAACATTCACTGTTCTGTTACCCAGGGATTTGTAGAGAGAGGTGTGTGCGTGTCTGTGAGAGGGACCTTCAGAATCCCCTTTGTTGAGGAAAAATGATGTAAGAGGCTAAATCAGAACAGTAGCCAGATATCCCTAGGCAGGTCCCCCAGCTAAGAGCAGGTGGAGAGCTGAACCCTGGATGTCACAGCAGCAAAATCCCTTTTGCCTCCACTTCTGAGTCCAGCACATTGGTCTCTCACTAGTCAGAATCACATGTGCTGTGATATTCACTGGAAAAGACTGGAGAGGGTTGGGTAGCACAAAGGAAATGTCTTCCATTTTGCTTTTCATAGCAATGCAGTCATGCTCAAGACCTCTGTTTCCTTTAAAATAGTAGCGCTGTTTTGAAACATGACATTCCCTTTCATAAGAGGGGCCTGGCATGTAAGAACTTGCATCACAAGTGTTACTAAATTTTATTTTGGGGGTAGGTAGTTGCAGTTTATTATTAAAAATGGGAAAAGAGCCATTCTGGACGCATTAGTCTTATTGCCCTCTCACCTGTGTTTGCACACTCTTCCTTTTCTATTTGTTATAAGTGCAAAAAGATAACATGAGGTTATTGATACCATAAATTTGTCGTGAAACAGTTTATAATAACTCCATTGCCTATTCCCACCTGTCAGCTATCATGAATAGGGTCCCAGCAATTATGGGATTTTAAATAAATTGTTGGAGGTTCTGTTTTTTTCCTTCTGGCTTCTGAGCTCTTTTAGGTATGCCTTGACAGCTGGTGGGAGTGAATCTAGCAGCCTGTGTTGACAGACGCAGGCCAGTGGTGCTTGGACTAACATACTAAAAACAGCTGTTGTAGATGTTGCTTTGACATTCGGGCTTGTCCTTCCCTAAGCTTCAGAGCCAGTGTGTCCACATTGCTATTTTTAGTATGCTAGCAGAAGTGTCTCAACCCAGGCTGCGTGACAAGGCCCCCAGCGCCTATGTAGACATACCCTTGGGGGTTCTTAATTTTCCGCTTCCCTCTACAACCAGCAGGACTTTTCACCCTCTGCCACCACTATGCTATGATAACTGAATGCATGTCATGGTTCCTACAAATTCGGTTCCCTCCCCCCAAACAACAAAAAAGCATCTGATTTTAAATCCCTTCCTCATTCATTGAATAAATGCTGTTTATCTCAATAGACTTTTTATTAAACGTTTAAGCAGCAAACTTGTAAGCAGCAATACTACCGTCAAGTACAGATATAATGTATAACTCAAGGAGAAAAATCCCTCCCTCTCCTCTTTGTACAAAAGCAGAGGCATGCTCGGTCTCCTTACTCTTCTGCTATAGTTTGCTTCAGGATTATCCACGGGGAGAGTGCCTCTGCTCCGGTACAGAGACCTTGAATTAGAAAAATATTTCAATCTACATTTACCCTAAAATTATTTCATGCTTTTATTAAAATTTGTTGCAATTCAATTTTCTGACCTTGAGCAGAGAATGCCTTTATTAGCAATAAAACTACAATGAAATAAAGCATAGTTGACTACCAGAGTCATTTCATGAGCATTTACTTTAAGAAATCCTTAAATTTTGTGATTCCAAGTAGTGTTTCATAATGTGGTGACAAGCGGCCTAAACTTTTGGCTAGTAAGAGCCCAAAAATTCTCTCTCTGATATGGTATCTTCATATTGTATTACTACTAACAGAGGAGAAAGAATATGTGATGAAAATGTTCTTTAAAAAAAAATTAGATGTACCAATTTTGGTTGGATATCAAGAATGAAAGAATTGTTACTGCCTGTTTTAAAAAATATCAAAACTATTATTGTCCCTTTGTAGGTGGTGGTGGTTAAAGTGGTATAGTAAAATGCATTCAGAGAAACCTGCTAGAGAATGAATGAGTACTTGTGGCACCTTAAATACTGACAAATTTGTTTGGGCATAAGCTTTCGTGAGCTAGAACCCACTTCCCATGAAAGCTTATGCTCAAATAAGTTTGCTAGCCTCTAAGGTGCCACAGATACTCCTCGTTCTTTTTGCAGATACAGACTAACATGGCTACCGCTCTGCAACCTGCCAGAGAACATTAAGCAACAGTAAAGGGCATCTGATTTGCTGAGGAATAGTTACTGAGCTTGTAAACAAAAGTAGGAGACTGTCTGGGTGTGGTTGGTGACATCAAGAAGCTGAGAGCCAGCATGTATTGCAACCAAGAGTAGCTCACGTTTTCTCTTCAGAGTGGGCAAAGTTCAAAGAAAAGCAAACCTTTCTGAAGAAACCCTGGGAGAAAGACCAAGAGAATGGTTAAACCCTCATTTTTTCAGATGATTATGGAGTGATTCCTGGATTATCATGAACTGAGAGTTAGAAATCATTTAGAATTTGTCAGCTAATTTATAACTGTCATGTGGACATCACCGTCAGAAAACTTTGCAAAGCAAAATACTTAACTTGTAAGTCAACACTTCTATGCTGTTTTGAAAGTACCTTTATATCCTATCTTTTGCTACAGATTGCAGGAAAACTGTATGAAAGAATAGCAAGTGTATGTAATGTATGCATTTATCAGATTGAATGATTAGATGAAATTAACTTCCTTGTTCCTGCTGAACTACAAACTTCCAGGGTACCTTTTCTGCACCCCTACTCCTGTCAAAAATTATTTTTCCGTCTGAGTCACAAAAAGGTCATTTGTCTTCCTTATTGGAAATCACTGGTCATTCAAGCCAACTACTCTTGTGCTACAATCTACGAATTTCTATTCATTCAGTGTATTTGTCTGGCCCCCGTTACTGTGGTATTGAAATGCTTTATGGTCTTTAATATATTTATCCTCACAACACCGCTGTGAGGTAGGAAAGTATTTTTATGCCCATTTTATAGGTGGGTACCTGAGGCACAGTGAGAAATGACATGCCCCAGATCACATGGAAAATTTGTGGAAAAGCAGAGAATTGAACTCTGGTTTCCAGAGTCCCAGGCTAAGTTTAATTACTGAATCATCCATGATATGCTCATTATTTGCCATCATCTCTTCATTTTATAGTACTTCAGGTGCAGTTTAAGCCGCATAGGAGAGGGAAAGACAATGGCTTCTGCTGGACAGAGGGATGATGATTAAGAAGCTGTAAGAAGAAATAAAGGGGCACAGAAGTTTTTGTGGCAGTTATGGTGAGCGCTGCACTGAGGAGCAAGGCAGTGACTTCAGAGGTGGAAGTTGAGAGTAGAATCCGAAAGGCGCATCAGTACAGATGAATTGATGTGGATCAAGAGTGAATGTGCGAGATGAGTGAATGTGTCTCAGCTGCTGACATAGGGTAGTTAATGCTCTGCAGAAGAATCCTTTATTTTACATTAATTTTCCAGGTAACAGAAACTATTGTTAAATGAATGCGGATTGGCTTGGAAGAGGCACAGACTGTCACAGGGTTTTATGGGAGGATAACAAAGGTGTTTTCCTGGTAATACACTTGTGGGGAGTTTTATCAATGCGAATTAAGAATTGCAGTCATTCAATGGGATACATTCAATCCTGTGAAAAAGAAATGGGCTCCATACCCTTTTTCCTATTTGTTTAATGCAATATGTGCCTTGTAATGGTGTTTTGTCACAGAATAACTGCACGTTTTTAGTTAGAGAATTGACAAGAGTTACTGTTGAGAAATAAGAATTGTTCTTGGCAACAAGTATGGTAAAGTGCCATTTTTTCCAAACATTTAAAATTGTACATGATTCTTCCTGATGTTCTTTAAAATCTGAGCCAGATATCTGCAGGCTGGAATAAAATATTTCCAGAGGTTAACTATCCCGGTCAGATAGCTACTGATAATTGACACTTCACAAGTTTCCTGATAACTACCTCCTAACAGTTTTGGTAAGGTTGGTGATGGTCCCATGGAATTACTTGATATTCTTATCTGTCAACCAGTGCTCTGGTCCTGCAGTCTCTTCAAGTAACTGGACTCTTGCTCCCATGCATAACCCCACTTACTTCATCTGGATCTGCTGGATGCTCAGCACTTATCAGTTGGACTGATTATTTAGTTGCCTAAAATGCGAACATAGGAGCCTAACTTTAAATAACCAGTTTTTTGAAAGATTCCAAATACCATTTTTGGTTATCTAAAAATAACCTAACTAATCTGAACGTTAGGCATCTTCTCGTCACCAAGAGCTTATGTAAAGAATTGCCTAATTACAGTCATAGTTACTGGAAACCCTGCCACATCATTTGAGAAATTTGTCATGGAATCGTTGGAGCATACTGAACTATTTATTGACTCATTGGAACATATAGTGCGTAGGACCAAATGTGATTAAAGATACTTGGGAGCTGAAGAATTGAAGCGCAGTCTAAATGAAATGTTTGTTCAAATGGGAGGATATGCGTGGGGTTTTTGTGCTTGTGTTTTTTTGGTCAGATCTTTTATTTGGTGGTTTTAAAGAATAAATCAGTTCTGCTGTAATTTATTCTTATCTGACTTTTTTTTTTAAATGAGTTCAGTCAGTTTATTCCATGGATATTGTATTTTTTAATATCCATATTTAGAGCACTGATTCATACCTGTCATTTGAAAGTTGTTCTTCAAGGGCTTGCATATTAGTATTTGTTTCTTTAGTGTGTTTTTAGTTAGTGTCCCAGGTGGGAAGTTATCTTCGGGATGGAGCATTCCCCACTCCCTGGGTTTAAGAACTGTGACTGTTATAGGAAGCCTATACCGGTCAGTGACCCCCCCCACACAAGTTGTTCAAGATATTTAGGGGAGTCTCATATTAGCCACAGGTGATGCATCTGCAAAAGCTTTAAGCTTTACACTAAGAAAGAGCAGGGCATCCAACTTAAAGCGCTCCTTATCAAGTCGGTGCTGGCACCCGAGCAGCTGCAATTAGACTCTGCGTATTGCATCGTGGCTTTGGTACGAAGCACAGTGCCAGTACAGTCGTTGGATGGATGAAAATCCATCTCCCTGAACTGGCCAATAAGACGACGACCAGGAGAGGTTGTCTCCTGCTCACAAGGACAAGGAAAGGGTGGGAGGTGAGCCTAGACCCACAAAGAGTGGCTCATCCCTCCAAATGGGAGTCAGACCCCAGCTTTGGTTGAGCAGGTTAGCCTATGCCGGGACATGCCCGCCGCCCTGGATAGTGTCTCGTGAGTCCAGCACCTGGAGTTGCCATCAACTCCAGAAGCCCTGCAAGCAGCACAGGATATCTTGTCTGTCCTGGTGCTGCCCAAATCAAAGGGTAAGCTTGCCCTTGGACCACCCTCTTGGTCCCCATCAACGCGGCTCCACTTGCCGCCTCAGGGAGCGTCTCGCCGGCGCTTGGCTGCTCAGAGCCACTGCGGCTTGGATTTAGGGCTCTCTACTAATCAGAGCCCTTGTCACTGGTCTCCAGATACGGACATTGCTCTGCCGGCTCGAAGTGTCAGTTGCTGGTAGTACGGCATAGAACTACTGACGCACACGTGATTCCATGACCCTGGTACTGGGAGCATTGTAATTGCTTCCCTTTAGTATGATGCTGATCCTGTACAAGCCTCTAGTGGGACTCTCTGTACTGGTCACCGCCCTATCGATGTACTTTGCCATACCAGCGTTCACGCTCATCATCACAGCTTAGAATGCAAGGTACATGGTCTGCAGAGGAGCTGACGTTGTGTATAAGCGTTAGAGAGCTCAGGGCGGTTTTCCTGGTCTATGCGGTTTTCCTCCCAGTTATCGGCCATGTGGTTTGAGTGCTGATGGACAACACAGCCTCGATGTTTCACATCAACAGGCAAGGGGGAGCATGCTTGTCAGCCCTCTGTCAAGAGGCACTCTGCCTATGGGATTTCTATATCCAGCATGCAATCCATCTGGAGGCCTGTCACCTTCCCAGAGTCAGGAACACACTGGCAGATCGCCTCAGCAGGTCCTTCTCTCACCACGAGTGGTCGCTCAACTCAGAAGTGGTCCAGATGCTCTTCCAGAGGTGGGGAACTCCCCTCGGAGACCCATTCGCCAGCAGACAGAACAGGAAAGGTCACCAGTTTTGCTCCCTGCAGGGCCTCAGCAAGTGTGTTCTCTTGGATGCCTTTCTCCTGTCCTGGTCGGGAGTCCTGATGTACATTTTCCTGCCCATCCCGCTTGTTAGCAGAGGACTGTTAAAAATCAAGAGGGATAAGGCTTGAGTCATTATGATCACCTTGGTGTGGCCATGCCAGCATTGGTTAGGCATGCCGTTGGATCTGACAGTAGTCCTTCCCCCGTCGCCACTGCCTGACCGCCTGGGTCTTCTCTCACCTCCTGCACCCCAACCTCGTCTCTCTCAGCCTCACGGCATGGATGCTGTGTGGTTGAACGCAGAGGAGCAAGCCTGATCCAGGAAGATGTGGCAGGTCCTTTTGAAAAGTAGAAAACCTCCACTAGGTCAACTTACCTGTTGAAGTAGATGAGGTTCTCCTACTGGGTGTCTGAGTGTAGCGTCTCCCTGACGTGCTTTTCTCTGCAGTCCATTTTGGAATATCTGCTCCTGAAGAATCAGGGCCTGGCCTTCTTTTGTATCAAGGTTCATCTAGCTGCCATCTTGTCAATCCAGGGTTAATCTGTGATCTTGCATGAGATGTCTGTCAGGTTCATGAAGAGCCTTGAAAGGCTCTTCCCTCCCATTAGGGATCCTGTCCCACAATGGACCTCAGTCTGGTTCTCTCCAGACCATGTGTCCACCCTTTGAACCCTTGGACTCTTGTTCCCTTTTCCACCTATAGTGGAAAGTCACCTTCCTTGTGACGGTGATGTTGGCTAGACGAGTGTTTGAGATTGAAGACCTGACCTCGGAAACTCTGTATACAGTCTTCTACAAGAACAAGATATAGTTGCAACCCCATTCAGCCTTCCTGCTAAAGGTTGTGTCTTCCTTCCATATCAACCAGAACATCTTTCTCCTGGTATTCTGTCCTAAGCCGCACAAGACCAGTGAAGAGAGGTGGCTGCATGTCTGACATGCCTTTTCATTTTACTGGGTGCTTACCAGTCCCTTTCTTAGGTCGACGCAGCTCTTAATTGAGATAGCGGACAGGATGGAGGGCCTTCCAGTATCCTCTCAAAAGATCTCCAGTTGGAGCATCCGGACCTGCTATGAGTTGGCGCAGGTCTAACCAGCGCCTCTGGTGAAGGCCCACTTGACAAGAGTGTAACTGTCCTCAACGGCCTTCCTGGCACATGTTCCCATTGTGACGGTGCACTCCCAGGGCTTTAGGGAATTATGGTTATTAATGTGTATATGTAGCATAAAACATATTCCAGTTATATCATATGTAACATGTTTCTGTAAAGGTTATTGTCTACTGAATCTATTCCTCCCATTTGTATGCATATATCATTTTTGTAGTTGAAATTATGAATATTGGCTATGTTGTTGCTTGATTTCTTAGTAGCCTTAGTAAAAGCATTTGGTCAGCTTCTTGAGAAAGGAATGTGCAAGTTAAGTGCCCAATCACGAAGCACTTATCAGACAATAGAGATTGGGAGGCTCCAATCCACATAAGTCTACCTGAGGAAGTTCAAGGTAGTGTGTGAACATCGGCTACTACCTATAAGTCCTGAGTCATGCATGGACATGTGACTTGCCCATGTGACTCCAAAACTCCATCTTGTAGCTGGAATTCTACACAGGAGGATAAAGGGGTATCTACTCACAAGAGTAAGTCTATTTATACCCCTGGGAGATCCCTTCATTTTGTCTTCAACTGGCTTGAGAGAGCCTCTACACCCACCAAGGATACCTGAGAGAAACTGGTACAAAGGACAGTAACATTAGGGGGTCTGAGTGATTGATGGATCCAGACTAGTCTGTTAAAGAAAGTTTACTGGAACATCACTGAGGGTGAGGTTTTATTACTGTATTAAAGGTAGATTGCATATTTTGTTTTATTTTATTTTACTTGGTAATTCATTTTGTTCTGTTTGTTACTGCTTGGAACCACTTAAATCCTACTTTCTGTATTTAATAAAATCACTTTTTACTTATTAACCTGGAGTATGTATTGGTACCAGGGGGAGGGGGCAAACAGTTGTGCATATCCCTCTATCAGTATTATCGAGGGTGAACAATCCATAGGTTTACTAGGTATAAGCTTTATACAGGGTAAAATGGATTTGTTTGGGGTTTGGACCCCATTGGGCGTTGAGTATCTGAGTATTGAAGACAGGAACACTTCCTAATCTGCTTTCAATTAAGCCTACAGCTGTTAGGGGACGTGGTTCAGATGTACGCTAGCGGATCTGGCTCAAACCAGGCAGGGCTCTGGTGAAGCAAGGCAACCAGCCAAAATCAACATGGTGGAGATTGTGGAATAGAACTGTTTTGGTACAGAGTGTAGTACGCTTGAATCCTCAGATATAGTGCTTGTGAATGGCAACAGTGTACTCTGTACATTCAATAGCTAATCCTTATCTGGCTATCTGATATTGCACACTAGCTAGTAGAAATTTCTATATCTATAATTCACGTTCCAAGGAAGTTTTTAGACGTTAGCTATAGCTTTGACCACAGACAGTGCTCTCTTAATAACTACAGTGTAACTTTATTTTATCATAACGCAAGGTTTTTTGACTGCATTTCCCCTCCTTTTTTAAAGAGAACTAATAATGCTGCAAGAGAGTTCCTCGGCAGTATGTCTATTAAATAATGTGAAATGTGTAAATGTAGGAACAGAATTGAATGGAACTCTTGGAGCATCCAGCCACATAACATGTACAGTTTTAATTGCTCGGCGCAATCTGCTATGCAGTTTTATTTGTCAGGATAAAGGGCTACTTGTTACAGCAGTAAACCTTAAGAATTTTATAGCTAAATTAGCAACATACTGAAATCAAATACATCTCAGTTGCCCATTCACAGTACACTCAAATTAAGTTGCCAGTTAAGTGTAACATTTGCTGCTCGTGGCAGATTTACAGGCTGCTCTTATTGACAAAAAGAGGTTTGGCATAACATTCTGTTGTAATTTAATTATGTATAGGGTTGCCAACCATCCAGGATTGGCCTGGAGTCTCCTGGAATTAAAGATGAATCTTTAATTATAGGTTGTCATGTGATTAAATCTCCAAGAATATGTCCAACCAAAATTGGGAACCCTAATTATGTATGCTCTAGGACAGGGGCAGAAAAACATTTTGGCCCGAGGGCTACATTGGGGTTGCAAAATTGCATGGGGGGCTGGATAGGGAAGGCTGTGCCTCCCCAAACAGTTTGGCCCACCCCTATTTGACCCCCACCCACTTCCTGCCTCCCTCAGAACCCGCAACCCAACAACGTCCCAAGACACCCCCCCAACCTAACTGCCCCCAGGACCTCCCCCCACCCCTGCAACTCATCCTGCTCCCTGTCCCCTGACTCCCCTGGCCCCTGTCCACTCCCGCTTCCTGACAGACCCCTGGAACTCCCGTGCCCTATCCAACCCGCCTCCCGTTCCCCATCCCCTGACTGCCCCCCAGAACCTCTGCCCCATCCAACCTCTCCCTGCCCCTTATCCAACTTCCCCAGCCACCGTCCCGGCACCCTGTGTATGGAGGCCATGTGGCCCGCCGGAGCTCGCAGTCCCGCCTCCTTATCATAACGCTCAAAGTGGCAGGAGCTGCAGTGCTGCCCAGGACTGGTCCAGAGTGCTGGCGCTGGCTGCACGGTGCACTGAGGCTCCGCGAGGGGGGCATGGCGGGGGAGGGGTTGGGAGCCTCCCCAACCAGGAGCTCAGGCAGGCTTGATAGGACGGTCCTGTGGGCTGGATGTGGCCCACGGGCCGTAGTTTTCCCATCTCTGCTCTAAGATGTGACCTTAGCTGTGCATCCTGTAATGTTTGCAAATGTCATATTTGATCAAACTTGCAGAACAGCATAGAAAGAAGTTTGTTTTCTGGTTGTATTGAAACTGTCTAATTTATTACATTATTTGGCAAACATGACTAACAGTAAGAGTTAAATGTAAACGAATTTTATAATATATAAAAACATGTCTGATACTTGTCATTATGCAAGCAAAGGCACCCAGTGAGCTAGTTCTTACTAGAAGGAATATTACATATGTAAATATTTTAGATTTCATTTTCAACCAACCAAAGAACAAAACACATGTTTAAAAAAAATCACCATCACCTTTAATAATGAGCTACTTGTCCAAGCTATGTCTCCCTCTCTACACTAGCCGTGTAGTGTACCAGTGCCTGCTTGCTGTGGAGCACAGAGAGAGACTGCAGTGGGGGAAAGGCTCTAATGGGGAGGGGGTGGGTTTCCCTCTGCCTTTCCTCGCTGCAGTGTGAGCCTTTGAAGCCTGTCGAAGCCTTTCCCTGCTGCCAGTGTCTTTCACTGACCTGTACTACCCACTGCAGCGTGGATGCAGCTTGCTTTTCACTGCAACATATAGCTATACGTACCCTATGCGCTGCTGCCAGTGGTCATAGCGTAAACCTAGCCACAGTGCAATGTAGTGGTTCTAGATACTATTGTGGAGTATGTCTTCCTCTCTTTTTGTACTGTTTGAATATCTGGCAAAAATATAGCCCAGGATTTAAGAATTAAAATGCTTTGGCAGCAGAGTGGAGCTATGGGGTGAAATCCTGACCCCCATTGACTTCAGTGGAATCTGGACTCATTGTGTTTGAAAGAGGCATCAGGTATTTAGAGATGGAATCTGTGAGGAAATGCAGATTTTAATAGTACTTGTTTTTTTGGATGGGATTCCAAGATTGGTTCTAATACTTTAGCTCTCGCCAAAAGATCTGCTGTACTTAACGAAACACCACTTTGCTGAGGCTTAAAAAAATTATTATATGGCCAGACCATCCATGATCAGTAGTTCTTGATACTGTTGCAATATAGGGCAATAATTCAGACAGTATACTGCATCTAAACCTGCAGATTATGTGGTATCGGACTTCTGTAACTCTTAAGCCATCTAGGTAGAGTAGATTTAGTCTGATACTATAAAATTTAAACTTAACTATACCACCTGACTGCAGCTTATGTGCTACAATTTGAGAATCACTGAAATATGGTATTTGATTTCACACCTTCTGAAGAGCCTCTCTGAAGATTAGAAAGATTTTAAATACTAATTTTAAAAACATTGTGAAAAATTCACGTAAGGCCAGGTCTACACTACCAGCTGGATTGGTGGATAGTGAGCTATCTATCGGGGATTGATTTATTGCGTCTAGTCTAGACGCAATAAATTGATCTCCAAGCCCTCTCCCCATTGACTTGGGAACTCCATCGCAGCGAGAGGCAGAAGCGGAGTTGATGGGGGAGTGGCAGCAGTCGACTTGCCGCTGTGAAGACGCCGAGGTAAGTCAACCTAAGATACTTCGACTTCATCTACATTATTCGTGTAGCTGAAGTTACCTGTCTTAGGTTGAATCTCCCCCCCCAGTGTAGGCATGGCCTTAGAATATATAGTCTACCCATGTATGTACTTCTGTTCTTGCTCTTTCTCAAGAACGTTGCCTCATCTTTAAGAGTCTCCAGCTTAAGCTGGTTTTGGTTTTTTTGAACTCTCATAAATGATGCAGCAAGCTCAGAGGTGCTAGGGCTATGAACCGCCAAGTCTAGAGGTGCAGTCCTGACAAGCCCTGGCACAGATTCAGCATTGCTCCAGCTACAAAGCACAAAAAGAGAACTGACATGCCTGATGAGGGGAGAGATTTGGAAGGGAGATACACACTCACTTCTCAGCATATTTTGTTTGAGGTAACTTTAACTGGATTTCTAATAAATGTCCTGTGTTTATAAGGTTACATGTTTGAGATTAGTCAGATGAAGGAAAAATAATAGTTTGACGTTCCATATGTTTTATTCCCAGACCCCGGGCTGAAAATGGTGTATTTTTGCGTACATGTGTTACTTAAACTCTTCAGCCAGGCTGATCCAACAAGTGACATCACCATTTAATGGCTTATGCATGCTGGTACAGCAACTGCTTTCTCAAACTGGCAGTTGCCTCTTAAGGGTCTTGTTTGTTCGTTTTCCCCCTCATCCAGTTGTTGGCCTAGGGTTGCACAGGCTGTGCTTTTCATATACACTCTGCTATGAATTTGTTAGGGAGTGGCTGAAATAACCCATGAGATTTCAACTCTTGTGGGTTATGTCCCTCACTGTACTTAGTTTGTTTTCATAGAGTTTTCCTTGGAAAAGTCCAAAATCAAACAAAAACAATGAACAAGACATTTTAAATTAATGACTATCACTTTGTAAATAACTGGACAAAGTGATGCCAATTTATTTTCTATTCATGTAAACTTATCATCTCTTGATTTTTATTACTCTTTTTGTATCCCTCTAAATAAATTAACTAGAGAAAGTCCCATGCATCACTAGAAGATGTGTGTAATCAAAAGAGTTGTTACTGAGCTCATTAAAATCTTCTATAAGAGAAAAGATTGCTTCTGCTATGTTTAAAACTTCAGTTAATCCATTTTGTATCTTTTCCTGGGGGGAGGGTCGGAAATAGACATGCCCTTCTAAACAATACTGAAAAGATCATGGAGAAAAGAAGGAATACCTCTCCCAAATTTGTACTTATATTATTTCCCTTTTCTGAATCTCATTTCTATAATAGTAAGGAGGGGTTAGCAGCAACAAGATAACATATTAATCTGTTGTAAAATCATTTACAAATATGTAGGGAAGGTTTGACTTCTGAGTCTTCTCTCACAAGTGAAGTCAGAGATCGCTCAGTTTGGTTTATTGGCCACTACCTTCTTTTCATTCATGTATCTCAATGAGACCAACTTCTGCCTTAATGCTGGCTGTAGGTTGTCAGGGGTCTAGTTTTCGACTGGAATGCCAAGTTGAAAAAGGATCCTGGCGGCTCCAGTCAACATTGCTGACTGGGCTGTTAAAAGTCTGGTCGGTGGCTCAGAAGGGCTAAGGAAGGCTCCCTGTGTGCCCAGGCTCTGCATGGCTCCCAGAAGCAGCTGATAAGTCCCATCGGCTCCTAGGTGGAAGCGCAGTCATGGCAGCTCCACGCCCCCTCACTCCCGAGCGTTGGTTCTACAGCTCCCATTGGCCAGGAAGCACAGCCAATGAGAGCTGTGGGAGTGGCACCTGTGGATGGGGGCAGCATGCAGAGTCACCTGGCTATGCCTCTGCATAGGGGCTGATGGGAAATGCCAGCCACTTCCGGGAGCCACCAGAAGTAAGCACCTCCCAGAGTCCACACCCCGAATCCCTCCCCTACTCTAAATCCCTCCCAGAGTCCGCACCTCTCAATCTCTCCCACACTCTGACCCCTTGCCCCAGCCCTGAGTCCCCTCCCGTACCCAAACTTCCTCCTACCCCCTTCTGCACTCCAAATCCCCCAGCCCCACACCAGAGCTTGCACTCCTAGTTGGAGTGCTCTGTCTCCACTCCCCACCTCCTCCCCGCACAAGAAAAAATGGATATAAATTGACCACGAACAAGTTCAGGTTGGAAATTAGATGGAGGTTTATAACCATCAGAGAGGTGAAGTTCTGGAACAGTCTCCTAATAGGCAAACAATTTAGTTTTGAGAGATGTCTGGAGAAATGTCTGAGTGTAACTGTGATGCTTGGGAGCCTTGGGGATCACTTCTAGTTTGTCTTATGTTCCTAAGAAGCTTCTGCTTCAGGGTTTCAGCTGGCCACTCCACCACAGAGTTCAGGGAAGGAATCTCTCTTCTCCCCCCCCCCCCCCGACCACCCAAACCCTTTAATCTTTGTGTGTGTGTTAATCTTTCCTCTGAAGCACCAGGAATAGCCACAGCTGGAGATGGAACATAGGATGCGGAGAGCCAGGCTATGACGTGGCATGGTGCATTCTGTCAGGTACTGGTCTCGCTGCTTCCTGCTCACGTGCTGTATGTGAAGTATGGAAGGAATTTTCCACCAGGTTAGATTAGCAGTGACCTTGAGCACTTTCACCTTCCTCTGCATTGTGTGGGTACTGGTCACTTGGGTATATCTCATTTAATGATTTCCCTGCATTGCAGGGTCTCTGGCACTGATGTAGCTTGGTCCCTCCTGTTCTCTCTCTGTGAAATATGCTAGTTTAGTCTCCATGAGTTTGTAATACTTTGGCCTAATTTTGGTTGTTGGGTTTACAGTGCGGGTGCTGGGTTGTATTACTGGCCTGTTTATGTACAGAAAGTCAGACTAGATGATCTGTTGGTCCCTGCTGGCCTTAAATTCTATTTCTCTGAGTACATATGATGGCCAATTAGGTGCAAAAATGTCTGTTCAACAAGTGCTTGATTTTTCGCAAGCACTTCCTCTGGTGCAGTGGTTCTCAACCAGGAGTGCTCAGAGGTCTTCCAGGGAGTCCATCAACTTATCTAGATATTTGCGTAGTTTTATAACAGGCTACATAAAAAGCATGAGTGAAGTGAGCACAAAGTTAAATTTCATACAGACAATAACTTTGTACCGCTCTATATACTGTACGCTGCAATGTAAGTACAATGTTTATATTCCAGTAGATTTATATGATAATGATATGGTAAAAATGAGAAATTTATGCAATTGTTCAGTAACACAAAATGTTACAGCACATATTTTGGTCTCTGATTTCATAAGCAAGTCATTTTTAAGTAAGGTGGAACTTGGGGTATGCAAGACGAATCACACCCTTGAAAGACGTACAGTAGTCTGGAAAGATTGAGAGCGGCTGCTCGGGTGGATCTGCAGTAGTGCTTACCAAGTATTGAATACTATTCTGAGAGATTTATCAACATGCTCTGTTACGCTGGTATATCAGCAAGAATGCTTGATTAAATATGTAGTGGTGGTTTATTTTGAGAAATAATATTTGAGGTGCATAAAACATTTTCTCAGGCATACCAGTTGAGGAATTACTGGCCTGTAGAACAGCACTGGAATTTAATCATACTCCTTTATATATCCAATGTTGTTTTCTTTTTTAAAAGTACAGCAGTGTGGTGTTTCCTATTTCCATAGAAAGTGGGGTTGGAGGGTGGATGAAGAAGTGGTATAAAACTTTTTTTTTTTTTTTTTTTAAGGCTGATTTTAATTCATATGAGCAGGGTATTACTAGATACCTAACACTTATAAATTGGCCAGTCTGGTTACTTAACATCCTCAACATTGCTCTAAGTTTCATATTATGGTCTCGTAGTAGCAATACCATTGTTAAGATTGTGCCAGCATTTTTAGTTTCATAGTGTCTATACCCCAGCATCTCACTCTGCCCCCCCCCTTTTTTTGTAAACATGCCTTGGGGAATTTGAACTACATTTCAGCCACTAATTAGCATGTGGGGGTTGATCTCAAATGCACATTTTGTTTTTTGTATGTGATTGATTTCCTGACAAAATATAGGAAAATCAGAACACTGGAAAAGGCTGATTTCCTTTCCAACCTGCGGGCAGTACATATTTGCTGTCTCCTGCTAACTGAGCAGTCTTATTTTGATATGAGAGAGAATCCACCCACTTCCTCCAGGTTATTTGCATACTTGGTGATTTGTCCTGTGCATTGAATGAACCAGAGTGTGTGGTTTAAAAATAGAAAAGAGGTAAATACAGGCTGTGTTATGATGCATAGACAGAGAGAAGATGAATTAAAGTTGCATGTTCATTATAGGTGCGAAGAAGAAGAAGATGATAGACCCTCCTCCAAATATTTATAATGTAAAATGACTTATTATATTCTTACTAAAGAAGGCCAAGGGAGAAAGGGATAAAAAATATAAGCAATGGATGGAATTATTCGTTGCCCATTTCATTTAGAAAATATTGTTTTTAATAATATTCCAAAGTTCATTCTTATGGGGGGGGGGGGTGTGTAGCAGGTGAAACACAGTGCACAGGAAGTGAGATTAGGCGTTTGGGTGGTAGTTGAGGGGTGTGGTCAACTCAGACAATTGAAAGGGAGAAGGAAGATAAGGATATTGTAGTCTGGAAGGTGGAGATAAGGGTTTTTTTAAGGATAATATTTGGAGGAATAAATGATGAGACTAGAAATTTGAAAAGAGGAACGGGGAGTGAATGTTTGGAGAGGGGGAGGTATTTACAGCCTTGTCTATGTTGAAGGGGATTGGGGAGAGGATGGGTCTGAGGTATCGTGTGAGTTGGTGTTCTGCCTCCCCAGGGTTGCTGGTAAAATTACTCCACTGGACTCTTATGCCTTTGGGACCATTTGGCATGAGAAATGGGGAAAGTATCCTTCCAGTCAATGTTCCCTTTAATTTTTGACAGGCTGTGTGCGCAAAAAACTCTTCTGTGCACATTTTTGTGCGCACGGTGTTTTGCCGTGTGTGCAGTATTTAGGATCTGTGTGCGCGTGCACGCGTGCACACATGCACACAGCTTAGAGAGAACAGGGCTTCCAGTGCCTGTTAAATGGGTTATAATACTTAGAACATTTGCTAATAAAGTAAAGAGTCTCTCTTTGAGTGTTCGCACATATTCATTCCAATGTAAGTGTGTGCACGCTCCTGAGCGCAGTTGCTGGAATTTTTCCATGTAGTGATATCCATTGGGTCAGCTCCAGCACTCTCTGGTGCTGCTCACTCATAGCATCATTACAAAGGGCCCTGTCAAGCCTGCACTCCTTCAGTTTCTTCTTATCACCTGTGACGGTTCTTGAAACCTCTCATTGCTCAGGCAATTCCTCCCAGTGGTTTCCTTCTCCTCTTTAGTGTCTATCGTTACCATAGTTCAGTTAGTCAGTAGTTAGTTTTTAATAGTCCAATAGTTTGGATGCCTCTGCACTTATTTGGCAAGGTTTGTCCACTCCCCGGTGCCAGAACATGCCTTGGTCATCAGAAGTGTATCAGCCTTTTGAGCCACATGGTATCATACACATATGCAGTGCAATACAGAAGACTGGGTGTCAGGCTTCTCCAGGCCTGGTTGGACACGGTATATGCACGGTGTCGACATCATCTGGACTTGGTGCTCACCATCCCCAGTTCAAGTCCTCGATTCACTGACATGATGATTGAACCAACACATGGTCTGTGTGGCAATGCCTTTTTTGCAGCCCCAACGCTCAATATCTCTGGTCTCCAATGTGGCGGTGCTGGGCTGGGGAGCCCACCTAGGGCCAAGTGTGCAGGGGCACAGCATGGGGAACGGTCTGGGGAGCAGAGTGGGCGACTATGATGGTGGGAAGACTTCGGACGCCGATGAAGGGGATGAACTGTGGTGAGGAGACCAAGGCAGTGCTGATCCCCCACAGTGCCGGTGATCAGCGCCGCAGAGAAGTCTGAGCAGAGGCTATGCAAGGGGGTTTTCCCCTAGAGGATGGCAGTGGTCTGAGATAATGTGGGTCCAAGCATTGAGGAAGTGGGAGGGTTGGTTGGAAAACAAAAGGGTAACCGGCTCCAGTACTGAGGGGGTTGAAATGTACTTGAGTGTCTCGTCAAAACGAGTGCTTTGAGCTCCCTGAATGTCTAAGGTTAGATGACACTGGCCCTGTTTAGGAGACCAGAGGAGAGGAGGTCTACATTTGAACCCCTTCTTCTTCCTCCTTCAGAGGTCTTGTGTGGCTGGCTCAGCAAAATAACAGCCAGTCTTTTGGGACCTGTGATGTTTTTTGGGTACTGCTCAGGCATTATAGTTCGAGAGATTTCAGGGTTACCTTGGAATCTTTAAGCCCATGGAGTTTTGTGTCAGTTGGCTCAGAAAAGTGAGGACTCTTCAAATGGGAGATCTTGGAGGGTTTGCTATACCTCCTGGAGAAACTCTGAGGACTGCAACCACAAGCTTTTGTGCATGGTTACAGCTGTGGCCATCAATCTAACCATGGAATTGGCAGCATCCAGGGCTGCCTGTAAGGAGGCCCTCGCTATTGTTTTCCCTTCTTCAGTCAATGAAGAGAACTCCTGTCTGGCCTCCTGGGGGGACAAGTCCTTAAATTTTTGCATCGACTACAACATATTAAAATCATAGCAGCCAAGCAAAACTTGTTGGTTCGCTATGTAGAGCTGTAGGCCTTCCCGTCAAACAGATTTATATTCTTTGGTTCTTTCACCTTGGGTAGTGTGCCTATTTGACCTGGTTAATCCCTTTTCATTGATGGCTGCCACAACCAGGGTACTCTGGAGTGGGTGCAAATAAAAGAAACTCGGACCCTTTGACTGGTCCAAAGTATTTCCACTCTGTCCATGTTGCCATAGGAGGAGCTAGCAATATGCTTGCTATTGCACCTCTCCTGAAAAGTGGCCTTCTTAGTGGCCATCACTTTGACCAGAAGGGTTTTGGAGATCCAGGCCTTCACATCGGAACCCCTATATACAATCTTCTTCAAGGGTAAGGAACAACTGCGTCCACATCCGACTTTCTTCCCAAAGGTGGTCTCACAATTCCACTGCAGTCAAGCAATCTTTCTGCCAGTATTTTACCCAAAACTGCATGTGAACAGAACAGCAGCACCTACACTCCTTGGATGTTAGATGGGCTTTAGCTTTCTACTAAGCTGTTCTGTAGATAGACTCAGTTGTTCAGAGCGATAACAGAGAGAATGAAAGGCCTTCCCATCTTTGTTCAGAAGATCTTGTCTTGGATTATTTTATGTATGGCATCTTGCCTCTGGCTAACCTGACTGCTTGTTCCACAAGATCACAGGCTTCTTTGACTGCTTTTCTGTTCAGGACGCTGGTCCTTGGTGCACAGGTTCTCAGCACACTGTGCCATGGCCCAAAAGGCTAGAGATGATGCCAACTTCAGCCATGCAGTCTTGCAGTCACGCTTGTTCTTGAACTCTGAGCCCACCTGTTGTGCAACTGCGTGTGAGTCACCTACATTGGAATGGACGTGTATGAACACCTGAAGAATAAAGAAGTTATTAACCTTTCTGTAATTCCTGTTCTTCAAGATGTTGCATATGTCCATTCCCAATCCCGTTGTCTGTCTCTTTTTAATGGAGTCAGCTGATAAGAAACAGAAAGGGTGTGGGGTCGGCAGGGCCACTTATACTGACACTGTGAACTTGCAGCATCAGAGGGCAATAAAGCTGACTCGTTAGGTACCAGTAAGGGAAAAAATGTCCAGCAGCTGTGCTCAGGGCATGCACACACCTACTACCTTGGAATGGATATGTGCAACACATCTCAAAGAACAACAGTTACAGAAAGGTTAGTAACTGTTTTTTTCCCCACTTAAAATGAAGTTGATAATTCAGTTAGAACATGGGCTGAGAGAAAGGGAGTGGGTAACATTCCAAAATGTTTGTACTCTTCTTGCAGGACTGAATTCCAAAATAGCTTACTCACAGACTAGCTGCAAAGCATGAGTTTCTTATTGCTTCTCAGTCTTGCAATGACAGTATATACCTGAGTCTCTTAATTTCACACTTGGCTGTACATAGATGGCAGCTATAATCTCTGCCATTACTTAGAATTTTAGGAGTTGGTTACTGACACAATTTTTCCAAACTGACTGTATTCAGTGTCGGGGGAGGGGAGGGGTGAGTGGTATCTGTTTTCTCTCAAATTGATTGGATCTATAAAAAAATGTGTAGAAATGACAGCTCAAATGCATAGGTTAGTAGGGAAGCAAATAACCTGAAGTTACATGAAATCATGATTGCACAATGGACTTAACTTGAAGCAATCAAAGGCAAAAATAGCTGTTAAGTATTTGTAGTATCATTTCATTAATATTTTAAAAACAAATGGTACAGAGGCTAATGTCCAAATTGTTCTTTCTAATGGCTTTATTAGTATAATGCAATCTTTTGTTGCAGTTAGCATCAGTTTCTATTCACCTGTTAAGGTTCATGTTTAGAAGTGCAAGCTGATATGGTTGTGTTTGTTGCATTTTGTATAGTATGCAAATGTATATGCTAGTTAGGGTATGGCCATCCCTGCTGTTGGGCCAGTATGTTCTGTCCTCTGTTTTTTTCTGGCTAGAAGCTTTACCTGATGTGTTATCATGAAGTCCTGGGATACATATTTCTGAAGTGCAGAGCTTTGCTCTGTGTGGGGGGGATTGAAGGTAAAGTGATAGAAGAGAGAAATCCTTTAAATAGAGTACACTTGAAGCTGAAATGCCAAATATGACAAGCTGTGCACCATCCACTGACATGTCATGCTTAATTTACATGTATATGCCAAATGCCAGATTTCTTAGAGCAACTAATTTTTAATTAATTTAATTAATTTTAATTAATTTTTTTATTATACAACACAGCTGGAAATCTGAGAGCCTGATAATGATCTCTTTTATACAAAGCTAATTCAATAAAATTGAATAGATTTGTTCTTCCAGATTTATATTGGTATGAGCAAGGTCAGAATCTGTCTTTGAATTTTTAATAGCCATGACAATCTTTCAATACCATTCTTTACACCCGACTCCCAGCGGTTGAACAGAGTGAGCTAGAAATTCAGCCAGTGGTGGTAGGTTAGAGACAATAAAAACAAGATAATATGAAGGATATTTAGGCCTTGTGGGAGGCCAGAGTCCCAGAGGTGCATTTGGTGTGGCTGGACATTGCTCTCCTCCCCACTAGCAACATTTTACTAAGTCTAACAAAATAGCCTGATTTTCAATTAGTGTCTGGTATACTCTGCATTTTTATTAGATTATTGTGACAGTAAATATTAGATAGTAAATGTTATGCATTAAACAATCTACAATTCTATTGAACTGGATACTTTTTTATCATCAATGTGATGCTTTAATCTTATTTAAACCATGGTGATTAGTGTGAATTTAATTACATTTTCAGCAGCTCAGCTATTGATATAATGACCAGCAGAGTGTGGAGTATTTATTTTTTTCTTTTCTTCATCCTACTGTGATATTTCATTTTCAAAAGTAAATTAAACTTCTTGTGTGGTGTAAATTTACTTGCATGCCACAGTGATACTATCATGTAGTGTAGTTAATTGGATTTCAGTTACTGAAGAGTAGTGGAGATGAAAACATAAAAGATTCAGAAAATCCTTTCAAGTAATTTTGATGATCATGTGAATCTATTTTGTGCATCTTTTCTCCAGTCAAGCCCAGATTCCATCCCATTGGCTGTGTTGCATTCTTGGAAAGATGACATGGAAGGAGTTCAGCAGTGTAGCTACTACTCTCTTACGGGTTTCCTTCCTCTTCAAGTGGATTGAGTGGTCCAGTCCCACATTCTGGTGTTGAGTCTGTGTGAGGTTATTCTGCTTCTTTGCTGTGTAGCAGCAGAATTTGTTAATCGCTTTGTTGGGTCCTAGTAATTTACTGCCACTTAAACCATAAAGGTCAGGCTGCAGTTGATACCCCAGAGTACATGGTAGTATTGGGAGTTGCATATGGTATGGGAGCTTGGTATGGGGCAGTTCAGGTTCCTGGAGCATACCGGATTCTCTTCTCCTTCAGCTCCTGAGAGAGTTCTTTCATATACTTTGAGACTTTTCTGTATTGCTGTGCACATTTTCCTAGGAATGAGACTGGGTAGCCCACTGTGCAGCTTTGATGCAATAGGACTCACTAATCCCTGTGCTGGATCACAGTAATCTGCCACTTCAAAGTGTGTATTTCATTTTGAAGTGGCAGATTATTGTATTCCAGCAGATGGATTAGTGAGTCCTATTGCATCAAAGCTGCACAGTGGACCGCCCTGTCTCATTTCTAGGAAAATCCCCAGCATTGAAGGGAAGAGTGGCCCTAGATGTTACCCTAACACTTCACCACTTTTTTCAGGTAGGTGAGGCAGGGAACAATGAAGGGGGCATAACGTGTGGGATTCTAGGGGCCATATTAGGAACGGGTTTACTTTTCTCCTTCCCAAGAGAAGAAATCAGTTAAGGAAGAAAGAAGGAGTTTGGAGGCTAGCAACTGGTCCAGGCTCTATGGGTGAGATTTTTCCCTCAGTGGAGATAAAATTGATATGGAGGGGAAATGGCAGCTGCTTATAACCTTTGTGGGTTCGGGAGCTGGGAATAATACCTCCTTCTTACAAATCTGGTATTAGCCTACTTTCACCAGAGAAGGGGATTGGATTCATCAGGCACTAGTAGAAGACTTGGTGATTGCCTCAGGCCTGGGAGTAAGATGGGCCGGATAGGCCCAGGAAATGTTGGAATGCTTTGGATTGGAATATCAAAAAGAAGGGACATGCTAACAGTCTGGAGAGACTGTGGTCTTAATTACCGCCTCCCTCCCCTTGGCTGGTGCCAGTACATGTGTTTCAGGAGATCTCTTATGGTAATAAAATTGTGACCACTTGACCTGATTGATTCCTGTCATTTGCAATAGACCTTTTCCAAAACCCAAAGGTTAGAATTTGGTCAATTACTATTTTAATTCTGAATGAAACATTTATTCTATTAAATGGATATGGTGCAGCACCAGGAAATTGGGTGAAGATCTACAGAATATAAATAGTTAAGAATTACTTAGGTAAGTTAGATGTCTTTACGTCATCAGGGACTGACAATGTATATCCTCTGGATAATGCTTAGTCCTGCTTCAGTACAGGGGGTTTGGACTATTGAAGTTCTTCCAGTTCTAGATTTCTGTGACTGTATTTGTATACAATATGTGGGGGGAGGGACTTCTTTTTTTTTGGTCAGTTAGAAGGTAGCTGCTCATTTCAGTTGCAAAAAATCACCATTAAAATAACATTATTCTACTGTTACATTTTGGATTCAGGCAAGAGGTGCTCATTTTTCGTTATATGGAAAAAACAAGTGTTCAGTTTATTTTCTGATACTATAATCATTCTTCTAAAATATTTCTTTTGCACTTGGTTATTTAAATAATGTTAAAATAGGTTTAATACAGAGACTTTTGCCCCAGTAATCAAGATTTTTAATAGATATATTTGAGGCTATTAATTATTTGAGACTAAATGAACAATTCACATTTGAATTTGCATCTGTTATAGTTGTCAGTAAAATTATAACCCTATTAAATGTGGCACCTTCTTTTGCAGTGACCCCTATGTGAAACTTTCCCTGTATGTAGCAGATGAGAACAAAGAACTTGCCTTGGTGCAGACAAAAACTATAAAAAAGGTAAGTGGAGATTCTTACTTCGCTGTGTTCTGGAAGTATTGAGAATGCTGGAGCATGCTTCTTCTCCACATGATATTACAGCATTGATTTAAAGTTTATTATCTGTGAATGTTTGTATGTATACTAGATGATGATTTTTTTTTTAAATCAAACTCTTTCAAGCCAGTGTATGCATTTGCCTGTAGCCAAGTGCAAACTGTGAACCATAAAATAAAACGACTTCATATCAAAAACTTCATTTGAGGTTTGATGTGTTGAATTGCAATGTTGCTTGCTTTTGTAAGATTTATTTAAAAATAATATTAAGCTATCATAAAACTTTCTTTGATTGGCATGCAAACAATTAATTGACTGTTAGCAGAATGGTCTTTCTGAGAGTCTTCTTTCCCAAGTCTTTCTAGATCTGTTTGAAAATGTTTGCTATGGTCATTAAAATATAGGGCAGAATTGTGAGCTACTGAAATTAATTTTGAATAATCTCTGAAGATGTTTTAAAAAATCATTTCCAAGTGGTACCAAACCGAAAGGTATTTTTTTCTTTGTTTGTTTTTAATTTCTAGCTACAGTGAAAAGTGTAAAGAGACACTATTAGACCAAAATTTTAGAGGTAACCTGCTTCCTTACAATTACAGTCGACTGGTGGCAAAAAGGGAACAAGCCATACTTTTAATAAAGATTAAAAGAAAAGTCATGCCCTAATATTCTATCCCATTTTACAATAATTATTTAAAACCTTTTTGACCTATTGTCTCTGTTGGATCATAATTTCAGTGATTTACCCCTGTCCCCACTAGGTAATTTTTCTAGTTTGACAAGACCTCCGCATTTGTAGAGTAAGAAAGGACACAAGAAAAGAAACTTTAAAACAAACAAAAACCTTCACCCTAATTTTCATGTTATCATTACAACTAAAGTGAAATTTAAAAATTGTGAGAGCCTCATCTTCAAAACAGCGCAGCACCATGTCAGCCCACGAGAAAGACACAGTGGAACAAAGAATACATTGTCTAAGCTGCAAGGGTGGTGCCAGCTTTTTTGATGCCCAAGGCGCCCTTCAGCGGCACACCTGCGGGAGGTCCACCGGTCCTGTGGTTTCGGCGGCATTTCTGCGCGCGGTTTGTCGGCCTCGGGGCTTCAGCTACCCGAAGCTGCAGGACAGGCATACCTCCTGCAGAAAGGCCGCCAAAGGACGCCTGACTGCCGCACTGATGACTGCCGCTCGGGCCACCCCCATGATTTGCTGGAGGAGCTGAGGCCAAAATGCTGCCAACGGCGGCAAAAAGCCACCCCACAAATCCTGCTGATCTAGGCGACCGCTTAGGTCGCTTAGTGCTTGCGCCGGCCCTGCTAAGCTGTCTGAAAAACAAAAGAGTCATTGGAGGCCATGATATTACAGTTCCTGTGAATATGTCTAAACTGCAATGTAAGCCCAGAGTTAGACTCAAGTTAGCAAACCTTGGGTTCCTTAATCTAAGGCTTGAGTGTTTACACTTATTTGTAAGGAATTGCTGAAGCTGGGGTCCTAACCTGGGGGTCCAGCATCTATGCTGAATTATGTGAGATAGGAGTCCAATCTATCTCAGACTACTTAGATCATCCCAAAATGTGGCCACACCAGCTCTTTGTGATACAGTGACTGTCCTGAAGACAAAATGTTGGCCTGTGGGATTGTGGAATCATTTTGGCAGGTTCCCAGAGCATGAATCCAGTGGGGCTGCGTCTGCACTACAGAGCAGTAGGGGTTGAACCCCCAGACCTGGGTCCCTGCTTGAATGAGGCTTGGACCCTCCATGCCCATGGCATTCTTGGACCCTGGGTTAGCACAATTTGTGTATTGATGGTGAGGGGGAGGAGGAGAAGGCTTGAGTCTGAGTTAAAATGCTGGCACTTCATTGCAGTGTAGATGTACCTTGTGAGTACAGGGATCTGCTTCCTTGGATCTCTTTGCAGGACCAGGATCTAAGAGCATGAACAGTGAAAAGTAAATCAGTTAAAACTGAAGGAATTGAAAAAACAAAACTCTCAGGAGTTTGCTGATTACGCTGATGTGGAAAGTATTTTTGATCTTATGTTGTCCACTTTAAAATATGTTTGGGCTCTACTATGTTTAGTTTCAGAGCCAATCCAAATCTGGTTTTAGTTTTGGTAAAAATTCTTAGTGGAAAAATCCAGCTCTACTTAGTTGCTACAGTAACAGCATAGAACATAGTACTTTGGGGGATTGTTTTTAAATACCTTTGATATTTATAACAAAATACAGACGGAGGAGGCTTTCTTTTGATAATAGAATTTTTTTATAAATAGGATTCATGTGTCATCCTGCTATCATGGAATTTTTATTTGTACAATATACACTCTTGTTCTTTTTATATCGGTGGAAAATATTTAAGCCTGGTCTGTGTGGGAAAATCTTTTTAATGCAGCCTAAGATTTGAATTTAAACAAATATACTATATGTTCTTTCCTTTATTTATATATTGTTGTTCCAGTTGAAGAGTGCCTTTGTTACAGATTAGACAAAGAGTCCTGTGGCACCTTAAAGACTAACTAAAGTATTAGAGCATAAGCTTTCGTATTAGCCCACGAAAGCTTATGCTCTAATACTTTAGTTAGTTTTTAAGGTGCCACAGGACTCTTTGTCACTTCTGCAATTACAGACTAACACAGCTACCCCTCTGATTCTTTGTTACAGATTAGTTTGTGACTTGGGATGCGATTTAAACTATGTGAAGAAAAAAAGATAATTTTCTTTTTTAATTAAAAAATCAGATATTTTATTTAAATTAAGTAATTTTTTTCCTTTTCACAAATATACCTATTTAAAATTAAATTTTAAATTGATAATTTTTCATCCATGAAAATCATTTAAATAAAAAGAAATAAGCAATACATATTTGCTGCCTATGTTTAAAAGAGAGGCAAATCACTGAACTAGTGGAAGTCACTAGTGAAGCACATGAAGTCGTAGTTTCCTGAAGTGCAAAATCAGCTTTTGACACCAATGACCAGAAACAATAAATTTACTAACCACAGATTATTATTTATTATTATTTTGTATGTTCATAGCTAGAGACCTTATTCAAGGCCAGAGTATATATATTTTTAATAATCAGTTTTAAATGCAAAACATGTTTTGGTATACTTTTTCTTATGTATTCAGAGCATTTTAAGGTAATTAATTAAAAATAAATTGTTTTTGTTCACTTTAATTGATTTCTAATTTCCATCCAGACAGAGCTTAACACAAATCATGACTAAAAACTTAATCATCTACTAAATAGAAATTGGTGAATGATGCATTTCTTAACATAATAAAAATAAGAAAATTGAATACATATAATTTATGCCATATAATTGCTTAAGTAAACATGTATAGATGTAAGCATATCTTCCTGGCTAGCAAAAAGAGTGCCACATTTAATGTAAAGGAGGCTATATTTAGTTGAAAATCAACACGTTTTAATGGTTACCAGCCAATGAGAATCAACCTATCTTTAGGAAAATAAAAAGTACAAATGCAAAATAAAATTAGTCAGTAATTTAAATCAAGGTTTCCTGTTTTCTGATTTAAGTCGTAATTAAAATAGTAGGTTTAAATTTGATTCAAATCAAAACGTTTACCCCGGTTCATATATAACTGGTAAAAGTTTCCATTGTGGGCAAGTCTCTGAAGTGGCAGAAGGCTCCTCCTCTTGTAAGCAGTGGGCTGCTGTTGAGTGTGTGCAAACATAATTTTGTAAGATATGAAGTTATTCTAATGTTGGCCACATAGGCCCTGGTACATGCGGTAAACCCCTTTCTCCATGTGGGCTGGGGTTGTTTTCAAAGTATTGTGATGTTTTGATTAGCTGGAAGGTGAGGGAAGGCAATTATTTTCTGTCTTCCCTGTAATCTACATTCAGAATACAAGTGCATGATGTTGCTGAGAAAGGAGGGAAAACCTGGTTTTGCTTATTTCTTTTTGAGTTTTGTTATTACTCCTGTTCTAATTGGTATAGCAGTTTTTTTGGTACTCGTGTTTTCTCTTGGGGGACTTCCTCCTTCTTTATTAGTATATTGTTTGTATGGCTGCTGCTGTTTTGTTGTCTCCTAGGTAGTGACTGCCAAGATCCTGTGTAGTATTTCTGTGTGCTGTACTTTTTGATTTTATGTTCTTATTTGTTTTTTGTTTCTGGGGTTATTTTTTTTTCTTTTTAGCCCCCAATTAAGCAAAGCGTGAAGTACATAATTAAATGTAGGCTCAGAAGTAGTTGAAACTGCTGAGATAAATCCTGGGGTTCAAATTAAACGTGTTTAAATGCTTTTTCTGAATCAGAACCATTCTCCCAAAATGTCCATGTTCCATTGTTCCCAATAGGTACAAAGATTATCATGGGAACTACATTCTGGCTTCTGCATTAGTGAAGGAGACCCAGATAGAGGATTTGACTCTGAAAGAAAAACTGAAAAGTAATATAGAGCAGTGTTTTTTAACAACCGGTCTCCATGGACCAGTCCCTGAGATTTCCCTGACACAGTTTTGGAAGGCAGCAAGCCTGTCCATGGTATCAAAAAGGTTGAGAAACACTGATATAGAGGGTATTTAGTGTAATATACAAAATATAATTCAATGCTTTATATAGTTACAAAGAGGAGGAAGACAAAAATATTTTTTAAAAATTTGGAATGTAGTAAACACTCCAGTAACCTTCATGTTTGACAACATGATAAGGGAGGGCAGTACAGTGTTTTGTTTAAATTTAGTTTTAAACTTCTTTTTATTGAAAAATGTAGCAGTTTACAATACAGAGTTACAAAATACCAAAACTCTGAAAAATAAATTAAATAAAAAGTTGCCTCTACAACAGATTTGATGAAAATAATCATAATATTCATCAACATACTGAGAGAGGTTCAGTGCTTTTGTAAACGTGAGAAAGGCATGAACATTCTTAATGGGGCAATTCCCACCCCATTTTGTCATAGGTGGGTTTTTGTTTTTTTTTAATTTCTCCCCTGGAACAACTTTCTCTCTCCCCAGACTCTGTTTCCTGGTACAGATAACCACCCTGCCTTTGCTAGGCAAACAGTGTACTTAGACTTCTTAAATAAGACGAGGAAGACTGTGTAGCACCTTAGAGACTAACCAGTTTATTTCAGCATAAGCTTTCATGGGCTATAGTATCTCACTTCTTAAAATTGTCACAGCTGCAGATACCAAAGATGCAAAGGTACAAATCTACAAGGCCAAGTATACTGAGCTTAGCTGACAGGGCAAAATCTGAGACTTCAAGAAAAAAGGCAATGTGTTGGTAAAGCCCAGTGTCTACATTTGAGAGGTCAAGCCATCTTTCCTGATCTCAGACTAGACACTTCAACATTCTCCACTTATATGGTGCTAGTCTGGACTTATATTCATAGCCAGAGGAACACCTAGTACCTTGCAGTTCCGCCACAAAAAATAAGGTGCAAAGGAGGCAAATGCAGGTAAGTCTCCTCTGCCCTCCCTGTCCCGAATATTTAAACAAATGTAATCTGCTTGGGTTCTGTTTTAAAAATACTTGGATTTTCTTATTCCATATCTAGGGGGGGAAAGCTTAATTTTTCATTCTTTGATTGATTTTTGATATTTGAAGAGTGGCACAGCCATGTTAATAGGTGAAGAGGAAAAGGGTAGTACATGACATTGTTTGTACAATGTTATAAGCATTTGCTTTCTAGACATGGTCTTTACTCACATTATGAAAACAAATATTGAAAAATACTTTCTTTTAAAAAGCACCAACCATCAGTTAAACTGAAAGAAGTGCTAAGATTAATGTTATTGTTCCAATAGCTACTATGATTAAATGTTTCAGTAGATCATCTTATACTGCACTCAGTATTTAAGGATAATTGCTGCTTATGGGCCCAATCCTGCCAATGTTCTTGTGGTAGCCCCATTGCCTCCAACAAGGCTAATGATTAAGGCTACGTTTTAGTCACGGGTATTTTTTAGTAAAGCAAAAAATTCATGATCTGTCCATGACTTGTACTATATACCCCTGACTGAATCTTGGGTGCTCTGGGGCAGGGCGGCCCAGTGACACTGGGGGCGCTCAGGGAGCGGCTGGGAGTGCTGACTGAGTGGCAGCGTGTGGCCCAGAACCCCCACAGCTGAGGACCCCTGCTGCTGCAGGGGAATGAGAGTGCTTTGTCCACACACTCATTATCATGTTTTTCTTATTTAGCATGTGTTCAGTTTGGGTTGAAAACCCTGAATTATGTTAATAGAATCATAGAATCTCAGGGTTGGAAGGGACCTCAGGAGGTCATCTAGTCCAACCCCCTGCCCAAAGCAGGACCAAACCCCAACTAAATCATCTCAGCCAGGGCTTTGTCAAGCCTGGCATTAAAAACCTCAAAGGAAGGAGATTCCACCAACTCCCTAGGTAACTCATTCCAGTGCTTCACCACCCTCCTAGTGAAAAGTTTTTTTCCTAAAATCCAACCTAGACTTTCCCCACTGTAACTTGAGACCAGTACTCCTTGTTCTGTTATCTGGTACCACTGAGAACAGTCTAGATCCATTCTCTTTGGAACCCCCTTTCAGGTAGTTGAAAGCAGCTATCAAATCCCCCCTCATTCTCTTCTGCAGAAGAAACAATCCCAGTTCCCTCAGTCTCTCCTCATAAGTCATGTGCTCCAGCCCCCTAATCATTTTTGTTGTCCTCCCTCCAATTTATCCACATCCTTCATGTAGTGTGGGGCCCAAAATGCCGAATAAAGGGAAATGATCATGTCCCTCGATCTGCTGGCAGTGCACCTACTTATAGAACCCAAAATGCTGTTAGCTTTCTTGGCAACAACGGCACACTGTTGACTCATATCTAGCTTCTCATTCACTGTAACCCCTAGGTCCTTTTCTGCAGAACTGCTGCCTAGCCATTCAGTCCCTAGTCTGTAGCAGTGCATGGGATTCTTCTGTCCTAAGTGCAGGACTCTGCACTTGTCCTTGTTGAGCCTCATCAGATTTCTTTTGGCCCAATCCTGTAATTTGTCTAGGTCCCTCTCTATCCTATCCCTACCCTCCAGCGTTTCTACCACTCCTCCCAGTTTAGTATCCTCTGCAAAGTTGCTGAGGGTGCAAGATTGAGTTAGAGTTCAGTACAGGAGTGTTACACCTTTATTTACCAAAAATGTCACAGAAATGGCAAAACTTGAATAGAATATAAAATTTGAGTGTTTCAATTTTTCATGTATCAGAGGGGTAGTCGTGTTAGTCTGGATCTGCAAAAGCGACAGAGTGTCCCATGGCACCTTATAGACTAACAGATGTACTGGAGCATAAGCTTTCATGGGCTAATACCCACTTCTGCATCTGACGAAGTGGGTATTAGCCCACAAAAGCTTATTCTCCAATACGTCTGTTAGTTTATAAGGTGCCACAGGACTCTATCAATTTTTCATGGGGCTTGATCAAAAATGCATTGATCAGAGAGAATAACAGCTTACAAATCTCCCTTTTTGGAATTTTTTTCCACTGGATTCTCTGGATTTCTGTATTTTAATTTTTGTAATCCTTTTCAAGAAATGGAAATCTCCCTGGGACATGCCCTTTGCCCACATGGGTGTGTGCCTGTAGAGCAGGGGTGGGCAAACTTTTTGGCCTGAGGGCCACGTCGGGTTTGCAAAACTATATGGAGGGCTGGGTAGGGAAGGACCCCCACTCCCACTTCCTGTCCCCTGACTGCCCCCTCAGAATCCCCTACCCATCTAACCCCCCCCCCCGACCTTGTCCCCTGACTGCCCCTTCCAGAGACCCCTAACCATCTCCCAGGACCCCACCCCCTACCCAACCCACCCTGCTTCCTGTCCTCTGACTGCCCCTTCCAGAGACCCCTAACAACCCTCCAGGACCCCACCCCCTATCCAACCCACCCTGTTCCCTGACTGCCCCCTCCAGAGCCCACCACACCAACGGAGCCCCCGGCTCCCTTACCATAGCTGCTCGGTGTGGCTCCAGGGGAAGTGGGGGAGTGCTGCCCGCGTGGCACGGCTCTGGGGGAGGAGGAAACGCGGAGCCCCAGCCTTCGCAGCGCTGCCCGTGTGGCGAGGCTCCGGGGAAGGGGTGGGGGCAGCCTCCCCGGCCGGGGAGCCAGACGGGATGGTCCTGCAGGCTGCATCCAGCCCACGGGCCAGAGTTTGCCCACCCTTGCTGTAGAGTATTCTATAACTCATCTGACTGAAAGCATGCACCAAGTTTAACCTATCCAAGTTTAATATGATGACAAATCTGTTGTGGCACTCACTTCAGGTGCAAAATAATAACAACAACAATGCAGAGAGAGAGAGAGAGAGTTCACTGTCTTTCATGACTGTTGTCAGTAATAAATCGTGAGAGGAAAAAGTTGCTGAATACTCCCCCCTTTGTGAATAGAATAATTATTAGGACTGTCAAGTGATTAAAAAAAATAATCATGATAAAATGTGCGATTAATCGTGCTGTTAAAAATAGAATACCATTTACATAAATATTTTTGGATGTTTTCCACATTTTTAAATACATTGATTTCAGTTACAACACAGTATACAAAATGTACAGTGCTCACTTTATTATAAATATTTTTACTGTAAAGATTAAAAAATAGTATTTTTCAATTCACTTAATACAAGTACTGTAGTGCAATCTCTTTATCATGAAAGTTGAACTTACAAATGTAGTGTTATGTGCAAAAAAAACTGCATTCAAAAATAAAACAATGTAAAACTTGAGTCTACAGGCCCACTCAGTACTACTACTTGTTCATCCAATAACTCAGATAAACAAACTTTGTTTACATTTGCAAGAGATAATGCTGCCCGCTTAGTTTACAATGTCACCTGAAAGTGAGAACAGGCATTCACATGGCACTGTTGTTGCTGGCGTTGCAAAATATTTACATGCCAGATATGCGAAAGATTCATATGTCCCTTCATGCTTCAACCACCATTCCAGAGAAGATGATGATGGGTTCTGCTCAATAACGATCCAAAGCAGTGCAGCCCAATGCATGTTCATTTTCACCATTTGAATCAGATGTTACCAGCAGATGGTTGCTTTTCTCTTTCGGTGGTTTGGGTTCTGTAGGTTCTGCATCGGAGTGTTGCTCTTTTAAGACTTCCAAAAGCTTGCTCCACAACCTGTCCCTCTCAGATTTTGGAAGGCTCTTCAGATTCTTAAATCTTGAGTTGAGTGCTGGAGCTATCTTTAGAAATCTCACATTGGTACCTTTTTTGTGTTTTTCAAATCTGCAGTGAAAGTGTTCTTAAAACAAACAACATGCTGGCTCATCATTCATGACTGGTATAACATGAAATATAGGGCAAAATGTGGGTAAAACACTGAGCAAGAGAAATACAATTCTCCCCCAAGGAGTTCAGTCACAAATTTAGTTAACACATTTTTTTTAACAAGTGTCATCAGCATGGAAGAATGTCCTCAGGAATGGTGGCCAAAGCAGGAAGGCTCATACAAATGTTTAGCATATCTGGCACGTAAATACCTTGCATTTTAATACCTTTCTGTTAGGCCTAACCTTGCGATGGCCTTTTCTATGTCATTTAAGTTGAAACTGCTTTACAGCCACTTGGCATTCAGTGATGCCAAAATGTCTCTAGCATTATTAGAGTCTTGGTCTCCTATTGGGAAATAGGGACGTTACACATTTTTGCTTCTGAACACATTGCATACACCAGGGGCTCTTTGCGTTCCTCCATTCTTCCTCCCTTCAATTTCCCTGGGTGCCACCCTCCCCACTTGCTTTATTTCAAGAACTCCTGTGATTCTCTACCCCCATTAAGCCAGGAGTTCTGCGTGCCCCATAATACCGCATCATATCAGAGGCTCATCCCCCATTCTTCATTTCTTCCTATTCTCCCCCAGACCCCACCATTTGGTTTTTTTTTTTTCTGTCTGGGGGAGAGATCATTCAGGATGTCAACATTTTAAAACTATTGGGAGAATGAGCAGAGCTGAAAGGGAGGTATTGCTATGCTGGAAGGTGTTCATGACCACCAGCAGCTGATCCTTTGATTTATAGAGAATTGGTGTATGAGGATGTCAGGAGCCCCATGTGTTCCTCTTTTTCCTTCTCCTGAGTTTCCAGTTTTCACCAAAACCATTAGGATTCTGCCCGCTGATGCTTCGAACATTCCCTGAAATTTTGGAATTGAGTGGATAAAGCATTCAAAAGCTGTTGCATTACATAGAGATAGAGAAATAAATACCATTGAGTTCAGTGCAAGACCTCACTCCCCTCTGCCAATTAGAACAAAAGCCCTCACTTTGAGTGGGATTGTTGTCCCTCACAACAATAGAAATATTGAAACAGTGACAGGTATTTTTTTTAACTTGTTTTAAAATATGACATGGTAGACTTAGGAAGCTTAAAAATGCGTATTTCCCTGGCAATAAAACAAATCACTGCAATTTTCCTTGAAATGTGCTGAGACATAGGATTGTTTAGTATGCTTCGATACTTGGTGTTGAGCCTTTGATTAAGGACAACTTATGGTCTCATAGCACAATTTTATATAGCTTTAGGTCCGTGTTTGGCTCTTTAGGGGTATTAAGTTTCTGTCCCCAATTCTGAGCTGTATGGAGCAGGGATGATCAATAATAAGGATGTAGAGAGCCTTGGGAGAGGGGCAGGGGCAAGGGGGCACGTACATGTGTGTGAGAGAAAATCATTTGACATTAAAATGAGCTGAATGGGCACTTCAGATTATTCTTTCTCAAAAACTGAATTATACAGCTTACTAATAATCTTATTGCAAATCCATTGAGCCTGATGATGATTTTATGTTTGGTTTCCTTTTAGGTTGTAAGCTAAGTGCATATTCTACTCCAGTCGTTAATACAAAATTGCGGTGCTCTACAGCCTTTATTTGGGAAACGGGGGGGAAAAGAGCCCGAAGCGATTTCAACGAAAACAAATGTTACCTTTTTGCAGTCTAGAGCTATAACTTTCTCTGGAGCATTAAACTCATCCTTGTATTTAAAATCTGGTCATTTTGCTTACTTTTGTTTATGTTATATAACATTTCATTAGGATTAGTCTTCATTATGATCTCTCTGCATAGGTTCTCAATCATTTCCTTTCTAGTGATAGAATCCTATTTATAGTTAACATCTATTTCTGGATCATCCGGCTGAAATACCCTCCCACGCTCAGTTTGCTTGGTAGATGAGTTTTAAATCATTTGATGGCAATGTTTTTATTCTTGGTGGTTGTTGCTATGAAATATTAAGGTTGCTTTTTATTGACTTTTAACAAAGATTGTCACACGCATGCACTTGTAATTGACTGCAAATACACTGACAGCCACAATAGACTTGAAGATTTTAATGATATTGTTTGCATGAAAATATTTAATTTCTTTTACAGACGCTGAATCCAAAATGGAATGAAGAATTTTATTTTAGAGTAAGTTTTTCTTTACTTGTAATAAATTGTTTAACTACAAATAGATTAGTAAAATTAAACACACCACATTGTAAAGGAGTGGGCAGAAGCTTATTCTCTTTAGTATTTTACCCTTTAAATATTTCTTACGTATTTCAAAGAAAAATCACTTGAACTGATTTAGTTATGCCTAATCAAATTCAAAGGATAGAATAAAACATAGGATATGCCATATGGTTCAATGTATGAAACGGTTGTTGCACAATTTGATAATGGCTCTTTTTATACATGCTTTGAGTTTATGTATATAGAAAATGTAATATGCTTCACTCAAACATGCATTGTTAGCATATCATGTTTGCTGTGGTATTAAACTGGTATTGTAGTGACAAATAACCAGAAATTCTTCCTAGGGCTATATGATAGCCCAGCATAACTAGATGAAAGAGAATAAGTAAGGGTTTCATGGCTAAAGATCTCAGAAGTTGAGCGAGCATGACAAAAAGTAGTGAAGTGCAAACACAGAAAAGAAGAATTGAAAGAACAATTTTTGGCAAGTAGCATAAAAGCAAAGAGAAAATGTATTTTATTCTTGTAACTTTTTAAACTTGTGTCAAATCGTGTTAAAAATATTAATAGAACTGCACTTAACATCTAGTGCTTTTCTGTTATAAGTAGTAGTTGACATTTTCATCATAAAATGTTAAATGTTCACAAAATGTGAAATCATAGGCTCAATAATAAATACCCAGAATTAAATTTAATGTATTTATGGAATATAAATAGCTAGAGTGAAAAAATCTTTGATTTTCAGTTATTACAAAGAGTTTTAAAGAGCAGTTAGCTTCTGTTCAGTAGTAGTTTTTACAAGAATATAGTTTAGGTAAAATTTCAACAGTTTAAATTTGATCTTGAGAACAGTTGTTTGAGAACAGGGAAAGGCATTATGGATTGTTAAAATGGTAGTATCCTGTCAAAATGCATTTTAGCTGTTGACCATAGTGCAAATTTGGTCATTTACAACAGAATATTTGTTAATATCTAATTTGGGGAAATAATAAATGCTTTAAAATGTCAATTCCATTAAAATAGCTTTTTACAGGGTGACATTTAATAGATTTTTATCTCTAAAACAATCTCCCCAGAGATAGCTCTTTTGATTCCTGTAATATACTACAGAAGGCATGTAAATCTGTTTCTTTGAGTAATGCAGAATCTCTAGGAATTGTCTTGGCACTAAACTCAGTATGACTGGCCTCAGCTTTTTCCATTTTGGTCACAACAAAATTTAATATATGCAAGCTTCTCATTAGTAGAATGTTCATCTGGCTATGTTACACTTTCATATATTCAGTTTAACATTTCTGATTCTTGGGATTTCCCATTAAAGGCTACAAGAAAAATGTCTTAGAAGCAAGCAGCAAATCAAAATGTTTATACATTGTCAGAACTAGGTGTTACCAATTTCATCATTAGTATTTATTCCCAGTTATCCTACTTTACTAAACATAATTTTGAGTATGCATCAGTAATTTGGTTCCAATTACCAAAAAACCAAAGCATTTAAAGCCCAGGAAATACTGTGTTACAAATAAACTTAAAAGGAATCCAAACGTCAAGGCACCCAAACAACCTTAACTCTGTCCCTGTAGTGATGTGCTGGAGGGGAAGAAGAAATCTTTGGCTCTATCTTCTCTAACAAAAAACAGTAAACTAGGAGAGGTCAACATTATCCTTCCCTTTGCTGCACTGTGACTGACCTCTCCTAGTTTAACTTATGGTATCTTGTCTCTGCTATGTATTTGCTGCGGTCCCTTGGAGACACAGCACCGAAGTTTTCAACACAAAGTAAATTAGATGAGGTCAGTCACAGAGAGGTGGTGGGAGGAAAGTGTTGACCTTGCCTAGTTTGCATTATTGTAAACACTGCAAGTGCCTTGTCTCCACTTAAGATTTTACAATGAGATAACTATCACCTCTTAGTTAACTCACTGCCAATAAAACAACAACAACTTTGAGGCAGCAAAGACAAAGCCTTAGGGCAGGTCTATACTACTATTTAGGTTGATCTAACTTGTGTTACTCAGGGCTATGAAAAAGACACTCTCCACGGCCATGGAAGTTACAATGACCTAAGTGCTGTCTGCAGCGGTGCTGTCAACAGGAAATGCTCTCCCACCTACATAGTTTCTTCCATCTCTCGTGGAAGTGGAGTAATTTTGCTGACGGGAGAGTGCTATCAGCATAGAGCGTCTTCACTGGATAGCGGCACAGCTGCGTCAATGTAGCGCTTCTAGCATAGGCCTGCCCTAAAATAACCTTCTTTCATCTCTAGCAGTTCCATCTCATTAATATCTATAACCACTAGCATGATTTACTCTTAGTCATGAACTGGCTAGGTTAAATTTCAGCCTTTGTGTAGGTACGTGCTATCCCCAGAAAAAGATGTTGTACTCTTGACTCTCTGCTGTTTCAGACCTGATTCAGCACTAACTCAGATTTGTTTCCACGCTGGTCAGGTGGAAAGCAGCGCATTTTTATACACATTGCTGAGTTGCAGAGCAGCTTGGAAGGCACAGAGCTCATGCAATTGAGTGTTCCTGCTTTGATATGGTTGTGCATTCAGGATTTGCAGAAATATTATGCTACACATATTTGTATTCATGGTTTTCACTGATGTTTTTCGTGATCACTTTATACTTCCTCCTGGAATGAAAATACAGTCAGATCATGAGAACTCTTGTTACTTAGAGCGTGTAAATAGAACCTTGCCGCACTATAAAAACTCATGAAAATCCTACCCAGAAATACACATACTAGTACTTGTGTGCTCTCCCATATTTGATGGATCACAGTTCCTTGCGTTAGTTCAATTTGCGGGATTTCCTTCTGTCTAGAAACCCACATAAGTGTCTGCCTGTTACAGAAGATCTTCTCTATGTTGCCTCAAATAGAGGATTGGGCTTAGCCACCTGTCTTACAAAAGCTTTCCTGAAAGATGTACTAACCTGGATTAACTACCATAGAAACTTGTCCTTATTCATTGGTGGCCTCATTGTTTTGAGGGGATCGATGTAGTTCAACGTCCGTCCATGGAAACTACGTCCTGGAGATGTGCTCATTTCTCGGCTAGTTTTAGAGAAGTTTGCACAGGGTATGCCTTCTCACCTCCTCAACAGTATTTCTGAAGTGGCATATGTGGTTAAATGGGCTAGGAACAGTGACTGACTGGATCTGGGCAGAGATTGAAAAATCGAGGAATTGCATAATTCTGAATCCATAACAAAGGGGAATATCCTTTAAAAATGATATTTTCTGCATCACACTTGAGCTATGAAGTTGCAGTACCCAAAAAGACCCTATAACTCCATGTGATGTCCATAAAATGTCTCTGCTTCTTTGAAGCTTTCTCAAGGAACAGGGATGTAGTATACTGGGTGCTGTACTAATAACTGTAAGTAAAATATAATATTGAAAAAGATGCGATTCTCCTGTAATCTGATGACTCCTGGAGCTGGGACTTTAAGAACAACACCAAATATTGTGAGACTTGTGATAAAATCACAGGGATTAGCAACAGTGGCATAGAGACATCTGGGATGAGTTCACTATAAATATTTAATCTGTTCCTGTGAAGTTAGTGACCTCCCATTGACTTTGGAGGACAGCAGGATTGTACTCTGAAGAGGTTAAACCCCAATATTACTGAGTAAATGGGGTGTCCCTTTACAAGACTATAAAAAGGAGAGACTGAGTAGCATGGAATACTAAAGTGGAGTTAGTCACAGGATGACCAGATGTCACGATTTTTATAGGGACAATCCCAATTTTTGGGTCTTATATAGTCTCCTATTCCCCCCCTGCCCCCCAGTCATTTCTAGTTCTACGTTTAGGACTTAAATGTGTATTTACACACTAGGTATAGTTAGAGATGTGTACAAGGCCTGTCAGCCCTATTCCTAGTACCTTGGATTAGTCATTTAGCCAATTATTGTACTCGTGAATGGTTTATGTCATAAAGATAACACACTATATTTTTTTTATAGGTAAACCCAACTAATCATAGACTGCTGTTTGAAGTGTTTGATGAAAACAGACTGGTGAGTGTACTACTCTATTCCCCTTTGTGTGTGTGTTACTAATCACACAACTAAACATGGAAGCTCCTGATTCTTAGTTCCTGGAAATTTGGCATATTTTAAATTAAAGTTTATTTTCTTTCAGTGATGTAAATATGAACACTAAGGAAAGGAAAGTGAAGTATATAAAGCAGGAAATTTGGCTATTTTACTAGCTGAACACTCATAACACTCATCTTGAACTAACGTTGTCTTATGGAGTGGAGACATTTAAGGAAGGCATAATGCAATTACTTACTTTTTAAAATATTCTTCGGTATTTTTGATGAGATTAAATAGATGTCTAGGCAAAAATCTCTAAGGTCTGATTTTGGATATGGCTTTGATAATCACAATTTATAAATGTACTTTTAGGAAATTTTAAAAAGCAGTATCAGTGGAATAGCATACTGTGTGACCCACTAACAGCATATTTATTAACACTTTTATAACAGAGGATGTGGTGATATAGCACAAAATATTCAGTTCCTTCAGATTAGATAAGTACAGTATGTCTCTACCAAACTCGCTTGCTATACTGGGGGGAAAAATGCTTGTTAAGAAGAGTGTTGTTTGTTTTTTTTTTAAATTAACTCTTCTTTCAGCTCCCTCAAAGCAAATATTAACCTAATGCAAGGAAAAAGATATAAGCTCTGTGTAGGTAATCTTTTTCAGGGGGAAAGTCTTAGTGCGCTACTCATTTAATGTTGTATGGAAGTACAGTAACAAACCCATGACATGGTGACAACATATATGAAGACTCTGTGGTGATTAGTGTACTGAGAGGCATTTAATGAGGGTTGAAACTGGAATAATCTGTTTCACAAACTTAGGTCTCTACCATTTGAACTAGTGGAGAATCTCGATTAACACTTGCTGGTTTTAGGCTTCTTATCCCCTTTGCAGGCCAGCCGGCAGAATGGAATAATATCAGAAAACTTGAACAAGTTTTATGTGAACCAGCAGAGGGTAGTGATGTGCACAGTCAAACCAGTATGTGACAGTATAGTGGTGGTCGTTAAAGACATTTTTCAACCATTACCACACAGGGATATCTGAGAGGTGGCAATTTCCCTTATATCTCATGCTAGTGTGTGGTAACTTTTCACTCTTTTATTTTGAGCCAATGTATATATTAAAAAAAGAGCACTTATGGTTAAATATGTATTAGGATTCCAGACTTTATGTGCCTAGAATGAGGGAGTATTGAATTGAGTACTCTAAGATTAATTTCTGTAGCATGAGTATATTTTTAGGATCCAAAACAGCTTGCTGTGTTTGTCTGTTTTCTGTTACAATTCATGCTGGGAATAAATACCTATTTGTGAAACTTACATATGTAAGATTTGCCCCAAGAATAATTTTCTTGCTTGTTCATCTTGTTCCTAAATCACCAGAGAGTTCGAGATTGCTGTAGGTTCACCCCAGTCCCTGCCACAACAGAGATTGTGATTGCAAATTTAGTCTTTAGTAGACAAGAGAGACTTGCTTACTTAAATAGCACAGAAACATGCTGTTATCTGAAAAGTGTATAAAAATAATACTAACACCTGTGCTCACACAAGAAAATCTACAGTGCTGTTACTGTGTAGCAAATACCCATGTTTTTCTCATGGTTGGCTCATAGTCCAATTAAAACAATAGAGGATTGTACTGGCCCTTGGCAGTTTTACTGTTTAAACCAGCTTCCATTTCTCTTATACTTGGTTGTTTTCTGTATTTGAAAACAAGCTGTTGTAAAATAGTGGCTTAAATGTCTAGCTGTAGTATTGACCCTACACCTACAAGGGTAGAGTTGTTGAAAAAACTAATTCTTTGAAGCTTTCATGGGACCAAATTGCCACTTACTGAACTGAGGTTATTTAGTTTCTCTCTCTTTGGTAGAGAAACTTTTTGTTTAAACAGATGTTGTTTCTGATTCATGTAAAAACTTCCGTGCACCTCAGCTATGACTGCCCCTTTTTAAACACTGAGATTCTGCGATGTGACAGGGCTGAATTGGGATGTTTATTTTAATTTTTGGTTGTATCCCATATGTTCTTCTTTTGAGATCTTTTGGCTCTTAGCAAACATAGCTATACTCCATGCTGGCAATCGGACTTGTGGTAATATTGCTAACTTTCTCACTGGAAGGCTGCCAGCGCTGGGCAGCGTTTCTGTACGGCGCTTAAGTCAAATCATTACAAAGCTACATGCACACCCTTCTTCAGTTTTCGCTCGTCTTTGCTGCCTGGTAAAACAGAAAAAGAAACTGTCTCCTGCCATCTTGTTCATTTCTGCAGCTATCCTTGTCTGAGAAGTCTTTGTTATATGTAAGGTTTATTTGTTGCAATTTCTAAGGGAAGAAAAGGAACTGTATGTAGGATGAGTAGGTTATGCTGTATTTATAGTGCTAATGTGAAAGTTGTGGATTTTTTCCAGAGTGACTAGTTTGTTACTTAATCTCTTAAAGAACCAGGAAAAGAATCCTGGAGTATAACCATGAACTAATATTTATTTATGTTCTACTATGGTAGCCTAATGCTGTAGTATTATGGGGTTGACAGATGAAGCCTGAATTTGTCTATTTGATTCAGTTTTGTTCTTCTCAATCTGCATTGTGAAGTCCACTTAAACTTTTAACACTTAAAGTGCTTTTGTTGCAGTTAACGTTTTTGTACAAAAGTGCTGTGTGAATGTGATGTGGCTGAGATTTATAGCAGTGCCGAGTGTGTGCTTGCTGCCTTAGTCAGCTGTGAGAGCTCTCCCGCGGGGGCAGCTCTTTTCTGATGGAAAAGGAGCAGCTGTGAAGGTGCTGTTTCAGGCTCTTGCTGGTATTAAAAACACACACACACACAACTAGCTTGCAGTGGAGAGGGGGAACCAGGTCACGTGACTCCAACCATCCTACCCTATGTCACAGTGTGTAGGAGCGCTGATTGCTCTTATCCAATCATGCCTGGAATGCTGCTTGCCACTTGGGCTATTTCTGCTATCTGTCGCTATCAGTGCTGCAGTGCTAACAGTTTGGCAGATGGGACACTTTTTCTGGGAGTTTGTCTTTGTTTTTTAACTTCTGGTGGTGTGTGAATTATTGCTGTTCTCCCTCTCTCCCTTTCTTCTCTTTGTTAAACCATGGCCCATCGGCTGCGGTTTCATTTTGGCTCTGGACGAAGCAACACAGCCCCTGAATCTGAGATCCTAGACCAAGAGAGAGAAGATGACTTTTTCATGGCATTCCACACTTTGCCAAGAAGAAACAGTCCTCATCCTTTCTCCCGACATGGAGCGGATTATGGTGGCGGTGATTTGCAAGAAGTGGGCTCCTTAAAAAGAAGCACATCTATGTTTATTCCTCAGCTGCTGAACAATATCGATGTGCGTCCAACAAGGAGCTCATCTATGCAGATCTCTCTTCAGCGCAAAGCTGTGAACGGCTGTGCTGATGAGTGTGGAGCCCCAGAGTCTCCTGAGGAGACTCTTCCATGTAAATTCTCAGACTTCAGGGAGCATTACATGTGCCCAGTTGACAGCCATTCTTTTTCTCCAAGCAGTCCACAAGTAACCCCAGAGAATTCTCCACCCAGGATCCCTGAAGAGATTGGGCAACCGCTTAATGGAGCTGTTTCCTGTAATCACAGAATATTTTGTACAATTCCTTCCAATAACCAGAGTGATGATGTTGCAACTACTGCCCAAGAAGATGAAGCAAGTGAAGCAGCTTCAGTGTTAAACATAAGTGGTGTAAGAATTCAGCATCGTGCTTCAAGCGCAGACATGCATCAGGTTATGTTATTGCCCTTTGGTTCTGAGGTTCAGAATACTGCCCTTGCCGCTGAACCTAGACGCTGGTCTTTGCAGCATCTGCCAGATATGTCGGCAAATTCAGGGAAAAAGTTATTTGTTTTCCAGTTGCAGCAATCACAGGCAAGTGATACAGGTACGGGAAGTGACTATAATTTTGGTTTTACTGGAACAAAAGGGAATAGATTGGTCAGGTATCCTCGCATACGGTTGGAAAGGAGTACTTCCTACCCTGTCCAGCCGCAACCAGAACGAATTAGCCCTGTAGAAGACCAAGGGAATTCAGAACTTCATGGAAATAGCAGAAATGGGTCAGAAATATCTAGAAGCAATTCGGTAGAAAGGATTCCTCAAGGGCAGGGATGCTTGTTTAAAATCAGACCAGATCAAAACACAAGGCAGCAACACTTCAGAATTCTTGTAACCCGTGGTACTGAAGAACAAAATCAAGTTCCTGATGAAGACAGCCCTGATATCTCTGGGCCTACAGTGACCAGTGTCACGGTAAGTAACATGCTAAAAATGCTTCCTCTTGTGTTTTAGCAAAATGTAAACGGCAACATAGAAAAGGTTATGAATTTTAGGTAACTAAAGAACTTTACTCATTACTCATTGGTAAGATCTACGTTTCTCTGGAACAATCTGTAAAGCATCCCTAACTCTAACCTAAAATAGTTTTGCTTCCAGTTATGATTACATCCAGTGCAATGCTTTCTCGGAGTCCTAATGTCTCACATGTTTAACTCAGTGTTACGTCAGCTGAAGAGTTTTAAAAAATTGGAAAGCCCAGGTGTCACTATTTGCTTTTATTTCTCTATTAGTTTGCAAAGTCCTTGCTGTACAAAGAACTACATTTTTGAAACAAATGCTTCAGTGCTTTCCATATTATTTTAAAATATATGAAAAAATGAAATTGAAATATGCTAGCAATTTAGGACTTTGTGAGGACAGAAATCAATTTTGTTTTCTCAGTACCAAGCAGTGAGAATTGTTTTATTTCAAGGAATGCTTTTGCTCTTGACCATCTTTAAAATAAAAACTGTTCACATTATCCTTTCAGTGTCATATGACGTGATCAAACTACTGTAAATGCAACGTAGGCATAATTTATTACAATATACGGTAAGATAGCTTTGGTGTAGAAGATAATATAAAATCTTAGAAGGCCTATTTCTCATATCATATGAGCGAGAGAGAGAAAGTTCTATAATGTTTTTTGAAACATACTTTATAGCCCCATACGTGGGTAAAACTTACGGGGGCATGGGGAGTCATTTGCTTGAATTGCTTTGCAGTGCAATTTAACACTGCCCACTTGAGTTTCTAAGCTCAATGATGCTGTATATAGAATAGTAAGTACCCTATCTCCAGCTGTGAAAACAGACTCACAAGATCTGCTTTTGGCCTTTACTGCTTGTGTGTGTTCTCATTCTCTCGTGCTCTCTTTCAGTGAAATGTAGTACAGAAAGACAGCTGCTAACTACAGCAAGACCATATGATGACTCTGCATCTTTCATACCAAAACTAATAGTGTGAAAGTTATTCCAAGATAACTTTCTTTTTAGCACATCAGTATATGTTTTTAACACATGGACACCAATGACTAGCCCTCACAGCCTTTGTGGGGAGAATTCTTCTCTTCTCCTATATACCATATCACACCTTTTCTGTATAAATTGCTAAATGTGTTTGCTGTCAGCCTATGAATATTTTACATTCGAAGTATTTCTGCTGAAAATATCTCTAGTTCTTCTTTTGTTTGGATTTTACTATCACACTCGACAATATGTTAAAAGATTTCTTCTTTCATTTAAAACATTTTTATTTTGAGACGTTTTGATCTTGTTTACATTAGAGCTAGGCCTTGAAGTGTAAACTTCTTATCGGGACACAGATTTTCCTGAAGATTTGAGGATGTTTGAATCCTGGATTTTGGAAGAATTGGAGCCAGCTGTGAAGTTTTACTCCAGTTTTAACTTTTCCAAAGTTCGAGATTATTTACATCCAGGGTTTTGATTCTTCTCTTCTCTTCTCTTCTCTTCTCTTCTCTTCTCTTCTCTTCTCTTCTCTTCTCTTCTCTTCTCCAAGTACAGCTGATATTCTTTAGACACCCTCATCCAACATCCAGTGGGTTGCACACAGCTCTTCATCTTAAACCATTACTTCATATCCCCAAAGTCCTATGTCTGAATTGCCATTTTCCACTCATTATCCCTGGTTCGTTTCTAGCACTGTAAATATTATATAAATGCTTCAATAAATCAGACAGTGGAAGACAATTCGGACACAATCAGATTTGTGTAACTTCCCAAAAGGTTGTTCATCTCCCTGCAACAGTTTAACAGTTCAACCCTTCAACAATCCCCATCTCCGTTAGGAGAAAGGAATCCCTGAAATCTCTCCTGATCTTGGCCTCCATTATAACAGTAAATTTATGTTTTGGGGTATAAATTTATAGATTTTTATAAACCAGTTATGCTGTTTGTTATTGAGGGAACCCACTGCAATCAGGTTTAGCCCCACATAAAGTTATATAGTTGTGTACCTTTGCAGTTGCAAGGGATTCAGTCTAAACAGGATTTAAATCTTCATTGCAAATAGGTTTCCTTAATTATGACTTTTAAAAGATATAGCCTACTTTCTTGACATTATTTCTAGTGAGTCCAGAAATGTTCTGGGTGGAGGCAGTTTAGTAGGCACATTTACTAGGTGGAGGAAAGCTAGACATTGAAAACAGCTTAAGGATGAAAGGTTTTCTTTAGTCTACACACATGATGATGAGAAATTGTATGCAGAAATTATTGTTCCATTAAACTAGGGAAAAAAGTTTTTCCTGTTAAAGCTCTTAGAGTAAAATAATTTCTAGACTCTTCCAGTTACGCTAGTTTGTGTGTATTTGACTGGTCTAGCCCTGGATTGTAGACAGCAGCTGCTATAGCCTTATTTATCTTGAGTGAAAACATTCATGCGGGCGTCTGCAGTCCTACTGCTACCAAGTGTTTATGATCTTTCAAATATCTTCTGTTTTAATCAGAAGTGGTTTTGGGCAGGCGGGATGTATTTCATTGAGTTGCTGTGAAATATTAGGTAAAATAAGAACATATGACCAACTTCACAAAAATTTATTGGAAGTTTAAGTAGATTCTTTGCGTTACTCTATTTTATATGCAGTATGAAAGTTCTCATGCTGTGTGTGTCTGCATATTAAAAACAGTAGTTATTCTGTCTATTGATATGTTCATGTTTATATTGGGTTTTTGTGTATGTATGCTAGAACTACTGTGATAACTGAACATAAAAAAAATCCCATGTAAGGGGCAGCTGGTGTTGGAGAATATCTGAGTTTTCCAGTGGGCATTTGCTAAGACCAAAAATGCAAAGTATCTTGACAAGTAAAATATTCCAGTATTATTGAGAAGGAAGACCTAACACCTCCAAAGTTTTGGATTGAAGTCCTGCAGTTGTCACGACTGAACTTTCATTCTTTTTCTTCCTTCCTCAAGAATATCTTTCTAATCAGATCCAGTATTTGCTAAATCCTACTGAAAATTGTCTAAATTTAGCTGTGGGAAAATTATGAGCTTGGGACACTCTTTAGGTAGCTTTTGTAATGGATTTTTTTTTAAAAAAAGACCCACTTTTAAAAATCTAAATTTCTACAAGTTTCTGATACAACCAGGGTCTTTATCTGCTTATGTTTATATACGTATATCTGTACTATAGAAGCAAAAGTTTGTTACCACATACTTACATGGTGCTATCCTGTTCCTATTGACATCAGTGGCAAAAACCACATTAACTTCAGAGAAAACACGACTAAGCTGAAAATATGTGCTACTATACAATCTTGCTTCCTCCTTGATGGCTTTCTCGGTGGCATATATGAAAAAAATAAAACTTCGTAAATGGATATTTTGGGAAAGAGATGAACTATATTTTCTACTACATATTAAAAAATGTGGTTGACTCTTGCCTGTAATTTCTGTGTATTAGAAAATCCTAATTAGTATTTAAAATTAATATTTTTAAGAGTACCTGTTTCCAGTGTACTAATTAACCATTAATGAAAACATAAGAAATACTAGAAATAAATTGATCATACTATCTAGTTCATTGTAAAAATTTCTGCTCTTTTCCGATAACTGCATCAGAATACACTCGTATGGTATGTCTACACTGTAATCTTAGCCTATGTCTCCCATATATGTTTTTGCTCAAACCCCATTACCATCCCCATGCACAACCCTCGAGCAAGGTTTATTTGCACTTTGAAGCTGCGTTTGCTTGCACAGAATTAAAACCTGAGTTGTGCTTTTTCTCTGGCTGGAACTGTTTTGCTGTGAGGGTATAGGCAAACACCAAATCACTCAAATACTAATAGTTTTCAATTGCCTTCCTGCTATTCAGATTCTCCCACAACTGACAGAATTGACTAGAAAAGAATGTGAGAACAGCTCAGCACCCAGAACCTCAGGGTAGCCCACCCAGAGAGAGACAGACAAATGCAGAAAAGGGAAGGCACAGTAGCATGGGTAGGGCTTCGCTGTGTCGGTGCTCACACTTGGGCTTGGCTAACATGAGTATGCAGACCCTGGGTGTCAATGACCTGGGCTAACTGTGTGGTGTCCCTGCCCTTATGCCTCTGCCTTTCTCCATTGTTTGTTTTCAGAAGATGGGAACATAGACAAGTAATGTTCAATCTGCAGGCTCCTTCTTGCAACCTATTTAATTTATTTGTATATGTTTTATGCCTGGAGTATATTGAGCTGCACTCTCTTTGAGGTCTCCTACCCACTTAAAATATTAAAACAGAAGCATTTTAAGCGTTGTTTATTGGAGCCAAGTAACTGTAAATACTCAGAAAGATACTGGAATAAATTATTAATCAGGTTCAAACCTGGAGCATAATAGGAACAAGTTATAGCCAATATGGATTTGTGGAAAATAATTGTACCAGAACCATCCTCCTTTGACAGAATAACCAGACTAGTGGGGTGGGGTGGGGATAGAGCAGAAGTTGATGTGTTTTATCTGGACTTTAGTAGGGTATTCGGTATAGTCCCACATTACATTCTCATAAGCAAATTAGGGAAATATGATCTAAATAAAACTACTGTAAGGTGAGTGGACAACTGGTTGAAAGACCGTATGTCAGTAGTTTGCTCTCAGACTGGGAGGACATAACTAACACAGTCACTGGGGCCTGGGATTATTCAGTATTTTCATTAACACTGTGGATAATGGATTGCAGAGCATGCTTATAAAATTTTGGGATAGGACCAAGCTGGGAGGGGATCTCAAACATTATGAAGGACAGGATTAAACTTCAAAATGACCTTGAAAAATTGGAGAATTGGTCTGAAGACAAACACGAAGGACAAATCAAATGCACAGCTACAAAATGGGGAATAACTGCCTGGGTGGGTGGTGATAGTGCTGAAAAGGATCAGGGGTTAGAGTGGATCATAAATTGAACAAGTCAATAATGTGTTGCCGTTGCAAAAAAGGCAAATGACTTTCTGAGGTATATTAACAGGAGTGTCATGTATAAGACATAGGATGTATTTGTTCCACTCTATTCGGCATGGATGAAGCCTCAGCTGCACCAGTGCTGCCAGTTTTGGCCCCCACAGCTCAAGAAAGACTTGAATAAATTGAAGAAAATTTAGAGGAAAGCAACAAAATTGATAAGAGACTTGGGAAAAATGACCTGTGAGGAAAGCTTAAAAGAACTGGGCATGTTTAGTCTAGAGAAGACTGAAGCGGGGATGTAAGTCTTCAAATAAATAAAAAGTTGTTATAAACAGGATCATCATCAGTTGTTTCTCTTGTCCACCGAGAGTAGCATAAGAAGTAATCTTAGTTTGCAGGATGAGAAATTCAGGATATATATTAGGAAATACTTTGTAACTGTGAGGACAGTTAAACACTAGAGCAGATTACCTAGGCAGCTTGTGGAATCGTTACCATTGGAGGTTTTCAAGAACAAGTTGGACAAATACCTATTAGATATGACCTAGGTTTATTTAACCCTGCCGCAGAGAGGGAAGATGGACAGCATGGCCTCTCAAGGTCCCTTCCAGCCCTGCATTTCTATGATTCTACGAAGTCAGATTTGTGCTCTTGAGACTTAAATAAAATGAGAAATTGACAACTATGGCTACAAAGTCAGTGAGAATTTTTGTTTGTTGTCTTGTTACCAGAATCCCAAGGCTTTATAGAATGGCGTTTTGAAAGATGTCTTGTGCATGTGCATTTGTAAAACAGGGGTATTGCATTCGAAATGTTTTCTTAATGTTCTTTGTCTCGCCACCTTTTTCCCAAGTCCCAGCTCTTTTGCTTTTTACATCTCTCAGAGGCAAACTTGCTTCTACTTGTTCTTACAGCATAGTTACCTTAGGTTTTATGCATTGAAGCTCATTTGGCGAATTTCTGAAGCTTCTGAGCTTTCTAAATAACAGTTGCCTGCAAGTCCCCATGGAACACCACTAATGATGGACAGTTAATCCATGTAAAAGTAAAAGATGGCATTTCTTTTAAGCTACTTGGAGAACCAGGCTATTACGCTTACACACCCACCCACACCCATCACACTGGAAGTCATTTATTTGTATTTTCTATTTTCCTGGCTACCACCTCAGGAACACACTGTCAATTCCACTACCAATTGGTGTGCTGGCAGCCACTGGTGACAGTGAAACTTGATTATACTGGTGGCTGTTTCACTAACATAGATTATAGAAGCATATCAGAGGGGTAGTTGTGTTAGTCTGGATCTGCAAAAGCAGCAAAGAGTCCCGTTGCACCTTATAGACTAACAAATGTATTGGAGTATAAGCTTTCGTGGGTGAGTACCCACTTTGTCAGATGCATCTAGAAGCATAGTAGCATCTAACTGCTGCTAATTGTTCATGTAGCGCCAGTGTCACTGTGTGCTGTATATATGATTGCAAATATGTATTTGCACACAGTATTCAACAAAGTAAAGGCCATATAGCCACATGCCAGCCCTGCAGTATTCTTGGGAATGAGATCTGAGCACTTATATCCAGGAATAAACTGTAAATCTCTTGCACAGAATAGCCCTACATTTCTATAGCCAAGCCACCAAGACAATGGCATTACTTCAATCTTATTTGTCAAAAGTGTGTTGTGACTGGGATGTACTGTGTGCTAATTGATATGTAGTCTTAATTGTAAAGGGAAATAATCAATTTCACTCCCTGCAAAAGTGGGGAGTTTTGTTTTGTTACTTGTTTGGCTGGTTGTGTGTTCTTGGAGCACCATCCTTCAAGGATCCTACACTGTGCTAACTCCACACATGATCTGTTGAGAACCAGAGTGTTTTCACCTGACCAGTGTTGCTGTAAAGAAGAATGTCTATGATACGGAGGGCTGAAATGCTCCTTCCCCTCTCCTAGAAGAACAACATTTCAAAAAAGGCACAACCAGGGACTAAAAAAATGCACAACAGTTAAATAGAAAAGAAGATGTAGTATTGTAGTTGTATGCCCTAGATGTCACCTGTGTAGGCAGGTGGATTGGTCCCTCCTCTCTGTGGAAATCAGATAAGTTGCAACTAATAGCTGATCATTTTGAAATGGGTAGTGACATCTCTTTACTTGAGGTCTTCAAACCCACCCCTCAACCCAATACAACCTCACTGACTTAGCTGGAAACTGATTCACCCAGTGAGTGCTCATGAAAGAGGCAGCATTTCAATAAATAGTATCTCATGCCTTCGGTGCAGGCAACAAAAGCAAATGAGGCAAATTTCTGCAGTTGTTTCAGACTGGGGTTAAAAGGCTCAGGAGTCTCTGATGGCAAAATGCTTATCTCCTGCCATGTAATGTACTTGGTATTGCACAACATTTTTATTAAATTATAATGATATAAAATTAACATGCTCACCTTAAATAGATTTAAAAGCTGGTAGATCTGAATGTAATTTTAAATGGGGAATCATCATTGAGTGTCCATACAAATTATTTCAGTTTTAATACAGCTAAATGTATTCATTTAGGAACTAAGAAAGTAGGTCATACTTACAGGGTGGGGAGCTTTGTCCTGGGAAGCAGTTACTCTGAAAAAGACTTGGAGGTTGTGGAGGATAATCAGCTGAACATGAGTTCCCAGTGTGATGTTGGGGCCAAAAGGCCTAATGCTATCCTTGGATGCATAAATGGGAATCTTGAGTAGGAGTAGAGGCTATTTTTCCTCTGTATTTGGCAATTGTGTGACTGCTGCTGGAATACTGTGTCCAGTTTTGGTCTCCACAATTTCAAGAAGGATGTTGATAAATTTGGAGAGGATTCAGGGAATAGCCGCAAGCATGATTATAGTATTAGAAAATGTATGGTATAGTAATAGACTTAAGGAGCTTAATCCTGTTTAGTTTAACAAAGAGGGATGGTTATGGGGTGTTTTTAAATGAAGATTGGATTTTTTTCCCTAAAAAGTATGCTCCAAGAATTATTTTGGTGAATCTCTGTGACCCATGTTCTACAGAAGTTCAGACTAGATGATCACAATGGCCTTATAAATCTCTGTCCCGCATGTCCTGTTAATGTAACAGCCATTTTGTTTTGAAACCTTCTACTAAAAATTGCTGGGGATGGAAGTCAGATCCCATTAGACTGCAGAAAAGAGGATTCCTTACCTAGTAATTCCTTTCTGTAGTCTGGACCCATCAGTGCTGACATCTAACCATCAGTATGTAGGCAACACACGTCTGTGAATATTTGTGTTATGGCTTGTTGTGTTCACGTTTAATTGTTGAGATGTGTTGAGAGGAAAGAGGAGGAAGGAATGGAAATGCAGTTGGTAGTCATCTGCCTGGTCTGAAGGTGGGACTAATCTGTCTACTCTAGTAGATCAAAGCTGTAGGAAGTATTAACAGGCAAACATTTACTTGATTTGCTCTTTTGTTTTTTCTCTTTCAAGTAAATGAAGTCCTGCTTAGACTAATAAGACACAACATAAGCTTGGCATTTAAATGACTCTATTCTTGGCCTTGGCAAGTCCAACAGAGTCTATATCCTGAGATAGAGTTTAAATGCTAACCTGGTGTGATTTATTGCAGAGCATTGCAAGATAAGTTTACTGCATCTTTAAAAGCCAAATATAAATGAAAACTGGTGGTATACTCAGCCCAGTTTAACATTGTAAAGAGGTGACTTGTTTCAAGCAAGCTCACTTTACCAGTATGCTTGCTGAGATGGGAAACCCAACTTTCCCCTTAACTTCACTCTTCTTGTTGAATCCTATAGTCAGTCACCAGCCTGCTCCAGGCACCCCATGGCACTTCCTTTTCCTAGCATGCTTCATTGTCTTCAGCTGGCCCAGCTCTCCTATTTTTCAGGTATCTGAGTATAGTAAGCAATGGTCTTTTTGGTCTGGGGAGAGAATTAACTGCTTCCCTTTCAACTTCTGGAAAGAGTCTATACACACTATCAAGGAATTTGAAGAACAAATAGACAAAATGATTTAAAGACAAGTGGTGCTTCTGGGGTACTTCAGATAATTTTAATTATTTATTCATCCATCTTGTTTGTGAGTGGAAGATGAAATAGGTTAGGACCAACCCTCACTCCATTCAAATTGCACAGAAGGCAGAGATGATAGTTTTCTTTTTGTATCTATGTATGTTGCTCTTACCTGTTGTACAAGAATATAGAGATGGCTTTTTGCAAAGAAAACTAAATCCAAATCCAGAAGCATTCACAATGCCTGACGTCCCTGAAATGGGAGATTATACATGAGCAGAACTGAATAGTTTTGCTGCTTCCTTTTTAAAAACCTGTATTAAATTTTTCCAGCCTTTATAAAACAGTCCAAGGCCTTACATAGCACAAATCAGTAAATTGTCAAAATGTCAACAGAATGTATCCTGCTTTACTTCCTCCCACCAGCATATTCTTGAGTCTGAGGAGATACTCAAGTATGAAGGGGGGCAAGTCACTTTAAAGCCCAACCTGACCTCCAACAAATCCCTCTGGGTGCAGAGGACTATCTGGTACATAAACTAGGGGAGGGACCTCAAATTGGGTTGTGTGCCTCTTTTGAGGCAAGGTGCATGAGGGAGGCAACTTCACTGACTTCAGTGAGAGTCAAGGGAATATAGTACCTGGCAGGTGGTTTCTGTCTTGCAGAATCAGGCAGCAACATTCCTATAATACATTTATTAACAGCTAGATAGGTGGTGGTGGTGGGTTATTTTTTTTGTTTGTTTGTTTTTTGAGCTCCAGCACTGAAAATGCTGTCTCTGCTCTTTATCCCCAGCCCCAGAGTCTGTTCCACACTCTGATAGATGTCTCTTTTGGAAGTTGTTTTTTCCTGAAAACATAGACTTTCCTCATTAATCTGTAAAGAAACCAGAATAAAAGCTTGAATAGGAGTACTGGAAATAATATCACTTTTTATAACAATAATAAAACATTTGCTCTGCATGGAAAATTTGTAAGTTGAGTTTCAGCCCAGAGTGATCTTTTTTTGTAAAAAAACAAAACAAAACAGAGTTTATAAGGCACTTGGTTTATAATGGAAATAATGACAAAATATTAACGGTGAAGGTGCCAGTCAGAGTAACTTCAGCATAGATACATGGACAGAACATTCTAGACATCAGTACACCTATACAGTGTTCATTAATTTGTAATATCAAACTAGGGTACCCACTTGGTAAAAGGCATCAAATAATATAAAATTTAAGAAATAGTCATTTTTGGTGGCTATTTGTTTCACAAAGACTGCTCTAAAGCCAGCCGTTTATCTCGTTTTGTTTTAATTCTTTCCTGTTTATCTCTCTACAGCATGGTGTTAAATACATTCATTTTGAAATATACTGATTTTTTTCCAGTTAAGATGTATTGTAACCTCTAGATGCCTATATATAAGTAATGAAAAAAGTGTATGTTAGTGACATTGACAATATGTCAATCCATGCTCTGCAAACTGCTTAAACTCAACCCTGTGTGTGTCATATCCACAAAATCCTGAGTGAACAGAGAGGCTGGGCAACTGTGACAAGATCCTCAGGGTACAACCTAGAACTGGAGTACTGCTGTGCCCCTAAACTCTCCAGCCTGAGCTGTCTCTCACAATATTTTGCTAGTGACAAGCAGCAAACCCCTCCAGGCTCTGTTATCATTCAGCACAACCGCATATGGAGCCCCAGCCCCCCAGCCAAATTGCATGAATGCTCCCAGAGCCACTCATAAATCCCACAGAGAAAGGCACTAGCAAATCTACCAAGTCCCTAACCTTGCTTCCCAAAATTGTACCATCTTACCCTGGTCAGAAACCTAAGCAGTGTAAGTTTATTATCCAATCTCCCCCTTCCTTCCCCCTCCGCCCCCGCTCTGGAAAGCAGTGTGCCCTCTAATTTTTCCCACCCATGAGCAGAATGAATTTTATGTGCACCAATATGAAGGTGATGTGTGACACATTGCCTCCATATTGGTGCACATAACAAAATTCATGCGGAGCCGAGGGGTTCGGAGTGTGCGGGAGGGTGCTCAGGGATGGGGAGAAGGGTTGAGGTGCTGGTGGTGTGGACTCTGGAGTGGGGTGAAGGATGAGAGGCTCAGGGCTGGGTGTAGGGGGTGAGGGCTCCACCTAGGGGTGGAGCCCTCACCCCCTACATCCTCTGGGGTGGGGCTGGGCATGAAGGGTTTCAGATGCAGGAGGGTGCTCGGGCAAAGGCTGAGAGAGAGGACCTCAGCACCTGGGCTTGGGGGGTGGGGGAGAGGCGCCTCTCCCCACCGCAACAGCTCTTGGGCTGGGGCTGCAGGATAGGTGCTTCTCCTGTCTTGTCTGAGTCTGGTCTGCTCCGGCTGCACTGCGCCCGGAGCCGGGCTGTTCTGGCCATGCCGCCTGAGCAGATCCAGTTGCCCCAGCTCTGCTTGGGGCCGGCCTGGCCACACCACAGCAGAGTTGGGGATGGGAAGTTGGGGCACCAGGCTTGGTTGGGGCTGTGGGAGGGGTGCCCTGGCCATGGCAGGTCCCTGGGCGGTTTCCCTGAGAGCCTGCACGGTGCTAAATAGGCTTCTGCAGACACTTCAACCAAAACACACTGTTTTAGGCAAAATATCAAACAGATTATTAACTATAGAAAGATTTTTAAGTGATTATAAGTTGGAGGCACAAGAGGCCAGAGATGGTAACCAAAGAAAATAAAAGGTAAGTGCACAGACTAAGTCCTAGTGGGCTTACTAAGTAACAGAATTGAGCAATCCCCCTTGTGTGATCTTGTGCAACTGAGTCAGTTGAGCAGTCCCTATTGTGTGGTGCCTATGCAAGTGTCATTGAATTGTAAATATATTTTTTACAACTCCCCTGATGGTTAATGGTCTCATAACACCCACCTAGCAGTAGAGACTCTGACTTCCAACATATTTCAGTAACAACCATACACCAAAATCTCATCACATCATACATACTAATGATATACATACTTGGACAAAACAATGGGTTTCAGCAGATCATGACCTTTCATATGATATTTTACATGGGATGTTTTGTATGAAATATATCATAATTGTATGATGGGTGAATATGAGGGCTCCAGTGCGCTCTTTGAAGTAAGGAGTGCTATGGCACCATGCCCTGATTGCCAGAAACTTTAGGTCTCTTGGAACTATTGGGAGAAACTAATTCCAGAGCTGAGGACCCTGCCATCCATACATATGAGCTCTCCCTCTTGTCTCCCAATCAGAGCTGTGAACGACTTCCCACTCCTCAAATTTCAGAAACACGTATACAGTGTGTTTCTGTTAAGGAAGAGGTGCAGAGGAATTGTTTTTTATTAGGTTCATGGTGCAAGTTGATATTTTTGTATAAAAGCAGAAAATCAAATAAACTGAGTCAGGTGCATGCACACACCTATGCCCCTCTCTTATCTTTCATAGATGATTTCTCAGTTTTTATAGTGTGGCCATAATGCATAGAATGGCAGCACATCAGTCGTTTCACACACTTCAGATCCTGACAGAAGACAAACCATATGGGGATCTCCACATGTAGTAGCATTCCAGCTCTGGGGTTCATACCTGACTGGTCCTCAGTTAGTGAAACAACAGTCTCTAGCCTGTGTCCAAAGTGTTACAGGTACTGGGACCTGGCCCCCACAGCAGACCTCCTGGTCCTGCCTAGATCAGCTACTGAGTCCACAGGACTTTCTTAACTCCATTATTTATAATTCACCCTCCCCTCACCTGTGCTCCGATTGGCTCATCTCTTGGAGAGTGACTGGGTGTGACCTGCCAGTTGGATTGCCTACAATGAAAACTTCCTATACTGCTTCAGAAATGGCTACTGAGCATGTCTAGTAACTGACACACCGTATTTCTGGGCACAGTGTAAAATGCTGCAATATAAAGCTTGTGGATAATGGTAAGAGTAGGTCAGTAATCTGCAGTCAAAATTTATTCCCATACAACAACACGCAACAGGCCACAACTTACTCTGCAGTCCTGTTGGCATATGAGTGTTAGGCACACAGAAGCATGTAGCCCTAAAAAGTGATGATATAACTTTTATTAAAAAAGCAAAATACTTAAAAATCCCAGGGTAGTTATCAGAGTATAGCACTAATCCTCATTGAGATACTAATTTGTACTTTAAACCCTAACTTTTACATGCTATTAAATTTTTGTTTGAAAATATCCACCTTTCCTGATTATAGCTATGTCTTATTTTAAATTAATACCTCTTGCATAGTTCCATTGTTTGAAACTGTTTTTATTTTAGGTCCTAACCATAAAAAACTGCCTGTCGAAATAGCATATAACATAATTATATCTTTTTAAAATGATTCTGTGAAGTTAAAATGACACTTCAAACAAAAATACATTACAATTGTTTAGATTAGATATGTTTAGATGATTAGAGCTGCAGCTGTTACTTTCCACTTTTTTGGTGGTTGTTGCTGTTTTACTTTCTGCATTTTTCTCAGCTTGGACCATGAAAATTTAATTATATCAGTTTCTTCTTTGTTCACTATAACAATTGTCTGTTTCACTTCTAAGTCCCCAATGCTGTAATGCTTTTAGATTGCAAACATACAAGGGAGTACTTGTTTGAAACTTGTTTGTAGTACATTTAAAGAAAAACATCCTTGAAAACATTTAATTTCAGGTTTTGAAAAAGTGTTTAAATCTAAATTTAAAGGCAATTTTGTTGTGTTTCTCTTCAAAAGCAGACTTAGAACCTTACTACTTAATTTACACATATGGAAAGACCTCTTTTCCTGTCTCTCTGCAAAGGTTTAAAACTGTAGAGTGTAGCAGTTGCTATATTACTAACACTTCATTATTTTTAGAAACTCTATCAGAGAACACTTGCCAGTGTACTGAACTATTATAAACAAAAGTGAGCTATACTTGCCGGAAAATGAGCACAATACTTTTGGTGACGCATTAGCCATACTGTGCTGTTTATTCACAGACTAATTTACAAAATTCAATAATTCACAATGAGGGAACCCAGTCATTACTGTGAATTAGTGAAGTATGTGTTAGTTGCAAAGCCCAAATTAGCTTTTATAGTTTTTTCATGTATTTTTATGTTTTTAGTGTGATTTCATAAACTGCTGGCTTTAAGGCAGTGTAAAGCCTTTACTTGACGCAAGCTTTCTTGATGCAGGCAGCTAGTATCCCGTTTGAGATTCAGAGGGCTTTCAAGCTCTGACCATTTAATGAGACCTTTTTTGAATAATGATATTAAGTGCCGTGTTAAACTTCTTCAGAACTGAGTTACTTGTTGCATTGTTATTAGGTGCGTTGAAACTAATCCAAATGAGACACTAGACAAGTCTGTGAATTGTCATGCATAAAGAAGGAACACTTTAATTTAGAAAAGCAATGTTTCATCTAAAACCTTTTTTTTCCCCGGAGCTGTGTATTCTGTTTAAAGTGACAAATAGGGTAAATTTCAACCTCTTATGCCCATATCAATATGTGGAATGGTTGTGGTGCCTAATAAGTTCTGCCCAATGAAATGTAGTGAGCTAAATTAGTCTTGCAAATGCTTCACGTGAGAAGTCAGTTTGATTCATGGATATTTCTAGCCTAGTTTCTATTGATTTAGAAACTAATAGTCTGATTAGTCTAATCTGATTAGCTGCTAATACATTTTTGTTAGCTTGTGTTTTAACCTCTAATGCAGATAAGTGACTCCATTGTCATCATTTTTATAATGGGTGTAATTTAAACTATTACAGCAGGATTTTTCTTTCTGAAATTTTGCAAGCCAAACAACTGAAGATCTGCCCTCAGGGTTCTGTAACAGACCAGTTGTTGCTTCATGCATCTTTTCCATTTCTGTTTCCTAAATACATAATTTCAAATGGGTCAGAAATTAAGATGTTTCCAGAACCCATCTAGAGATTGCCAGGAATGGGGATAATAATCATTTTCAGGGTAAAGGGAGGACTATTGTGGTTTTCCCTGGATGCAGGGAATTTTAAGGTAGCATTGCTAGACAGGCATGTGGCATTACTTAAGGAATTCTTTGAATCTGGTAGTAGGAATTGCAAAGAAAGGATTACTAAGAGAAAAGACTGGATCAGAGATGAGAACTGGGATTTCTCTTGAAGTTGGATGAAGCAAGCTGAGATTTTGAAGCCTTTACTGGGACTCCACCTGAGGAAAATCCTGTTTGTGTGTTTTGATCTGTTAGGGGTGAGACTTGTTTTATATTCATGTGGTTTTACAATAAACCATATCACAAAAGTGTTGAAACTCCCCTTAGGTGAGCAGAAATCTTTCTTACATCAATTGATTATATATTTCAGGAAAGATCCCTTTCTACTTCCTAATATGAGCAACTGTATGAAAGGCATCTCCTACAATAGCAGGAAAATACTATTTAAAAACACCGGTGTTTTTTCTAAGGAAATTCAGTTATGTTAGCGGCAACATTCAGCAGCTAAGATTTTGAAGAATGGCTAGTAGTTGGATGCTTCAACACTTGGATGCCTCCAAATTTTTCTGACGGTGGGGGTCTGGTTCCATTACTAGGGCTCCTAGCTTCTACGGTAATACAAATTATAATGGAAGTCATTATCTGGTCTTCTCTGTTCTTCTTTGGCACTATTTAGACTAACTAAAGATGATGATGCAGGCTTTGGCTGTACAGTGACTCAGAAGAGTTAATTTGCTTGACCGCTTATACCCATCCAACCCAGTTACCTTTGTAAGGAACTGCTAGATAGTTCCCGGAGTTTTAGACCAATGCACCAGAACCGCAAAAACCTCATTTACAGGTATCAATACTAATATTTATCTACGACATTGGTTTACACTAAAAAAGTAAGTCAAAATAGCCTAAGCCCTTTTCCCATTCCTGCAATGAAGTGATGTGACATCAGTTGCTCAAAGCTTAGATCAATGTTTCTTTTTAACATCAATTATTAAGTTAAAGTTGCAAAATTAATCTTGGAAACTGAATCGTGTTATTTTTAGGAGCCTATGTGGCTGCTGCTATCTATATATATCAGTATATATATATCAGTATCTCCATTATATAATTTCTTTTCCTGCTCCTGTTATTTCTAGTTATTTACTAGAATTCACTTTTGGCCTGTTGTAAGTGTAGGATGTTCAGCATCAGTAGCTTTTAGCATTAATAAAAAGCATATCAAAACTGAGAATGGAATGTAAAGTATATTTTAAAAATGGGGGTGGAATGCAAAGTGTATTTTAAAAATACTATAACTCACATTTTGGGGCTTTTATATATTTTTGTGTGTGTGTGTCAAGCCCTAGGTATTGAACCTGAGTACTTAAGTAAGTTGGCAATTTTGAGCAGAAACATTCATGCACAGACAATCCAGGAAGTTTTTGGAGAGTGTTGGGGACAACTTCCTGGGACAAGTGCTGAAGAAACTGACTAGGGGCTGTGCTCCTCTTGACCTGCTTCTCACAAACGAGAAAGAATTGGTAGGGAAAGTTGAATGGTGGCAACCTAGGCAGCAGTCATCATGAGATGGTTGAGTTCAGGATCCTCACAAAAGGAAGAAAGGAAAGTAGCAAAATATGGACCCTGGACTTCAGAAAAGCAGACTTAGGCTCCCTTAAGGAACTGATGGGCAGGATCCCCTGGGAGGCTAATATGAAGGGGACAAGAAGTCCAGGAGAGTTGACTGTATTTTAAAGAAGCCTTATTGAGGACACAGGAACAGACCATCCCAATGTGCGGAAAGAATAGCAAATATGGCGGGTGATCAGCTTGGCTTAACAGTGAAATGTTTGGTGAACTTAAACTCAGAAAGGAAGCTTACAAGAAGTAGAAATTGGGACAGATGACTAGAGAGGAGTATAAAAATATTCCTAGACTATGCAGGGGCGTAATCAGGAAGGCCAAGGCACAGTTGAAGTTGCAGATTGAGAGAAGTGATTATTCTCTTCTATTCAGCACAAGTGAGGCCACACCTGAGTACTGTGTCCAGATTTGGTCCCCCCCCCCACTACAGAAGGGATGTTGACAGATTTGAGAAAGTCCAGCAGAGGGCAACAAAATTTATCAGGGGACTGGGGCACATGATTTATGAGGAGAGGCTGAGGGAACTGGGATTATTTAGTTTGCAAAAGAGAAGAGTGAGGGGGGATTTGATAGCAGTCTTCAACTACCTGAAGGGGATTTCCAAAGAAGATGGCGCTAGGCTGTTTTCAGTGGTGACAGGTGGCCGAAAGAGAAACAGAGGTCTCAAGTTGCAGTGGGGGGAGGTCTGGGTTGGATATTGGGAAACACTATTTCACTAGGAGGTGGTGAAGCATTGGAATCGGTTACCTATGGAGGTAGTGGAATCTCCATCCTTAGAGGTTTTTAAGGCCTGTGTTGACAAAGCCATGGCTGGGATGATAGTTTGTGTTGGTCCTGCTTTGAGCAGGAGATTGGACTAGAAAACCTCCTGAGATCTCTTCCCACCCTAATCTTCTATGATTCTATGATTGCAGCTTCTAGTTTTAGGGAGAGTATCAACCCATGTAATAGGGTTTTTTGGGTGTGTATTAAATGCAAAAAAAAAAAAAAAGTGATAATGCAGTGCTGATAGGTAAGTTTACAAGACCAAACGTAAGAACATTCCAAAAATTAGTGTTTCTTTGATAACATTGTCTCTATCATAGTGTACATCTTCTATTATATGGTGTTAGAACATGTCAGGTGTTCACTAACCAAGTTAAACATGACTTGGCATTCTTTGTAGGATGGGGCTGCTGTAGCGAACATTGTGTCACCTGGTCATGGATAAACCCAACTGGAATCATAGGTTTAATCATGATGTTCTGACATGATATTAAAGAAGATTTGTTTTTTCTACACTGACTAGTTAGTCTTGTTTAACGTGCTGTTAACACTGCTCCTCAAGGTCATGTTGTAACATAATCTAATTTTCTACAGAAGACCAGACTTATCAGAATAAAGCATTAAGCTTCATATTTAATTAGGAAGAGAGAAATGAAAAAAATACTACTTCTATACAATATGACAATATGGATGCCCCCAAAGCAACCTTAAAGTGAGATGACCTGCCTTGTGGGTATTTGAGCTGACAACCTTCATATTTCATTATACTAATTTTGGTCATTTAATTTACTAGTATTAAAAAAAATAAGATTGTATAAGAAACAAATAGAAGTTGGGGGAGGGTTTTTGAGGAATTCACTATGGAGTAAATACTATGAAATCCACCTGTGTGCACTTAATTAACAGCCTAAGCAAGTACAGTGCATCTGTGCTTAACTGTGCACCAGGACATTTAAGAACATTTCTTCTTTCTGTACTCAGACACTTTAAATTTAAATACCTTTTTTAATAAAGCACTACTATTTTTCAAACTGAGCAATCTCACTAGTCTGTAATTGTTCCTATGTCATGTTAAAAACATCGTTTTCTATATAGAGTAAGCTACAAGTCATCTTCTGTAATAAAAATCTTGGGCAGGAGTAACCTGGGCTCTCTTAATGAGAAATCAGGCTCTTTGCGTTGCATTTTGCAGGACTTGTTTACTCACTGTCGAATTATATGTGGGCCATTTAGAATACACATTTTTTTTAAAAAAATAAATAAATAGTTGAATTCTTTTGCCAGCTTCATCCAAAATGGAGCAGACATTTCAGAAAGAATGGCTTCAGTCCTGGGCAGGTGGCCTCAGTTTACACTCTTCTCCCCCACCACCCTCGGAGGGTCAGGATTTTGGCAGGCTGAGGCTTCAGTTTCCCTTCCTGGGATTGTGTAGTAATTTTTGTTGTCAGAAGGGGGTTGTGGTGCAATGAAGTTTGAGAAGTGGTGTGTGCTAGAGAGTATTTTTCACATCTATTGTGGCCAGTGCTTGATGTCACCATTCCAACTGTTGTCCTCCAGCCAGTCATGTGCTGCTCTGTCACCATTCAGTCTTGAAGTGTGAAACAGAACGAAGGAATCTATCAAACAAGAGAGCAGTTGTAATGGGGAGAAATGTTAATCAGCAGGGGTTAAAGCAGTGCTGCTGAAAAGCAGCCACAATGCTTAAAACCTTTTTCTTCCCAGCTGCTGAGCTGTCTGCCTTCTTTTCTGGTATGTTTTTTGTCTTGACGAGCATGCTGTAGCATTGGTGGGCTCGCCAGGTGACATCAATCGGAATGCTTGTGTCAGATGCCAGCCAAAACAGATGCGGGAAGAGTAGGAGGGAAAAGAATTAAATGTCCTCAATTTGCAATGCCAGCTTCATTCTCCATGGAGCTGGTGTGTAGTTTGTTGTTTGGTTTGGTTTAGTTTTTTAAACTGTTCCTTTCTGTAGCAAATGTTAGCATTGTGAAATGCTGGAGTTGCAGTGAATTTGGAATTGGAAACAGCTCCTCGTTAGATATTGCTATGATCCTCAAATTTTTGGAGAATTTTATTAGGGTTGCTGCAAATACTTTGTCAGAAGTGCTGGAGATTTATTGAGTTTGCAGCCTTCCTTTTATATTGCAAACAGCTTTTGCATATACATACATCAACATAATAAGCAGGGTTTCCTCTAGGTTGCAAAACTGTATATTTGTATTACAGTTACGACATCATCCTAGCTTCCCATTTGTTGTGGCATGCACACATTCAGTCTGGTCTTCATACTTGAAGTCTCTGCCCTAAAGAGTTTACAGTCTCTTACTTTGTCCATCACCTAGCACAATGGAGCTGCTCTCATATATAGGGACTCTCTGTGCTACTGTAACATAAAAACACATTTTCTTTTACTGATATTATCGTTTAACTGCTACCCATGACTTTAAATTACATGCACAGGGTCACATCATAAATATCAAAATGAAAGTACTTTTTTGCCATTTATTGATGCTATAAATATGTTGACATTATTGAATGAGGCTGAGGAATATGAAAAGTTCTGTTCTTCTGGCACATGAATATTCTGCTGGCACATGCAAGAATTAATTTAACTAAATTGTTTAAATTCTTATCCGATTATTATTTCATAATCTCCAGTAGGAAAAAATTATGCGAGGAGAAAAACATTGGAGATCATTGGTGGAGTCAGTGAATTTTCTGTTTCCTGCTATAACTTTGAAGTCATGATGAGGCAATAGATTTCTATAATCTAATTAACTCTATACGGTACAGCGGGTCACATCTCAAGAACAGAAGCATAATTCATCAAAGAATTTGAGCTATAATCTATCAGACGCTTACTTTTCAGTTCACGCTTGCTTAAATAATACATAATCCAAGTTGAACAGGAACTGATGAGCACTTTATTATGGAAGAGAAGGCATACTACAGAACTGGAAAAAAGGAAAGGACAACATTTGTGGAAAGTTGATAAATCGTGATTTTCTTATTTAACTGTGTTTGTTACTAATTAGTTTGTTACTAGTCTTGGTATTGGAAGTAAATGGATGATTCTTTAATTTTGAACATATTCTTTGTCTTGTGATAGAAATGGACATTTGTGTTTGATTATATCATTTATTTTAGAAAGAATTACTTTAAGAAATTAAAAGCACTTCCTTTATCTGGTCTGTAAATCAGAATTTCACTGACAGCAGCAGCATATTTCTATGATATAATTTGCCTTTGCTGTTGCATGCATGTTTTTGCTGCACCATATTAAATAAAAACAGCTGTAATATGTATTGGCATAATACATGCCCAGAATTTAGAGCTCTGCCAACATTTTGTAACCATTAGCAAAACTGTTAAATACCTGTTCATCTTGAGAAAAATATTACTCCAAATGCTGCCAAAGTTTAGTGTCTGGTTGGGCAATTCTGCAGAATTGCCTGTCAAGCAGCTTAGAAAGACTAGATTCTTGGTAGAACTTTGTTAGATGGTTTTTGGAAAAGTTTTCTGAGTAAGACTCAGTATGTTTTTCTTTCTTCTGTTCAAACTCATTTCTCCAAATTTGCTCCCTTTTGCCAATTCCATCATTTTTTCTCTATCATTGCTCCCTTTTGCTTAACTTTAAACCAGGACAGTCTCATTGACCACATAGTCTAAGTACTACGTCATTCTCCAAGATAAACATGTTGATGGGTATTAATGTAGTATAATTTAATACGCAGGGAAGGTGCTTACTGTGACTTCCCCTCCCCCATTCAACTTGCTAAACATTCCCTTACACATTACTGTAACCAATATGGAAAAGAGCTTTGAAAATGTTGATGTGACATACATACAGTTTTTAAACGTAAATGTACAATAAAAATGCAAAAGTCACTCTGGCTTAAATTTCAATAATGTGGAAGATCATTAACACGGATGCATCTTCAGCGTCTCAGAAATAAGAGAAAAGTAGACCTTGTCAGAGAGGCTCTGGTTCTAGTAACTTAACGTAACTCCTGGGCCTTTGGTGGAATTGTAGCTTGCATAAATAAGTTAGTTGTTATTGTTTGTGTGCCCATACGGCCAAGGATTTTTTTAAGAGTTCTCAGGGGGTCAGATGAACATTTTAGTGGCTTTCAAAAACAGTCTCTCGTCATTTGACTGTGGTGTTCTATGTGGTCAAGTTACAGTGAATTCCAAAGCACCATTGGGATTACTGGTGATTCAGCCTGCCTTCAACTGTTTACAGTGGCATGTGCCCAAGACTATACATGTTTAAGTGGAGTATGAAATTGGAGAAATTAGTGTACCTTAACAACATGGAAAATTGGGAACATTTTTGTCTTGAGCATAATATATTATGTTGAATTGCCAAGTGGTCAGATGTGTATTTGTATGTATTGCAGTATTTATTCAGAAATATAGTGGAATATTACCACAGTGTAATAAAAGTGTTATCGCATGTGATAAATGAATACAAATATGTTCCCTCTTAAAGAACTCCTGCCATACCATAGAAACAATTCTGGTGTCACAGATCCTTGCTGGAAAATAATCTGCATTTACATAGAATAAATCCAAAAAAAAAAATCTGAATAGAAATTAACAGAAATTATTGGGAAAATGCAGAAAAGATGCATGACAGTTAAATGAGGCTTTTATCAAACAGAATAGTGATTTATATTTGCATGCATGTGTATACCCATGTGTAGATGATACCCAAGTCCCCACCAGTACTTTAAATCCTATTTACTTCATGATTTACTCATCTTAAATGGATAAGCAAGTATAGCTTTAAATATATTACTTAATATAATACTATTAAATGAAGCATGAATGACTGTCCTGTTTAAATATACTGACACAGAATGAGAAGATCTAGTAAGAGATAATTGTAATCCTAATGGAATGTGGTGAGACTTGATTTTCAGGCATTACCTGGCAGGAAAAGATCCAGTGATTACATAGTAATGGTAGATGAAGTGCAAGAAAACCCCAGAACAGGCAAATTAACCCTTTGTAGAGTTTTGTTGTAAATAGGGTTGCCAAATTTGATTGGATGTGTTCCTGGAAATGTAATCACATGATACAATCTTGAATTCAAGATTAATCTTTGATTCCTGGATGCTCCAGGCCAATCCTGGAGGGCTGGCAACCCTACTTGTAAACCTGAAATCTTCTTTCACATTTGCACACCTTCTGGAAGAAGTGGGCAGAGGTTTTTCTGGTTCAGGTTTGCTCTACTTTCCCTCCCTCCCCTCCTCCCAACAGGCACTCTTTCTGCCCCCAAGATAATCCAGGTTCCATCTCCCCATTTTGTTTTCCTGAATGCACGCAATCCATTCATCACAGGGACACTATTAAGTTAAAACAATAAGAGAAAATAATCCACAATTGTTACAAACTACACCTGCAGTTTTACTATAATTGTTTTTTTTAAATGAAACTGATTATCTAATCTTTTTTTTGAATATGGTTTAGTATATACTCTGTTACTAGTCAGTTTCACTTTCAGAATTTCATGCACTTGCATAATACTGCGATGGTTGACTGTTTTGCCTAGATCCATTTTTCAATTTAAAAAACCTAAGTAAAAACATAAATGTTATTGTAACCCTTGCCCTCTGTTTCTTCTTTTACTCTCCCTACAGTTGTTTGCTGTCATTCCTTGCATCTTGTCTAAAAATAGATTGTTAGCTCCACTGGTTACTGTTCTTTAATAAGCTTATCAAACTTTGGGATGTCTAAATAATTAACATTTTTGGAGGATTCTTGCACCATTCTGAGAGTCATTAAAAAAGTGTCATTTCAAAACAAATGTTTTGAAGTATAATTAACATATTAAATATTAGACTGGTTATCCAATATTCAGATATGCCCCTTTGTTTTTATGGAGAAACGTCCCTTAATCAGCTGCTGTAGGTTTTGGGGGGAAATGTTTTATGGTGTCATATTTGACTAAAATCAGTGTGAAAAGTACTATTACTCTTGGACATCAGTTCTTTGTTAGGACTGTGGGTATCATTTTAGCTCTTGGAACTAGTAAACATTGATTAGTATGAAAAATATGGCATGTAACATTTCAGAAATCCCCCTCGTCTAAATCTGCGTGAACAATAGCTTGGTGATAACTTATTTTGGCAGAAAAGGAGAGGGAAAAGGAAGGGAGTGTATTTTTCATGTTACATAGCCATATTTTGTTGTGTGATGCAAAAATTTGGTGAAAGTACTGTATCTATGTACAGAAGCAGCTTTCTGTCCTACTTATAAAGTGCTAATTCCTGGAAATGTGGGTTATCGCTAGTTATGTACAGGAATACATTCTGCATATAGTCCTGCACATAGCACAGCCAGCACACTTTGACCTGTTGTGCCACTGCTGTTCTATTCTTGATCTGTTTACTGAGGAAAGTTGCCAATTACTGTACTAAATTATGAGAGGTGCTTTCACAGTTGGGAAAATAAGGGCTGAGGGCTAAATTGAAACTGACAAACTTGTTAAACTTGTTGCATGCTTTCAGCAGAAGTGTTTAAAGACAGAAGGTGAATGTGTTTAACCCACTTTTCTAACCCTCTGTTTCTCTTCTCACTCACCACTCTCAGTTTAAGTTTTCAAGTCACTAATTTATTCACTAGTGTACAGAGACTAATTGTTTTCAAACTAGAACTCCCAGCGACAGGAAGGGCTATGACAAAGGGAGAGAGTAATTTTTTTTTTTTGACTGACTTTTCCTTAATTACAGGAGTTTTGATGAACTGCAGTTCAATTAATTAAATTAATGTTAGTATATTATTTCTTGTTAAGAAAATGCTGTTACCGTTTTCTGTGCTTTAAAAGTTGTCAATAATGTATGGTGGAATGAGTTTAAGATAATATACTATGTAAGACAGGGGTAGGCAAACTTTTTGGCCTGAGGGCCACATCAGGTTTGCAGAATTATATGGAGGGCCAGGTACGGAAGGCCCCGCCCCCAATCAGGCCCCCTTCCACTTCCCGTTCCTGACTGCCTCCTCAAAATCCTGGACCCATCCAAACCCCCCCCCCCCCGACCTTGTCCCCTAACTGCCCCTTCCAGAGACCCCTAACTGCCTCCCAGGACTCCACCCCCTACCCAATTCCCCTGCTCCCTGTCTTCTGACTGCCCCGACCCTTATCCATCCTCCCACACCCGAACCACCACCCCAGAACTCCACCATTGTTCAACTCACCCTGCTCCCTGACTGCCTCCTCTAGAGCCCCCCATCACCACCCTGGAACTCCACACCTCCTCCCCCTAACATAGCTGCTTGGCGCAGTTCCGGGAGATGGGGGTGCACGCAGCCCTGGCCCCCTGCCTGCAAGGCACGGCTCCGGCCCCCTGAGGGGCTCGGGGACAGGAGGGGAGCGCGCAGCCCTGGGGCACTGCCCATGCGGATCTGGGGGAGGGGAGAGTGTGCAGCCCCAGCCTTGGCCATGCGATGTGGCTCAGCTCCAGGGCAGTGGGGGGGGGGTAGCTCTGAACCCCAGAGCGCTGCTTGCACAGCTCTGGGGGAGGGGCTGAGGCAGCCTCCCCAGCTGGTGGGCCAGACGGGATGGGCCCACGAGCCATAGTTTGCCCAACCCTGATGTAGGATATTAGTGGAATATTTTAATGGTATCAGGATAGAATGATGGTTGTCTAAGAAATCTTTGTGGTACATATATCAACTTTATTGTACTCATGTAGCTAAAAAGAATTTACAAAGTTCCTAATCTCAGATAAATTAAATTATAATTTTTAAATGTTAGGTAGTGGTCAGGGGAAAAACAGCTGGACAGATTTTTTTTAAATTAATCTGTGGTGAGACACTACACAGGGTTAATACCTGATAAAATTTTTAAAAGCCAAGCTATAAACTTAACAGATTTTATAATGGAAAGGATGGCAGATGCTTAGCTAAGAGTTTCTCAAATTTAAAATTGATTTTGTTTTTTAAATATACTGATAGTCTAGAAAATGAGTAACTTAACTTATGAAATGTGAAAGACAGATCTGTTTGAAAATAATACTCTCTCTAGTTAGTTTTACTCAAACTTATTGTTAATTTTGATCAGTTTTTGACATGGAATCATAACTATTACTAGATCTAGCCTTTTAAATTTTTAAGCAGAAGAGTCTATAAAGTCAGAGTTTAAAATGAAAGGTTGTTATTTTGAAATAGCTGTTGCTCTTGAAATTAGATGTTGACCAAATACAGACTTAGAAACCTATAATTGCAATGCGTTGTAAATGGATTTTTAAATCCCGTTATGCTGATGGCTCAACTGTGAATCTGAAGGTCATGGGAAAACTTAAGAGTTTTAATAACTTCGTATAAGTGAACTATCATTTTAGTATAACCATCTCTTGTTCTAAATGGCAAATGGGGGTATGAGCTTACAATCAGGGTATGAACAGAGTATGAAAGAAAAATGTGTTTATCTATTGAATCCTCATCAAGTTTCAGCTCGCAGGAGAGAGAGACAGCCAAAATGTAAACTTCCAAAAGGTTTGGGTGTAAAACCTAAATGTTGATGGGATAGCAGAATTGGGAAATAAGATACTAGATATTTGTTTTTTTCTTTAGAAGCAGGTGAATTTGATTTTAATTAGTCTGTTTTATAGAGGATTTTCTAGACAGACTATGGTAGGAAGGATTAATCTTGCCCTGGCAGAGGTCTGGATGATCAAAGAAGTTTTTTTCCACTCATCTGATTAAGTTCTATATGCTGTGATCTCCTCTTCAAGGAAAGTCCAGTGTAAAGGAAAGGAAACTGAGATTCCTATGGAGTCTTCTGTGGAGCTTCTGTTTGTTGCTCTGTCTCCTAAGGAAGGTCAGGGAATTTGTCCCTCCAGATCTACAGATGTCTTAATCTGCAGAGGACCAACTTCTCCATACAGTTCCCTAACCACCATGTTGATTTCATGAATCATGTTCCCATCTTTTTCCATGTTGTTTTCTATCAACAAAGGAGCAGTCAGTGTTACCCTATGCTAATACAATCCGCATCTTTTTATCAGTCCTCTGGGTTGATTGAAGACTGCTGTGGATCATGCCCATGTCTCCAGCCTAATGCCTTCCATACCACAGATGCATGGCTGGCATGGGCATTTGGAGGGGCCTGTGCTCCTCAGGACTTATACTTATTTCCCGCCCCCCAGGTCCACTCTCTCTGACTTCCCCTTCATGCACTAAAGCAATGAGGACATTTGTACCCTATTCTGATAAGATAAAGAAAGAGGAGCAGCAGAAATTAAACTTAATGCCTTTTTAAAAACAGAGTGGATCCCAGGGCTAGTCCAGTATGATTTTCAAATGAAGTAGTAAAACAAATACAGGTGGATATTTAAATGTTAGTGCCACTGCCAATAATTAGATATGAATAGGAGCATTTCATCAAGTTAAGCATTTGAGTCCTTGGAGACTTAGAGGTGAGATCTGGTTTCTTTTAATCTTTAACGAGATAGATTACTCATTAAAACAACAATCTAAAGCACAAGGATGACAGGAAAAGGAGAAGAAAGTGGCAGGGAAATGGAAAATGCAGCAGTGGAAGACCTAAATATTTTTAACTTGTGACCACCTGCATTAATGGATATCTTTCTGTTGTGCTCAAAAGCCACATGGCAATTAACAGGGACAGTGGGGAGGAACTTATATTCTGCTTCAAAAACAGACACCTACTGCTTTGAGATAAGGGAGTCTTTAGTTTTCAGTAGTAGTATGGGGTCTATCTCAGTTGAGTGGTTCTTGCTATATGTAATAGAAAGCAATGGTAGACACATACACATTAGAGGGGTAGCCGTGTTAGTCTGGAATTGCAGAAGTGACAAAGAGTCCTGTGGCACCTTAAAGACTAACTGAAATTTTTTCAGAGCATGAGCTTTCGTGGGCTAATACCCACTTCGTCGGATGCATGCAGTGGAAGTATCCAGGGGCAGGTATAAATAGGTAGGCAAGAACCAGGTGGGAGATAACAAGGTTAGTCCAATCAGGCTGAACCAGCTTGTTATCTCTAATCAGGGAGGGTGAGGTATTCCTCTAGCAGCTGAACTGGAGGTGTGTGGCTGACCTGGAACAACGCTTCCTCAAATCTCGTTCACTCACGCCCCTCCTCTATCTACACTACATTGATGACATCTTCATCATCTGGACCCATGGGAAAGAAACTCTGGAAGAATTCCACCATGATTTCAACAGCTTCCACCCCACCATCCGCTTCAGCCTGGACCAGTCTACACAGGAGGTCCACTTCCTGGACACCACGGTGCAAATTAATGACGGCCACATCAACACCACCCTATACTGAAAACCTACTGACAGCTATGCCTACCTTCATGCCACCAGCTTCCACCCCGGGCACACCACACGATCCATTGTCTACAGCCAAGCACTGAGGTACAATCGTATTTGCTCCAACCCCTCAGACAGAGACCAACACCTGCAAGATCTTCACCAAGCTTTCTCAAAACTACAATACCCGCACAAGGAAATAAGGACACAGATCAGCAGAGCCAGATGTGTACCCAGAAGCCTGCTGCTGCAAGACAAGCCCAAGAAAGAAAACAACAGAACACCACTGGCCATCACCTACAGTCCTCAGTTAAAGCCTCTCCAACGCATCATCAGTGATCTACAACCCATCCTGGACAACAATCCCTCACTTTCACAGGCCTTGGGAGGCAGGCCAGTCCTGGCCTACAGACAACCTGCCAACCTCAAGCATATTCTCACCAGCAACAGCACACTGCGCCATAATAACTCTAACTCAGGAACCAATCCATGCAATAAACCTCGATGCCAACTCTGCCCACACATCTACACCAGCAACACCATCACAGGACCAAACCAGATCAGCCACACCATCACTGGTTCATTCACCTGCACATCTACCAATGTAATATACGCCATTATGTGCCAGCAATGTCCCTCTGCTATGTACATCGGCCAAACTGGACAGTCCCTATGAAAAAGGATAAATGGACACAAATCAGATATCAGGAATGGCAATATTCAAAAACCTGTAGGAGAGCACTTCAACCTCACCGGACACACCATAGAAGATTTAAAGGTCAGCATTTTGCAGCAAAAAAACTTCAAGTCCAGACTGCAAAGAGAGACTGCAGAGCTGCAATTCATTTGCAAATTTGACACAATCAGTTTGGGACTGAATAGAGATTTTGAATGGCTAGCTAACTACAAAAGCAGCTTCTCTTCTCTCGCTATTCACACCTCCAGTTCAGCTGCTAGAGGAACACCTCACCCTCCCTGATTAGAGATAACAAGCTGGTTCAGCCTGATTGGACTAACCTTGTTATCTCCCACCTGGTTCTTGCCTACCTATTTATACCTGCCCCTGGATACTTCCACTGCATGCATCCGACGAAGTGGGTATTAGCCCACGAAAGCTCATGCTCTGAAAAAATTTAGTCTTTAAGGTGCCACAGGACTCTTTGTCACATACACATTAGCCACTTCATTAGAATACTCTTATCCCACTTAATTTTTGTACTGGTTATGTAGATCACCAGAGTTTTTGAAGTTGAGCTACCAAAACACTGTGAGCTTGCGGTAAGTGATCCTGAAAATAAGTATAGTACTTTGTTAGTGGTTACCACTGCAGGCTTTAGGGGGTGACTTTAAATTTAAAATCTCTGTGGATAATGTCGACAAACTTCCTAATATTTTCTCATGCTGCTGGGACTAAGTCCTGATGAGAATAATCTAAAATATGTCCTCTTTTGATGTCTTGGGGAGGAGAAAAGGGGGAACTGGGTTATTTATCCTTAGGCAGGTATTAGTAGAGCACACAATGGAATCAGATATTTGAAATTTGATTGTGCATTTTTATCTTTATAACACATTTTTGTGAAGTACCATAGTATGTATACATTTTGTCTAAAACAATGGCACAGAGGCACATACACCTTTCTCTGTTTGAAGTAGTTCATTTGTCATCAGTTTTGCTACAATTTCTTTCAACTTGGTGAATTTCAAGGTCATTCTTCACCTTCTTCAATGTTTTAAGATGTAAACAACTGTAGTTAAATTATGGACTTTATCCAATCTCATTTCTGCATCGCATGCTGCCAGAGCATGGGAAGGGTGCAGGGAAGCAGGTCAGAGCTTGGAGTGTTATGTGCAAAGTAAGAATTGTTTAGTGTCTACGAGAAATTGCTAGTAGCAAAGAATAGCTGGTGTATTAGAGAGGCACCAGGGCTCTACTACATAGTTAAGGATCAAACAAATCTCCCATTGTACTCCTGATTTTTGACACTGCTCCCTAACTTTTCTAAGCCAAGAATCAGAGGGGTAGCCATGTTAGTCTGGAATTGCAGAAGTGACAAAGAGTCCTGTGGCACCTTAAAGACTAACTGAAATTTTT
>ML677342.1:32167285-32394159 GCA_007922305.1 Dermatemys mawii | reverse complement strand
TTTCAGAGCATGAGCTTTCGTGGGCTAATACCCATGCATTAATAATACTCATGCATCCGACGAAGTGGGTATTAGCCCACGAAAGCTCATGCTCTGAAAAAATTTCAGTTAGTCTTTAAGGTGCCACAGGACTCTTTGTCACTTTTCTAAGCCAGTAGCTATTCCCTTGAAGTTTTACAGCTAAGATTATATGCCAGGATAAAAAGTATCAAGGAAGGCAAGGCAAGCAGTTATGTTTCAGAGACGTGTGTGTTTTATATTGAAGCATTCTCACCTGGACATGTTCTTTGTGCTGTTATGGCCGAGATCTAGAAATTTCAGTTTTAGTTTGTGCTCTCCTTGGAGAGGACTGGTGCCTTGAATTAACTTAGGGGAGTACATTTTTAGTTTAGTTTTGCATGTTAGAAGAGCTATAACATATTAAACATCAGTTGCTAGGTTTTGTGTGACTTTGAAATGGCATATCTGCCTGTGTTGGGCTTCTCAGACAAAGCATCATTGTTTTATGTTACTTGGAAAGCATACAGATGCTGTGGGTGTCAGCAGTAAGACTTTTTGAAGGGCGCTGCTTCTCCCAAGACAAGACTGGGAGAATGTTGTTCTTCCTCTACCAGAGCCTTCTGTCTCTCTACTTGATCTGGAGAAGATAAACTTCCTCTGTAAGCTTCATCTAGCTTGGCCCCCTTTCAGGTCAGGTGATCAGGAGTCCGGTTTTCAGCCAGAACACCCAATCAAAAAGGGACCCTGGTGGCTCCAGTCAGCACTGCTGACCGGGCCATTAAAAGTCCAGTCGGCGGTGCTGAGGGTCTAAAGCAGGCTAGTCCCTTCCTGTCCTGTACCATACTGCACTTCAGAAGAAACGAGCAAGTCAGGCTCCTAGGCGGGAGTGGCAGATGTACAGGGCTCCGCACTCTGCCCCCACCCCGAGCACCGGCTCCGCATTCCCACTGGGCAGGAACCATGGCCAGTGGGAGCTGCTGGGACGGTGCCTGTGGGCAAGAGCAGCGCGTAGAGCCACCTGCTGCACCTCTGCCTAGGAGCTGGATCTGGTGGCTGCTTCCATAGTGCCGGGACAGACAGGAAGCCTGTCTTAGCCCCCGTGCTGTGCCACTAACCAGGAGTCGCCCCTAAACCCGCAGCCCCATCCTACAACTGAAACCCCTCATCCTCAGTCCCATCCCAGAGCCCTCACCCTTTCCTGCACCCCAACTCATTGCCCTAGCCCAGAGCCTGCACCTCCAGACAGAGCCCTCATCCCCTTGCACCTTAACCCCCTGTCTCAACCTGCATCCCCCCTACACCTGAACACCCCAGCCTAGAGTCCACACCCCCAGTTGGAATCCACTCCTGCACCCCAACCTCCTGTCCCAGCCTGGAGCCCTCTTCCATACCTTGAAGCCCTCATTTCTGGCCCCACCTCATAGCCCATACCCCAGTTAGAGACCACACCCCTTCCTGTACCCCGCTCCAGCCTTGTGAATGTGAGTGAGGGTGGGGGAGAGCGAGCTACTGAAGGAAGGGGAAAGTCATGATCCGGGGGGCAGGGCGTTGGGGAAGGGGCGGGCTAGGGTGTTCGGTTTTGTGGGATTAGAAAGTTGGCAACCCTAGTTTCCGGGGAAACGTTAAGCTAATGGAGGATAACATGGAGATAATTTTGGCTGTATTTACTTTGTGGCTTGTCAGTGAATTGGCATGTCAGCTGCAGTGTAGTTTCTGTAACTGTCATCAAAATAATAGTGTTCATCATAATTAATTCCTACATTGTTAAGGTAAACCAAAATAAAAAAGCTATGGAAGTAGAAAAATAAGACCACATATATATTTTAAACATTTTATTTAAAGTTCTTAGGAAATTGTGATGTACTTTCAATGTATTTTAGGCATTACAAATTAGTTTGTATGTATATATGTAATACACACACACACGTTCTGGTGTTATAAAGTGCTAACACCATAATATGATATGGATACCCATGGTTAAGTAACAAGAATGCGTAGCCCAGCACGCAGTAATCAGCACTATTGCAGTCTCCCTCTTCTTGCTTAAACAATGTTATTTGTTCGGTGACCTATGCTGGAGATATTTGAGATACCAAGGAGTCCTTTTACCAGTCTGCTCCTATGCTTAGAATTGCCCTCTTTTTTTTTTTTTCTTTGCACTAATGTGTCTCGCTGCCCTCTTACAAATATCTTCAGGAATTTTTTGTTTTGCAAGCACTCCACTGTTTGCTGCTGCTGCTGCTGTGCCATTTATGCTTGTGCTGGCATGTGAATATATATTTTTATGGTATATGAAGTTGACAAAGTAAATGAGAAGTATCAAAACAAAAGATAGGAACAGTGATGTGGCAAAAGATGTGGAAAAAATACACGTGCTCCCCCAGCAATATTCCTTGCAGATTGTTTACTATTTTACTGTCCACAATCCCACTGTAGTATGTAGTAAATTTATTTGGTCTGATTTAAGCTTCTATCCTGCAAGCTAATGCCATACGCCTTCCAACTGCTTCATGCTGGTGGAGCCCCATTGCACAGAATAATTAATAGGATTGTGGATCTTATGCCCCAATCCTGCAAATGCTTATAGCAGGTACTTAACTGATATGTCGCCAGTAGCGTCGCTTAAATTGATGGGGTACTCATATTAAAGATATCCATGTGCCTGGGTTTGGAGCTTATTTTGTAAGTGCCTTTTGGCAGGCACCTCAAATTTGACTTTCCTGGGAAGTGTCATCCTGCACATCAATGGATTTATGACATTCTAATATACAGATTGTCTTTTAATTTTCTCTCCACTTAGATGGCTAAAATAACATTATTTTAACATGGACATTTTTATTTCCAGACATGCCGAATAAAATTTAAGTTATAAACGGTGATTTTGGTGGATGAGGAAGCAAGAGGCATATCGTGCTCAGTTAAAGTTATAATGCATATGGCTATTTTTTATTTTTATTTTTTTATTTTTATCTTTATTTTTTGGAGGGAAGGGGGCAGAATTTTCAGAATTTGTCGGTTTAGGCAGGGGAGACTTAAAGCTGGCATTCTGCGTGATCTGCAGTCTCAGTGGTCAAGAGGTAGTCACTGTAAATGGCATCCTGAAAGAGAACCAAAGCCATCCAGGTAAATTGGATGACGAAATCCTCTTACACTGGGTGGAATATTATCACAGTGCCCTGAACCAAATGCCACCTGCTGCTTGCTCAGAGCTGAACAATTTGGCAGCCATTCTGGTTTCAAATCCAAACTCTAGTACTGATGCACCAATGTTGGATGAGAAGTGCACCATTGGCAAACTGAAAAATGAATGTGCAGCCGCTGCTTGTGGCGTTCCCCCAGAGCTAAGAAAATGTGCTCTTGACCGTGGGGTAGAATCATTTCTGGCCGTTTTTGCCTGATGTGGGAAATTAGAACTTTGCCAACCGCCTGGAAGGAGGGTATTGTGATCCTTGTTTTATAAGGGCAAAGGAACGAATATAAGGGGCTACAGGCTGGTCACTTTGTTGACTGTGCCAGGAAAGGTATTTGCAATTGTTCTGCTGGTGCATCTGGAGCCTCTGCTGCATCTGAAGTGTTGCCCCAGCTGTCAGGCTTTATGAGGAACAGGTCCACATTAGACACCATTTTGGCCCTCCGTTTGTTGTCGGAGACACACTGAGAGTTCGAGAAGCCCCCGCACATAGCGTGTGTTGATCTTAAGACTGCGTTTGATTCAGTTGAGTGAGCTATGTTATGGAAGGCCTTAAAGGGCATAAGTGTCCCAACCATTCTTCTGGACTTGATTCGCAAGCTGCATAACAGAACCGCTGCTCATGTTCATCTTTCAGCACCTTTTAAATCAGTATCTGGTGTCAGGTGGGCTGTGTCTTGGCCCATGCACTCTTGACAGGCAATAGAATGGGAAGCATTCCACCAGATCCATCAGCATTAAGATGGGTCATCTCTTGCACTCGGACCTTGACTACACAGATGACATTGTTCTTCTAGTACAGAGCCCCAGCAGGTTTTGCAAGGCACTGCAGCAAATGGAATGAAACAGTTAAGGTTGGCCTCCATGTTTCATGGTCAAAGATAAAGCTGTAAAAACTAGGATCAGGCCCACCCATGACCCCAATCTCTTTGAATAATGAAAATACACAGCATTCTCCAGCTTTTGCTATTTGGATTCTATACTCACCAGTTCCTCCAACTCTCACAGGGAGGTTCTTGCCACATTAGCATCGCAGTCTCTGCCATGGTTCACTTCTGTTTTTGTTATGTTTAGATGTGTAACTTATTCATTAGTTTACGAGTAGCAGACGTGTTAGTCTGTATCCGTAAATAAAACGAGGAATACTTGTGGCACCTTAGAGACTAACCAGTTTATTTCAGCATAAGCTTTCATGGGCTGTAGTCCACTTCATCGGATGCATAGAATGGAACACACAGAAGTAAGATGTATTTATACACAGAAAGCAAAAAAAGTTGTACATTATCATACCAATTCTAAGAGGCTGTTTTAATTTGCATGGGCCATTATCAGCAGGAGAAAAAAAAACTTTTGTAGTGGATCTGTGTCTGACAGGTGAGAAGAACCTTTGAAGGGAACTTAGCTAGAGAAATGCATTCAGTTAGTGTAAGGACAGTCATTCACAATCTCTGTTCAGCTCTTGGTTGTTAGTGTCCAATTTGAAAATTAATTCCAGTTCCTCAGCTTCTCATTGGAGTCTGTTTTGGAAGTTTTTCTGTTTTAAAATTGACACCTTCAATTCTTTAATAGAATGGCCAGGTTGAAGTGTTCTCCTACTGGCTTTTGAGTGTTATGATTCCTGATGTCAGATTTGTGTCCATTTATTCTTTTGCCTAGAGACTGTCCGGTTTGGCCAATGTACATGGCAGAGGGGCATTGCTGGCACATGATGGCATATATCACATTGGTAGATGTGCAAGTGAATGAGCCTCTGATGGTGTGGCTGATGTGATTAGGTCCTATGATGGTGTCAATTGAATGGATATGTGGACAGAGTTGGTATTGGGCTTTGTTACAAGGATAGGTACCTAGGTTAGTGTTTTTGTTGTGTGGTGTGTGGTTGCTGGTGAGTATTTGTTTCAGGTTGGGGGGCTGTCTGTAAGCGAGGACTGGTCTGTCTACCACAATCTGTAAGAGTGAGGGATCATCTTTCAGGATAGGTTGTAGGTCTTTGATAATGCGTTGGAGAGGTTTAAGTTGAAGGCTGAAGATGACAGGTAATGGTGTTCTGTTTTTTCCTTTGTTGGGCCTGTCCTGTAGTTGGTGGCTTCTGGAGACTCTTCTGGCTCTGTCAATCTGTTTTTTCACTTCCCCAGGTGGGTACTGTAGTTTTAAGAATGTTTGGTAGAGATCTTGTAGGTGTTTGTCTCTGTCTGAGGGATTGGAGCAAATGCGGGTGTATCTTAGAGCTTGGTTGTAGACAATGGATCGAGTGGTGTGTCCTGGATGGAAGCTGGAGGCATGTAGGTAAGTATAGTGGTCAGTAGGTTTCTGGTATAGGGTGGTGTGTATGTGATCATCATTATTAGCACAGTTGTGCCTAGGAAATGGACCACTTGTGTGGATTGGTCCAGGCTGAGGTTGATGGTGGGATGGAAATTGTTGAAATCAAGGTAGAATTCCGTAAGGGCTTTTTTCCCTGGGTCCAGATGATGATGTCATCAATATAACACAAGTAGAGTAGGAGCATTAGGGAAAGGATTTCTGAGATGATCGCTTGGACATTCTTCTTCAGCATGCTTCCAAGTTCCCTGCAGTCATCTGTTATCTGCAAGATATCCTGCAATGCAGTGTTGTTTAATGCTGATATGAACCAGTGTATTTCAGAAGCCTATCTGTCTTAGAGTGTTGTTTCATGTCTTGGTCCTGGTAAGGCAGCACAGCACGCCAGCCTGTTGTCCACCTATCTCTTGCAGAATATTCTTTCAGGTTTTCCAAGGATTGAATCTCCAACATAGATCATCTTTCTTCCGTGAACTGTTGGTAAACTTTTGGTTGGCAAGCTTGATTTTCTTACAGGTTTAGGCTAAGCTGCTGTCCACATGCATGTCCAGTACATCTTTGTAATTAAGATATTACATATAGAGTGCGTTATGATGCTTACTGAAGCTTCAAACCCAGTTTCACACCAGTTATATCACTTTTTTCTGAAATAACCTACTTAGCTTGGTTTGGGTTTTGCTGAAAGATGGAAAGACAAATGAGGCTTAATCCTTTGATAATTTTTCATGGTAGTGCATTATGTGGTTAGTGGCATAAAAAACAATAATGGATTTCTGAATTTGACTCGTTCATACTATTATGAACTATACTCCTCTCTGAAGTTGACATTTATTAAAGTATTGATGCTTCCTTGATTTGTGTAGTTGTTTAGTTATCCTTTTCCTCATTCCACTTGTTTGACAGTCCTAACTGGAAGGTCTGAAGTTCATGGCTACCTTTGGCTTTTCACTGGAAGTTCTACCGCTGAAGTGATTCAGAAAAGTGGCCAAGTCATGGATTCTTTACTTCCTTTTTGCTCATTTCAGGGTGATTAACTTTGCTTTCTTCCTGCTTTGGAGGAGATAAGGTGGAGCTTGACCTAGAATTCTGAGAATGGATTTCATTTTCTCACTAGGATATTTCTTACCCTTTCTCACCAGAGGGTAGTAGCAGACTTAACTATGTTGTGTCAACAAAATGCCTAATACACATCTAATTTCCTCTTTCCCTCTCCTTGTCTATCCATCCGTTCTCCCTGATTCTCCTCTTCCTGTTAGATTTTGGACTTCTCTTCTAAGCAGCTCGTTCGAGACAGCTTCCTTTCTCTTATCCAGAAGAAATGATGAAACTGCTGCTTTTTAAGCTGGTGGCTGTGACTCCCCGTTCCCTCTCTCCTTCCCCTGTTGGCTGCTCAGTGTTCCTCCCTCAGTTTCCTGCAGGTCTGTGCAGCATCGGAAGCGCAATAGGACTCAGATCCTGTTTGGGGACCCTAGATATTCCAGTAAGACTAGTAATACTAGTTGATACTGATTCTTGCCATGTGTCAAGGTGTGTGTGTACGTGTGTGTGTACGTGTGTGTGTGTGTGTGTGTGTGTGTGTATATGTGTATGTGTATATATATATATATATATATATAAACCTTTTGTAACCCTCAGCCATATTATGTGACTAAAGCCAGGGAACAATATATATATATAAACCTTTTGTAACCCTCAGCCATATTATGTGACTAAAGCCAGGGAACAGATTAGCCTGTTTCCAGCACTTTTGTGTGTCATACCTTTATTACAATAGGGATTTGAATAGGAAGTAGTTTGTTTCATGGTCATAGAATAAATCCTGCCTTGCTGTCCTTTTCCTGGCATTGTCTGGAGTTTTTGCATGTTACTCATGTTTTAGTAGTAATACTTCAGAATTTGGCACCGTGCTGAATGTTTCTGAATATATTTTAATAACTAGTTGTCATCCTAGAGAACTATTTTGTATGTTAAATACTAGCTGTGCATTTCATATACGGTAGCATGCAGGATCCTGTACAGAAGCCTTTTCTCACTCAGCTGCCACTGTTTTGGGGCACAATTTTCTAGTCATTGTAACTTTAACATGGTGTCTTTTGTTTCTAGCTTAATCCATGAAGGCACTCTGTCTGGATGTTAGACATTTCTAATTTATGGTAGGGCATTACTCTTGATCAGGCATGCACAAGTGTACATAATGTCCTGGGAGCCAATTCTGCAGTGTCTCATAATTAACTGCTCTTAATGGATGGAAATAATGCTGAGGGATTATGGTAATGAAGCCTTTTCATGTAATAGATTCTGACTGAGTGAGAACAAACTCATTCCAGTGGTATTCTAAGGGGAATCACTCATTCAGTAATACACACATCTATTAGAACCTTTTATGTGCCTCAAAAAGATTGAATAAGCACGCAGAATCTGAAAGAGCACGTTTGTTACTCAGAGCAATATTGATAGGGTTCCCTGTCCAGTCTCCTCCCCTTCCTACCCCAACTTCAGGCTCTGGTTTTCTTCTCAGAAAGCCCTGTGAATAAATACAACCAAATGTTTCATCAAATACTATAAAACGTAACTTAAGTACATCATCCTGATAACATGTCATTATAATAGAACTGGCTTTGGGAATATGAGAGAAAGTATTATGGAAACTCATGTTCTAATTCTTTGGAACAAGAATTTTTCATATAACCTTGTGTTACATGCTAGCAGGCGAGCAGACAACATCATTGTGTACAACAGGGGTTGGCAACCTTTCAGAAGTGGTGTGCCGAGCCTTCATTTATTCACTCTAATTTAAGGTTCTGCGAACCAGTAATACATTTAAATGTTTTTAGAAGATCTTTTTATATAAGACTATAACATAAAACTAAACTGTTGTTGTATGTAAAGTAAAGAAGGTTTTTTAAATGTTTAAGAAGCTTCATTTAATATTAAATTAAAATGCAGAGCCCCCCAGACTGGTGGCCAGGACTCAGGCAGTTTGAGTGCCACTGAAAATCAGCTCATGTGCTGCCTTTGGCACGTGCCATAGGTTGCCTACCCCTGGTGTACAATAATAAATAAGTAACAGAAAGTGATTGGGTTGGAAATGCAATGAGGACTTGAAATTGGTGCTGCTGCGCTTTTCAGTTTCAAAGGACGAGGCTTGAAATGGGTAAAATTGCTGTCACTAGAATACTGTATTCTGCTCGCTATTCTGTGGTTATATAATATCCTCTATAGTTGAACATACCGGTGAAATGGCATTTATTATGGAACCAGTAATAGAAAGTTATTTTCAGATGCGAGATTAAAAGCAGATATAGAAGCTCTCTTCCAACAGTTCTTTTTTAAAAGAGAGTTACTGTTAAGTATTTTTTTTAAAAGGCTCCATTATGCATAATTTCTGCTTCAAAATTTAAAGGGCTAGAATCGGTTGTAGAGGGCTAATAGAAAGAGCTGCTGTGGTAAAAGTTCAGTAAAGGATCCCTATCAAACTTTCTGCTACACCATGGAAAATTTGTCTTCTGATGACTTGTTTAAAGGTATTCAAGCCAATAATGTTAAAATCCAATGTCTGGACAGATTAAGTCCAAATATAAAATATTTATGTGATATAAATAAAGAATATATGAAAGAAACAACCATGCTGATTTGATTTGTCCATCCAATAAAGCCAGCAGGTAGGAGATAGATAAATGGGTCAAAAGCAATTTCATGCTTGAATGTGCTAGACAATAAATCCCAGACCTGAAACCAAAAATCTGAGATATAGCTTTGTGCCAGAAAGGATGATAAAATATACATCTATACACAATTTTAAACCAGTTGTAGATTGCTAAATTGCTAATTTGAAATGCAGGTCTAGACGAATTAAAGCTCTAGACTAAAGGTTATATTGGATTTCCTTGATGTCAGAGATGAAGATTGCTGGAATAGATATAAGGCTCTGATCCAGAAGTTACTGAAGTGTTCCATAAGCCTCAAATCCTGAGGCCCCAGTGGGATCCCATATTCCCTTCTCATTTTTAATCAGATGACCTCCTAGTTAGTGGTTTAATCCTTATTAGTGGCTTAATCTTATAAAGAGAATATACACAAGTGGAGTCTATTACAACAGGATTTTTAAAGGAAAAAAAACTCCCTTACAATTAATAAATAAAAGTGGGTAATGGACAACTTAATCTCTGAGCCTTAAGATGGTCAACAACTAGTGAGATAGAGAAATTATCCAAGGGCAAAGCATTACATTTAATGTAGAAGGAGGATCAGCGGGGAGACTGCTGGTCATTTCACTTGCTATACACACATATCTAGAGCTATTAATATTATATAAAGAGCAACATGACAGATTTGGGCAGTGATATCGTATAGTATGAATTCTGGAAAACTTGACTCTTGTGAGCTAAGTAAAAAGCATCAATCTCTTCTGAGCCTCATGAGAACTGATTTCTGCTCAAGTAAATCTGTAAGCAGGTGACTGAGCTTTTTGATAAAGTTGATAATATATATGGAAGCTTTTGCAATTTATACAGGAGAGCAGGAAATAGCATTTTAGACAAATGTATGTTCAGAAAAAGTGGGAATGACCATCAATATTACAGTAATAATATTACTTATTAGAAGTTTGACCTTGTATATAGAGTGAGTACATTTGCAACAATCTAGTTGAATGCTGGGACCTTTCGTATGGAAGGGAAGAAAATTAACACAGGAGGCTGGAGTCTGAGCCAGCAAGATTCTCTGATATTTATATATCAGGGCCCCGGGCAGAAGGGACAGGCCAACTGGGGGCTAGTTCTTCCTAGTCCGGGGTTCGCCTGTGGGTACAAGTAATCCCATTTCATGCTTCAAATTGTAAACTGATTGGGACAAGAGATTTGAAGGGTTGTTTCCACATTTACAGCATTGCACAATTAGTTGCCTACATTTTCCAGAGCTTTGGATAGGTGTTCAACAGAACGAAATAAAATTATGGTATGGTTTTCCTTTCTCTGAAGTTTTAGGTATTGGCCACTTCTGCACTCCTGGAGGCAGTTTTTGGTATTTTATGGACCAGTGGTCTAATCAGATATGACAAATCATATGTTCCATGTCATGGCGAATCTTTAATCTGTCAGTTCAATGAATTTCCCTACATTTGTGAATGTGTGTGTTTGTGTGTACACATACACATTGAGTGAAACTGATGTATGTTTCATTGCAGAATAAAAAGTATGGTATTTAGATGTATGAGGATTTATACAGAGATGCTGGAAAAGCTCCCATTTAGGGGAGTAATTTGGAATGGAGTATCTCTCATCATTGTGTAAGAGAAGCTAAAAACTGCAGATAAGATTGTATACAGCTAATTCATGGCAGTGGATACTTAAATTATTTACTCATCTCTTAAGTGACTGAATTGTTGCTTGAATCCAACTCTTTTATCGAGGGAGGAGGACAAAGACTGCTAACGCATGTTGATGTACAGAAAAGTACGGTGAAAATCCTGTAAATTTTTGGTATCTTTGTAATTTTTACACCAGTAAACCTCCTATGAAATCCTTGTACAGTCACAGCTCAGCAGTTCACCTTGGACTTTCTCACATAATAAATTGCAATGTAACTTCCTGCTAAGAAGGTAATCAAGAAAATACTTTAAAGGAGTATTGATAGTAATACTGTGTATTGATTTACCCATGGTGAGCTTGTAGTATCTTGGTGTTCTTACACATAATGCTGGAAATTAAATTGTACTACTGATTTATGGCCACATGATTTAAAAGGCCCCAATAGCTTTGAAGTATTTGCCCAGAAAGATTGAATTAGACAACATTTTCAGAACCAATTAAATAGTCTCAGATTAAAAGAAAACTCTGAAAGTGGTGTTAAGGCGGAGAATATTTTAAATTTTTTAAGTGTGTTTTTTTTTTTTTTCCTTTAACTTCTATGGCCAGATCCATCAGCACTGTCTGGCTGCTTTGCCTCACTTTAGAGCAACACAAAGCAACCATTGTGAACTAGCCTTTTTTCCCCTCCCTCAGTCCTGTCCCTCAGTCACAGACAGGAGTTCCTCTTTTCCAAACCTATCCTAAATCCTATCCCATCTGGCATCTGCCTCTTGTACTCCTCTGAAACAGCTCATCATCTTGAAATAGTGTCCCTTTCACCATCCCCAGCTTCCTGTGGAGGTTCCCTAGGCTTCCCTTTGCTCCCCTATTCTTCCCCCTCTACACCTTATCTCTGGGACTCTGTTCTCTCCTTTTTAGGGTGACCAGGCAGCAAATGTGAAAAATTGGGTTGGGGGTAATAAGACCCTATATAAGAAAAAGACCCAGCAATCAGGACTGGCCCTATAAAATCGAGACATCTGGTCACCCTATTCCTTTTCCGTTATGCCAGCTAAATCCTTGACAGTGATTAGTCTGCTGTTGTGCTGAGACCACTAGATATCATGCTGACCGATACTGTCTCACTGTGCTCCCCTGTCTTTGTATTCATCTGTTGACTCTTGTCTTAAATTATAAGGTCTTTGGGACTGTGTTGTCCTCCCCGCCACGCACCTCATTGGAAAAATTCCTAGCATGATGGATCCCTGATCCATGACTAGGGCTCCCAGATACTATGTAATACAAATAAATAATATTACTAATAAATTAATGATGGAAAATATAGTTTAATGGCTCAAAAATAACTTCCATCTAACATGCATCTCAGGAGCCCATTCTCCATCCTGTGTAAATCTTGTCCACTTCTTTTCCCTTACATACCCATCTCACACATCCGAAAACTAAGATTTTAAAACTATATTCATATTCTGAAAAATGGAGTATACCAGGAATCAGCAACCTTGGCACACGGCCCCCCAGGGAAGCACCTTTGGCGGGCTTCCGCTCCATTGGACCGGAGTGGCGAACCACAGCCAGTGGGAGCCACGATTGGCCGAACCTGCAGACGCGGCAGGGTAAACAAACCAGCCAGGCCAACCAAGGGTGATTACCCTGAGGGACTGCGTGCCAAGGTTGCTGATCCCTGGAGTATACAATTCTGTATTTTTTTGAGATTACTTTATGGCTAAGCATTCCAATATTATGTAAATTAATGACGATACATTAGTCTAGGTGAGGTAAATTGCATTATCCCTAGTTTATAGATAGGGAACTGAGGCATCCAATAATTCTGGGTGTCCAATTTGAGACATGTACGGGGTTTTTTTCAGAGTTCTTAGCATTATACGGAACTTGATATGTCAGAGCACAGCCCCTACTGATTTCATTTGGAGTTGTTGAGTGCTCAGCATTCTGTAAAGCAAACCACAGGAGCTTAGTACTCTCTAGAATCCTCATCCAATTTCTCTCCTGCCCTCTCCTCTTGGTTCCTTTTCCCAGTCTTCTTGCTCAGCCACTTAGGGTATGTCTGCACTACCTGCTGGATCAGCAGGTAGCAATCGATCCATCAGAGGTCGATTTTATTGTGTCTAATCTAGATGCAATAAATCGCCCCCAGAATATTCTCCCGACGACTCCTGTACTCCACCACCACGAGAGGCGCAGGCGGAGTCGACGGGAATGGCAGCAATCAACTCACCGCAGCGAAGACGCCGTAGTAAGTGGATCTAAGTATGTCGACTTGAGCTACGAGAATAATGTAGCTGAAGTTGCATGTCTTAGATTGATTCCCTCCCATAGTGTAGACCAGGTCTGAGTCTCTCCACCAACTCTCACTCCTAGTTTCCTTCTCCCCACTCCTTCCCCTCCACCAGCCTCTCTTTACACACATTCTTTGAAGGGAGCTATCAGGAGATGGGGTTTTTGTTTTGTTTTTTTTAGTCTAGTAAAAAAATGTCAAAGTGACAGTGTCCCTTTAACATTTCGACATCAGCTGTCCATTTGGAATAAATTCTATTCTTTCACTTGCTGTTCTTTTCGTTTGTTGCCAAATGAATAAAATAATCCTACTGTTAGGTTTGCTGTTTACAAACGAGAGGAGAGGGTAAATGTTTCAAATATTCAGTGCTAAAAATATCTTTCTGTAAATGCATATCTAATGCAAGTATTGCAGTCTGATTGTGAAATCTAGAGAGAGGTATATAACATATCGTGGTATGTGAAGAGACCAGAAACTGACAAGGTGTCTATGATTGGCTGTTAAAACCCTTCTGTATGAAAATAGCATGAAAAACATTTTCCAGCACGATTGCTATCCATGTATGAAACCGGTTAGTGAAAACTGAAATAACCACCATATTGTGTTTTCAAAAAGAAGCAGCAGCAAGGCCCAGAAGGATTTGGAGAGGAGAAGGGATGTCATTTTTTGTTAAAACATCCTTACATTTTATGTGATATTTAGAATAGAATTAACACCACCACAGAGGACCAGATCGATGAGAGAGAGGTTTAAGTGGTAAATGCCATTTTAAAAAGAAGGCTAACAAATTATTTATTTGATAATTAGCCAAGACCAGCGTTTAAGTATCTGTTTCTATGCCACATTTGATGTCCCCTAAAACCATGCAGCCATTTCTGACATGGCTATATTTGTAGTGATTTTTAGCTGTGGCAGGAGTATTATATAATGTTGAACGCTGCTTCTGCTAATAAGTTTTGTGTGAAGCACAGTATAAATAAATACTGAGGTTCACAAAAAATTTAAATGAAAAAACTGATTTAACAAAAGCAGAGTTCAACATTATGCATTACTGCTGCCACAGCTAAAAATCACTACAATAGCAATGTCAGAAATGGGTTTTGTTGGCACCAAATGTGGCATAGAAACAGCTGTGTGAGAGAGCGAGAGAGTGAATTACTTTTCCTGCCCATTCCCTCTGTGGCACCTGGCATTGGCCACTATAGGAAGACAGGATACTGGCTAGATGGACCTTTGGTCTGGCACATTATGGCCATTCTTATGAATATGTGAGAGGGAGAGAAAGAGAGAATTTGTTATTTGATAAAACATGCTTATCACCACCTCTAGGTACATGTACAAAAACATAAACCCACATATGTTCAATAAACTATCAATGTTCAACTAAAGATTGTGTTGTAAAAATAAACATTTCCCTTCTCAAACAATCTTGAATACCTTATTTACATTTCCCTTTTAAAAGAGCACTGCCATTCAACTTTTAACATAATTTGCAGTTGCACCAGGTTATTGAACTTCTTAAAAACACAAAACAGCTGATCTAAATTAGATTTCGTATATCAAAGTATCACCATGATGTTTTCAGGCTCTGTATAAAATTGTCTTGCAGTCTAGTCTTAATGGTTCTAATCTTTGCTTTCTAATGTAGATTTTAAGATGTTATGAAAATTCATAATCTTTACCTATTTAAAAGATTTGTTTAGTGAGGACAATTTTGTTCAAATCATGAGTATTGCTTAGCTGCGTATGATGAAATGTCATTGTTGACAAAAGGAAAATGTGGATCTCAGTGGTGCTTGGGAATTAGTCCTTAATAAAAGGAAGCATTGGCACAATAAAGGTAGTATAATAAAAATGATCATGTAGGTCACTCTTTGGTTGTACATTACTAGTTTAAAATAGTTTAGTCTGTACAAAGTATAATTCTTAGGACTGGTCTACACTGGCGGCTGGATCTGCAGCTAGAGATCTATCTGTTGGGGATTGATTTATTGCGTCTCATCAAGACACGATAAATCGATCCCCAAAGTCTATTCCAGAACTCCAGCTTGCTAAAAGGTGCAAGGCAGAGTCGATGGGGGAGCCCACTGTTGACCGCTGCCACTGTGAGGAGGGCAGCTAAGTTGACCGAAGATGCGTCGACTTCAGCTACGTGATCTTTGGTCAACCCTCCCCACCTGGCCTTAGAAAGTTTACATTAAATTGGCAGGTGACATAATTTTTTTAAATACCCGCAAATGACAAAATTTCTTAGTGCAATTTAGTTAGTAGAAAGAAGAAAAATATATTGGAACTTGGCCAGCAAAGAATGGAACTGCAATAATCCTATCATTAAGTAACAAATGGATTTAATAAAATAATCATCCTGGTTTCATTCATGCAAACTAAATAAGGGATTTGCTGTGCTACAGATCTGCAATAACTGTAGTCACAAATTACTTTCTACATTTTAAAATACATTTTAAAAATACACAAAAGAAGTTAAAGGAATAACGGATGAACCTATCATGTCTAAGTTAAGAAATTATACTATCTAGTTATTGTTTTAAAAAACTTTGCTCATAAATGAGTCTCTTTTCTTTTTCACTTTTAAGATCCCAAATTAATTGGGGGACTAAAGTTCTTTCTCCTCTGTGTGTTTGTGAGACAGAATGGTGTTGGTGGTTGAGGGGTAGGTTTCATAAGCCAAACCAACCAAATCGAAGATCTTCCAGTTACGTTTTTGGTATGTTTTTGAAATCATCAGATTGGTAGTCCCAAAATACAATTAAAAAAAAATTACATCCTATCTATGTATGTTGTTTATACAATTGCTGGCATGGCTTTTCCCTCCCAGAATCATTCTTTATAAAAGAAATGTTGACTCCCATTTAAAGTATCAGAACCAGAGCTTTGCTATAACTAGGATCTGAGGCATCAGTATGTTTTCTCAAAGAGTGGGAACGATAGCTCTGTTTTGAGGTGAACTTACGGTTTCATATACAGTTATTTTCAGATAGCAAATATCTACGCTTTTGACTTGTTTGGTTCTTCCACTTAATCATGCAACTTTATTAAGTTAATTTCAGTGAGGAATTAGTGCTGTATAAATGAGAAACTCATTACAATTCTGGAAAGTTTCCTGAATGGCTTCCAGTGATGTTACTTCTGTGTTGTATCTCATGTGTAATGCATAGATTAAACTCTCTCGCTCAGTTTTACATATCAGTTGAGTTTTATAACAATTGCTCAGCCTGAGGAGAGCATTTTTACCCAGCTATGGCACTCGCATGGTTTAATGTCTTGCCTTTAGGACATGACACTTGTTTGCATCCTTTTGTCTGTGAGAGACAGTGGGAATTGAAGCCTATGAAGTGAATGGTTTGGAATGTCTCATGTGACTGAATAGTCCAATCTGAGATTTGCATGATTTTTGGCAGTTATTGCAAATGTTTGTATCTTTTTTGGGAGTGGCTTGCTTCCTATGAGCTCTTTTCTCTTAAAGCTGTTGGAGCCAGCTCCTGTCATCAGTTTTGATACGCTGGTGGAGACAATGGCACCACTTGTTATGATCACTTGCCAAGATTTCCCATTGGTCAGGATCAATTCCAAATGCCTGCATATCTCACTTGTATGTGTCTTTATAGAGAAGCTTGGACATCCTGTTGTTCTTGTTCCCCCGATAGCTCCCCATGTAGCATGTCCTTGGGTATGCATCTGTCTTCCAATTTACTCAGATAGTCCAGCCTGCGCAGTTGTCTTTGCTTGAGCAGGGCTGTCACAATTGATAAATTTGCCCTTCAAAGAACCTCAGAGTTGGTGACTTTATCCTGCCATTTGGTGTTGAGTATGCAGTGTAAACAACATAGGCAGAAACTCTTTAACCTTTTCCTGATGAGCATAAGTTGTCCGTGTTTCCCCACCGTTCATGAGAGTTCTGTCATTCAAGCTTAGTACACTAGCATTTTGGTTCTGATGGTAAGCTTTGAGTTGTTCTGTGTCTCTTAGTTTGCTAAAGGTGGTGGCAACCTTTGCAATGTGAACATTTAGTTCTTCATCCAATGAGAGGTCGGTGATCATTGTAGAACCTAAATAGCTGAACTTTTGGACTACTTTTAGCTGGCTTGCATTTAAGGTAATTGAAGGGTTTTGTGGAACCCCCTGTTCTAATACAACCATTTTCTTGATGCTGATGATGAAAGTAAACGCCTGACAGACACTTCAAAGGCAGTCCGTGAGTTCTTGTAGTAATCTTCATTGTGGACTATGAAGGTAGCATCATCAGCAAATAGAAATTCCCTGATTAGCATCTTTTTGACTTTGACCTTTTGACGTAAGTTGAGACAGGTTGAAGAATTTCCCATCTGATCTTGTGTGGAGATACACACTATCTTTCATGTCCTTAAACACTCAGCTCAAGAGTACCGAGAAGAAGATTCCAAAATGTGTAGGGGCAAGAACATATCCTTGCTTCACTCTGTTTTTTGTCTCAAAGTTGTCCAAAGTGGACCGTCAAACTGGATAGTTGCTCTCATGACTCTTGAGGCATTCTGTAACTACCCCAAAGCACACTTTCACTCCTGTCTTATGGAAGTAGTAGCCTGTTGTATCGTCACACTTGGCAACATGTTCTATACTCACTGAATCTCTGCAAGTCCTAGACTTGAATTCAACACATCTCCATTGCTCCTTAGTTAATAGTATTTGAAACTGACACAGCTTGGCAACAAAGAAATGAAAGTGAAAATGGCATCTGAAAATATTGTTAAACAAAACTTTCTAATTATAAGGAAAGTTGATTACTGAAATAGGCTAACAGGGGAGATTGTGAAATCCCTGTTACTGAAGATTTTTAAGAACAGGGCAGACAAACACCTGTCAGGGATTGTCTAGGTTTACATGATTCTGCATCGGCGCAGCAGGATGGACTAGATGACCTCTCGTGGTCCCTTCCAGCTTTGCATTCCAAGATTTATTTAGTACAAAGTTTAAAGATAAGCTGGCTCTGAAACTGATAAAAACATTTGCTACCGTTGCTGCCTAACACCAAGCTTTGATAATTAAAAAACATAACTTGCATGTTGAGCCATTATAGAGCTCCGTTTGTAATCCAAGGGTAAAACTAGGACTTCTGGGACTTTGCAGTTAAGTTACAGTTTGCGTCAAGCAGAAGCAGCAGTGAGGACTGTGGATAAAAACCAGAAGTGATCCCCATTAGCCCTATAAGTGATCTAGTTTTTATGAGCCAAACCAGGCAAATACAAGGATAATGTCACTTAGTGTTGACATGTAGCAATATCTGGGTTGGAGTATGGGATCTTTTTAATAGTGCATAGAGATAGGACACCACAAATTTTAAAATAGAAAGCTAGGACATCACAATCAACCAGAAATACAGAGGGAATTTTAGGTAGGCAGAGTGTGATTACCCAAACTGGAATTTGGCCAGTACACTAAAGCAAACATCTGTGGAAAACTTGCATGGGATTGTTAATGACCACAAGTGGTCACAGCCTCCATTTCATGTCACCTCTAAAAGTACAGTTCAGTTTCTGTAGCATCTTTGATTTTTTTTCCCCCTCCTTGATTTCCCCATGCAAATACTGATCAAACCTCATCCTTCCTAGCTTCTAAATGCTGATGGGTCACAAACCAATGCAATGTGGCTGCAGTTGGAGAACAAGCCATATATTATTTGGGGGTTTAATAACATCAGTTAGAATCCTCCTAGGCCATTCACATCAAATCTTTTATCCAAATTGTTTTATTTCCTTTATTTATTAAATGTATTTAGTACTGTGGACACAAAACTGTTGTTGTGATGTCTGCAATATCTAGTAAATGAGTCAGATTGCCTTGTAATCTCATGAATGAGTTCATTGCCTAATGGCATTAAAACGCTCAGATAATAGTGTACCTTCCATGATGTTGAGACTAAATCCCTTGAATTACTCTCAAGATACATTGTCACTTACATTTTAAAATACTATCCACGTTGTATATTTTCAGAAATGGATAGTGTATCGCTTAATTTAAAAATGTACCAACATATTTAAAGTCAGAATGCTGTCAGTTTTTATTGGCTCCATGTAACCTTTTTTTAAAGTGTTCTGAACTGCCACTGTCTGGGTTGTGTTAGACTCTACAAGACATGATGGGGTGACCAATTGTTAACTCCTTTTGGGTATGAAACAACTGAGACTATTAGAAGTTACATGCAACACTTGACATCATTGACATTCAGTCTTATTCTGTTCTAACCTTTATAAAATGACCTTTCTTGTTAGCACAGAGGAAAGCTAATACTGTATCAACATTATGAAAAGGTGTAACTTACGCCCCTTGGTTCCAACTTTAATTTTAAAGCACATTTTTATAATTGTCTTAATGGTGTTTGTTTAATCAAACACTTGCTGTAAAATTAGGTTAATGTTAATTAATGTTGAATGCTAGTTGTCGTGTATTTGATCATCAAAGCAATTAATCTAAAACATTGCGTTCAGTAACTATGGAATTACACTGGCACTGGTTGCTTTGAACTGAAAGTCACTTTCACATTCAGAAAGCAACTGTACTATATTTTTGCAGAAGCAGCTCAGTAAAAATATGGTTTTTAAAAGAATTAAAAAAGGTGTTCCTTCACTTAGTGGCCTGTGGTGGAAACAGAACATAAATTGCATCTTCCTTGGTTGTTTTAATTTTAGTGACTATACTCATTTTTTCTTCTGTTGATGCCACTGCATCTCCACCGAAGGACCCTAATCATAGTCCGGTAACCCCCCATTGTGTTGTACATAACAAAAAGTCCCTGCTCCAAGGAGCTGAGCATCTAAATTGAAGACAAGTGACAATAGATGGAAATAGACAGACAAAGAAAGCCTAAGTTAACAATGAAACTATTCTGTTCATCATGGTAGGCAGTGGTCTAAGCAAACCAGGTGTCTACCCATTGTAGAATTTTTTATTTTGTAGATAACATGGCAGAGGAGAGTGGATTATGACAGGAAGACGGCTGTGTGACATTTTTAGAAGGAGACTTACTGAACTTTTCTTTGTTTTGGATATAAGCACAAAGAAGTGAAAGCATATGGAAATTTCGCCTTGTGGAGAGAATACAAGATGTTAACGTGATGTGAAGTTCTTGCTTAGAACAGACTGTTTATTTTATGGGGATGAGGGGAAACATTTGGATGTCTTTACCTGTAACCCTTCTAAAATATGTCTTAAAAATAATGTGTATTTATCAGTTCTTGGGCATGCTTGGCATTTTAGTTTAATGCAGTGTTGATCATATAATATTATTCCTGTTTTCCAGTCAGTGTGTATCTGGAATGTATGTACGCTCTGCATTCTTCATTCAGATAACTTCAGCCTATGGAACTAAACAAACATTAGGAAGTCTTGGAATTTTTGAAATTACAGATTAGACTGTTATAATCTTGGTGTGCCAACTGTGTAGGAGATAACAGACAAATGTACTTATTTTGTAAATCGCTACAATGTTAAACCAGGTCAGGTGAATTTATATGCATTGCTTTACATAGCTTTCAGTGTATATAAGTGGACATTTAGATCTATAGTACACACCTCTACCACTGCAGACAATTTAGTAAATAGGAGCAATAGTAATAAATAGTATCAGAGAGGTAGCCGTGTTAGTCTGGAATTGCAGAAATGACAGAGTCCTGTGGCACCTTAAAGACTAACTAAAGTATTAGAGCATAAGCTTTCGTGGGCTAATACTCACTTCGTTGGATGCAAGCAGTGGAAATATCCAGGGGCAGGGATAAATAAGAGGCAAGGGCCAGGTTGGAGATAACAAGGTTAGTCCAATCAGGCTGAACCAGCTTGTTATCTCTAATCAGGGAGGATGAGAGATAACAAGCTGGTTCAACGTGATTGGACTAACCTTGTTATCTCCAACCTGGCCCTTGCCTCTTATTTATCCCTGCCCCTGGATACCTCCACTGCTTGCATCCGACGAAGTGGGTATTAGCCCACGAAAGCTTATGCTCTAATACTTTAGCTAGTCTTTAAGGTGCCACAGGACTCTTTGTCACTTCAATAAATAGCAGAGTATTATCTTGCCAAATTACCCACTGCTCCAAAGTATGCAGGTGTTAATCTCAGTGAAACAGTTTTAAGCATTTTTTTATGTGCAAAACAAAGTATTGTTACCTCATCACATTATTGTAAAGGACTTGAAGCATTTTAGCTGGCACTCAATTTTTGGGAAAGTTTAAAGCAAACACCTGGCATGCAAAATTTCAGCTTGAATAGTTAGGGAAAGTTACTAGCAACCTTAACTGTAGGGGTACTACCAGCACTACCGATAGGAAACAATGTTTTAGCATCCATTTATTATGCTATATAGTTCTCTTTTCACGTATGATTAATGTATAGTCACAGAAGACTTACTATTCCAGAGAGGTTGCCAGATTACGGACAATGATAAAAGTAGATATTAAATATCATGTATTCTTCTGATAAAATCTTTAATAGATTGGCCTTATGTGTTTTGCGATGGAGCGGGGGGTTTGTAATAGAAGTTTTTAGTTTAGTAACAGCTGGTTTATATAGATGTTAAGTTTTCCAGTTTTTTTATAATTAGATATTAATATAATTGCTTTTATTCTTTTATTTTATTTCTGTTTCTAAATATTGTATCAATTTTTGCTTGATTTGCTTTACAAGATATAATTACATCAAATCTTATTGATAGTTCAGTGAAAAACTAAGGTGATTGACTGAAAATACCTGATTACAATGTTTTACCAGGGAACAATGCATTTAGCTGTAGTTAAGGTACAATACTGAGTCCTAAAATGTTTAAAAACTCTGAAATATAACAACCCACCAGTTTATATGTAATGCCAGTCAGCTTGCATAGCCAGAAGGAAGACCATTTATTTTTTCAATGCTATTTGGCCTTCTTAAAATTTCCCTGCACCTTCAGCAGCCCATGCACTCCTTGAACAAGATCAGTTGCAGTAACAGGCTGCACTGTTCTATTTCAAGAAGTGACAAAAAGTTATTTCAAGAAGAGATGTTGGAGTGCTATTAAGAGAGCCAGAAATGATGCAAATGCACCTACTCTGGGAGCACTCTGCCATGTGGAATTTCACTGATCCTTTCGGTAGCACATCTTCCACACAGTCCCTAGTAAGATGGAGACAAGACATCAAGTTTTTGCTTATCTTTATAGTAGGAAAAAGGCAAGCAGAGCAAGTACATTCTTACAGGTTAGTGGAGTATAAAATTATGTTCAAAATATCCGTGACTGGAAGACCTGATTTTTTTTGCTCGCCAAGATTTTGTAAGATATCCCAGCTGGGTGATCGTTTGCTAAAGTATCTGAAGAAGTCTCAAGGATCTGCTTCCATGGTCGTTTGGGGAAGGGAGAAGTTTAATTCTGAAAGCCTTGCCCCTTTGCCAGTCCAAATGCTGAGCGTACTCTCTCGAGAGAAATTGTAACGTGCATGGGAGTAGGTCTTCCATCGGCATCCTTCCCTTTTTTCCCTGTGATTCCTCCTTTATCTGTAAATGTTCCAGTTTTTGTGATTTTTTTTTCCCCCTTCCATAAGGCCTCTGTAGCTGACCCTTAAATGTCTTGTAAATCTTTTCCAGAAGAATGAGTATACATGGCAGTCTACAAGCTGGAGGGTTACCTGTCTGAATCACAATAGAGAGGGACTATTTCGCCAAGGCTCTCTCAGCTTCCTTGGTCAATTAGTTGAGACCTAAGAATGCTAACTTAGGTAGTTTTTCCTTTGCCTTTTGAAAAGCACTATTTATTGATCTTACCTTGAAACATTCAGTCTAATGTTTGTTTTAAAACATAGTATCTTTTAAAATAGGATGGATCCACTTCATCTTTTTATAAATGACATTCTTTTATTGGTGGATTTAGAGGGAAGATTATTGTTATTTACAAATTGTGTTGTGACTCCTGCATTAGACCATATTGTGTACCATTCACTTTTGTTGTAGTTCTGTTTTTTTTAAAGCAGATTTCCCTATTTTTCCCATTTTAATTTGTGTCCTGTTTAATTAATTTCTCATATTTGGAGAAAATAATAATAAACCTTATTTGTTCTGCCTGCCTGCCTGATGTTTGGATGACAAGGAAGATATTCATCCAGTCACAGAACTGTAATCTTTAGGTGAATAACTGCTTCCATTTCAATATTTTAGGGACATGTTTCTACAGGTGTGTTTAATGTACTCTTGAAAATGTTTGAATAGGATATTCTGAAGCTGTGGGCCAGTACAGATGGATTGTAAAAATTCTTCCTCACACTTAGGGTTTATTTAAAAATCACTTCTTGGAAATAAAGTTCATGAAAGATTATAATATGAAAATAAAATATTAGTCATCCAGTGTGCACATCCATTACAATGTAAAGCTAATGTGCACATGCACACTCAAATTTTAATTGCCTTTTTTTTTTTCTCCCTGAATAACTCATATGCTTACTCCAGTCCTTTCTGATACACAGAAGCTCTTAGGATGGCATAGCTTTATTCCATATAAGGAATTTGCTTTGAGTGCTGACTTCATTGTCTGGATGCAAACAAGGTTTTCACACAAGCTTTTAAGAACATGTGATTTTACAGTGTTTCTTTATAGCATCTATATATCCTCACCTGCTGAACACTCATGTCAAATAGTGATTAAAGTGTACTCACTTATGTGAAATAGAATTTTAAAGAATTAATGGCTAAATCAATGACTGCTAATGATGCTGCGTAGCATCACTGGGGCTTACTTCTTTAACTGATGACAGCTGTCTTCTAAATATGATCTTTAATGACACCCCAGATAAAATATGGGTGAACTCTGCTGCCTAGCAAAATCATTTATATAAATTGTATATTTTACATATTAATGACCTTTTTTAAAACTAATATCTAACTTACTGCATGAAGCTACGATCTGTGCTAGTAACCTCTGATATTAACGTTACTGAATTGTAGTTCATGTCTCAGTTCATATTGCTCTTCTAGAGCACACCAAAAATGAGATTCAGGGTGCTTTTCAAGAGATTTTTTCAAACATATCATTGTCATAGAAATTGGAGATGGGGGGAGGGTGGAAGACCTATTAGCTTAATTACTTTATTCCCCCAAGTGGAAGAGGAATTAATATCATTCCTGCAGAAAAGAAAAACCTTTTTTTATTAAATGAATAATGATAAAACTCTAAAGAAACTTTAATAAAAGTGTGTTTTAATTGTATTAGTTTACAGTATGTCTGCAACAGAACACATACAACTGTCATTCAAAAGGGAAGTAAATTAACATGAAAATATTCAGCTTTGTGTGGCGCATATTAGTAATTCCCTAGCTTTCTAAAACTGGCTTCTGTTTTTTGGTGGGAAAACCCTTCCATCTGAATGAGTAAATGTTTGAAAGGACATACGTACATTTTAAAAGACCCTGTAGATTGTTCATTTGCTATGTTTTTCTAATCAGATCTTCCTGATTTTTAATAACTCAGATACATGAGGAGCACTATGCTTATAAATATATTTTTAAAAGGTGGCTTATGTATATTTATAATAATTGAGTGTCAATAGTGCTAAACACAGAGTGATGTGTTACCCTTACAATTTAAATGTTTTATTTCTACACAGAAAGCAAAGTCAGGTGTAATTGATTCCCAAAATACATAATTCTGAAATTTCATTCTGTTGACTACTGTGGCCTCCCTTAAGTCTCAAGTTACGTGCCCAACCTTTGTTTCTTTGTAAAGTCCCTTTCCGTACAGAATTCATATGAGGTGTATGTTAAGGAAAGCAATTTTGTGGTTTTGACGTTTCCTGATATTCTATTTGGAAATACTGGATGGTATCAAGAAAAGTGTGAACCATTCTTTCCTAAGCTTCTGTTACCCTTAAAGGTGCTGCCGCAGATGAACGCAGTGGAATGGCAGAGCATTTAATGCTTTCTCCTTCTGTTTCTTCATGCTCAAAGCTGCAAAGGCCACCTACCTATTCACTCAGTGTGTACATCTTTCGTCCTTCTCATCCTGAATTACAAATTTCCATGGCTTTTAGAAGGTGGCTTAATACGTTCGCTTTGCAGTCACTGGTTTACTGTGGATTTCAGACTAAGATGTATGTGGCTTATTTTCCTATTGGGGCTTCAGTGACGTTTGAATGTGCCTCATGCCCACCGTGGAGAAACTTGAGTTGTTTTCATAGTACACTTCAGATAATTTGTTCCCCTCTGCCATAGCAGTCACTCTGACTGTATTATAATTGGGTTTTGGTGTTTGGGGAGAATAGCACTACATTAACGTCTCTACTCCTACACTGAACTGTGATATGCTGGGTGACTGGAAACGTTTCTCCCTGAATGCACAGCTGGAGCAGGTCTGCTGGCTCTGAGACTCTCTGCCAATATAATATTTGCATGGATATTTCAGTCACTCAGTAGGACATCTAAGACCTTTTCCACACTTGGAATTCATCAGTCAGCGGCCACTAAGTGTCATAATCGCCATGGCGCAGTTCTCTTGTCTCGATAAGGAAAGCAGCAATTTCCTCAGGTACAAACAAAGCCTAAGACTTTGGCTATTGTTGGCATACACAAGGGGAACAAAGAGTCTCCTAGTTCTTGCAACAGCACTGGGTTCCTACAAGACAGACCTGTAGGTGGACTGGATAGTTGGGTAGATTTACATCTTTAACAGGTCAGATACAGTACATTTATATCCAGTGTGAGAACAAAGAAGTGGTTGCTACTCCAATTCAAAATGATATCTCAGTAAAGGAAAATGAGACATTATAGGAAATGGTGAGGAGTTTGTGTCCTAATCGCCGTACATAGACATTGTTAATCATGATATTTTGCTAATTTATTTTTTTAAAAATCCAGTCTACTTTCTAACTCTAACTTGCATGCCAATTTAACCATCATAATTTCTCTGTTGTGGGAAAAATAACATTATCGTCCTGAAATATCTCTTCCCAAAGTGAGCTTGTTCCTTTTGTGGTGATGCAAGTTAAAAGAGACAAAGGATGTCCTTACTCTGTACTTTATGCCTTGATGTAGTTTCCATGTTGGTCCCAGGATATAAGAGAGACAGGATAGTTCTCATTGGACCAACTTTTGTTGGTGAGAGAGACAAGCTTTTGGGCTTTCACAGAGCTCTTCTTCAGGTATATACTGTCACATACGCGGTAGAGGTTGTTTCTCATTGTCTGTTCCTTAGAACAAAAAAGGGCTGTATGTTACATAGGCAACATGCTCAGATCATGGTGTTGGGGATGGGGTGGGGGAGGACAAGGTATGTGTTAGTGGAAGAATCCTTTCATGGTGACAGTGTTGAGCCGTGAAGGGAACTACACTGACACATGCTGTCAGGCCATGGATTATGGTTTAGAGCATTGAGAGGAGCACAGAGATGCAAATGAAAGCATTCCAGGAGTCAGTACTTATGCTTATAGTTGCTTCTTTGCAGAGCAGATTGGCTGGTATTTTCCCTAATTCTGTTTCTATCCAGCGAGTATATTTTAAAATCTCTCTTGACATCTGGCAGATATTCATTTGATACAGATGATAGACATTATTAACTCAGATAAAATAGTTTAATTCCATAGCTGAGCTGCTCTGGAGTGTGCCAGGCCAATTCAGTAACCCAAAGCATAGTCTCATCACACAAGCAGAACTGTGGCTTGGGATTTTCAACACCTCCCACCCAAGCCTAATGTAAAGCATGAACACTCACCTTCCGCCCCCTCACCATATGCCGCTGCTATCTCATTTGGCCCACACTAAGGACATATTACAGATAGAACAGAACAAATGCCAGAGAACAATGACATTTATTCAGGGATTGGCCCCTCCAAAGGGTAACACATGTCGGTTGTCTTACTGCCAAAGCTCTGCCTCTTGATGGCCCTTTTCAGCTGTGAACGTGTACGTTGGCTGACTGAGAGATTTCTCACACAGAACAAACAATGCAGTTCAAAACAAGACACTTGCAAAATCAGTGTTGCCATTGCACATCCTGTTGACCATCTGAAGTGGAACAGGCTGCTAGCTTTAAATTCATTGGGGTGAGTGCACTATTCTGTTCTTTACAGTTCCATCAATTATCCAGCTAATGTTGTTGCTTTAGTTTTTGAAGCACAATAATATGCTGAGAGTAACCACTCTGACACCTATGTTGGTCTTAAAGGATTTCCCATGAACCTGATACAGTAAGGTTTCTCTTTTGCTGGCAGCTGCAATTATCCTTCAATGAACTAGATCTACCTTTTCTCTGCTACTTGTGTATATTTAGAAAAACTACTATGTTTAACATCATGCAGGATACACCAGGCTCACTCAGAACCACAGTAATCTGATAACTCTGACCTAAGGCAGTCAGACAAATAGAATAATTTCTGAGATATCGCTGCTAGCCAGATAGAGAAGCATGACTGGAGAGAATTGACAGACGCTGTTGCAAGGGTGGGCAAACTTTTTGGCCCGAGGGCCACATTAGGGTTGCAGAATTGTATGGAGGGCCGGGTAGGGAAGGCTGTGCCTCCCCAAACAGACTGGCCCTGCCCCCAATCTGACCCCCTCCCACTTCTTGCCCCCTGACTTCCCTCCCTCAAAATCCCCCCCTACTCACCCGTGCCGCCGATAGACCCCCAGGAGTCCCACACTCTATCCAACCCCCCTGTCCCTAACCGTCCCCACCCAGAACCCCCGCCTCATCCAGTCACCCCCTGACGGCTCCCTGGGACACCTTGCCCATTATCCAATGCCCTGGATGCCTTACTATGCCACTCAGAGCAGCATGTCTGGCAGCCACATGGAGCCGGACACGCTGCCCCACAGGAGAGCGCAGTCCCGCCCCCCCAGAGCACTGACCATGCGGCGGCGTGGCTGCTTATGGACAGCAGAGGAGGGACCGGGGTAGCCTCTCCAGCCGGGAGCTAAGGGGCCAGGCAAGACGGGCCCACGGGCCGTAGTTTAACCACCCCTTCTCTATTGTGTGATTCTGAGCATTGGTCTTGTTTGCTAACTTCCAATCTATTCTTCATGCTGACGTTGTCTGGGATTTGGTTGGAAATGCAAATTTTAAGTGGAAAAACTAACAATATTGTTGTATACAGCTGAAGTGTCCTTGCTTCTCAGCTGTCATCCTGCCTATGTCCTGATATGCTGCCAGACTATAATTAAGTCTTCTGGTTGGGCATGCTTCCTCATTGCTGGGTAAATTCCACTCCCTACTTTCTCCATCTTGCAGGCAGAGGATTGTTAACCCAGTGTTGTGTTGCCAGTATCAGCCCTGTGGTAACACCTCAGAAGGGAGGGTTGATCCTCAACTGACATATATTGGTGTAGCTCCACTACTTCTTTGGAGCTATGATTGCTTACATCACCTGAGTATCTAGCCCTCAAGGTGGAAGAAACTGGGAACAGAAAGGAGGGAAAAGTAATTGAACAAAGTGTGGAGATAATGTCCAATATTGTGTCCACATTGGAAGCCTGAGAGGTCAAGTGGTATGTGTAACAAATGATAAAGATGTTTGGCCACAAGTTTGTTGTTTATTTGATAATGCTTTGATCATTGTGATACTGAGAAGAGAATCATAATGATAACCTCTATGGGTCTTGTTTAAAGAAGAAGGTAATCACACCAGTCAGCAGTCCAGATATGTATGCCAGTGTGGGGACTAGGTCTAAGATCTAGAGTTAAGTATCTTGAGTGCAAAGAAGTGATCCTAACTGTTAGTCTAACTATAACCCTTTCTAACATTCGTTCATTATGTTACAAAGATTTTGTCAGTGCCACCAGGATAAACAACACCACAAATAAGAGACAGCAGAGATTTGTAAACCACAAATCACACCAGATTGTCCTGATACCCTTTTTTATTCAATATGAAATATTAGTGGATGAAATGCTTTTTAATTTTAGTAAAGGATTTATTATTGGAGTTGTAAAATTAATTCTTTTGACTCTGATATGAATGTCATGTGAAAGCAAAATTGTTTGGAGGACCATAAATGAAGAGTAAATCTGTTAAATTGTTCCTGTAAAGGTCTTTTAAACTTCACTGTTAAAACTGGATTATTTAATATCTTCAAAGAGATGTTAAAATATGGACAAGAAATTTTTTTATTCAGTTTAGAAAAACGCAGGCTTGTGTATGTGGTAGAAAATAATCACAAATGTAGATTTTCAATTGCAGGGAGATACTTCGTGGAAAGCAAAAATGCCATAGGAGAAATACTGTGCACACTGGGCGGGGGGGTGGGGGGTTGTTTTTTTGTTTTTAAATCTACCATATGGTATTCAGTATGATTTATGGGCTACCTATGCAGGAGCATCAAGCCACAAAGCTAGGAAGTCCTAGTAACTTATTATTACACCTTGATTGTGTTAATTTCTTAGCACATCTGCGTCAGGAAAATGTGGATAAAATTGAGAGAGAGAGAGAGAGAGAGAGAGAGAAAAGTGAAAGATAATTAAGAAGCTGGAAGATGAGTAATACTTGAGAAATAGTTAAGGTTTGCTATATATTCAACAGACCTAACACACAACCAAGGCAATGAACAAAAGGAGTTACCTAACAACAAAAGACACCTTTAATCCTCCATGCACAGCCACACATGTCTTCACTGCCACTTTACTGTACTGTATATCATGACTTTAACTCTACTCCTCTATCATCCATTCCACATAAACCCTATTAATCAGCCTGCCCCCTCCTCACACAATTAGTTCTGGATGTTTTGGGGTTGTTGTTTGGTAAAGTGCATGATGAAAGGCTGGCACCCATCAGGAGAGGATAAGAATTACCCCCCCACACACACATACACCGAAATTAACTCCCTCCTTCATACCTTAAGTAATCACTGAAGTTGAGTGCAGGACTCTTGAGTGAAGGAGTATCTGTGAAACTTACAGTTCTGAGGCTAAAATAAATGTTTTACTTACAGTACAGTTGCTAACAATTCACATGTAATTTTTAGTAATGAACAGGCAGGTTATTTGTTGGGCATTGATGTGCAGCGGGGGGTGTGCTTAACTTAAGTACAATTCATAGTATTTCCATATAAGAACAAGTATTTTTACTTGTGTAGCAGTGTGTGTGTTCATTGAAAGAGTTCAGTTGTTTACACTGTCGAAGGCTATTGTGTCTGTAGTTCCACTGTAGCACAGTTTTGCTTATGTACCTTGTTCCTCTTTCACTTACATGGGCCTTTTTGGAGGAAAATCCCTCTGTTCCCATTTCAGTGCAACAAACATACCTGCTTGTGGGTTTTTGGAGATGATTTTAAATAACTGAAAGGGATGTGATATAAATCATGAGATTTTTTTTCTACACTGACATTTAAGAAAATAACACAAATATTTTGATCCTAAATTAAGATTTAAGCTAACCATTTTACAGGCATAAGTGTGAGATCTTTATAGAACTTGTAGTTCAGAAGTGCCTTGCATCAATGACAAACAGATCTCCTTATCTTCAACAGCTACCAGATCTACTTCTTACCCACCATTTGCCACACAATTGTACTCTCTAATGTGAACTTTCTTATTTTTTTTAAAAAAGCCTGTTGTTTGGTTGTGAAGATAGCCTTGAAAATATGAACAAAATGTAAATCAATACAGTGATGTCTGCCTAAATCTACAGATAGCTTGAAGCAACAATAGTGTGTTGTAGGGATAACGTCATGATATTTAAAAAAAATAAACGTTTGAACTATTGAAATGTTACCGGTTAAACGTTAGGCTCCATGGCCTCTCCACACGCCTGGGATCCTGGCTACTGGCCCCAGGCCTGGTGCTCAGCTGCTGCCCCTGTGCCCACAGACTCTGCTTGCTGCAAGCCCCCCACCGGACGTGCCAGCTGCTGCCTCGCACGCCTGGGGCTATACCGCTGCCTTGTGCAGAGCGCTGGGTGCAGGCCCAGCAGCTGGAACTTGTAGTGCGAGGTAGGGGGGACAGCTGGGATCCCGGGGGCAGGGCATCAGAGGAGTCCCGCAGCCAGAGTTTAAATGTTAAGGAATACCTTACCAATAAGACTGATGCTTATCAGTTAACCAGTTAACATTTTACATCCCTAGTGAGTGGTGTGATCTGTTCCTTGCATGGCAATAGATGATTTACTTTGCAGCACCTTAAATGTCAGCATTAAGTATTTCATTTCTGATTATTTTTGTTGTCGGCTACTGTGTTTCCCACAATCCCAAACTGTCTCCAGTCATCCCCCAGCCACAAAAATTGCTACTCCTCACAACATTACTTCTCTGATGCAATGGAAGCTGGAAATGTGGTGATTGAATTAAATGTGGAATAAATAAGCTAGGGGCTATTGTACTGATTAAAATGTGTATTTTCAGAATTAACTGATTAAAAACCTCAATCTTTAATGATGCTGCTACAGAATCTAGGGACCTTACTGCAGATTCAGTCCAGCCTCCATTGGAATGCATGGACCTTGTCCATTGCAAGCTATGAGTTAGTACAGGGAAATCATATTACAAAAGCTGCAAATGTTATAAAACTACCAACTTAAGGTTAATTTTCCATATTTGGGAAGTTTATTAGACTTCTGGCATTTGTGGAAGGAACGGTGTAACAGGAAAGAAAGATGAGTTTGAAATCTCAATATATTCCTGTAGCTTCTATTTTTATTAATGGGAGTTGCACATATCTATTGATAAGAGAATAGATGTTGCATAATTGTACAGAACCATGCCCCTCAATGTGCATGTTCTTTTTTTAGCATTCCAACTGATGTTATAGGTGATAATTGAGGAAGAAATGGAACATAACCTTCTTGGATCAAAATACCTACAAGAAGATAGAGTACTTCGGTGATACAGAAGCTAAGATGAGAGATGTGTTTTAATTCGTCCAACTGAAATAGAAGTTGCATGCTAATAGCTCTCCAAAAATGTGCTCTTCAGACTTAAAATGTCTACAGTTTCAAGATAAGTAAGCTGCATTGCAAGAGGATCTTTGAAAACCAAAGTTTAGTGCTGGAATCTATAGTAGCAAAAGCATTGTATACTGAGAAATGCCAACAGTTGCAAGCCACAAAGCTGGAAGGATAAAACAAGAAACTCCAGGATACCAAGGGATGGGGAGAGTAGGATCTAGAATACAGGTCAAAGTTTGAAGACATATTGGTGCTCTCTGAAATTACTCACCATACCAAAACATAAAAATAAAAGTGTTAACCCCACGCTAGCAGGTGAAACTCCACTGACCTTCCTGGCCTCTCACCCCCTTCATTCTTTTCTCTGTCAGGAAGCTTTGCCTTTCTGTGAAATTCTAAGGCTCTTAACTCAGAAAGGAACTTAGTACTTGGACTTTGCTCTCCCTGGAAACCACAGCTGATAGCATTTCTTCATAATTTATGGCCGATGGCATCTCTTAATTTACCACCTTGAAAACTCTAACACAGCATGTTGAATGGCTGGTCATTGGATGTTCAGGCATCACCTATGAACAGTAGTATCTTCCTGCAAACTGCTTGGTTTAAAAAAAAATCATGTTCATTGGGGAGACTTGTCACTGATCAGAGGCCACTGAAAACCACAATGCTTGACAATGTGAGAAATCTTGAAATCTTAGCCGTCAGCATCCTTTTCATAGATGATTTATTATGGTAGCACCTAAGGGCACTAATCATGGATCAGGATCCCATTTTGCTATGTGGTGTACAAACACAACAAAAGTAGTCCCTTCCCCCAAGGAATTTACAATCTAAGAGCTACCCAAATCTTAATAAACACAAATCTTAATAAACACAAAGGATAATACTGCTTATGTGAGAGATTGTATGTTCAAGATTGTATGTTGCAATCTGCTGTACTGTATTGCATACACATTTATCCATAGAACATCTCAGTGTGAGAGAGAAGTAAATAGTAGTATTTCAGTTTAGAGAATGGGGAAGCTGAAGGACAAGAGGGAAATGACATGCCTAAACTTACACTGCAACTCAGTGATAGAAATAGAACTCAGGACTTATTCATTCTCTTGACCACTGTACCTCTTATCAGCCAACCTGAGACTTCTCCATGTTTGTTGTTGTATTTCCTTTGAACTAAAAGCTGCAGATACCCAAAAGTAGTCATCTGTCCAGAGGAAGTGAGCACTGGGCTTGGGGAAGAGCTAGATAAGGCTAGCTGCAATTTATAGGAGCTACAGTGTGGGTCTCTATCATCTGCTATGCAGGCTGTTCAAGAAAAATCTGATTTCTTCCCAAACAAGCATTTACAGTTTTCCTGTAGATGGCCCTAATTCTGCAAAAGCACACTAATACTTATCTTTTAAGTGAGTAACCCCAGTGAAGCCAGTGGGAGTATTCATGTACTTACCATTAAGTGCATCAGTATGTTTAGAACTGGGAACAAAAGGTGTTAAATTCCCAAAAGCAAACTATAGATAGTTTGGTTCTAGATCTATCTAATCTATATGTCTATCTAAACATTTTAGTGTGATAGTGTATTCATTAATGACCCAACTCAAAGGCCACTGAATCAGTGGACTTTGGTCAGGCTATAAATGTGGAGAAAACATTGTGATTGCCATTAATTTTCTATTTTTAATGAACCAACAGATTGTTTTATAGAAGCAAACTTAGAATTTCTCTTATTTTGTGGTATTTTCAATTTTAATTGAAAAAGATAGTCCTTACCCCCCAAAGAGTTTACCACCTTCTCACTACACATTTGTTCAGCACTGAGCATAGGGCAATTCTGTCCCTAAGTAAGTAGGGTCTAGAGAGGTTATTGTCACAAACAAATAATATTCAAATATTTTTGAGGTGGAAGTAAAATTCTTAAGGTTGTTATCATATAAATATTAATGTAGTACTAATTTAATAATGCTCTGCTATGATAAATATGTAAACTTGGCTTTAGAATGGCCGTGTGCACTTCCTGGAATTCTGTGGATAGAGTGGTTATAAATGAGCATCAGTTTATTTGGACAATCACCAGAGCTGGTATCTGGTGAGATTTTTTTGTCTGGCAGGCAACTGATTTTTGACAGATTTGTTGCAGTTCACTAAAATGATGGGAAATTGTTCCATGTAATACATTAACAAATAGGAAGAATAAACCTAGCCTGCAGAATGGCTAATAAGAGAAGTGGACACAGACATGCACTGTTTCACTGCTGTGTATGGTATCAATTACCAAAGGTTCATTCCTGTGGAAATGTCAGTACCCAAGAATCTCTTCAGATCAAGCTGCAGGAATTCCTCATGCTTAGATAAGATACTAAAATGAATGACTGAGAAATACAGTGTTATAAATATATATATTTTTAAATGGCTTTAAAACAAGCGCAGTTCCTTTTAAAGGCAAATTACCAAGATCCATTTATTTATACACTTTAAAAATCCACCCACTTGAAAAACATAACACCGCTTCCCATGTCAGTAGTTTCTCCCACACTTCTCTGTACCTTGCTGAGTTTTTAATGAGCTGAAAGGATCATAGCTGGTTTTTGCTTTCTTATTTGTATAGCAATATCACTGCTGTTACCACATCTGTAGGAAGAGCATTTGTTTAGTGACAGCAGTATATTTCTATGATAGATAAGATCTATTTGGATTTCAGACAGTACATCTTGCCAGATGATTTCTGGCTATCCTTATTTTAGGCCTAAATTACTGAAGGCAGAATCCCTCTCAAATTATGGTCACATTGCTTATGTAAGTAATGTAAGAGGCAAAAGGGGACTCTCACCTGGAATGAAGGCTATAGTAACAAAGTGCTCCCTTCCCTGGAACCCTATGGTCATCCCACTGGAGTTCCTTTGGGTTACTGCTTATGGGTTTGAGGGTGAAAGATTGAATTAGGAGACTTTCCTGCTGAGTCTACACATTTCCAGTTAGATGTCAGTTTGACGTAGCACAAACTTCCATGGTGCCCTTGCATGCTTCTTGTTACTGCATAGCTGCAGAAAGAAATTCAGAAGCAATACAATTCCTTGATGAGAGGGTCAGCCTTCTTTGCAGATATGTGGGTGTGTAGGACTGCGAATCCAACAGAGAACAGTTGGATTCGCAGTCTTGCCTCAGTCTCTGCCTGTGTCCTCCAACTCCACTGCCTTGTTCTTAGTACTTTCTCCATAGAGGAAAGTGACCTAGTCTTGAACTAGTAGGTGCATAAATTGTCATATTATAATGTTGTTGTTTATAATGAGCAATTTACAAATCAGATCAGTTGTAAATTCGACCTGCAGTATGTATGTATGTGGATTCTTTCTGTACATGAGAAACATAGTACAGATAGAATCAGTTCAGAATATGTACTCTGTAGGTATGTTCCAGGGGAATACAGTGGAATCTGAACAACCCATGTGGTTGAATCCATAGAAAGGTGTGAAAGCAGTATTGAAGGTATTGTGTCAGTAAGTTGACTAGTTAATAAGGAAGCAATTAGAATATTTGTTTGGTGTCTTAACTTTTTTTTCAGAATTGGTTTGGGAAGTGTGGGAACAGCGACTGCCCTCGTGTTAAAGTTGCTGTGCATGTTTTCACAAAGCAGTACATACAGTTTTGTTCTGACTTTCATAATTTGTTGTTTGGCAATTATATTTTCTATTCATTTTCGGTGTTTATTTTATTACATTCAAAACCATTTTATAATCTCAGAAAGATACTGAACACATGCTGTTCTGAAATAACAGAGCATTGGAGGCAGAAGGAGAAGGCTGAAGAGGTGCATTGTCTGGTTATACAGCACATGTTCTTCTTGACTGGTTTTTATTTCCCTCTTGGGAGGCCTCCTGTTATCCACACTAGCGATAAGGAGTCAGTTCAGCACAAACCCAAGTAGAAAGGTGAGCCACTTCTTGGATTTGCACAGGGAACATGTTAAATGCTGAGCTGGGAAGTGATGGTATTTGAGGAGAATTAATCTTGTCACTGAGATTTAGACTGATTCACAAACAAGACTGTAGAACGGTTCCTGGGGCCATGTCAGCGTAATTGTAAAAGTCGCTAAGACTATTAATTGCTTCAGTAGTTTAGAGACATGATTTCCAGGCAGTTTTTGAAATCTATAAATGATTTAAACAAGTCTCATTCCATCCAGTATTCAAATATAGCTGGAAATGCTTCTGCAATGCCTAATAAGAATGAAAGAATTAGTGATGCTTTTCTCCTTTAAAAATGGTTTTTGGTGAGAACTTGCTGCAGTGCTAGTCTCTACCTAGATCTGAAGTGGGCAGTCATGGAATATTTTCTCTTCATTCTCAAGGCGGACTCCTCTCATTTTCTCTAACATGGTTCACTCCTCATGCCTTGCTCACTCCTCATATACTGTGCGCTTACCTAACATTTAGTTTGTGGCAAGCTGAGACGTGACTCGACCCTGTGCTAACCTGCTGTGCACTAACAGTGTGGATCCTGCTGGCATGCACTCACAGTTTGCTAAAGAACTTTTAGTTCACATCAGTGAGGTCCTATATGGCCGCTAGCATGGGACAGATTTACACCTCAGCTTGTCACGAACTACACGATTTCATAGACAACCCCTGTATCTGTAAACTGATTAGTGGAAGAGCACTTTGAAACCATTGCTCAAATTATAAGTCGATAGAGTGTTACCAGTAGACACACATTCTTTGATTTTTCATTTTGAAAGCATCATTGAGTATACCAAAGATCAAACAGATAATGGGAATCTTTCTTTAAGATCCTGAAAAGGTTTCTTTTATCCTCTGGACTTCTTAGTAGTAGAGCATGTATGATTACGGTAATTATTGATGGGTTTATTTTTCCTGCTTTAAACTATCCAATTTGTCCATCCATTCTCCACCTTTATTACTATAAATCAAATGTAATCACATTGTGGGTCAGTCTCTCTCTTTCTCTCTGCTTTTTTTGTGTGGTTTGTACTATTGTACACAGGATTAAGAAGTTTGTCATGTCTCACGATTAAGACACTTAAAGATACTAACGCAGCATTTTGGGAATTGGAAGGGAGTTGCCAATTTACCTCATCAGGCGATAACTGATGAGGTAAATTGGCAGCATTTTACCACATTAAAAATAACCACAAGATATGTCAGTATTTAGAGACTGAGGTTATGTTCATTCAGTGTAGAGTCCCAACGAAAATTACTTTCACTTGTGTTGATTCTTTTTTTAAAGAAGTTTTCATTACGTTCTGTGTTTTGCACCTAAAAGGGGAATGCTGGTCTTGTGATCAAGTTCAGTGTCTTAGAGTTGAATAATCTCTTTTCTATCCCTGACACTCTTTGCAAGAAATTCAACCTGCCTCTGTTTCCCTTGGTAAAATAGGTGTAATACTTATTTACTCCTGAGTGTTAAGAGGCTCAATTCATTAATATTTGCTATTCTTTTGATGGGATGCACAACAGAAATGCTTTCAACTAGGGTAATGTGATTTGATCCACTATGTGATGCATAGATTGCAGAAGTTGAACTTCAAAGAACTATTTGAGCCTCCTCTGTTAAATAGAACGGGCTCTGTAGTGAATGTTTCTAACAATTTCATTGAAGTATTTGAAGATCAATTTAATTTAGATTAGGTTTCTCAGGCACTGTAAATAATTAGATTAATATGAGTGAAAGTTTTATTCTGTTCATATCACACCGGAAAAAAATATTTAGCTGTGCTTCACGTTCGTGGAGCTCAAAACGACTTACAAAAGCAGTGGGAAACAGCTGCAGAAATGCTAATAATTTGTCCAAAGTTGCACAAGTCAGAAGTGGAGCTAAAAATAAAACCCTGGTCTCTTGATTTAGTTGTCCTGTGTCCCACCCACTGAACCAGACTGTCTTGCCACTAAATCACTCCACCTTTTAATATATATTAGGGTTATCCTAGTTTGTTAAAATTGCACATTCATTCTGATAATCTATTTATATGACTTCATTGGTTTTGGCAGCACTGCCATGTTTTGAAACCTTGCTCTGTTAAATCAGCATATCCAGTAGTCACTTGTAGAGCACCTGTTTAGGCCAGTTGGCTTTATCCAGTTCTTGTTTTATACTTGACAAACTATTGACATTCTAGCTCACTTGATTTTTCCAATTTATTTTTATACAGTAGACTCTCGATTATCCAGGATGATAGGGAAAAAATTAATCCTGGTTAATAAAATCCTGGATAATCACCATCATAGGAAATATGGGGAAGAGGGGTTGGTTCACCAGCCACCCTGCGCCAGGGGAAGGGGGTGTTGGTTCACTGGCTGCCCTGTGCCCTGGTGGGGGTTTTTTTGTATGCTTGGGGCGGCAACAAAGCCAGAGCTGGCCCTGTGAGTTATGCATATATTTTTTTTTTGACATCCTGGTTAATCCACTTTCTCGTTAATCCAATCCTGGATAATCGAGTCTACTGTAATCGTCTTTACTTTCACTATGCAAGTGTTGTCCTTGACATGCACAACGTAAACAGAAATGGGGAGCTTTATGGGTTTTAATTTCAGCTCGGAGCTGTTCTGTCATCATCTTTGTTGGAAATTACATGTGGAACAGGAATATTTAGACTCTGTTCAGCGAGCGTGGAGGTTCATTACTACATGTAAGATGCCAAAAAAGCCAGAGATAACTTTGTTATGGGTTTTTTTTTAAAGTACGACAACTGGGGTAACTGTAGGTTTCAAAAATTTGAATTTAGAGATTCCATTTTGTGAACAGTACAGTAATAAAGCTAAATGCATGCATTCTGGAGCATGAGCTGGTTCTGGGAAAGAGTAATAGGATACTAAAATCTCTCATCCCGGTCATCAATTCAGTTTTCATGTATCAAAGAAGTGAGAGTACCATTAGCTTATTTTGTAACCTAACTCTCCATGCTCTCCAGTCAGTCATGAAATAAATATAGTGTGTCAGCACAAAATAAAGTATGTGAAGGTATATTTTGTTCTTTACTTTGTGTTCTGAATGCATAGTAGGTCTCTAATATTAGAATCATGAAAACATGATATTGGTCAAATGGGAGGATTTGAGGATGCACAAACTGCCTTAAATTTTTTTTTAAAAAAAGGCAGGAAATTCAGCATTTTTTATGCTTATTGTAGTGTTGCAAAACAAGGACAACTGATTTCAAAAAAGCAATTTTGAATAGTAGTATAACACTAAAATGAATTGCATTCATATTGCTGGGCACTACCACTGACATTATTATGAATGCAAGTTGATGGAACGCTTTCTGCTGGAAAACATCTTTCATTCTACTGATGCTATAAGAAGGACTTATATGCTTAGTATTTGTTACGCTATCAGTTGCAAGTGTCCCCCAGTAAAGGAATCCAAACAGCTCCACTGACATTGTAGTAAAGTTTCTGTCTTGGAAGGAGATGGTTGCTATTGAATCCTAGCCTTTTATTTGTTGTATTCAGTATCAGAGGGGTAGCCGGATCTGCAAAAGTGACAGAGTCCTGTGGGACCTTATAGACTAACAGATGTATTAAGCATAAGCTTTCGTGGGTGAATACCCACTTCATCATTATGCCAATGAAAACATTGAGATGCTTAAGATTAGCAACCTTGTTATTCTGTGTCCATTAAGAAAATGAGGAATACTTGTGGCACCTTAGAGACTAACCAATTTATTTCAGCATAAGCTTTCATGGGCTATAGCCCACTTGATTGGATGCATAGAATGGAACACACAGAAGTAATATGTTTGGTTTTTCAGCTATCTTTGAACTACATCCTTTACAGCACAATTAGAAAGATGTGGTCCCTGCGCCCAAAGAGTTTACAATTTTATTTTAGATGTAACCTGTTGATCAAGGCAATGGAGTGAAAGGTTAACAATGATTCTAAGATGTATATTTTTGAAGACTCAAAAGTATTGTTTTGTTTTTGTTTGTAGTAATGGAGAGGTATGTGAATTAGGAATTCACTATTTCAGACACTGGGATGAAAAGTATTCCTACAAGCATTCCATACAAAGACTATAAAAATATCCATTACCTTGTTCTGTTGTTCACTCAATACATCAGCTGTATAGACTTGAGAAATTCTTGTTGAATCTGCAAGGAATCCACAATCATTCAATCTAAGTAGAGGGAAAACCTGCCCTGAAAGAGGGCTCAGCCAGAATATAAATCCAGAACCCCTTTGATTCTGGGTGTGTGTTGTATTCAGTCATGAGACCATGTCTCTGTCTAGAGATCAGGATGATAGGGAAAATAATTTCAAAGCCTGAGGTTGCAGGTATCATAAATAAAATTCCATAGGGCTTTGGTCTCTGTTGTAGAGTGGTGCTGTTTTCACAAGAACCATTAATTGCAGCTTAGTTATCTTAGTAAGGGCAGACTTTGCCTCTTTATGTTATCTGTCTAGAAACTAATATAGTGAAAGCAGTACAGGCCCTTTGTCTTTTTATGTGCAACAGAAATAAGCTGTGCTGATATTAATACCTTTATACTGATGATGCTGCATCCGTGTGCTTTAACTATATCTGTTTCTAAACCAGTGGTTCCCAAACTGGGGTTCATGAACCCCTGGGGGTTCACAAAATTTTACAAGGGGTTCTCGAGGAAAAAAAACTCTTATGGTGGACAGAGCTGTCCACAGGGACTTTGGGCAGCACTGGACCAGCAGCCCGGAGCCTTGGGGATTTCCAAGAGCAAAGCAGATCAAAGCAAGCAGATCTGTCACACTGAGGATGTTTAAACTTCGACTCTTTATATGAAATAGAAAGGGAGGTGGATATTTCTTGCAGTTTTTAAAATTAAATAGACTGCTAGTGTTGTTTTTAAATTATTATGAGGAACAAGTTTAAGCTTTGTTGTAACGTGCATTGTTTGCCTGCACTGCTCAAGACCTGAATACTTGTGTAGGAGGAACTCTTTGAGTTGGCTTCTTAAATACCTTCGTGCTGTTTCACATCTGATTCTCCTTAACGAAACATAGGAGCCAGAGGCGCCAAAGGAGGGGGGACAACAACGAAGATCACGTGCCACTCCCATGTTGGTACACACCCCTGTAGGTTCTCCACTTTGTTTCTGGTGGCCCCTGTGGGGCCCTGGCACTTTTCTAGCCCTGGGGTGGGTGGGCTTCATCCCAGCACCTCTTTTTTTCTACTGGCACCTATGATAGTAGCCTTGTCTTATAACAGGATTAATCGAAAGTGATACAAGCAATAAAAGTGATATCTTGGAAGAGTGTTGCCATTTTCATAATGCAATAAAATACTATAATGATAAATTATAATTAATAAATAGTGTGTAATAAGAATGTCATAAAAACAAATTTTATATTTCCAAGATCACTGCATTTATAATTTATGCTGAGATAAGGGAGAAAAATCCCTGGAAATGCTCATTTTTAGAAGGGGGATCACGAGACTTGAAAGGGGTTTGCGGGTTGTTAAAGTTTGAGAACCACTGTTCTAAACTGCTGTAGTTAGAGGTACAAAAACTGTGTGTAGATCAGCTGTAACATGCAATGTGGGTCATCAGTAGGGGGATTGAAAGCTTAATCAAAAGGCTCCAGGTAGGTAAATACTTCAGTCATTGAGAACGCCCTGGTACTTGTTCTTAAAAAATATATACAGTGATATTTTAATTTTCTTTTGGTAGAACATTAATAGGCAAACTCTTAATGTGGGACTCAGTTGTTTAAATTTTTTCCACATCTACCCAGATTTTTTGATTGGCTGACTTAGTTGGAGAGGAGCAGCACTTTTTATGTGGCTCTTTAGTGTAAAAGTAGAGGTTATGAAATTTTGAAGTAAACGTGACTGGGTAGTAACTTAATTTTAGTTTTTAAATGCCCATGCAGTCTGCAGTTTGCACAATGCCAGGAGTCCCAGTGGAATACATGGGAATGTACTTGTAAGAGTTTTTGCTATGCTGCACTAACAGCAGGTTATTAGAGGAAATATTAGCTAAAACTTCTTATTAGTGCAGGTGCATACGGTGGCCTAGGAGAACCTCTTGGAAGGACATAGGAGAAATGTAATAAATATTTTGCTGAAGTCCAGGAACCATGCCTGCCAAGTAGGGATGGTTGGCATGTGTGGGGGTAGAATCCAGGCTTAGTAAAATATTAGTACAGAGTTGTCTCTGGCTCCATTGTGACCTGACTTCTGTTCTGTTTGCCATTTTCCCCCTTCCTGTTGGTTTAAAAGTGAACTAATAAACATTTTTTCCTTTCTGTTTTATTAACAGACTAGAGACGACTTCCTGGGTCAAGTGGACGTGCCACTTAATCATCTACCGGTAAGAGATGTTTATATGCTCATGTGTAATGGATCTCTCATTGAATATGAGCCAACAATGTGGTGCAGTTGTGAAAAAAGCTAATATCATTCAGGAGTGTACTCACAGGATTGTCGTGTGTGAGACGTGCAGTAATCATTCCGTTCTTCTTGGCATTGGTGAGGCCTCACGTGGAGTACTGTTTTGGATGCCACGTTTAAGAAAGTTCTGGACAAATTGGAGTCCAGGGGAGAGCCAGGCTTAGAAAACCTGAACTGTAAGGAAAGGCTAAATATACTGGGCATGTTTAGTATTGAAAAAAGAGGACCGAGGTGGAAGGATCTAATAAATCTTCAAATATGTTAAGGGCTCTTATGATCAATTGTAATCTATGTCCACTGAAGGTAGGACAAGAAGCAGTAGGCTTAATCTGCAGCTTTGGAAATTTAAATTGGATATTAGGAAAAAGCTTTGTAAGTATAAGCCTGGAAGGACGGACTAGATAAACTTTTGATGTCCCTTCCAGCACTACATTTCTATGATTCTGTACTCTGCCTTGTCAGTGCCTTGTGTGAGAAACTTTTACATAAAGGTTATACAGATTTTTCTCTCTACCGAAGGTGTAATCCTGTCTCTTTACAGCCGCCATTGCTGCAGCAGCAACATTAGTAGTATCAGGAGCGTGTGAGGCACAAGAAACTAAGGAAAAGTTCAGTGGCAGCACAAGTCACAGCAACTTGGAGAAGTTTTCCTCCCTGGGAGTGCTGGGCCTAGAGACAGGGTAGCTAGAGACTCTGCAGGCTCTCATCCATTTCTGTTGCTTCTTCTTTAGATCAACCCCGACTATTCTGTGTCAAATGGTGACTGAAATACTAGCCCACAGTCTGGTGATTTCTCTCTTAACTACTGTAATGTTCTTATAATCATCCTCTGGCCTCTTTTCACACTGCCACCCCCTCTGTTTGGAACAATTTTCCTTCCTGTGAGCCAAGCAAACTCAGTCTCCTAGAAACCTCTCTTTAAAAATCACCATTTTTACTTTGCTTTCCATTGCTGACCTACCCCAACTCCACCACTCACAGGCTTGTGTTTAATCCTATAATTGTGGGCATTGTCGGTCTAAGATCATACACCATGTGGGGCCTGGAAGATGCCTAGCATGTTTTGAGCACTACTTCAGTCCTAGTAAGAGCAGTAGCCATAGGCTGCGGCATGAGAACAGAGCTGTGTTAAGGGCAGGTTAAAATAGTTCCAATGCAACTGGGCCTATAAAGGGATCCTTTTTAAAAAATCTACACTCTTCTTCCATTGTGAGGCCCCAGCTTTCTCCATTTTATACCCCAAATTGTGTATTCAGGGGCCTCATTTAATGCTTCACAGATGTCATTGATATCTGTACTAAAATAGGGGAGGGCCTTACTGGAGATGGGGTTGCAGTGAGATTCACTGGCGTTGGGGCAGCAGGAATTAGGCGCATTGTGAAATTCGGTAGGATTGGGATTCTCTCCGATATGGGAAGGTCTGTCTGTGAATAGGAAACTGGGCGTGCAGTGAAATTCACTGGGATGGGGAGCTTTGAGGATTTGTGGGGGTTCTCTGGGGACACAGGCCTGTGATGCAGTCAGATTCAGAAAGGTTGGCATTGCTTTGGCTGGGGGTGCACTGGGATTTGATGGAGTGTGGAGTCTCTCTGGAGGTGGTAGTACAGTGATGGGAAAGGTGAGGAAGAAGCTCTCAGTCCTTGAAATCTATGCTGGGGCTGCTGGGCCCTCCTATTTCTGCTCCTACCCTGTTCCCTCTCTTCTGGGCTCAGCTCAGAGCTTGTCCCTATAAGATGCTGGGTGGCCACTGTGAAAGGATGCATGCCCCCTCTGGCATCTCCTGGCCCCTCCACTATTTGTAGGCTGCACCATCCCCATCCAGAGCTGCCACCTCTGCTCCGCTTCCCCATGTATGCAGGCTGGCCCACCCATCAGCAAACAGGGCAGTATGAGTGGGCAGTACCTGTCCATGGCGGGGCGGAGTGGAGTCAGGGTAACTGTATGAGGCAGCAGCTCTGGAAGAAGCTCCGCGCAGGCCTCAGTGACCCTTCACTCAGGTTCAGAAAATGTTGTGGGTGGGGGCTTCTACCCCCATCTCCACTTCAAGCACAGGTTATAGCTCCGAATTTCATAGAGATATTAGATCTTTCACCAGCTACCATAGTCAGTCCAGACGTAGCAATTAATTTGTGAAGAGCTCGATGGGTGAATTCTTATGGTCAACAGTGATTTCCAACATGAATATCTGCAAACACAGGAGTGGTGCTCACGAGACCATCAGAGGAGTGAAGTTCTGGAACAGCCTTCCAAGGGAAGCAGTGGAGGCAAAGGACCTATCTGACTTCAAGATTAAGCTTGATAAGTTTATATGGAGGAGATGGTATGATGGGATAACATGATTTTGGCAAAAGTGACAGAGTCCTGTGGCACCTTAAAGACTAACTAAAGTATTAGAGCATAAGCTTTCGTGGGCTAATACAAAGTGGGTATTAGCCCATGAAAGCTTATGCTTCAATACTTTAGTTAGTCTTTAAGGTGCCACAGGACTCTTTGTCACTTCTGCAGTTCCAGACTAACATGGCTACCCCTCTGATTCATGATTTTGGCAATTAATTGATCTTTGACTTTTCATGGTAGGTGGGGCCCGGTGGCCTGTGGTGGGATGTTGGATGGGATAGGATCTGAGTTATTACAGAGAATTTTTTTCTGGGTATCTAGCTGGTGGGTCTTGCCCACATGTTCAGGGTTCAGCTAGTTGCCATATTTGGGATCGGGAAGGAATTCTCCCCCAGGGCAGATTGACAGAGGTCCTGGGTTTTTTTGCCTTCCTCTGCAGCGTGGAGCATGAGTCACTTGCTGGAGGATTCTCTGCACCTTGAAGTCTTTAAACCATGATTTGAGGACTTCAGTAGCTCAGACATAGGTGAGAGGTTTATTGCAGTAGCAGGTGAGTGAGATTCTGTGGCCTGTGTTGTGCAAGAGGTCAGACTAGATGATCATAATGGTCCCTTCTGACCTTAAAGTCTTTGAGTCTAAGCTGCAGCAGGCCCCTGAAAAAGATCAGAAAAGTTTGAGTCTACAACATTGGATGAAATGTGCAAAGTTCAACCATGTTCCAGATGAAAAATCTGCAGATGATTCTGCTGCTTTCACTTCTAAGCCTTCCTTAGATAGTGAGAATGTTGATTTGGGTTTGTCAGGTTTGTTGAGTGCCAGAGTATCTGATGCTAGACAGAGAAGATTGTCCACTAGTTGCTAATGCAGCTTATGGACAATGAAAGTGGTTTGATTATTGAAAGCATGAGGCAGAATTTTGACTTTAACAAGACAGATCCAGCTATTTGGTTCGAAATGATGGATTCTGTTAGCCTGTTTTTGGTAGAAAACTATCCCTTTGTTAATTTAGAACAAGACTTTTTGCCTAATGAATGCAAAAGAAGACAAGTATTAAAATTGTGGTTCTTTATTAAACACCTAATGGGGAATTCCACCAGTGATCTTCGCTCATGTACAGTTAGTCTTGCCACCTCGTTCTGGTTTTCTTCTTCCTTTCATAAAATTGCATTGACGAACTTTTTCCACTTTAGTATACAAATTTGCCAACACAAATGTTCAAAGGAATACATGGAAGCAGTCACTCACTGGATAGAATTTGCAGAATGATTGGAAAAAGTTTTCACAGTTGAGAAGGGTATAGAAACCTGTTATCCAGTGCAGAAGAACATATGGTGCCATATTTTATGTCGTCTTTTGCTATACTTAGCTTGAGAGGTTCAGATGAAAAATTAAATGGTCCTTGTAGTGCTAACTTTTCGGATTTTCTTGAAATGCTTGAAAGGTATGATAGTGTGTTGTGAGATCATATGGAAGCTATTAAAACCAGTACTGCAAAGGTGAGGCACTTATCACACCAAATTCAAAATGAATTTATAGATAGATATGTCAAACTATTTATTTTTGATGAGTTTAGGATAGTTAAATACTTCTCTATTATGTTTGTTTACACTCTGGATCTTTGCTGAATGTAACAAATATATCAGGTGTTAAGGTGTGTTGAGATTTTGAAAAATGGAATGAAGGTGTTGAGAGCTTCATAGATGCTGTTCTCTGTCCTGGTGTGGATATTAAAGAAGCTGGGGGGAAAACAGTTTAGTAATAGCCGATTGCAAGGGCCACAGCGGTGAGATAGAGCTAACACGGCTACAGCATACAAAAGTGTTCAAAATCAAATTCAGCAGGTAAATCAGCACTTTTTTGTGTCCCATGTGCTCCCCATTCACTGAACCTGGTTCGCTTCTACTAGTCGTTGGGATATGTTGAAAAAGTATATTAGCATGAAAAATGCCAAAACGTGACAAGATGGTCAGCAAAGGCAGAGGGAATCCAATCCCTAAGATATCAGGATGAGGGTACTTTTTATGCTTTATAGACACAACCATGGCTTCACACAATCTTACATTAGAATTTAAGTTGGAAGCTGATAGCTGGCAAACCAGAGCTTTCAATTGTTGTTTTGGCAGAAATACGATCTACTCTCTTGTCAAAATTTAACATTATGAGCAAAAAATTAGAGTCTGGGTGTTGATATTAAAATAGTTTGCAGTTTACTTGATGGCCTTTAAGATGCTTTGCCAGAATTATGAGCTTCTGGGTTCAATGCATGTAAGAAAGCTCCAACTTCACAAACTGAAATGTTAGGAATATCCATGCAGCTCAAAGAGAAATGATGCAAAGGAGAAAAATAATGAACTTGCAAAGAACAAAAGATCATCAGATCCTGAAAAAGCTTTCAAACCCCTTCTTAAACAAAATATTAACACAATTTGAGAATAGTATGCATACATATGATGAAGTCAGAGAAAGGTTTGCTTTTTTGACGAGCAGGAAACTAAGTCTCAGCAGCGAAAAGACATGCTTGAAACTTAGCAAGCATCTACCCAGAGAATTTAAATAATGAGAGTTTTGGAAACAAGATTGAGCTCTGCCAGTTTTTGTAAATGAATTTTAAGGATGACTTGGAAACAAGGTACCTATTGGTCACCTTAGCTACATACATGAAAGATCTTTAGATAAGAGTTTCTCTAACACAGAAACAGAACTGCTGTCTTCCTGTAACCATGGCTGATAATGAAAGCAGGCTAACATTAATCAAGTCCTATCTAAGAACATCCATGGGACAAGAAAGGTTAAGTGATCTGACAGTTATTTCTGTGGAGAACTAGAAAGCAAGACAGATAGACTGGGGTGAGCTAATAAATTAGACTGCTTCAGAGAAGGGTAGGAAGGTACCTTTTAAAAGTTCTTAGTGGTGGGGGGGGCAGTGCGCGCACGTGCTATTGGTGGAGATGGGTAGATTTGAGTCTTCAGACTGGATCTAGAACACCCAGAGTACAGCACTGCATGACAAGCTGCTGAACAGCACCTGGGTTTTTTTGGGGGGTGACTTACATAAAAAGCCCTTTTGTGACTATTTCCTGTTACAAAAGAACTCCCCAGAAACTAACAGTGAGTTTTCTACAGCTGTTAGGTGCAGAAAGGAATAAATAAGGCAATCAAGTTAATGAAAATTCTGCTTTAAAGATGTAATTTTAAAAAAAATGGTTGATCCTTGACTATAGCAAATATACTAAAATAAATTCCTTTACTGTTTTGAATTATTGAAAGGAATTCCTATACAAATTAGAGTGAAGTAATAATGCAAATTTACTAATGATATTCAGTATCTTTTAGAATGCAATATTACTGTTGTATGAATCAACAATGTAATATTGTTGCAAGAAAAGTGAATGGAATTCTGGAATGTGTTAGCAGGAGTGTTGTAATCAAGACGCAGAAGTTATTCTTCCACTGTACACAGCACTGACAAGGCCTCCGCTGGAATATTGTGTCAAATTTTGGGTATCACGCTTTGGGAAAGATGTCGACAAGTTGGAGAAAGTCCAGAGGAGAGAAGCAAAAAAGATTAAATGATGAACTATGAGGAAAGATGGAAAAAACTGGCTTTGCATAGTCTGGAAAAGAGAAGACTAAGTGGGGGCATAAGTGTCCTCAAGTGTTGTAAAGAGGAGGGTAATAAATTGTTCTCCTTAACCTCTGAGGCTAGGACAAGAAGCAATGGGCTTAAATTGCAGCAAGTGAGATTTAAGTTAGGCATTAGGAGAAACTTTCTAATGATAACGGTAGTTAAGCTCTGGAACAGATTACTTAGAGGGGTTGTGGAATCTCGGTCATTGAAGGTTTTTAAGAGTAGATTAGACAAACACCTGTCAGGGATGCTCTAGATAATGCTTAGTCCTGCCTCAGTGCAAGGGACTGGACTAGATGACCTACTGAGGTCCCTTCCAGTCCTATATTTCTATGATGCAGTGTTTATATTTTAGAAATTGTGAATAATAATAGGAAGTGTATGCTAGCTGTGCAATCTAAAACATTTTCGATAAATAAGCCATAGCTTTTAATATATTGTATGTGTAATTACTACATTTCTGTAGTAAGAACGTAGTTGCCTAATTTTTGTTTTATGGTTCAATGAATAAAAAAAATATAGAATGCATTCAAATTTAGCTCAAATATTTGGGATAATGATGCAAAAAAGTGTGATTAAGGAACCCATATGAGGATGGTGTGAGGAGAGGGTGCACTTTTTTGTGAGGTTGCAGGTTGCAAAGGTTTGAGAACCCCTGCCCACATATCCACCTTCCAGTGGCATATGGCATTCATTTCCAGATATGCTTTATGAAACATCAGCCTGTATAACTGTTCTGTTACCTGAGTGTAGCTTTTACGGCACTTGTCCAGAACTGAATATGCTCAAGCCTTAAACACTAAGAATAATGTAACTTTTCTGTCCTTGTGTTATTATTTGGACTCTTTGAGTAACTGTACACTGGCTAACTAGTGACCATTAACTGTAGCTTCTGCATAAGCTTCAGTTTGAGTCCTGTTCCCAAAGCCACAGATAATCCTAGTGCTGTATTGACACAGTATTATTTCCTTGTCATTGATTGTCATGAAACAGACAGATTAAAGTTTTCCCAGTATGACCAATAAATCCTAACAGAAAAACGACTTGAGCTGTTGAATTGCTCTAACAAAATCAAGTGTTGTGTTCCATTGATTTCATTGTCAACAGTTACCTAGTGTAGCTGAAAGGCTTGTTTTGTAACTTAATTGGATAAGATTCCAGTTATCTCTTTGTTTCTTTGCAGCCATCATAGGGCTGCACACCATTTCCATGCAGCAGACTAAATTCAGACCTATATTATGTATAGTCCCCATTTAACCATGTAATCAACGGTGAAGTTTGTCTCCCTTTAAGTCTCGTAACCTATTCAACTTGTTGATGTGGTTAGTGTGTTCCTTTGGGGAGGCCTAATAGCTCATTCCTTCTATGTAAGCTGTCCCCTGTACATACGGAAACTTGGAGACTAGAAGCTTTTCAAAATTTAGAAACTGGTGAATGAATCCTAGGTACAATTCTGGCCTCACTAAAGCCAATGGGAAAACTCCTGCTGACTTCAGTGAGGTCTGGATTTCATCTCTGATACTTTAAGGGTCTCATTTAGAGCTGGCCCTTTAAGAAAACAGGCTGAGCAGGTGTCATAGCTTTAGTGTTGTTCAGATATTTAAGGGGATATCAGTGAGAACAGTGGAAGAGCTGGATTAGCCATTGAAAGACAGTGAGATTAGCTTCAGCACTTACAATAGATGGAATGGCACCCATACCCTATTGTGATTGGGAGCGAAAAAGGGTCCCTTACAAGGTAACATAATGCCACAGACAAGACAGGAAGAGAAAGCCACTCACTGGTGTGGGATGGCAGTCTTCCTTCTCAAAGAAACTTGGTTCTAGTAGATAGATGCAAGTGGGGACTTTCACAGGAGCTTTCCAATTTGCTAAGCATTAAAGCAGACCTTTTTTTTATCTTTGAGGTCTGCTATGGCTGGACCCCTTTTGCCTTAGGTTTCCTTGAGGGCCAGCCTACCAATCTTAATAGCTTCCTTTGGAGCAAATATGCTGGAGATATTGTGCTGGGTCATAGAGGAGAGATGCTGCAAGGGAAAATGACAAATGGCTAAAATTTAAAACTCTGAAAAGTGGCTGGCCAGTACTAGCCCTATAATCTTATAAGGCGTTTTGCTCAGGACCAGCCTAGAGAACTAACAAAATGGCAGATCACAGAGTGCCCCGCTTTCCTGACAAATTGTGCACTTCAGAGCTTGACCAGTCTCCCAGTCCAGAAATAGGACTGGAGGTATAAAAAATTCATGGTCGTTTTGGTAGCTCACATCATGACTTGGCAGGGGTAAAAGTAAAAATAGGGACTTACCGGTACAGGGCTGGTTTGGTGCCAGCTCTGGCCCCCGGAAGGGGCGGGCCCTCGGGTGGAAGGGGCAGGGCTGAGGGTCAGAGCTGGCACCAACCCAGCCCCGTACCAGTAAGTGCCCTTCCCTCCCTCCCTCAGCCGGGGTAGCAGCGGCAGCTGGGGGCTCCAGAAGTGGTTAATAATAAATATCCAGGTTTTTTTACTAAATATTTTTTGCCCAAAATAAATTTTCTTTTTCCTTTTTGTGTGCTCCTGATAGTCTGCCAATTATTATTTCCCTATTTTAAATTGACTAAAAATGAAAATGGAACAATTTGAGGGCACAGAAAGCTTGGATCCCACCATTTTTTTTATTATTATTTTCTGCATAAATAAATGTTTATAAATAAATCCTTGCTCCATTTTTGGTCGACTTTCTATTCATTAATGTTTGTAAATAAAGCAAAGTAACTCTGTTTTTTATATCTTAAGGTATGTTTAATACAGTAACATTTAATTTCTTTGTTGCAATCCTAACATTATTTGAACATATGTGGATTTAATAAATACTGTATCCTTGTCCTTGTGTTAACTTACATTGTATAGGAGGGTGTAGTTTTCAGTTGGTTTATATTTTAATGTGTGAATGTAGTGTTAAATCATGGAAGTGACAAATATTTACATGACAATAGAAATAATAGTATTATAAGGGATTTCTTCTATTTGGACAAATCAGAACTAATTCCTATGCTGTGTATGATAGGAATGGGGTCCAATATCTATTTTTAATATTCATATTTAGCAGTAGAGGGATGTGTGTGTTCTGTGTTGAGAGATGGCACACTATTCTTTCCGAGTTCATCATTTTTCAACGGTGAGGTCTGCTTGAGTTATAACACTGTTATTGGCTGCTTGTATATTAAGTAGTTGAAAGAGTATAGTGTAAGTTTGTAAAGTTGCTGGATGATCATATATTGTGGTAAGAAAAATGATAGCACTTTTAGACCCAACCACACATGTACTGTAAGGTGTGGGCAAAGGTTGTCCTTTATAGAGATATATGGCAAACTACAATTTTTAGATGTGATTAAACCCCACTGCTATAATATGTGGTGTAATGTCATACAAGATATATTAAAGCACATATGGTGTGGACAGTCGCATGGTATTTTTATATTAGTTTTTAGTAGCGTTAGTTAGCCAAAATTAAAATGAAAAATAAAGAGCAAGAGTTGACATAGAGGCACATATTGTGTACGTTAGTTTAAAGATGTATTAGCTGCTCCCACTTCTCTCTCCATAGTCAGTGAGATGTCTCCACACAGTGTTCTCCTGTGCATGGCTAAGATTCTAGACTGTAATCGTGAGACATGCCTCGTAATAATGCAGGGGTGGCCAACCTATGGCTCTGGAGCCACATGTGGGTCTTCAGAAGTTAATATGCGGCTCCTTTTATAGGCACCAACTCCAGGGATGAGCTATAGGCGCCAGCTTCCCAATGTGCCGGGGGATGCTGACTGCACAACCCTGGACTCTGCCATAGGCCCTGCCCCCACTCCACCCCTTTGTCTGAGCCTATCATGCCCTCGCTCCTCTCCCTCCCCCTCTGTCTCCTCACCCCCCCCCCGCCCCGACTTGTGCATGCCACAGAACAGCTGATCGGGAGGTGCATGGAGGAAGGGAGTGGGAGGTGCTGATTGGCGGGGGCTTCTGGTGGGTGGGAGGTGCTGGGAATGGCGATGGGAGCTGATTGGGGGGCTGCTTACATATTACTGTGGCTCTTTGGCCATCTACGTTGGTAAATTCTGGCTCCTTCTCAGGCTCAGGTTGGCCACCCCTGTAATAAGATAACAGTGGTAATTTGATGCTAAAGGAACCAAATAGAAAATTACTTTTTGACATGGACAAATCACTTGATCCCAAGTTTGCCCAGTTGTAGCCCACCTGTAGTGCTCCCTTGTTCTCCAGTGGGGAGGGAGGCCACTCTGCCTTGTTCAGGTTGTGTGGGGTAGAGGGAATGAGCGAGCTGTAAACAATCTAGAGCTCTGCCCTCTCTGACACAGGGAAACAGACAACAACAGTCTGGGACTCTTGTCCCTAGGCGGGCAGCGCCCGGTGTAGACTCTAGCTCATAGCCCCTCAATGTGGCTGACAACACATAGCATCTGTTAGTCTAGGAGGTGCTACAAGACTCCTTGTTGCTTTTGCAGATCCAGACTAACACGGCTGTCCCTCTGACACAAGTCAATAAGCTGTAGCCCTTTGGGCGTGGCAGAGCAGGGAGCAGGCTTTAGCCTGGTTTATGGGCTCAGACAGCCAGAAAACACACAGTCAGTTAGCTCTGGCCACTTGGGCAGAGCAGAGCAGGAAGCAGGCTTTAGCTTAAGCGTGGAGCTCAGGCAGCCAACAAACACACACAGTCTTGGAGTTCAGGTAAGGGGGAGCGCCCATACAGTCCAGGAGCTCTGAAAGGGGTTTGCATATCCAGCAAGCAGTCTAGGTGCTATCAGGGAGCACAGGCCTCCTGGCTTAAGATGGGGAATCAGCCACCCCAGGGTTGGAGTGGCAGGGGGATGCAGGCCCGCCCTACTGCTACCATGTCTGTCACCGAGTTGGCAGGGTTCCAGCTACAACACGCCGACTGAGATGCGGTCAGCCCTGTAGCCGGCCAGTCGTTGACTGCCCCTGGGCTATTTCCTACCGCCCGGGATTTGGTACCTCTCTAGCCTCCACAGGCCTTGGGTTTCTTGGGGTATACAACCGCTGGTAGTCCTGGCAACTCCTCATTTGCGTTCGTCTCCTCTGTGGACAGGACGCAGCAGCAAGGCAGAGGCATCTGTCTTCTCCACTGGCTCTGGCCCCACTGAGCTGCAAAGCCTTCTTTTTGTATTTCCTGCCCTGGTAATTCCAGTGAAAGGGACTGGGAGTGCGGGGGCTAACTTTGCCCACAAAGGGAAGTATAGTGCTCCCTTGTTCTCCACTCTGCCTCACTACGGTACCCTTCTGATTTTCAGAAATGCTGAGGACGTGGAACTCTTATGGTCTTCAAATGAAGTTTTGGGTGCCCAGCACTCCTGGAAATAGCTCTGTGTGAGCAGACAACTAATGTACAATTCCAGTATTGCCAACCGCAAGTGTACAAAAATCTTGATTCAGGCCAAAAAATTCATGAATTTTCAAAAAAAAAAACCCACCCCAAAACAATTAATTTTTGGTTCTCATTTGACTTCTGGTTTTTGAGTTTTATGGTTCATGTTCCCAAGCTTTTCCATGACCTTAAAGACTAGAATCTTGGGGGAATGGGGAGATGTTAAATGAAAGATGAATTTCATATGTAAGCAAAAGGCTCCAAGAGCTATGGTTTTAAGTAAATCACCAAATATCATGATGCTCAGGGTAAAATTAGGAGAATTGGTAACACTGCACATCAGAAAATGTAACCTCTGTGCCTAATGTTACTTAGCTGCCTTGTGGTTTTGATGAGAGACTTAGATGTCTTTGTCACATGCTGTGAAATCCTGAAATGAAAGCTAATTTCATAGCTGAATTGTGTTTTATTAACCTTCTTCAAAGGGATAAGAAATATTATTCATATATTCATGCAGCTCTTTCTGGCTGAAATTAGCATAATGCACTGTAATTTTCAAACATTACTGTTAGGTGGCTGGAGCAAGTTATAGTAAGTTGTTTTAGTCTGCTTTTTTTCCTTCCTCTCTGATATGTAAATATTTCAATAGTATACATAAATGATGGCTGGTCCAACTTACTGTTGATGTTTATAGTGACATCTAGTGGACCTATAGTTCAATAATATGCAACACCTATAAATATCACCTCTTACTAGTAGATAAGTGCTTCCTTTGACTTTATTTTAATCAAACATTTTTCAAGTGTTTCTAGTAAACTCTTATAACAAATATAGTGTGTATTTGTATATTCTTGAGAGTCAGCACTTCAATTTTATTTTTTTATGACTTTAGACAGAAGACCCAACCATGGAACGGCCATACACATTTAAGGATTTCCTTCTCAGACCAAGAAGGTGAGGGAGGGTTTATCCAACTTAAATTGTTTAATTTAATAAAGAAATTATACTTTATTTTTAAAAGAATACTGCCTGATTAATCTCCTCTGTTAATATTGTCTTGTTCTTTAGCCACAAGTCTCGGGTAAAGGGTTTCTTGAGACTGAAAATGGCCTATATGCCAAAAAACGGAGGACAAGAGGAAGAAACTAGTGAACAAAGGGAGGAATCTGAGGTAAGAAATTTCACTTATTTCCCCCCAGTCCCATATTATAACCATGTTGAAGATTTTGGGCTCATTAAAGACCAAGTGTAAATCTCAACACAATGCCACCCTGTAGTACATGGAGGAAGAGCAAATGATGATTTTCAGAAAAATCGACTAGAGGAAATTACTGTTGTGTACTGGTTTATTAGCCTCAACTGCCTTTGTCATGAATCATTTCAAGACAAGGACATTATTGCATTATTTTTCTGGTGACAGTAAAATGTACACTGAAGACTCCTTCCTCCAAAGAACCTATTAATTATAAGATTTTATCTTGATTAGACAAATGAAGTCTATCTCGGTTTATTATATTTTTGTCTTTTTGAACCTGGAAGTTTTTCTTCCTGTAGTGCTCAGACAAGATGCACTAGCTGGCACCCCCTACCTTACCCTTCCACTCCCACCCCCCAAAAAACCCTCTGCACTGAATTTTCATTACATGATATGTTTGTTTATTTTTGCCAGGTCCATTTTTATTGCAATCCATTTAATTAAATTTTTGCTTTATTTTCCATCAAAAAGGAACTTTTTTCCACAGCCTTATTTTCATGAGGAAAGCAAGCATGTTTTTGTTTGTTGTATCATTTTAGTGTTAGCCTGTTATAAATAATTTTTAAATGAACTTACTGTGTTCTCTTTTGATTTTTTTTTCATTCTTTCCTTCACTCCTCTTCACTTTTCTTTTTAAGAGTGTATATCTTTGCTTCTCTTTGCTATACCGTTTGTTTCCTGGGTGTCATTTTGAGGTCACATTTTTTTTAATATTTGTTATCTTCATTAGTTATCTAATTTTAAAAGGATTAATAGATGTCATATGCATATGTACAGACATAAGTCATACATCTTATACATTGTTAAAGGATATCAGTAGAAGGTGTTATAAAGCCATCCATAAGCAGCCTATTGACCAGTGAACTCAATAGTAGTTGATTAACCATTGATTAAAACATTTACTAAGTTATTATCCCTTTATAAACCATTTCTTCAAGGAACCCTTATATACAGTGTGGCCAATTTTAAGTACCACTGCTACTCTTCTTCTTTCTACTTCCTTATAACTTTCATATTTCCTGGTGCAATATGTTCACTCTTCTTCCCATTTCTTCCTTCTCACTCTCATTTCCTCTTTGGTGCCACACATTCATTCCGTCTTACTCCATCACTGTGTTGTCTGTCCACCATTCTCATTCCCTGTCACTTTTCCACTCTTTTCTTGTATCCTCTTAACCCTTTCCCTGTTGCACTTGTTTTCCTTTTCTGGAGTACGTACATCATTGTATTTGGCTCAGTGAACATCTCTGCCCATTGTAAAACTGCATTCAAAAAAGCTAATTATGTTAGGATGCATAAGAAATAGTAACACCTGAAACATTAGAATGCTTTTATACTTTCATATTTAATCAATGGCATGGCCTTACCTAGAATACTGTGTTCAGTACTAATCACTCAGTCTCAGAAGGATAATACAGAGCTGGTGAAAGTTCAGAGAAGAGCAACAAAAATGATCAAAAGGCTGGAAAAACTCAATCTAGAAAGGATAGATTAGGAACTTCTTTTCTCCCTCTCTTCCCTATCTCGTAATACAAGAACAAGGGGCATTCAATTGAGTTAAAAGGTGGAAAATTAAAAACTGGATAAGAAAATACTTTTTCACACGACGTGACCAATCAGTGGAACTCATGGCCACAGGAACTCATTGAGGCTAAGAATTTAACAAGATTCAAAAAGGGACTGGACATTATATGACTATCCAGAATATTCAGCATTATAATCAATGGCAACAAATATTTTGGAAGGATTGTTAGACCTTGTGCTTCAGAATGAGACCTATGCTGTGTGATAGATTATTCCTCATCTGATTACTAAAGGGTTCTTCCTCTGAAGCATCTGGTTCTGGCCATCGTTTGGGACGGAGGACTGAATGGACCATGGGTTTGATCCAGTATGGTGATTCCTGTGTTCCTCTTTATCTGACAGTTTTACTCTCTTCCTCTCTTACATACATGTGTTTTGTCTCCTACAGAGGATGGAAATATGATCTATATATCTCAGATATCTCACTGGTTTTCTGGTGCACTTGTCAAAAAAAATTTCTTCGAGGTAGCCCATGAGAAGTTTGATATATTGGGGAGCCATCCTACTACCCGTGGCTGTTCCCATGGTTTGGACAAAATATTTGTTGTTGAATTTAAAATTGTTATGGGTGAGGATTAAATGAATGGGTTTGGTGATGTTTGGGTGGATATCTGAGGGCTGTCCGTTGTCTTGTAAACATCTGAGGCAGGCAGCTATGGCATCATTGTGAGGGGATGTTGGTGCATAGGGAATCTGTGGTGGTGAGCGTGATGTTCTGAGGCAGGTTATTAATGTTGTGGAGTTTGTGGAGGAAATCATCGGTGTCCTGGAGGAAGCTGACTCTCTGTGTGGTGAGTGGTTTGAGGATGGTTTCTATGAATTTCTTTGGTGGGGATGCTGTGGCCAGATATAATGGGGTTTGCCTGGTTCCCTTGTTGTGTATCTTGGGAAGCAAGTAGCAGGTCCTTGGGCTGTGGTTTTGGGGGGAACAAGTTTCTAGAGTTTCTGTTTGACTTGTTTGGGAAAGGATTTGATCATTACCCTGGAACTTAAGGATAATTGTGGTGTGGGGTCGTCTTTGAGTTCTTTGTAGTAAGTGGTGTCAGAAAGTAGTCATTTGGTTTTGTTATTGTAGTCATCATGATTGAGGACTACAATGGCACCCCCTTCGTCTGCTGGTTTGTTCACTATCTGGTGGCTTGATTTCAGGGACTGCATGACTGTCCTCAGCAGTGGACAGATTATGGTGGAAGTGATGTTAAGAATTTTGCAGTCACGTTTTTTTTATGAAGTTCTGGTTATGATCAGGAGTTTGGTTTCATCTGTGTTGCGGTGTCCAGTCAGATCACCACCCTTCTAAGCATCTGCCCAGTCTAGCAAAAGGAACATGTACTGATGATTATGATAATGTTTAAGTTTTGGTAACAAGTTAATCCCCCTCTTCCTTCTGATGTAGGTACTGATGCTGTATACCTTTGCAGACACTCCAGCTCTTGCAAGTGATTCTGAAACTCTGCCTTATTCAATTACAGTAGTTCTATTATGATTTTTTTCCCATTCGCTCTTGAATACTGTCCTTCTTCTGCAGTTTACTCAGTTGTTAAAAACTTTCAGAAAAATCTATCCAAGTATTTTTATATTTGGCATAAACACGATAGAATGCATTAGATAAGTCTTTCTTTAAAAGGATCACTTTGAATCAACTGTCTTCATGCATTTTTCATTGTTACTTTCTTGGCAGTACTGACTTTGCAGAATGTAAAAACTCATTCAGTGATAGCAGTTGCTTTGCAGTAAATTTATATAACATTCTCAACTCCTGTCTTGTTAGTCCTAATTTCAGTTAGATCTCACAGTAGATACTAGTTAAAGTCCAACTGTTGTTTTACTTTACCATGAGTCTGCAGTTGTCATATGTCCATATTGTGACAATAATCTCTGTTTTACTAAAAAGTAATTTTTGGCGGTATCTCATCCTAAAACATTTGTCTCTTTAAGAGGCGGGATGCGGGGGAGACCTCCAAAGCAAATCTGCATTTATTGGTAATTAGCACAGCACCTGTTTTTTAAAAAAATATTTTTTTCCAAAAAAAACTTATAGGAGTGAAATATTTATTGATGAATTTACAATTGGTGGATTGAAGCTGTTATGAGCAATCACCATAAAATCTAAAATATGTCTCAAAATATTACATAATGTAAAATGATTAAATATAGTAATTATTTACGCACACTGGAATTTGAAGACACCACTGCCAGTAGTAACATATTATTTGGGGTGTAACTGTGGTTAGTGAATTACTTATAAGACTAAGTTCATTTTATTTATAAAACAAGTTGGATAGATGGATCCCTCAGTCACTTTTCAATGTATAAAAACCAGCGTCATTTTACTCAGTCTCTGCTCCCTGTGCCTGTTTTGTATTCAGTCAATCTGGGCTAGATCCACAAAGGGACTTACACATTGCAATGCTCTAGTTTTTAGGTGCCTTGCCATCCAGTGGAATCCACAGCCCTCACTCAGTTAGGCACCTAGGTGCTCTATAGAATGCATGTGAAGCATTTGGGATTCACACAAACCAACATGCTGAGCAGGAAGCCATCTTAGCTGGTCAGTTGAAAATTCCAAGGAGAGGGGTATGTCCTCAATCCTGTCCTTCAAAGGGACTTGTCTCTGATTAAATTTCTCCTTGAAAAGCTTATACTGACTTTCTTTTGTTTGCCAAGATATGAGATATGTTGTATAACAGTAGGTCAGGTTCTATTTCATTCAATTTGAATTTTATTCTTAATTTTAATTTTGAATCCATCACTTGAGAAACTTTTTACTATAAGAAAACCCTAAATCCACTGGAATTTAACTTTTTTGTTTAACTTAAATTTTATAATTCTTTTTTATTCCTAAGCGTGCATGGGAGGTGGTTGACTCCAATGACTCTGTATCTCATCATCAAGAGGAGTTACCTCCTCCTCCACTGCCTCCTGGATGGGAAGAAAAAGTGGATAATTTGGGGCGTACTTACTATGTCAACCATAACAACAGGACAACTCAGTGGCACCGACCAAGTTTAATGTAAGTATCAGAGCAGTTAAATAGATTGATGGAACATACAAGACTATGAGTAAGGATGGTGATTCTTTCAAACAAGTCGTCTTATTACGAATTCACAAGAGATATCTCAGGCAGTAGGCTGAATGAATCTTAAAACAAAAGACCTAAAGACTTTTATGAAGTAAGTTCATGCGTTGTTCTTTACCATAACAGATTAGTTGTAAATTTGATTTTAACTGTGATAAATATCTGGGAATATAATCTGGTTTGTGTGTGTGGGTTGTTTGTTTTTTTTTCTTTCATAACCCACTGTAGTTAGTTGAAAATTAAAGGCTGAGATGAAACTGTACTTGTTTAAAAAGTAGTATTCTCTTTTTTTAAAAAAACTGTGCAGCTAATGAAACACACATCTAGACCATTTTACTATTTTAGACAAATCTGGAGTTAATCAAAATTTGTATATGAGGTAATCTCCAAGCACATACAAAAGATTAAACACTTCAGTAGGTGTTCATTACCACAGGGACATGGGCTCAGGAAGAAAGGAGAGTTTTCTGTATATAATAGTCCCAGTTTGAAACCACGGGATTCCTTAAACACATAGGGCCAATCCAGAATCCACTGAAGTCAATAGATGTCTTTCCAGGGACTGAAGTGGACGTTGGATCAAACTCATAGAGAGGTTGTACAAGATGTTAAATGTCTTCTGTATGTTACTGAATGCCCTCAACTCTTAATTGGCTTTAGTGGATGTTAAGGGTATTCAGCAGGATTGGACACACAGTGAAGTGCTTATTACAAGTATAGAACCTATCCTGCCTTGAGATCACCTAAGTCAGTCCCTTGTACCAAAATAGAATTCCACTGACTGCAGATTGCAGAAATTAGACCACCTATGTTAACAAATTAGAGGGTAACCTAGTTGAGCCCTTTGTATACATGTTATCTCTGTAAAATAGAATTAATGAACAAGTTTAACTGAACAAAATTGGTTGTAATTAGTTTTGCTGCTTCAGGAGGTTGGTTTACGTTTCCTATCTGGTCAAAAAGAGGGATTTTTATTTTGTTTTCGTTTTAACCTAACCTTTCTCTCACAATTCAGTTTTTATTAAGGCAGACTGACTTCCTCTTCCATTGAGCCTCACAGGCAGAGGGTCAGATTTATGTAATTTGTTAACATATATTTACATAGTAACCGTGCAACCTAGATCTCTGCTCACCATTCCTCTTTATAATTTGTATGCATATGATATTTCTCATGCAACTCCCATTCACAAGTGTGAGGTATGCTAACATTGAAGGATAAAATCTGGCACGTACTAGAGTTTCAAGAGCCTTGGGGAAATGTACAGAAGGAAACAATGCAGCCAGCCTTGGGGTGTTCTCTGGCCTGCCAGGTTAGATAATTTACAGTGGCTGTTCTGAAATTGAAGTTCAGGAAGTCACCTCAAAAGCCCAGATTACTTAGTAGGATGACCTCTCGCCTCACACACATTTGTAGAGATCCTGATGTAAGGAAGTGTCTTTGTAGGCCACCCATCAGTAGGAATTTTCAAATTGTCATCTTATTTCTGTCATGTTCAGTTTTCCCCTTCTTTATAGATGTCAGTTGAAGCTTAGAGACACTGGCTTCTGTGGTAGTGCATTTATTAATAGCTGTGGATTAATTCAGATGGTAAATTATAGATTTTTCTCAATGGTGTTACAACATTTGAAGGCAGCGAGACTTATGGTAAGCTCTCAGTGTTTTTAATGTCCTGTCAGCTTTTCTTGAACCTGACATTAATATCTGTAAATGTTTTGGCAGTTGCATTAAATATTGGGTGTATAAAGGGGTCATAAAAGGCATTAGGAGCTATATGGTTATTGGAAAATGCCCTATACAAAGAGACGTATCTCCTTATGAGGATTTAAGAGCTCTTCAGTTTTATTCATGTGTGGTCTAGATGTCAAGATACCCATATTATCTATAATGGCACAAAGCTATGTTATTTGTGCTTCCATGTGTACATAAAAAGTTTACATATTGGATACATATATGTATTGTGGAGAGTGCGAACAGCAGTACAGTATTATTCTAACTACATCGTACCCATATAATAGTTAACACAAATTGACCAACAAAGCTATTGAGAGGTCTACACTGACTGAGTGTTAGATTATTTTTTTGATAAGCGTGTGCTTACAACAGGAACTGTAAAAGAGGAAAGAGAAATCTGCAGTATACCTAAATGAAGCTAAAACTATTTCACTTTGCTAAGAGATTCTAATATATACCAAGAAGTGTAATTTATGTAATCTACTGGTGGCAGAGGTCCTTCCATGTTCTTAATTCCACATTTCTTATCGTTACAAAATATGGTAGGCCATGCATAATTGAGTAAGGCAAGATCTGTACTGACATCCAACATCTAGATTTATTTTGATGTTTGACATGTAACTAATCTTCTTCCACATTGGGACAATTATTAGAGTAACATCTTTTGAATATTTAATTTATATTTATTATCATAATTATGTAAATCTGTGTTGTCTACATTTCTTAAAATCCTACTGTTTAGGTTTCCTCTTAGTTAGAGATTTGGGTACTAATACTTTTATGCAGATACTGACTTCTAATTAGATTATATATTTATTAACAATAACAGTTGTAATAATTAACATGATGTTGTGCCTTTTTGTTCTGTATGTTTTGTATCGCTTTTAAAATCAACTGATATAATGGAATTTGGAATTCCTGAATGATGGGGCTGTACTCAGTTGTCTTATCACTGTGGACATGTGAAACAAACATGATTTCATTTTTTGAGTACAAGTTGGGTTGATAAAGAGAACTGGGTAGATGTAATATATTGAGACTTTGTAAGGCATTTGACTTAGTACTGCACAAAAACCTGATAAAAACCTAGCACAATACAATATCAGTAAAGAATATGTGAAATAGTTGTCAGTGGGGTGTCCCTGAATAAGGAAGTGCGGGGAAAAAGTGCAGCTAAAACCGCTACAAGTTCTGTGCCAGACTGCCTGCACCCATCAAAGAATCTCTGCGGGGCTGAAGGAAGATGGCATGGCTGCAGGAGGAGACCCCCCTTCAGGAGGAGTCTCAGGACACCTTCAGAGACCCAGTACAGTGCCAGCCAGAAGAACTCTTAAGATTGTCTTTTGGAGGTTGGCCAGGATGGGTGCTTGGTGTTGAACTGGTGCCAAAGCATGAGCAGGACTAGTTTGTTGATCACGAGCACCTACAATGGTGGGGTAGTGTACTGAAGTGTGGGCTGCTCTACCTGTTTTTTTTATTTTTATATAGATATAGATAGATATAGAATTTCAATATCTAATGTCAGAGTAGCCGCAATGAGTACTAAAATCTATGGTTCTATTCCTAAATTTAAACAGAGGTCGTGTGATTGACATCAGGTTTTATTTGCTTTGGAGTAAGGGTCGATTTGTCTGAATGTATTTTGAGAGTTATAATACAAGAATTAATGTTATGGTGCCTTTTTAATTACTTGTAGATGGATAGAACATTTTGAATTACGCTGTGTTAATTTAGCATTAATAGTTTTCCTGTGTTCCCCTCTGTCCTTGCTCATTTCCACAATGTCCAGTGATGTTGCATCTGATTCAGACAACAACATCAGACAAATAAACCAAGAGGCAGCCCATAGGCGGTTTCGTTCTCGGAGACACATTAGTGAGGATTTGGAGCCTGAGCCTTCAGAGAGTGGAGATGCATCTGAAGTACGTACAGATCTTGAAATCATTTCCTCAATAATAAGAAACTGTTTTATGGTGTTACAAGAGTCCCTATAATGAAGTTAAATCTTCAAATGGATTCCTTTTAATTGTACAGTAGTTTTCACACTGTTTTTGAGGTAGCTGCCTGAGCCAAATTCTGGTGGTAATTAGGTGGAATGAAACCGGAGGAGGTGCTTTTTCCAAAGCTGGGAAAATTCACGTGTCTAACTTTCCATAATCTTTTTCATTTTGTCAGCCCTGGGAAACCATTTCAGAGGAAGCGAGTATAAGTGGAGATTCCTTGAGCCTGTCATTGCCACCACCCCCAGCTTCTCCAGTTTCTCGGACCAGTCCTCAGGAGCTGTCTGACGAACTGAACAGAAGACTTCAGATCACTCCTGATTCCAATGGGGAACAATTTGGTTCTTTGATTGTAAGCAGTGTGCTCACCATATATATTACTGAACTAACCTTGGTTACTATAAGTCTGATATGGTCTCAGTCATCCATCTGTGTAGGTAGTAGTTGGAAAGTATTATGAATCAAGCATTATTTTACACTTTATGGCTGGGATTCTCATTTTAATAACCTCAATCTTGTCCCATAATTTGATATTTGAAGTTGAACAAGAACAAGAATTATTATTAAATATGCATGTACTTCTAAACAGTTATAGGCCATGGATAAAACCATATCCACTGAAGTTAATGGAAGTTTTGCCACTGACTTCATTGGAGCCAGAATTTCATCCAGTGTCTCTAAAAACAAATCTGACTTACAGTATGTTTTTTAAAAAAAAAAAATACCGCCTTTTGATTATTAAAACAGAATATTTTAAAAATCCTATTTACTTTTTACTGTTCGCTTTTTGCAGTTCAGTTAGAAATAGACTTGTTTGTCGAGTACTGACAAAATATCACAATGTCAAGATGAATTGCAGACCACTGGGGAATGTTTACTTGGATTTCAGAGTGTGGTGGTTTTGTGGGGGTGTGTGTATTAGAATTTTTAAAACAAATGTGGAAACACATCTCTTCTTTTTAGCTTTTAGAAGATGCTAAATTTCAACTGAAAGTGTCCCTTTGAATTGGATTGTACAGCTTGATATGGTCAGAATGTCAGCATTCAACTTAAGCCTAAAAATAACAAACAGTACTAATGTTACTTGAGACTTACCAAGTTTCATTCACATGAAGGAAAGCTTCCTCTATTTTGGCTTAATTTTAAGTAATTGTTTGTTAAAATATTTCATTTACTATGGATTTTGTAAATTGTTTCACTGAAATGAAATTCTTTTGAAATCCTACTAGTTGAAATAACCTTAGCTTTATAGCACTGTTACAGTAATGGTCATCTTACAAATAAAATATATTGCTTCTGTGTATGTTTGTAATATTTTTTAAAACCAGTGCTATTCTCTTAAATTGGAACTTGGCAAAGACCTCACAATTTGAACTGGATCAAATATTAAAAGGCTTAAACCAGATATAAGTGGAGCTGTTTAGCTATGGTAAAATATGAAATTTCAGCTTTTTGTAAGATTTATATATGTTCGCCGTCCTTACAAAGATGAAAAGTTACAATTTGTATTTATTATATCTTATAATCAAGGCAGATTGATGATGTCATGGAGGACAAGTAATATGATTGCAAGTGTGAGAATTTCATGTCTCTCTGATAAATTAAGCAATGGTAAATATTGAATCAAACATAGGACACTGAATATATTGTCGTCTTATAGGACATCTTATTGTAGTTCAGGAGATAAGCTTAAATTTCGATACGTTCTGGTTAAGTGTTACTTTACAAAATTAAGTAGATGTAAATTCTACTCAGAGTCCATTTGAATAGATGTCTTATGATGATTTGAATGTCAGCTGCAGGATAGTTTAGCAGACGATGTAGCCCCAGTCCTGCAATCAGAACCACATGGTAGAGCCTGGTGCTTTTGTAGATACCCACTGATTTCATTGGGACTCTATGCTGGGGACAGGAGACTAGCCACATGGAACCAATGGCTTTGGCTGAAAAAATTGTCTAAATTAAGGTACGTCAATAATAATTGTCCCACACATAGTGTATGTGGCAGCAAAATGAGATTTTCTTTTTAAAAAACTGGTTTTCACTTTGTGTGTACTCTTCCTACAAATTTTGATCAAACAAGTTTGAATCTTTTGGGGAAAGACTGGAGGTTCTGAGATGCACCTTATTAACTTACTTTATGTTGTTCTTTATTTGTATTCCCATAGCACCTGGGAGTGTCAATCTGAATCATTCTTTAAACAGGCCAGATAGTTTGTATATCTGTAGTTTGCAGATATTCCATTATTCATAGATTGTTTGCCAGTTGTCCTCTACATAGAATCTTTGAGAGATGAATTGTGCAAATAAACAGTCTAAAAATACCCAAGATCTATTTCTATGCCTGGAACCTGCAGTCTCATTCAGACGATCTAGAAAAGCAATGCAGCAAGGTATCCAGTAAGCAGCTGACACACAAACAGCCCTTGTCAGCTAAATTAATACGCTTCTTACTTGCAACAATTCAGTTAAGAGGGAGCGTTGCTAATGTTAGAGGGAATGTGGTTCAAAGTGAGAGGTTGTTTTGAAGCTGATTGATTTTTTTTCTTCCCATCTTATGGGATTCTCATGAGTAATAGAAAAATCATTGACACTAGGCCTAATCCCTGAATATAAAGTCCCGATGGTAGTGTGTGAAGCTAGTACACTATATGGGGATATTATAAAGTGGATTGTTTTTAACAGGGAGGCAGTGTTATCCTGAGAACCCACCTTGTTAGCAGGTGTTGAGCCTGCCAGGTGTTGCTGAGCCCTGGTTGTTATTGAAGGTGAACCTTTAACAATGGGGAGATTGGAGTGGCTGTCTTCACAGAGAGAGGAGATCTGAGAAGAACAGCCTTTGAGAAGGAATCTTAGTTGTTGCCAAATCTGAGAAGGCTTAGGGCTGTAATTTGTTTCATTTTGAGTCAGTTTGTTTATAAAGTCAATTTCCATGGAAGTAGCCAATGTTTTGAAGTAGAAAGGGAAAGCCACCTGTTCAGGCTTACATTTCAGTGTAAAAAATTGAGTTGGACCAGCATTAGTATTTTTAAAGATCTAGCAGGGTGATACTTTGCGGCTCATCAATAAACTAGTCCCTTCCCCCCTCACAATATCTCCAAAATGAGACCCATTTTAAATAAAAAGGGGATGGGAATGTACAACCTTTGGACCCTCACTCTCACTGCTGCACTGTAGCCCAAATCCTTGTGTTGAGGTCCATGCATGAAAGGGTAATTCTCTCAGTAAGCGGTGTCTAGAAATGTTAGATCTCCATATGGTGCAGTTTTTTGTAATCCTGACCTGTGCCGCGTGACTGGAAATACAATTCAGTCATATACCAGTATTACTTTGTTACACTTAGTGACACAAAGTCAACACTTTGTCACTAAGTCAACACTGTATTGTTAACGCTTAGTGTTGACAGTTCTTGCAGTTATATCATGAGTAAGATCCTACTTCAGATGCGGGATGGTTATCAAATAATTTTTTCCGAGTTGTGGGAAAGACACGGAAAATCATGGAAAAGTAGTAATGGATCTTTAATTAATTGTGGTTATTTGGAAAAGCCAGAGAAGTCCTATTTGATTAAGAAAAATTTGCTGGAACAATATAAACACTCAAATATTATGTTTTGCCTGTTAATTTTTTTTGATCTCAGATGTTTTGCTGCAACTATATTACAGTCATTAATGCACAGGGCTGACAGCCCAAGCCGCTATCCGCTTAGATAAATGGGGTTCTATGGTACTAACTGGGAAACAAATGTGTGTGTTGCAAACTCAAAACATATGCAAAATTGTGTGTGAAAATAGCATCCAAAGTAAGCTAATTAAAAATCAAAATTGCAGTGGAAGTCTAATATTGCAGGAGCTGCAATTTCCTCAGTATTGCAAATTAAGTAGGGACTTAATCATGAGTCTTATGATATTGGGTGTTTTTCTTAAAAACTTAGTTCCCTTTGCAGTAATGGGAGCCAGTGTCTAGCTTTACATGAAGAGACATTTAACTGCTATGATTGTAAAAATAGTTTTTTATGAAGTCAGTAATCTTCATATTCACCTGGAAAGCTGGGTAATCCATCTGACTCTGTCTAGTAAATTCAGATTTTTATCCTCAAAAAATATAGGTAAGAGACAGAGTTTTTCCTCAACACAAGAGCTGGGCATGCTGCATATTGCATTTTCAGGCTTCCTTTCATTTGTGGTTCAGAAATCATGTGGAATGGAGGAGTTCTAAGATCACAGATGCTCTCTTGCCCTTTGACCAGCATTAAGAACTTTGTGGTGGTGACTTTGGTCTTCAGTGAGTTCATATTCTGTTCCCCATCAGTCTTTTACCCGCTATGATAGTGCCATATGCTGGTAGGTTGTTTTTTTGATAGGGAATACAAATGTCTTAATAGAGGACCCAATTCTTTAAGGCAGGAAAAAGCTTGCACTGAAATGCAAAGCTCAGTGGTAGGTACCTGTCTGCAGATAAGTGTCTCTCTCTTTCCACCAAATCCAGTAGCGGCTGATAAAAAACATATAGGAAAACCTGATTTTTTTAAAAAAAAAAGAGGGAGAGCAGTGCACACAGACAATTAAAGCACATGGCTAATAGTTATTAAATGACTCTTTATTATACCACTTGTAATGTTTGTTTATGACTACAGATCCTGTTGTGATTGGTACAATATAAATACCTATACAGAATGACAGAAGGCTAAGTATAATATCTGTTCTAATCCTCCTAATGAACTGGTCAACTTCTGTGTTAAATTGCTGAGTTGATATCAGTTACACATTACTATTAACTGCACTTTCAGCACAGACTTACATCTGCACAGCAATGGAAGATGTGACTTGCAGCCCGGGTAGACATGCCCACGCTTGCTTTTATCTAGCCCCTATGCTAAAAATAGCAGTAAAAAGGCATTGGCACAGGCTCCAATATGGACTCACCGAGCTCACCCAGGACCCTGGGTAAATACTCTCTGCTATTTCTAGCATGCTAGCTGGATTAAAGCTAGCACAGGTATGTCTATTCAGGTGGCAAATCATCACTTCCATTGCAGTGTGGACACAGTCTGTATACAATGAATTCACATTTTCACATCAAGAACCTGCAGGTGTTCTTACTATTACTATCTTTTTAAGGAAGGAATTGATTCTAAGGAGTATGTTTAATAATGCATTGATCCTACCAACTCATGACCAGGGCATTGTGTTCCAGCAAAGACCCACCATAGACAGTCCTGTGTGGGAGCAGCACTCTTCCCTGCCACTATGTGTGTGAGAAATGCAGTTTGTTTGGCATAGGGAGACTTGTGTAGACTCTTTACGTGGAGTGAATTCCATTCTATAGGTTAATGAGGGGTTGCATTGGGAGCCCCAGAGAGTCAAGGAAAAGTTTCATGTTTTTCTTTGTACTCCCCAGTCCCATTCCATATTCGCTGAGCTCTGTCCTCTGAAGCTGCATAGAAACAGTCAGTTAAAAGCACCACGGCATTTTCATTCAGCATTTCATTTGGGGTCAGCCTTCCCAACTTGCTGCCAGTTATAGGACAGTTTAATTTGCTGTGTATTTTCCTGGAGAAGTTGTCGAGTAGCCAGCCCTCCTCCCTTGAAGTCTGTCTGTAAGACACCCATAACTTGGCTGTTAAATAACAGGACAGGATGTGTGACTCTCTTCTTTCTGTTCCCAGTTAGTCTAAAACAAACCTAGGGTGAAATGCTGAGAATTTAAGATAATGTTTTTTGATTGTGACACAAGGTTATGTAGAAATATAAAGGAGATGGAGATTGCTGGGAAAGCATGATTTATTTTGGACTTAGAGAGCAATATTGAAAAATAGAAATGAATTTGATAAAATGAAAATCCATATGTTTAATGAATTATAATTTAGGAAGTTTCTCCTTTTTTCAGCAGAGAGATCCTTCTTCAAGATTGAGATCTTGCAGTGTAACAGATGCAGTTGCTGAACAGTCTCACTTATCACTGGTAAACCAAAGCTAATTTTTATTTCCTCTATACTTTGTTTTAAATAATCTTTGCTTCTGAGTGGAACCTTTTCTTGTTGCAATGGCTTCAGAATATTTATACATAGGTGGTAGGAATATGACTGTACCAATCGGTAACTGATTCCAAATTAAGATCATGTTGCATAGTCAACACAGTAACACAGTTATTCTTGTTTTACAAAAGATTAAGTCAAGGTGATTAAAAACAGTGGATGAAATTGTTGCCTTACTGAAGTAGATCAAAGTTTTAGCATTTACTGGGGCCAGGATTTGAGCCCATGCATCTAGTTCTGTCCTCCTTTATATCTCTGAAATCTGAAGGGGGGTGTCAGTGAGGGAATTTGGCCCAGTGCTAGTTTTTTGAAAATCAAATACACACATTTTGAAATAAACTTATGCCTGGGCTTACAAGTAGCTATATAATTATAATTGGGCAAAATTGGTGACATTGTTCATTAAATTTGAGAGGTGGGCAGGGTTTTGTTTGTTTGTTTGTTTTGGAGAGTGGGGAATAGGAGTTGTTATACTTGAAAATTCATGGACTGTTTTGTTGTGTGTCAGTATTATTTAAAGCCATTCAAAATTTGCACAGAAATGTTACCATAACATTTTCTGGCCTGTGAATAAATATAACACAAAAAAGAAATAGACACACACTCATAGAGGTGATGAGAACGGGAGAGAAATCAACACTTTTTTTTTTTTTTTCCCCAAGTGTGATAAAATTTTCAGCATGTGGAAAGCTTTGCCAATTTAAATAAAAAGAAATTGGCTGGTATTTCACCCAGCTTCTACAATCCCCTTTATGAAGGGATGTGTAAAACCAAAATCTAACAGTCGCAATAACTAATAGTTATTAGATAATTAAAATTATTAAAAAATAATTTTCTGACCAATATGATATAAGTTAACAAGTCAGGTTTACCTAATATAATAGCTAAGAAATTAACTGAATCCCTTTAAACAGGAAAAGAATCCACATCCCAAGATGGTTCTTAAACAGGAAAGATAGCTTCGGGTTCTCTTTTACTCTAGTTATTTAGCACTTTACTGCTGATGTCCAGCAAGCTCTACATTTTTTTCCATATAATTGGGTAAAGTGGTGGTGACACAGATGTAATAACCTCTAATAAAATTGCATTAGATCAGCATTGTGACTTGCCAGAGTATTTCATAATGGCTAATATTTCAACAAAAAAAGACAAAATTTGTTGTAGAACGTTCTGCAGAAATCTTCCCCCATTTTACCAGAACAGTAAATATGGACAAACGAATAAAAATGATCATTAGATATTACTTCTTCAGTAAATAACAAAATATGAATAAATGAAGGCTTATGTTATTTTTTTTTTCATTGTTAAATTAGTGTGATTTGGCTATTTTTTTATTGGAAATTGGCTAATTTTTTTAATATAAATCTGTAGTTGTAACAAAGCATTGACTTTTTTTCCTATTTTTACTGATTAATTCACCATAAAGTTAAAGATTATCTAATGATTCTATGTATGTCATTATGAAATGGTGGCTTTGCAATAATCGATGTTTCTATAAGTGTTCAATGGAAAAGTAAGTACAGTACAAGCCAGCTACTGCATTAAAAATCTTACGGTTCACAGCAAAAGCATACTTAAAACTATCTCTTCTCTCTCCTATAAGTGTTTGGTTTGTGCTGGAATCTGCACCAGTGAGCTTCTACTTTTTCAATATTTTTGATTCACTTCTGTCGTCTGTGGTTTGTGGGTGGTTTTAACTGGTGGATAAGGTTAGGCTTTGTTATTACTCTTTCTTCAGTTTATTGTTTTAAAATGTTTACTAAATTAAATTAGGTGCTCAGAACAACAGTATAAAAAGCATTACTTTAAAACTGGGACATGCTTGATCTAACCAATCATCAATCTCTACTGAACTAACAGTCATTTTTCTTCTAGCAACTAAACCCTTACTTTATTTCTAATTAAGCTGTCTGTCCTGGAACATATTGTTCTTTACTGAAAACTTGAAACACCAATTTCTTTTATTATTATTATGATTCTGAGTTTTCACAGAGCTGTGCACTCACTGCTGGCCAGAAAATTCCCTTTTCATTTCTGAATGTTGCATTTTATGCTTGTAGAGCTGAAGATATAAAATTGTTTTTGTTTGGAAAAAGTAATTATTTAAACACCTTACATTATAGCACTAGTATATATAAGACTTGTGCTTCAGTCTTTGAATTTATAAGTGATGTGTTCACCTGGGTTATCAGTGATTGATGGCTTCCTTTTTCTTGCTGCTGTCTTTTATTTAACATTACTTCAGTCTAATTGTTCTCCATTAAAAAGTGTGAGAGAGTGGCTATGATTCCTTATTCCTGAAGATGTGAGCATAATCTATTACCTTCATCACTAAACATACTTATCTGTAACATTAATTATCATTTAACAGCAGAGTGGTCCATCTAGGAGAGCTCGTTCTTCTACTGTCACAGGTGGTGAAGAACCAACGGTAATAATACTCTTTATCAAACATTTTCTGTAATTGAAATATGGATTGGGTTTAGCATCTTTTATGACACTGGACATTTTCCATACAGCAGCAGTGTATTGGTTTAAACTTTTCAGAAACCATAGCTAAGTTTTAACTAAGTTTAGTTAAACTAAGTTAATTTAACCATAGCTAAGTTTGTTTTTCGTCTTTTACCTTGAAATATTTTTTTCAAATAATACGATAATATCACAGTAATATTAGCATATTAGAAAGATACGGATATAAAGCCATTGATTTTTAAACAGAATGACACTCTTTGTAAATATATTGACTAGTGCTCAAAAATGCAATACTAATAATGTACATTATACAAATAGACTCTTTAAAATATAGCACTTACCATTTGCACAGACTTAACATTAGACTAATTCAGTTTTATTCTTAGATCTGGATCCTGCTTTGAGAGCTATGCAGGCAGAGGATATACCCATGTAATTCTCAATGTAGTATATGGTATTTGTTTACTATGAAGTTTTACTTTCCTGTTGTCATTAAGGTAGCCCAGTGCTGGATATTTGACTCTGATAGGTTCAAGAAAATATTTTACAGTGTTTAAATGGGAAGTTTAATATCCTGAAACTATATTTCGTAGTGCATTGTAGTTTGTGAAGCTATCCCATACACTTATAATCTGATTATATTGGACAAATGAATTGTCCAGTAATACATATAATCAGCTTTTATTAATATATGTGTGTGCCAATGAAAACTAGTTTATATATATGTGTGTGTGTGTTTATATGTGTTTATATATATATGTATATAATTTTATTTGTATTGTGAAAGTAGCAAGAGGCGCTAATTCAGGGATCATGGCACCGTTGTGTTGGGCACTGCATATGTTCTTTATTGAACTTTAAGGAAATGTACTTGTACCTTGAATTAAGTGTCAATACCTTTCACAAACACTGAAATGCCTTTGATATTTGTGGAAAAACTGATTAATAGCCATGTAAAGCATTTTTCTAATGTAAATCCAGTCTTTTGTTGGCAGATAGTTCCATTAATTACACACAAGTTTTATACAATTTTATATTCCTCTACTAAAAGCTGGATTCAGATTAGAGCTACTCCATGAATGCCTGGTCACTGTATTCCACCGCCATTGTATTCCAAAATAGGCCTATGGTGTTGATGTGATGGCTAAATATATTGGTGCATAGTGCAAGGAAATTTTTATTGATTTTTTACATTCATATTTATTTTGCATTTACCATACCATTAATTTCTATGTGTTTAGCTAGCACATAGAAATTAATGCACAAAATATTAATGTACAGTGTAATGATATGACATATGTCTGTTGTATTGCAGGGGGTCTTATTTTTCACCTAACTCAATTACAGAAGATGAGAAAAATTTAGTATATGATTATGTAAAGTGGGTGCTCCTTTGAATGTGTGTTGATATATATTTGTGTGTGTGTGTAAATGCACAATGTTTTTTAATTGGATTGATTTTTAAGAGCTTTATTGAAAGCCTCAGAGGAAACTGAATACTTTCCCTTGAAATGTTTTCGGTAAAACTAGACTAGAAAAAGCACTAGTTATCACAAATGGCAGGAGGATAAGAACATGAGAGAGGTGGTACTGGATCAGACCAAAGGTCCATCTAGCCCAATATCCTGTGAAGAAGATAACTTGAATAAGTGTCTCCTATCTCTGATTTATGTTATGAAAGGAAACCAGTAAAGAAAATATAGTTTACCTTTGATAATGCATAAAGTACTGGTAAAGAGAACTGAAAGTTCTAATTTAATATGTTCTAAATGAATGGCCTGAGTCTCTATTTTGGTTTGCAAAGCTCAGTTTATATTACAAAGAAATGCTGCCAATAACTGGATTCCATTTATAAGGAGTTAGGAGACAATAAAAAGGAAGAGAGATGTTGCCATATATGATCTTTAATGGTTCCACCTCTAGTGACTCTTTCATTTGTGACTGTGTCCTCATAGCTCCCTGTAAAGCAGGGGTCTCAAACCCAAATGACCACGAGGGTCGCATGAGGACTAGTTCATTGGCCCGAGGGCCGCATCACTGACACGCCCACACTCCTTGCCCCCACCCCATCCCTTCCATGAGGTCCCACCCCTGCCCCGCCTCCTCCTCTGAGCACGCAGCTCCCCTCTCTTCTCCCTTCTCTCCTGGAAAGTGCTAAGCGCCTGGAGGTAGGCAGGGAGGAGGCTGGGGGCCGCGGGGAGCTTGGTGGGGGGGTTGTGGGGAGCTTGGCGGGGGGATCATGGGGGAGCTTGGCAGGGGGGCGGGGAGAGCATCGCGGGCCACAGGGAAGGGCTTGGTGGGCCGCATGCGGCCTACAGGCTGCGTGTTTGAGACCCTGCTGTAAAGCGAACCTGTTGTTAGCAATATTCACTAATGGACCTAAAACATCCTTTTGGTTTTGTGTTGATTAAAATCAAGTGATTTGAAAACTTTTTTGAAAGCCTCTGACATAGCTGCTTCTTAAAAAAATGTAAAATGTTGAGAATTTCAGTAGCCTCTCACTTCAGTGAATGCATGTATTTGTATACGGTATCTGGAACCCTAGAACAGATGAACTCCTCACCTGTTGGCTGCGAGTCATGTGACCTAAACCACTTTTGTTGAGACAAGCTAATCAATAGCTAAAACACCCCAAATCATGACCATTCAGGAAGTGACTGAATCAGGGTTTCCAGCTGCCTCAGCCAAATTTGTTTAGCTAATTGCTCTCCTCCCCTTCCATTTCCTCCCTTTTCTTAAATAGATGATCAACTTTCTACCCATTCTTTACATTTCTTGGACTCCTGATTTCTTCTTTGAACCATGTAGGCTGGTTTTCAGCTCAACCACATGAAGTATGTGCCCTTAAATGAGAGAATTTCCTTAACACTGGCTACCGTGATAGTTCAAAGAAGAGTTCTGGAACTGATAGGGAATCTCAGAAGGTAAAGCAGATGAGGGAGCCACTGAATAATAAGTTGCTGGAGCTTTAAATAAGGAAAATTAATTCACCTTGGATTTTAGCAGTGATCTGTGAGTGACAGAGTGTCACTGTGACCCACAGTGCATTGTCATTCGCTTTTTCAATCACTGGGACAATCATTTCCTACTGTCTTCAACTTGCTTTACAATATCTATTTTATAACAGAGTGAATGTACAAAACAAATTGCTGTTTATAAGGCTATACAAAAAAGAGGTTAGATTGCAGTGTAATTATGATGGTGAATCAGACCTGAGAGATTTGTGATGTTACATGTATCTGGATAGCTATCTACCCTTATTTCAGGCCTCCTGCAGCATATGCTCCATGTGTAGAACTTACAGGGCATCAGCCTTGAAATTCTCTGGTGGGTATTTTATCAAAAGTAACTGGAAATTTAGATGCCACAATATTTTAACAAGAAAAATAAACTTTTATTAAAATCCCTCAGGCCTGCATACAAGATTCTGTCAGTAATACAAGAAAAAACAAGTGGGGAAACTTTAAACCTGATAGATTTCAAGGCTGCTGTGAACAGAGCGATTGAAGCAGGGGGATACTAATGATTATGAAATGAAATGTAATCTGCCTTGCATCGTGCAGTTGACTTGATTTGTCTGTCTCCTTCCATCCTCTGTAGATATAAATGATTTAAATCAGGGGTCGGCAACCTTTCAGAAGTGGTGTGCTGTGTCCTCATTTATTCACTCTAATTTAAGGTTTCGCGTGCCAGTAATACATTTTAACATTTTTAGGAAGTCTCTTTCTATAATATAGAACTAAACTAGTGTTGTATGTAAAGTAAATAAGGTTTTTAAAATGTTTAAGCAGCTTCATTTAAAATTAAATTAAAATACAGAGCCCCCTAGACCGGTGGCCAGGACCTGGGCAGTGTGAGTGCTGCTGAAAATCAGCTCATGTGCTGCCTTTGGCACATGGGCCATAGGTTGCCTATCCCTGATTTATATTGTTTCCAGGGTTTTCTTATACTTTCAGCCACATTACTGTTGTGAATGACTTTCATACCCGGTAACAGGTTTTTTTCTTTTTAAATTGAACATAAATGCTGTAGTGTTCTATAGATAAGAATCCAATAGTGATATTTCTTATAAGATATTTACATTTCCATCATTTATGCAATTAATCCTTGTGTTTTTCTAACAGTGAAATCTCATGGTTTCTGGTGCATTAAGTTGTTTCCATGATACACCCTACTATAGCCTCTTTGTTACAGTTTTCCAGTTATCATGTGTGGCATTTTAGTTTTGAAATACTGTTTACAGTTTCAGTTTTATATGGAAAGTTGAAGATTTTTAAAATACCATAACATTATTATTCAGTAGTCTATTACACACAAAATATTTCCACCATGCAAGGGAAAGTAAATGTTATATCAAAGTATAAGATTCAAAATATATTTTGTAAGATTCACATACAGATAACCAGGACTGAATTAGAACAGAGGGGATACACATTTTTTTGAATTTCCAAAAGAGTGATGCATATGAGTTCCTGATTGTTTCTCAGTTTTAACCAAGGTGGGGGACAATTTACCAGATTTGTAGGATAAGAGTAACACTTTATGATGGTGGTGAATTTTTAAACTAAATACAGCAGTTAATATTAACATGTTGGTTTGCCTCCTGTTAAGAATTATCTTACCCGTTCCTCAATGCAGGTGATAGTCTTTTGTCAGACTTAATCAGGTGGAATACTTTCCAAAAATAGAAGATCTGTGTCTGCCTAAAAAAAATCAGTTTCCACCTGTCCTAAGATGCTCAGTAATTTTTAGGCTAGTTTATTCCAAAAAATTGGTTGGTTTTATTTATAGATCTGTGTTGAGATAGTCTTCGAAAAGTGCTTGTGGGTTGCTTATCATGTTGCTAATGTACATTACCTCTCTACTATTCAGACTTCTTCCCTTTTTATGACAGTTCAAAATTTATATAACCTCCTGGATGGTTCTCCATTGTTATCAACTACATGAGAGCATGAACTCCCAGATTCTTCTCCTGTGGAAGATCAAGTCCCTGATATGTAAATCTTGAAAAAGTATTGACAGCCCTCAAATCCCACTAACCTCAGTGTGAATTTACAGCTACTCAGCACCTCACAGAAGTATCCAGTACCTTGCAGAATTGAGCCTCATTTGAACTACTAGGATTTAAAACTCACGGACAATGTGTGCCTCTTGATACTTGGGTGGGGAGGGGAGGAGATACATGTGACTGCCCCACCTGTTGCTACTGGGAGAGACTTTCAGTCCCACCTCCCTGGGCCAGCACAGCCAATCTCTCTGGCTCCTGTGGGGCTGGGCCACATGGTCAGGGACCACGTGCCTTTGGGCATGGCTGGCACAAGCCCCAGCCCAGGGAGACTCTCAGCTGCAGTGTTTTCCTAGAGCTTGTGGACACCTTAGCAGTGGTGGCGTGACCAATGCCCCTACCTCCTGCAAAGGCCAGGCAGCCTGCTCCCAGCGCCTTCCCCAGCAGCCCTGTGCCCAGCCCAGGGACTGCTATGCTCTCCCCTTCCCATCAGAATTATCTGCAGACAGGTTGGGGGCTCTGTCCTCCTGCTGCACCTCCCCACAGCATGGTTTCTGGCTTGCTTGGCTGCTCTCTGTGAGCCGGGCCCACGGGAGAGAGGAGGCAGCGGGAAGAAACCAGTTCTCATGCTGGCTGAGGGTGGCCACTCTGGGTCGCTGCCTCTGTGCAGCACAGCAGCTGTCTGAGAGAGAGCCCGCCTGGAGAGGTGGAAGCCCACCCCCTACACTTCCTGCCAAAGCCTGGCTGCCAGGGCTGGTGGCGGGGGAAGGCGCTCCCGGTTCTCTCAGGCAGCCACCGTGCTGTACAGAGCAGTAACCCAGAGCAGCCACCCTCAGCTGGCACGAGAAGCAGCTCCATCCTGCCCCTTCCACTCTTCACCTGGGCCCAGCTGCCAGAGACAGAGGCCAAACGTGCCAGGGGGCAGGTGCAATGGGAAAGGGACAAAGCCCCTGTCCTTGCCCCCCACCATCCAGCAGGCTGAGCAGAAATCTGGGAGGACACTTGATCCTGCATTCCCCCCCCCCCACACACACACACATGTCATCTGTATGCCCACCAAAATATACTGTTGATACATCCTTGCTTACTGATTGATGCCCTGAGATCAGGCATTGGTATAAGAAATACTCCCTAGTACTGAGGTATCTGTATATGAAAAGTAGTTCAGTGCAGTCAGAGGCTCTGGACTTTGCTTCCTTAGCTTTCTGACATGCTGAAGGACACCATGTTCCTTTCCTCAGCTTTCTCATGATAACACTCACCTCTCATCTCCACCATTATTTCTTGCTATTGGCAAAAGCATCTGAACAAGAACGGTCAGTAAGGTCAATGGAATCTCAGTAGTTAAAGAAACTGTTGCTTTTACACAATAAGGAAGGAAGATTGCACACTGAGAACCAGCAAAAAATCTCTCCCCGCCGCTCTCCCGAACAATACTTTAGTCCTCATGTTTTCCTGCTCCTTTCTTCAGTTGCGTACCTTTTTCATGGCTTACTTGAAATTGCAACATCATACCCTATGCTGTTAAGCAGAAATGAGATCTTTCTAGTCTAATTTCTGTCTAAATATGGAGCAAGAGCATAATGAGCTTGTCAATTCTGTTCTTTCCTTTTTGCTTAACATCTGAAAAGAATGTCAAAGATGTAAGAAATGTTCCATCTACAAAGTGTGTATGGACTTTTGGCTTGTGTGCTGGGTAATTGCCTTAAATGTCTGGCTTCATTGCACAGTGTGAATGAGCATTGGAGGAATCTCTCCTCTAGAGTAAAGGGTAACTGAGAGCATACATGGGTTTTTCAGCCTACTTCAAGTATATGTAGCCAACTGCATGTTGTCAGACAGTGGCAAGACTTTTACAATCCCTTTCCTCTATTCATGTTTTTGTTTTGGTGTTTTAATGTTGCTTCTTTTAGAAACGGGCATCTCTCATCATCTTCTCTTATCCAAACAGGCTTAAAAGAGTTCTTAAGTTTTCTCTTGCATGCAGGAGGCAGGATCTTCCCCTCCCTAGCTCACCCACCCTGCCACCCCAACAGTGTTAAGAGGCACATTGGCTATGTGCAGTTTGGACATCAGCATAGATTCTTTCTCTGGCTCAGCTGTCAGCCCCATTTCTTCCAAATCCAGATACTGGCACTTGTTATAACATCAACACTACTACACTCAGTGTGAAACTCACAGGCTATGAACAGAATAAGTTTAACTGCTTACATACGGGCATTCTCCCTACCCACCTTGCTCTGCTTCCACATCAAAAAGAATGCTGTTACTACTCATCTGCCTTAACATCAATATTTTTATTTTGACTTCTGTCGGGGGAAGTAATTTGTCCTTTTATATTTATAAGAGAATGCCACGTCTGTTGTTGCAGTCCACACTAGGAAAGCCATTATAAAAAGTAGATTACTGTAAGAAGGGGCCCCAGTACACTTTCTTATAGCTAGATAGCCGCCTGCTTCTAAGGGGATTATTGATACTGATGCTAAAATAAAGCATTCCACAGATACTGACAAGACAATTAAGCTCAGGCACTTGCTTTCTCTTGCCGGGTCTTCTGATAGAGGCATTTGGTTTCATCATTCTCCTGCCAATCAAAACTTTGTCATAAAAAAGAAGAAACTCTAGAATTTAAAGATTCTCTCAATCTAGGCTTATTGAAAGGCTACTGCTGGCTCCCTGCAAGTTCCTCAGGTCTCTCACCACATACCTGTGGATTAATTAGAGGCCAGAAGCTTGTCCGACAAAATGTAAACCGTCTTTTCACTAGAAAAGTCTCCTGAAAATAATTAACCCAGTGAACACAATACAAATTTACTAAGTCCCAGATGCTTAATGGAGTTGAACCAATTAGCACCAGCTAAGTTTCTTGCCTGTGACCACTTATCTGGCGCCTACTCTTCGGATTAGCTCTCGGGGCTGATCTTTCTTTCGCCACCGTTATCTGTATATTGACACATTTTACATCCATGTCCTGTGTTTCCATTGCTTGCTAATATCCCCCCTATACTAAGGGCAGGTCTACACTACAAGCCAGATCGGCGGGTAGCAATCGATCTTTCAGGGATCGATATATTGCATCTAGACTAGACACGATAAATCGATCCCCGAGCATTCTCCTGTTGACTCAGGGACTCCACTGCTGTGAGAGGCGCAGGCGGAGTCGATGGGGGAGCAGCAGCCGTCGACTCAGTGCTGTGAAGACTGAAGTTGCATATCTTAGGTCAGTTCCCCTCCGGGGGAAGACCAGGGCTAAGGTAGTTGTGGAAGACAGTAGAAGAAAAGCCTTTTCCCAGCCTGATCACACACATATCACTTCACATTTTGGGGAGAGGTTTGCAGGAGGACAAGACCATGGTTTTATCTTTAAGGTGGATACTGAGTCTCAGAAAATTTAAGCAGGACTTCCAGCTCTGAATCTATTTATATTCTTTCTTAGCATTTACATACTCTTGCCTGAACAATAACGAATTAATCTATACTACACCCTGTATGAGGTAGTTTTTTTATTCCCTCCATTTTACAGAAGTGGAAACTGAGAGGGTTGTGATTAACCTAAGGCTGCTTTCCCAGTCCATGGGAGAGGCCAAGTGAGAATTCAGGAGTTCTTGACTTTTCCTTTAGGCTATGTGTGCTCTCTATCTGTGACTCAAGTATATCAGCTTTAGTGAATAAATACTATCTCTAACAAAGGGAAAACATTTTTATAAAAGTGAAAGCAGTTCCTATCATAACGTGCAGTCTCCTGTTTCTTTTGCAGCTCCTTTAGTTTCATGACATGGAAGCTGAGCTGTTTTCTGAACAAAATGTCTGTAGCTATGCAAATGTGAACCAGAAACTCTGCATGTGGAAGGGAGGCGGGTGTTGGGTCAGATATATGAGAAAGAGAGCCTGTGTTAGAGAGAAATTTGAAGACATGCATTTCCAAATTTTCCACTGTATTTGATTGTTAAAATGGCATAAGTAGACTTCTTCTGAAGATCATTCATTTTTTTTCAAGCTACCACAAAATTAATGATACACAACTTTTTTGCATAAACAGCCATCAGTGGCCTATGTACATACTACACCAGGCTTACCTTCAGGCTGGGAAGAAAGGAAAGATGCTAAGGGACGTACATATTATGTCAATCATAACAATCGAACCACAACTTGGACTCGTCCCATTATGCAGGTACGGAGTTTGCTGTTGAAATTAAACAGAATGCTTCAAATGCATTGGAAAGCTGTTTTAAGGTTCTTAAACAGAAACTGTATATGCAGTGCAATGGCAATTTAGAATGAAGTTATTACATTTAACCAAGAAGGTTTATGGTGATTAAGATTATTTTTGCTAAATATCTGTTAGGGTCACAATAAAGATATAAATTAAGTTTATAACCGCAATGGTGAGAAATGAGAAAGAAAGAGAGTAAATATTTTCAGAGACAAATTTTAGAATCAAATTCAAAATGAGGATTTTAATCTGTGTAGTAGCAAAGCCATTTATAGTAGTTTGTTCTTGCCTAAGCAGTTCATTATTTAAAGCATGAATCATTTTTAATTCCATTGAACGTGCTCTTTGAAATAATATATTTAAAGCTTATTTAGAAAAGGATTAACAGAGTACTTATGACTTTTTTTTAAACAGCCTAATTGCAGATAGACATGATCCTGACATTTAGCTTACTTGTTTTTGCCCCTGAAATAGCTTGCAGAAGATGGTGCAGTTGGGTCAACAGCAAACAGTAACAACCATCTAAGTGAGCCTCAGATAAGACGGCCTCGGAGCCTCAGCTCACCCACAGTAACATTATCTGCTCCACTTGAGGTAAGAAGTCCCCTCTCATCTAACAAAGATCACTTTTATCCTGACTTCTCATTCTTTCTGTTGTGATTGTGACCTTTTATTTTCATTCTAATTTTGCAGCCAACGCATGCTTCTCTCTTAATCTGTTACCTTTGCCTCACGATGATATTTTCTTAATTTTCTTCACGTGCATCTTCATTTTGTACAATAATATTGCCTAATTCTTTTCACTCCACTGACACTCTTTGTTTGTTGTGGGGAATATTCTTTCTCCTATACTTACCTTTGTTATCATTAGTTTGTTTCATTTGTGTGCATATGCTATAGTACATGCATTACCGTAACTTCTTGCTGCAAAAGCATCAAATTAAAAATAGTTTCAAAAGCTAAAACATTATTTTGAAAGGCAAGCGCAATAAACTGTAAATAAAGGCTCTGCACCTTGAATTTGGAAAGAGGTGGTTGAAGTAAGACCATCTCAAAACTTTTGATTTTTTTATTTCATTCCTTTCAGCAGGGTATTTTTATTTCCTTTTAGTGCTTTTGAAGATATCTCCTGGATTTAGTGACAAACTTAGTTGTCAGCTTTTTTCATTGGAAAAAGTTTTCCTGAATGATTTTTGTGGACTAGGATACAAGTAAAGGCAGCAGGATAAACTTTTCAAGTCTACATGCCTAAAGTTCAGGTTCTAAATCCATATTAAAACTAAGTGCCTGATTTTCAAAAGTCTGAAATGCTCATTGACTTCAGTGGGATTTGTGGACACTCAGCACTTCAGAAGAAAAGGCCATATATATTTAGGGCCCTAATTTTAGGCAACCAGATTTTAAAATTTGTCAATTTATACTGTAAATATACTCCTCTATAATAATAATTTGCAGTTTACTATCCTTGAACATCACTGGTCTTGCCTGAGAACTTCTAGATAATAATTTGCAGTACACTGGTATGTAAGATTAGTAAGTAAGGCACTGATCATTCAAAGTGATGCACCTGTTTTTGCTGGAATGAATTACACTGGACCCAGAGCAGGTGAATCTCCTTGTAGAAGTGGCATCTGAAATATGCAAAAATATTCTTGACTACTATATGATATATACTTAAATTTTAAAGTGGAACCAAACTTACCAGAATGCTAGTTTTTAATCCATGTAGACAAACTGATTCATATGCATATTGAAATCAAAGATTTATAATTATCTGAATTAGAAATTCAGAGTGGTAGCTGTGTTAGTCTTTATCAGCAAAAACAACGAGGGGTCCTTGTGGCACCTTGGCCTCGTTGTTCTTGTTGAACTAGAAATTGTGTAAGATAATAGAGGTAAATGTAAAAATATTTGACTACAAATCACACTTCAGTATCTACTTATTTGTGCTATTCACCTATGTGTAAGTATATCATCAGTGCTCAGCAAGGCAATAAACAAAGTTAAAAATAAGCAGTTACTGTATTGGGTCATGGATAAAACTTAAGTGCCCAGGTCCCATTTTCAGAAGTGGCTTGATTTCACTGGGAGTTAAATGTGTATGCACTTTTGAAAATCCTACTAGGCACCTATCTCCATCTTTAGGTGCCTAAATACCTTTAGAAGTCTGGCTGTTAGGTTTCATAGTCTCATTGAAAGTCAATGAAATTGAGGCACTTTTGAAAATTTCATCCACTATCAGTAGTTACAAACTGGTCTGAATAGTTTGAGCTTCCCTTTATTTTAGGAACTTGCTTAATGCCTATTTTGAACATTTTGGTTGGTGAAATCAGTTCCTAACTGATGAAAAATGCAGTTGAAGTATCATGATATAATATAAAATGAAGTGTGGAGTCTTAATGTTGCTCATTTTCCACAGGGTGCCAAGGACTCTCCTGTGCGCAGAGCTGTCAAGGACACCCTTTCCAATCCACAGTCTCCACAACCATCACCCTATACTTCTCCTAAGCCCCAACACAAAGTGACACAGAGCTTCTTGCCACCTGGTTGGGAGATGAGAATAGCTCCAAATGGCAGGCCCTTCTTCATTGATCATAATACTAAGACTACCACATGGGTAAGATGAATTCTAGCTTACAAAATTTTAAATTTGTTAGTGTTTTCTGGATATTTTCACTTTATTTTAGTCTTCCCTCCTGTATACCCTCCTTGCTGTTGTTCCGTATACTCATGGGCACCGACTCCGTATAGCTGGAGCACCCACAGGGAAAAATTAGTGGGTGCTCTGCACCCACCAGCAACCAAGGTCCCTTTACCAGCCTGGGAGGGACTGGGGAGAAGCGGAGTGGCTGTGCGCTTGGGGGAGGAGGCGGGGCTGGGGATTTGGGGAAGGCGTTGGAATAGGGGTGGGGAAGGGGCAGGAGTTGGGGCAGAGCCAGGGCCACAAGCACCCATAGCCTATGACTACTATAAATTTGCCACCCTGGGCCTAGGCCTTGTTGGCGTAGGCGATAATACGCTGCTGGCTTAGTAATGAAATAATCTAGCTTTTCCACATCATCACTGCAGTGTAATTGCTGCTGGTTGGATTTAATTTCAAATATCATGCACTTTTATTTGTTTTATGTCATGCTGATGCCTAGTAATCATTAGCTACATTAGAAGCCTCTAATGATGGCTGTTAGTTTTAATGCTGCAGTATTTGGGTAAATCCAAGCTCAAATATTTTTGTCTCTTTGTTTTCCATGGGTTTTTGTTTTATTTAGATTGTTGTTTATGGTATTTTATTTGTACTGTTTGGATCCGGGCAGCTATTAATGTAATGTCTGTATAGTATGATATGAACATAAACAGCTCTTCTTCCTCTTCCTTCCAAAATAAGCGAGAGGTGGCTTTCTCCCACCTAATCTGTTTGTGGTTTTTATAAATTTAGAGAAAAAAACTAAGATACATATTTTGCTTGAAACCTCCCATTAGTTACTTAAATTATAATTAATTATAGACAGAGAGAATCTAGCAGTAGTCCCACATGACACAACAATCACTAACTAAACCATACAGTGCAGAAAACAGAAATATTCCACCCTTCCTAAACATCAATTGCCAAGCAGCATCCCCCTCCCTAAAAGCTTATGTAAAAAAGATGAGCCTTTCTTTTTCTCAGCTGAAGATCAGTAGATTCAGATTGCCTCAAACAATGCAGAGGGTACATTCCAAAGGATAAGGGCCTTCTTGGAGAATGCCCTGCTCCTAGAAGACTTCATACACATCCAGAAAATAAAATACCCAGGGAAGAAGAGATCCTGCATCATCATGGCTCCCTTTGCCATTAAAAATACCATTGGAAAAACACAAACCTGAATACAATACTTGAAACCCACACAAATATTAGAAACTATAAATCTCAGCATAGACAAACTGCTTTCCCGTCGTCTTGTTAGTTGGTGAGCATTCTTGGACCTGGTTAACAGTTGATGACTATTTTAAAAAAGAAATTCTGTACCAGGAACTAAGGCGCTACAAGTTAGTGTGTTTACAAATTCAGTAAATAAGGACCTGTGACACCATTGTGGTGTGCATCTGGAATAAAGAATTGAAGCTGGTTTCATCGTTCAATGACAAACTGTGAAGTTAAGGTTGTATTTTGCCTGGGGAAAGAAGGCACTATAGAAAGATGTTTTTCCTTCTCTTTCCTGCTTTTTAAATAATGCAGAACTGAACAGCTATTATCCTGTTAGCAACTGTAACAAAAAATACTATGATGAGAAAAAAATGAGATGAAAAGAAAATACACTCCCAAACCTGGCCTTTGACATGACTTGTAAATATGTACCGATTCAAAAATAATATGAAAACCCCTAGGCCAAAATTTTCACCTCCTTCTACCAGAATATGTTCTGATGCCATAGTAATGAGTACAGTGTAAAAGCTGAGACACATACAGTTTTCTTAGTTTTGAGTTGGCCAAGTGCAAAACTTTTAAAAAAGGAATGTACCATAGAGCTGACCATCTCCTTCCTTCATAGTATTCTTACAAAAATGGAAGAAGGTGGGGTTTTTTTTATGAGTACGTGCATTATATGGACTTTGACTTACTTTCATAAGGAAATTTCCCGTGGTAACTTTCTGTCTAGATTTTTAGTGCAGCAAGGGAGATGATCAATCAGTGCATAGCCCTAGGAGAAAGGAAAGATGCCAATATGCTATGTAGCAACCTGTCAAAATCAAGAATGGACATCAATGACAAAGGGACACAAGGTGTAGAATCCCAAACACATTGTGAATTCTGGTCTGGTTTATTGTATGTTACTCTTATAACTGCCTGAAGATTTGCACTTTGGCAGTGCTTGCATGGCAGCTTGTCATGCAATAAAAGTATTATCGGATTGAATATTGACTTACTAATAGTGACAAAGCATTCACATAGAGTATTACCATACAGTGTATAATATCTCTTAATACAGCTGACAGTCCATTCATTTAAAGCAATTAAGTGCCTCATTTTATTACATGGAATACTAGCTCTGCAGTTTGGTTTGACTGTCTCTTATAAGCTGATAGAAATACCTAATAAAGAATTTCCCCACAACTATTGTTACCTGTTTTGCATCCTGAAAACTAATAAACAGTGAGCTGGCTCTGGTCATACGAGACATATTATAAATGTAAATAAGAAGTGTCTTTGTGGTTTAAATTGTTATGGATTTACCCTGCTGAATTTATGTTACAGGAAGATCCACGGCTGAAATTTCCAGTGCATTTGAGATCAAAAACTTCTTTGAACCCTAATGATTTGGGGCCTCTTCCCGTGAGTGTCAATTTCACATATTTTACTATATGCATAAAGACCTCTTGAGAATGAATGTATACTACTTTCATCATATACTGTGTGCGAATCTGTGTACTGTGTGTATAACATTGTGATCTGAGTAATGTGACAGGAATACACCTTCCAGAGCCTGTTAATAATATGTTTTAAGTGGTCAACCACTTATTAGCTTAGCTGGAAGTTCAAAGAATGCAGAAGCTTTCTCCATTTCTTTATCATTGCCTGTCTGACATTAGATGATTGAAAGTTGTTGCTATGAAAATTAAAATGGTATACAAACTAGAATCAGTGGGGGCCTAAGGAAGGGCACATCCTATAGTCAAAGAACATTTCTAAATTAGTAGGTCATTTAACTTGCAGATTTCTTTGCCTATGTTGTTTTATTGGCATTCACAAATCTAACTTAATATTTTGTCCTCTCTCTTGGAGGAGGAGTAGGTGGTGTGCAGTATGGTTTAATTTAGATTTTGAATGACACTTTTACATTCTACATAGAAAACCACCACTGTGCTGCAAATGCTACTTGGGATTATATTAGCAACCACAGTACGCTGTTGCTTCTCTTCATAATCGAAGTAAATTTCTGTCTTGATCAAAATCTTTGCTCATAAGGGCAGACAGTAATATCTGAAAATTCTGGATTTCTTTGTGTGCTTCTCATTCACTGCCTGATGTCACTAGCGCTCATTAGTCTTGTCTACACTATATGAGGAAGATAATAGCAACACTGGAAACATTAGTGCAGGCAGGCCACTGGCTTCCACCAACACTCTCAGCATCTAATCCATCTGGAGAGAAGTCTAACTGCCCCTGTCTTGACTACCAAAAAGATGCTTTTGAAATCAAATTAGGTTCTTTAGTTACCTTGACTTGAAATACCAGTTAGCACCTAGTGTAGGCACAGTTTAACACCTTTACAATAATTTGTTAGCTAGTTACAACACAAGACTAATGCAGTTTTAAAAGAAAAATAGCTGTGCAGGAGGCTGTTTTATTGGACTTTTTCTCATGTAAATTGGGTGTGCAGTTATGTCCAGAAGGAGCTTGTTTACATGCAGAGTTGCACTGGTTTAACTAAGGTGTGATTTTTATATTGATTCAGTTTAAACTGAGCAAAAGGCTGTCTGGACATTCCTAAATCAGTATAAACCTGGCTTACATCATTTAGTGCAAGCTGATCAGAAGCAGGTTTAAGGTAAACTGAAACAAGCCGTTTTTAAACCAAATGAACCAAGTGTGTGTTTGCATAGGTTTTTGCACCAGTTTAACTAAACTCGTTTTAAAGCAAATTGAAATTAAAATAGTTTAATCTTTTTGTTGTAGACAAGGCTGAAGATGATGTAGAAGCTACATCATGGAGTAGGTTTAGGGGTAGTACATGGAGTTAGGTGGTGGTTTTGAATGATGTTTGGTGTGCTAAAAGTCTTCTGCTTCTGCTGGTGGGAGGATGGGATCATATAAAGACTGTCATACGGGATCAGACACATGGACCTTCTAGTCCAGGGTCCTGTTTCTGACATTGGCCAGCACATTATGCTTTAAAGAGGGGTTCAAGAAACCCGACATAAAGTAGCTATTGGGATAATTTGCCCTTTATGAAGATCTCCTCCTACCCAGTATACGTACTGATTGCCTTAAACCCTGAAGCAGCAGGTTTCACATCTCTCCCAAATTTTTTATCATTTACTGTTATAACTCTGGGCACTCTTGTTATCCATATAAATATCCAATCCCTCTTTGAATGTTGCTAACTTTTTGGCCTTGATGTTAGCTTCTGTGATTGTTCTGTGCCTTCTAACTTATTTTTAAAAAATGAACTAGTTTAAATAAATGTAGGTGATGTATTTCTCTGTGCCAATGTGCACACTTAATACAGTTATGCTGTTTTAATTGATTCTTTTTTTATAATTCCAGCCTGGTTGGGAGGAAAGAATCCATTTGGATGGAAGAACATTTTATATAGATCATAGTAAGTAAGCACCTAGGTACTATTGCAAGTAGACAAAGGGAGGTAATAAATATTGAAGTGAAAGCTTTATAATTTTACTCTTCATTTAGGAAGCCAGGTGTTGATATGTGGAGACATTGGTACCAGAGACTTAGTGCCCTCATACGGTACTGTATATTCACCAAAAGCTTGCTTTTAATTGGCTCATCAAGCTTTGTCCCTCTCTGATCTTGTGAAGCATTAACATTTCTTCTTTGTGGTTTTCTTTGTTTTTGTTGATATTTTGGATTCTTTGTTGTTGTTGATGATCCCATGGCTTATTTGCACTTATTTAATAAATTAAAATACACACTAGGAATAGAAAATAAGATGAGAAAACATGATGTATCCACAAGTCCATATATAGGCAGTGGAAGAAATAACACTGATAAGTAATTTTCCCTCCCACTTCCTTAAAAAGGTCTTGTGGCAATGCCAATTCTGACCTTATTTTCTATTTGTAGCATGTTTTATTGCACCCAGCCCGTTAATATCTATCAAATTCTGTTATTGAAGTTCCAGTGTAAGTGATGTTTCATTGTAGATTTGTCTTATTACAGCATCTCAGAACAAGTGTGTGGATTTTTGTTGTTTGAATATAAGTGGCAATATAATAGAAGATTTTTTACCTTTCAGCCGCATTTATTTGAAAGGTGTTCCTATTAATGGAGATAATCCTCACACAAAAATATAAAGACCATGAAATATCCTTTAAAAAATTGGAAATGGGGAGGATAGCTGCACAAAACCTGTAAAAATTAAAATCTTAAACCATTCTACCAGTTTGATAGTATTATGGTTTCTACTTTATTTTAATGTCAGTAGTATTAACTGCTATGCTTATTCTCTGTTTAAAAAAAACTGTCTGTAAAGCAGATTGTGACTTTTTTTAAATTGCATGCTTATTTTTTATGAGGTACCTTGCTTTTAAATAAGGAATTGAACTGATACATTCTTTGCAGAGAACAAGATTAACCTGTTCCAAATATTACTATGGAATTCTTAGTGCTCTTTGCACTTTTGCTAATTATTTTAATTAGCCAACAAATGTCTGGAAATTTAGAGTTAAGATTAGCAATTTATCCTGAACTCCTGTTATCAAGGGGTCCAAGAAAAGAAAAAAGCTTTATTTAAGACAGTGTCACATTTACACTTGTTGTAATTCCCTGTTTTTCAATAATTTAATTAGCCAGACCTTAAAGTTATTTTAGCATACGTTTGTTTCTAAATATAAAGGAAAATTTTAATGTAGACATTAGTCAGATTTCTAATGAATTTTTAGTGATTGTTAAACATTTAACTCTTTTTTTTTTAATTTGAAATTTCTTTCTCAATTCCCTCTCCTGAGATGCAGGGTTTTTTTGGCTTTGTGGATGGCAAACTGCAAAAAGCAATCTTTCCCTGGTGATACTTGTTTCTAGAAAACACCCTTGTTCTTATATTGTTACGTCACTGTGGTTACCAGTGGACCAACAGCAGGGGTGAAATCAGTGGTATCACAATGGACTTGTTCCAGTTTCTTTGCGACAACCTCATGCTCAATATTAAGCAAAAGACAATGCAGAATTCTCAGTGAGTTGGATTGCCCAATATTAGTAGTAGAGTCTGTCTTCACTGTAGTCCCAAAGAATATAAGAACATGATATTCATGCAGTATAGAATTGCAGTAATGTAAGGATATGGTAATATTATTCCCATTTCATATATATTTATAAAATAATAAATATAGAAGTCCCAATTACAAGTTTATGAAACAGTATGTACAATGTATCCCATTAACTAGCCACTCAACTGACCATCAGCATCTCCTGTATTCGCAGTCCTTTGTCAGTTAAAGTGGCTAGTTATTAAAGAACTATAACGGGATATACTGGCTTTTTATAGGATCGCCAACTCTGACTGAAGGTATTCCGGGAGATTTTTTCCCCCAACATGACGTACTGTTATTTTCTTAAAATATGCTATTAAGATCTCCTGGATGGCTTTCAGTAGTCACCAGGAGATTGATGCTGATTCCAGAAGACTCAAGGCCCATCCTGGAGGATTGGCAACCCTAGTCTTTTGGGGAGGCACGGGGCCACAGAGAGTTGGAATGAACAAAGGCCCAGGAAATGTCCTGGTAGTGGAGGAAAGGAAGCATTCTTGAGCAATTGGAAGTGGGATGGAAAACCCAGATCTCACCCTTTAAGGGCCTGGGATCAGGAGCCTTCTGGGGTGGGACAAGGCTCTCCTCTCTTTCAGCCACTCAGGAGCCATCTCTCTGAAGGACAAGAGGGAGGCTGCTGCAAAGGGATATGTGGCCATGAGAGACAGATCAGTAAGCAGGCTTCAGAATAGTAGCCATGTTAGTCTGTATCCGCAAAAAGAACGAGGAGTACTTATTTGTTAGTCTCTAAGGTGCCACAAATACTCCTTGTTCTTTGTAGATCATCAAGCAGTAGCCCTGCTACAAGTACCAAATCATGCTAAAACTTTTCTGTGTAAAAGATTGTGATTATTTAAATTAATGGTAAACCACCAACTTGAAATCCAGACTACACTATTAAAGGGTTAATAGATTCAGCTACTATTCATACCCTGGTTTCCCCCACTGTTTTTGTGATTCTCCAGCTCTATAGTCTTATTTTCTTAGTGTTTTTCTCTTCCCTGTTACAGTACAGAAGACTTGTGCAAACAGCAGAGAAACTGACTCTTAAGGAACAAGAAGCCTGAGTGCTATCAAATGCATAGCATAAACTAATAAAGAAAAATAGACTTTGTAATCCTGGATGTCACTTGTGTAAATAGTAGATTAAAAAAAATCAAACAGAAATTTCACACTTCAGAAGTGATTATTAATTTTTAAACATTCCTTTTAATAATGATGATACATAAATATTTTAATTTCCAAGCTCTCCAAGGGGGAGTGTATTGTTCATAAGATACTGAGCGTTTCTTTCCCTAAGACTGGTTCAAGTTCCACTGGGTCAGTATTTTGACCAAATGTCATTTTCTGTATGAAAGCTGTTCAGTAGCCTACGTGCAGTGACTTAGTAGTCTCTGTCCACCTATACTCGCTATGTCTGTCCAGGCTGCATGGAAGATATTGATCTCCAGCGCCTTCCATAAGCATTAAACACACTTAAGATACATAAAGAGAAATACAAAACCAGCATTTTAATATTAAATAACAAAGAAGAAAATTGCCACAGTTTTCACTTTTTTTTATTCTCTCAACACTTTCTTCAGAAACGTTATTTTAAACTTCAGCTTTCACAATCCAATCTATTTTTTGGCCATTATTAAATCAATATTAAAAACCAACAGATCTTTCAGGCAAGCAGTTTTGGGATTTAAAAAAATGTGTGTGGGGTGGGGAACTTGATCACCAATTGTTACCATACAAATTGCAAAGCATAGCAGTACGCATCATACAAGGATTGTTATTCCACTACTAGGGCAGAAAATTGATGACTTAGACTTTGCCATTGCAGATGGTACCTACTTGGTTTTTGGAGCATTGTCTTACTGTTGTGATACCATCGTTCCATTGTGGTTCTACTGTGTTTAGATTTTGATTAGGAATATGCTGTGTGTAGGCAGGGTGAAATCACTAGAATACCGTATAACCATTACCCTACCAGTGCTCTAAAAATCTGCAAATGAAAACAATGTATTGCTATTGTATCATTGGCAAGAGCCATTTTAGTCAAAATTGAATATGCTTCCCTTGTGCCATAAGTTCATAAGGGAAGGCAAAAATGTGCACTCTTAACCTGTTTGTAAAATCAGTAGCTAGGATCTATGTGTCTTTCTGGAATGAAGGGAATTACATCACAGTTCTATTTCAGGTCCTATTTTAAAATTGTTTCTTTCTTATTCTAAATTTATAAAAATAATTTAATCATATCATAGTGTGAGCTCTTGTCAATTTTTTTCATTTTGATTGGAAGTAGTTTGAAAGTTGCATAAGAACACACAAAAAGTTTGAATTTAGTAAACTTAATCTGGCATTTGAAGGAGTTCTTTGCTTCTTTTTACGTTTTGGGCTCAAACCCTTTGTTTGCCTATTCTGACTTAAGTGCATTTCAAGCTCAAGTTATAAATCCCTGAAGAAAAGGGCTTTATAATTTAAATATTGACACTATAAATCTTTAACAAAAGCAGTGTGAGTATACTGGATTATACGGTAGTTTTGCATTTTTGAATGACTGTTCCCAACTAAACAGCGTGATGAGGTTTTAATGGATGGGGTGTACGCAGTTCTTTCCTAACCTTAAAGTACTAAGTTATGGATGTTGCAGGGAGGTGGGATGCAAGTGAAATTTTTTAAAGGATGATTTTACAGGGTGGTAGAAGAGAACTAATGGTATGGTTTCTTTTGCTAATTTACAGATAGTAAAATTACTCAGTGGGAAGACCCCAGATTGCAGAACCCTGCTATTACTGGTCCTGTAAGTACTATGTATGCTAATGATTTTAAATACCACACATTAAATGCTGTAGCTCAAACTCTCTCCTGTGACAAGATCCACTTGATGCAGGGCAGGAAGGACTGTCAAGTAGCCACTTAAAGCTGATTTTCTAGGTCAATCTGTTCTGCTGCAGCACAAATTAGAACAGCCCCATGGTTGCTTTAGCTTGCTGGCAGCAGTCCCAAGCAACAGGATGCCAGTTGGGGATTGACAGAGCACAATGCACTCCAGTCCCACCCACCGTTCTAGGGACAGACAAGGTATGGTATAGATAGAGGCAATTTCTGTGTCTTCTGAGACCTCCACATGTTAGCTGGCCAGATTTGGAAGCTTGCCAGCCCTCTAATTTCCTTCCTTTCTTCCACCAATTATCATATAATGCAATTTCTTCCTTTAAGTACCTAGGAAAAATATTTGATCAGTGGATTCTCTAATAAATCCCTGAGTACTCCATAATCTTGATTTTGATTTATTTTAGTTATCTGATCAGAGTATGTTATTTGCTGCACTATTTCCTCTTATGAAAATCCCATCTGTTCATATACTGCATGGCTAACAGATGGACACTTGCAGTTTTGACTTGCTAAACCCCCTTCATTTGTCGCTGTTTCCATTCTCCTGCAGCTGCAACAAGAAACCATCTCTAATAAACTGAAACCATGGAGTTAGTTTCTAAAGGATATTCATTACTAAGATCATCCCTGGGTAGAAAAAGTACTTTTCCAAGGCAGATTTTTCACTGTAGGAAACAGACGTGGTGATGAGACTCCAGGATAGAAATTGTGCTGAGGCTATGTCCAATTTAATACAGCATAACAGATGCAACTTACTTGCTCTTGGCATCCAAGAGAGAGGCATTAAAATGTAAATCTGGATATATTTTGTCAGCATTCAGTGAGGACTCCTCCTCTGGCGTCCCTCGCTCTTTCCTATATTAAAATCCTCTTCCTCTGCTATGGCTTAGAACATAACAGTCCTCCATTCCCTCCTACTCACCATGAATTGTAGGTAATTATGTATTTTTCTCACTGAAATTCAGTGCAAAACTTTGACCTCAGTGGCACAGAATCGAGCTCTGGCATTATAATATCCTTTGGCCATCTCATTTTTATCTGAAAAAAACCCCAATGACGATTAATGGTATTTTTTAAATGGTTGGTCCACTTGCTTTTGGTACTTATCTGATGTTGCTAAGTCTACATCATTTAGCCCTTAACAGTAAGAAGACAGTATATTGAAAAGCAGATAGTATCTACTTTTAACTTACTAGCTGAGCATACTGAAAGTAGCATTAAAAAAACTCCAACTAATCACTGATGTGAAATGGCCCCTGATGCACTCAATAGGCTGATCTTTTTCAAATGCCATGTACATGGTCACCAAGAATGTGTTTCACATAGAGTCGTTCAGTTCTAAAGACCCTGCAAGAAACTCTGCGAATAGGATGTTGGACTTTTTCAGTCTAATGCTTATGTGAGCCTAGTAACCTTGTGTGATGCTGAGGACTCCTGTCTAATCTGGGTTTTCAGTCCTTGGGTTCTTAGGGACTTGGATTGCTGTGGAAGCACTGTATTGTGCTGACTCCATGAGCACACGGTGATGAAGGAGTTCAGGTGGGAGGGTGGAGGAGCTCTTCACATTCATCACTTATCCAGGGTGATAGTTGTTGACAGAGAATTATTGAGCTGCAAAATTAGTGTTCATTTATTTAAATGGATAGCTAACCCAAAAAAAGCTATATCTAGTCATTATGGAAAAATGGTGACTGTCTTGGTAGCCCGTGGCATAATCATAGTATCTGGGTGCTATTACAAACATATAAAGTACATACGTTCCCTAAAGGGATATTGCATTGTGTGAGGAAGGTATTTAGCCAACAATTAGCATGCCAAAAGATTCCTTCGCTCCTGCAATAGTCACATTCTCATCCTCATCAGGAGATAAAGATTTTTTCAACTTTTCACTTCTCATCTTCCACAAGGAAGACAGCCTAACAGGCGTATTACAACCTCCCAATTTATACCCACATCCAGCCAATTATAAACCAACTTCAAGACAATCTGGAACCTTCTTCTCCCCCAGCTGGGAATGGCTGAAGAATATGTAGCTCTCACAACATTTTGGAGTTCAGAACTATTCTTTTGCCCTTGTGGAAATATACTTCAAGTGTTTAGAGCTGCTGCTCATTTGCATTAACTATTTTGATAGATCTACTTTTTGTCCAGTGGAAGCAGCAGGGCAGAGGAAAGAAACGAGGTGACAGGAAATTATTTTTTGCTTTTTATTATGATTGGCCAAGGCCAAGTGCCCCTTTCTTTCTCCCTCTCTTTCCTGCTCCCAACCCCAGGTGAATTTCCTTTGTGCATGGAATTGGAGAATGGTGAGCTAAACACACTCACTCTCTCACTCACTCACACTCACTCTCTCACTCTTTCTCTCCCCCTCTCCATGGAACAGATTGCAGCTGTTCCACTACCATTACTGCAGCCTTTTCTTTTTTTTTTAATTCAAGGTTTTTTGTAGATGCCTTTTTCTGTTTGAGGTCTGACAGTCATAAGGATGGTGAGGAAGAGCTTTGATTGATGTCTTTTAGCTGTACCTGTCTTGAGGCTGATACAAACAAGTGCTTTTGGATCTGGTGTCACTAGCTAAAAGAGTTGGCTTTAAAGAATTTCCCTTACATTTTTTCCACCCATGCCAGTTTGTGCTGTGTTTCCTTCAAGTATATAAGCTAAGCAGAGTCTAGCTGGGTAAGTTCTTGAATGGGAAACTTTCTGGACCCATTTCAGTGTTGTGCATGTTGATGGTGATTGAGTTGAGGGCATACTTCTGAGTTAGTATCATAAGAATGGCCATATTGGGTCAGACCAAAGGTCCATCTGGCCCAGCATACTGTCTTCCAGAGGGAATGAACAGAACAGGTAATCATTAAGTGATTCATCTTCTGTTGCCCATTCCCAGCCTTTGGCAAATAGAGGCTAATGACACCATCCCAGCTCATAGTCATTGATGGACCTATTCTCCATGAACTTATCTAGTTCTTTTTTGAACCATGTTATAGTCTTGGCCGTCACAACATCCTCTGGCAAGGAGTTCCACAGGTTGACTGTGTGTGGTGTGAAAAATACTTTTGTTTTTAAACATGCTACCCATTAATTTCATTTGGTGAGTCCTAGTTCTTGTGTTTAGAGAAGTAAATTACACTTCCTTATCTACTTTCTCCACATCTGTCATGATTTATTAGACCTCTGTCATATCCCCCTTTAGTTGTCTCTTTTTCAAGCTGAAAAATCCTAATCCTATTAATCTTTCCTCATATGGAAGCCATTGTGTACCCCTAATCACTTTTATTGACCTCTTCTGTACCTTTTCCAATTCCAGTATATCTTTTTTGCGATGGGGTGACCACCTCTGCACACAATATTCAAGCTGTCAGCAACCCCTCTCCACATTCCCTTCTTCGAGTGATTATTCACGTCCATTCCAAATTAGGTGTGTGCGCTCCACATGCACGAATGTTGGAAACTTTTTCCCTTAGCAGCTCCCATCGGGCCATCAGGGGAATCCCCTAGAGTGGCACCCTTGCGGCGGTGCATATATTACCCTGAGGCCCAACCCCCACTTCAGTTCCTTCTTAACCTCCATGACGACTTATCAGTTAGTTAGCAGTAGTTAAGTATCCTTTGTTCAGTGGTGTCTGGAAGTTGCTTCCAGCACCAGCCTTGGGCGAAGGGACGTGCCGCAAGACCAGGGGTTTAAAGCTTGCTCCATGTGCCACAAGCCCATGCCGATCAGCGATCCCCACGACTCCTGCCTTCGTTGCTTGGGGGAATCGCATCAGACTGAGCGCTGCAAGATCTGTAAGGCTTTCAAGCCCAGAACTAAGAAAGAGAGACACTTTTGCCTCAAGCAGCTGCTTATGGAGGCTGAGTTACAGCCATCGGCCTCGGACCACCTGGCATCAGCATTGGCATCTTTGGTGTGCAGAGCCCCAGAGTCCGTATGGGATCTGGTGTCGGCGAGGTACCGCAAGTCATCGGCACTTAAAAGGGAAGACATGTCCCGGTGTCAGTCGACTTCTCTGGCACCAGCTAGATGGCACACTCGAGGGGACAGAGGGCGCTCCCCGCACAGGAAGGCTGCGCCTCCCGCGGAACCTAGGACTCAAAGAGGGAGTGTGGGTCCAGGCCTCATGCTGGCACTAGTGGCTCCCGTGCCACAAGGCCTGTCGAGCCCCCGGCCGAGTGAGTGTAGTGCCAATGGAGCTTAGGAGGAGGCCCTCGAACAGCCCTCCACACCGGACATGTTTGAGGTGGCAACGGACCTCATTGAACTGCCCACGGCGAGTCCCCTCCCTGACAGGGAGAAGCCACCGGCACCACCACGGGTGCCGTCCAGAGGAAAGCCAGCTATGGTGCGCCACTCCAGGTCATTGTCCCCGCACCAGTCCCAGTCGTGCTCAGCCTCCATTGACTCCCAGATGCCCTTGACCCAGTGGGACATTACAGCATCGGAGTCAACTCAGCCTGTGGCACCCGCTCCTTCTGGGTGCCGATCCCCGGCACCTGTAGACACCCGGCACTGGGCAGAAGGCACCGAACCCGATCCTAGGAGCCCTGGTATCGCTCAAGGTCCTGGCCAAGAAGGAGCTGATCCCTGACTTCCCGGCATCGGCAAGCCATGGCATTGCCATGGCCGTCAGGGTCCTCGGGATCCGAGGCAAACTCAGGTTGCTTCAGCTACGTGCGCAGGCCATCAGCTCGCAGGGGGCCCTAAACGGGTTGGCAGCTGCATTGGGCTCCTCCAGGCCAGTGGCCCTTTTGGAGGCAGCAAAGCATGTCTTCCAGAGCCTCTAGATCTGGGTATTCAGAGCTTCATCGGTCCCAATTGCCATGCCAGCACTTGTTGTGGGCAAGGGAGGCTATGGTGTCCAGGCTATCAGCCGACCCTAAGGAGGAGCAGCTGGTAGGGATGGTGCCTAGTCCAGCAACGTCCCGAGGGTTGTCAACTAAGCAGGGCCTGGACGTGGCCCAAACTTATGAGGAGGGGCCGTTTGAGTAGGTCCAGCAACACCTCACCACTTCCTCATCCCCAGAAGAGACAGTTGTGGGCACATCAGTGTCAGGGCCACCCCCAATTGACCACAGGGCCCACCAAGAGTTGCTCCGCAGGATTGTCCAGCAGGCCCCAGCCCCTAAAGTCAAGGAGGCCAAGCAACTGGACCTGTTCAGGAGGAAGGTCTGCTCCTCGGGGGGCCTCCAGTTGCGAATAGCAAATCAACAGGCGATTCTAAACAGACGTAACTTTAACTCATGGGCAGCAGTCTCTGAGTTAAAAGATCACCTGCCCCAGAACTCTCACCCCGAGTTTCCAGCCCTGGTTGAAGAGGGAAAGGCGATAGCCAAAACCTCCTTTCAGGCCTCTCTCGACTCTGCAGATGCGACAGCCAGGACCATCGCCTCAGGCCATTTTAGTCCTTCACAGGCTCAACAAATTTTTGGTCAAAATCCGTTTCTGCCCAGTCTCCCTGAGCACTATTATCCTGTCTCTGGATCCGAGGGATTGATACGCTGCCCTCGGCATGAAAGATGCATACTTTCACATTGCCATCCACCTTGCTCATCATGTCCTCTGATTCGTCGTGAATCAGTGCCATTACCAGTTTACGGTCCTTCTGTTCGGCCTGGCCACAGCTCCCCCCGTATTCATTCCAGAACCACAGTCCGGGCTTCTTGGGGAGGAGTCTGAAGTACAGCTTTCTGTCACTCCCGCTTGTCCGCAGGGTGGTCCTCAAAATTCGCAGGGATAAGGTGACGGTGATCATAGTCGCTCCAGCTTGGCCTCGTCAGCACTGGTTTACAACCCTGTTATTGCTGTCAGTGACCGCCCCAATCACACTGCCCCTTCACTGCAATCTGATCATGCAGGACCGCGGGTGCCTTCTCCACCCAGATCGGCAATCTCTGCATGTCACGGTGTGGAAGCTCTGTGGTTGACTCCTATGGAGAGCCAGTGCTCTCTTCTGGTGGAACAGATTCTCCTTGGTAGTAGGAAGCCTTCCACCAGGGCCGCCTACTTAGTTAAGTGGAAAAGATTCTCCTACTGGTGCAAACCCAAGCAGGTAGAGCCACTGCACGCCTCCATCCCGCTCATCCTGGAAAATCTCCTGCACCTAAAGCAGCAAGGTCTCTCTCCTTCCTCCATCATTGTGCACCTGGCAGCGCATATCATCGTAAATTGTGGACTGCATTCATGTCTGCTACGAGCTGGTCCAGGTTCCAGCCCCAGCGATCACAGCACATTCAACCAGGGCACACGCATTTTCAGTGGTGTTCCTGCCCAGGTCCCTATTCAGGACATTTGTAAAGCAGCAACCTGGTCCTCAGTGCACATGTTCACGGCACATTCTGTGATCAACCAACACGCCAGAGATGATGCGGCGGTTGGCAGCGCCATTCTTTAATCAATCATTCCATGACTCCTACCCTCCTTCTGTGGTAAGCTTGGAAGTCACCTAATTTGGAATGGACGTGGACAATCACTCAAAGAAGAAAAGAGTTACCTGCCTTAGTAAGTGTTGTTCTTCGAGATGTGGTGTTCATGTCCATTACGATACCCATCCTCCTTCCCCTCTGCCGGAGTCAACGGCAAGAAGGAACTGAAGGGGGGTTGGCCCAGCAGGGTAATGTATGCACCACCACAAGTGCACCACTCTAGGGAGCCACTAAGGGAAAAAGTTTCCAATGTTCATGCATGCAGCACGTGCACACCTAATTTGTAGTGGACATGAACAACACATCTTGAAGAACAACAGTTACAAAGGTAGGTAACCGTCTTTTCCTCATTTTTGTGTAGTTCCCCTTTCTGAAATTAAATGCTACAGTGCTGGGCTGCTGTAGTGTTTTCCTCACCACAGGGATGTTAAATTTAATTATATTATTATCACTATTACCAAACGGTCCAGCTATATTCACATAGTGGAATAAAGAATTGCTTCTCCTCTTGTGGGTTCCAGGACGAGCTGCTCCAAGAAGCAGTCATTTAAGGTGTCAAGAAATGTTATCTCTGCATCCCATGCTGAGGTGACATGTACCCAGTCAATATGGGGATATTGAAATCCACCATTATTACTGAGTTTTTATTTTTATAGCCTCTCTAATCTCCCTGAGCATTTCGCAGTCACCATCACCATCCTGGTCAGATGGTCAGTAATATATCCCTTACTGCTGTATTCTTATTATTAGAGCAAGAATGACTATCTATGGAGATTCTGTGGTACACTTTGGTTCATTTAAGAGTTTTACTTCATTTGATTCTATGCTCTGTTTCACATATAGTGCCACTTCCCCACCAACATGACCTGTTCTGTCCTTCCAATATATTTTGTACCCTGGTATTACTATGTCCCACCGATTATCCTCATTCTACCAAACTTCTCTGATGCCGGTTATATCAATATCCTCATTTAAGATGAGGCACTGTAGTTCACCCATCTTATTATTTAGACTTCTAGCATTCCTATATAAGCACTTTAAAAACTTGTCACTTTTTAGCTGTCTGCCATTACATGATTAAACTGAATGGGATTCTTTTTTATTTTACTGTTTCTCTTCAGATCCTACCTGTGTTTTATCATCTTCCATCCTCTCCTCCTTCCTAAGACATAGAGAATCTCTATTAACAGATCCTCCTCTAAAGGATCTGTTTCCTCCCAGTATGGAGTTTTGGTGAGCGAGTGGAGAAGGAGTGCACTGTGGAGTTAGTGCTTTTTTTTGCTGAGCTATGTCATAGATGTCATGACTGCCTGCTGTGGAGTTAGCATCTACTTGATGTCATTTGGCTTTGTCATTTTCTGAAGAAAAATTCCTAGAATCTCAAGAGGGGACTGGTTTAAACATTTATAAACCCAAATAAATGAATTTATTCTCAAAGATCTTATGTCATTTCCCATAAAGGTGCTGTCAGATTCCAACCCTAATTATTTTCTTCCAACCTAAATTCCTTTGTATATTTTTAGCATTTCATTTCTGTTCTAAAATTGTTCCATGGTGTTCCTGTGGACTGTCACACAGCAAATGCATTCTTCTCCAAAGGTGTCTGCACTCTAGTGGTGGTACATGTGAACACTAGGTATTATACAAGGTCACTTAATTCCCTTTTAGGGTGTTGTGAGCTAATTTAATTTATAAAATGCTTTAAAATATCTGGAATAAAAGAGTTATGCAAGTGCATATTATTTGCATTATTATTAACATTAGCAGCAATTTTTAATTTTATAATCATTCTTATTGCCGGTCATGCAATCCAAAAGTTTGGTTCTTACATATAGGGCTATTAGGAGAATTTCAGGTCTGGGAATATCAAAAACTGATGGATTTCAATACCCAAACTATATTTTACTCTATTTCCATTTCCTACCCTTCTTCTTTCCTTCTAGCCTTTGAAGTTGCAAAAACTTACCTTACTAGAATGATCAGATAGCAAATGTGAAAAATTAGGATGGGGGTGGAGGGTAATGGGAGCCTATATAAGACAAAGACCCAAAAATCAGGACTGTCCCTATAAAATTGGGACATCTGGTCACCCTATAGCTTATAAAAATACGTATCTTTCAAAGTCCTTGCTCATAGTGAGTTCTGACCAATCTAGTCTACCATTTTGGGAATGCTCCATGCTGATTTCATGCCTCTGCCTATATGTACAAAAAGCATTGTTTACATTAAGTGCACCACTGTCCATTCTGCACTAGTTGGACCACAAAGAGCCCCCATCACAAATATCAGTTTTGTCAGCACACAATTAAGTGCTCTCAGGGCCGTTTTAAGGGGTTTCGCTTTTTTTAAAACAGTATTTAACTTCCGTTTACATTCTGTAAAAGGGAGACAAGAATATGTCCTTTCAGAGTCTGTTGAAGTCTTTACTAAGACCCTCATTAACATCAGTGGGCATGGTTGGGACCCTCACTAACATCACTGAAGTGCTTGCAATTTATTATCCTGTACTGTTTGTACATCTCAGGTCCTCAATCTTGGTTGGGACTTCTAGGTGCTATGACAATGCAAATAATTAAAAATAATTTAAAAGACCTTATGAGGACACCTATGCCTTCCTAATAGGACACAAGGGCTCTGAGAATCAATCCTGCTTTTCTCTTTTCTGACCTTTTTTCAGGTGTTCTTTCCCCTTTCTGTTCTGTTTCTAGTACCAGAAAAAAAGAGGATTGTGTAGCAGTTAGAGTAAAAGATTGGGATCAAATGGTATAGTGCTGTGAAACACTGGGTCTCAAATTACTCATCTGTAATATGGGGATAATACCTCCTGAGGAGGGGGCTAAGTTTTAATACTCCTAAAGTGTTTTTGGGTCCTCGGGTAAAAGTTGTTGTGTTGGTGCAGAGGGTTATTTGCAATATACATATTTAGAGCAAATCACAATTGACTAAGAAAGCACGATTTTAAACTGCTGGGTATTTTTAATTAGCATTTTAGGGGTTGCAGTACGTTGGATTGCATGATGTATTCATTTATGTGTGTTCATAATTTTCTATCTTTCAGGCTGTTCCCTATTCCAGAGAGTTCAAACAGAAATATGATTACTTCAGGAAGAAGTTAAAGAAACCAGTGAGTAATTGTCTGTCCTGTGTTGGCGCCGATTGCCTTAGGATAGGAAAACAACAACTGACTGCCTCAAGAATAGATAAGCAGTGCTACACTCTATTATTGTACATTTGCCAGTTTTACCTGCTCGTCTTACCATAGCTAGCTGAATATGAACAAATTGACTGAAGCGTTTCTGTATGTATCAAAAGCACTTTCAATCTCCACCAAAACTGATACCCAGTCCTGAGGCTCAAGTTTTCATTTATAAATGGGCAATTAAAGCAGTGAGGCAACAAAGAAGCATCAATAACTTAATATCACCTCAGAGTTGACACTAATTGGCATGTGTGAAGACAGGCTCAGATGAAGATCCAAGACCTGAATGGGCATAAGGAATGAGACTGCCCTCTCACCTCAGAGGTGGTCTCTCCAAGAGCGTGGTCACAGGAAATTGGCAAAGCAGTGGGGAAATTGGTCTTGCTGCCACTTCTGGTATATTGGGTCTGTGAACAAAGAGAACTTGAGTCATTCAACATCTTTCACCAGCATGAAAAATCACTGGATGAAAATAAGAGAAGAACACTCAGTGCTAACTGGCCTGTGGTAGTGATTGGCTCAGTTATGCAAATAGAATACAGGGGGCCCTAAGGCTTTTTTTTTTTGCTTTTTTTTTGCTATGCATTGATATCTCCTTAACTTTGCATCCAAATCTGTGAGGGTTGCTTCTCACTGTATTAAAATGCAGCACTTTCCAGGCCCCAAATAGCTATTGGCTTTCTGCTGCATTAAACAGTGTAATTGGCAGTAAAAATGTTTGCTTCAAACCCATCTTAGAAGGAAAACTAGACATTTTTGTGGTTCTCTGCTGTCGCTTGTCTCTTCATCCCACCTTATTTTCATTCTGCTTATTCCACACACACATTCTTACTTCTCCTTTGCTTTTTTTTCTATTTTTCTTCTTCTGTTGGCTAATTTTCCTTAATATGCATAGTAGGATGGAAACATTTGAGCCATTGCAATGGAGCTGGCCCAGATTTATACCTGAAGGTAGCTGAAAATTTCTAGACACAGTAGCAGGTTACCATCTTATAGAGGGGGGAAGCGCTAGAAAACAGAGAGCTGAAGAGACCTTTGATTACTTAGCTAGATTACTCACTGCTCTGTGCTGTCATCTTAATACCGCCAGCAATGGCGTGTAGGCTATGCATTCAATGTTTCTCCTTTCATGTAGGCTGATATACCAAACAGATTTGAGATGAAACTACACAGAAATAATATATTTGAGGAATCCTATAGAAGAATCATGTCTGTGAAGAGATCTGATGTACTAAAAGCCAGACTCTGGATTGAATTTGAGTCAGAAAAAGGACTTGACTATGGAGGCGTGGCCAGGGAATGGTTCTTCCTGTTGTCTAAGGAGATGTTTAATCCTTATTATGGTCTCTTTGAATATTCAGCAACGTAAGTACCCATTAAAATATTTCCATTGTAAGTGATCTAGTTTAGTATTTGGATAGGAAAAAGAGTTATGTAGTTGAGCACTTAGATTTTTCCTTCAGGATGTACTTTTAAGTGGTTTAACCAAGACCAGTGTAAAATGTATTTCTCTACTGTGCTTTGTTACTTATTCTATGTTCAGGAAACCTTCTGAAATGAAACTGCTGCTGTGATCTATTTAGCAACTTTCATTGTTTTGTAAATATTCCACATTGTTTTGCAAGGCAGCATACTGTATGCATTTGTTTGAATAGCAGGGCCAGCTCCAGGCACGAGCGCTCCACGTGTGTGCCTGGGGCGGCAAACCGTGCAGGGCAGCCTGACATTCACCGTCAGTGCGGCAGTCGGGCTGCCTTTGGTGGCATTTTGGCAGTGGGAACGACGAGGCTGCGTGAGCCGTGGACCTCCCACAGAAACACCGCCAAATCCATGGTACACTGGACCACCCACAGGCGTGCTGCAGAAATTCCACACTTGGGGCAGCAAAAAACTTAGAGCCACCCTGGTGACTATCAGTAATGAAAGGAATGGTGCAAGAGAATGGGGTCCTTTTATGCCACTACCAATACAGTGCATGGTTGTTGCCTGTTAAGTTCTGGGGTTTGAGTTGAAATTCAGCTCTCATGGACCAGCTTCTCGTTTACACGAACGACCCTTTACACAACTCTGGCACTATAAACGGGCTTTAAAGTGAGAATGAATTACAGTTACACTCATTGTAAGGCCTGTTTATGTAGCCAGATCAGTGTAAATGAGAAGCGGTCCCTTGTGCTCAAAGTGCCTTTGTGTAATGTAATGTACTTAACTACTAATACAGTGCTTAAAGATTGATTTGTTTATTGCAGGCAGTGCTTTCCGTGTTTGGTGTCAATATTGAGTCACTACTTTTTTTCAGTAGAAGTGTTGAGTAGGCTATAAAGGAGATGAACTGTATAAACAAGAAATTCCTTATTCTGTGCATCAGCTTCTCTTTTCTTTTTAAACAATTGAACAACTTGCAAAGGAGCCTTCTATTTTTGTGTAGAAGCGCAGAAGCACAAGGTTGTAAAATATATGACTAATTCAAAGTGTTTGTGCTTTACTGAATTTTGCTGCAGAAACGTTTTTGCCTTTGAAAAGGTTCTTTTCATTCATTGGATATATGCAACAATGCATGAATATTTTAAACTAAAACTATTTAAGTTTTAGAAACAATCTGGTAATGAGAAATCCCACTGAAGTGAAAATTGTCATTAAACAGAGGAATAAAAAATCATTACAGGTGACATTTTTAACCTATGCTGAGAGGGAGCTTATTCCTCCTCCTCCCCCCCTCCCCACAACATTGTGATAATAAAATGAATTTGGAATTCATGCTGGGAAATATTTATATTTCCAAAGTATGGAAGTATTAGTATAGTCATTCAGTCCCCCCATTACTGTTTAACTTTTGCAAGATGTATTCAGTCTGATGAATGTACACTAGATAGCATTTATTCATAGTTTCGTGGGGTTTTTAATAAAGCCATTATCATATTAGCGTGATGACTTTATAGAAAATTTGGCAAGTACTGTATGCTTAGATCTAGTTCTCTGCCAGGCTTAATCATTAGAATCTGTATTGTTCAGAAGCGGAATGCCAGCTATGACTCAGGTGCCAGGGCTCAAGGGGGAACCTTGCACCCCTGAGGATCTGTGGCATTTCCACCTTCTTTTAAATTTCCCTCCCCCTTTGCTTGTTTTTTTAAAAGGCTTCTCCTCACAGCACCTTTGCCTTCGATGAAGGGGAACTGTGCAAGGCTCTTTTCCGAGCCAGTCAGGATATGTCTACACTGCAGTGTAAACCCAGGGTTAGTGGGACTCAAGTCAGTTGTCATGTGTTAGGGAACGCTGGGCTTTCAACATCTACCTTGTATTTTAACCTTGTGTTAAGACTTTTCTCACCCGTGCTTGAACCTATGGCTCTGTGACTCACACTGCAGTGCACAGACCTGAGTCAAAGTAACCATATCACAGACTCTACTCTTTCCCCTGCATACACCTCAAAATGTGGCTGCTATAGCCCTAGGAGTGTGGTGCACTGTGGGAAATCTCTACTGCTCAGCGTGCAGGAAGCAGCTTGCTTTGTAAAAGGCTTGATCGATTTGCCAAACCAGGAGGCTCTCTGATAATGTGCTTGCTGATCAGTGATCAGAAGAGCTGCTGTCGTTTGCAAAGGGGGTTGGTTTCTGTTTTCAGTAGTGTGGGTTTCAGATTGTTCAGAAAGAGAGGACTAAGGAAATTGTCCCATAGAATTGAGATACTTCCAGCTGACCCCTGGGACCCAAGTCAAGCAAGGCTGCATCTACACTGCAAAGCAATAGAGCTTGGACCCAGGGTCGTGGCTTAACTTGAGCTCCAAGCCTTGGTTTAGCATAATAGTAGTGAAGACTCAAGGGGGTTTAGGCTTGAGCCCAGGCCTAAGCACAGGCTTACATTGCGGTGTAGACATACCCTCAGTGCTGTTCAATGTGCCTGAAAGAGGACACTCTTAGAGATAGTCCTATCAAGTGCTCTCTGAGTGAAAGCCTGGTTCTGTTGAAGTCCGTGGAAGTTTTGACTTCAATAGAGCCAGGCTTTCACCTTGTCTTTCCCATGGGCAGGGTGTAATATTTTTTACTTTTGTCAGCCAGAGCATTCAGGACTCGCATTGTGAACAGCCACACGGCAAAGGTTAAGGTTATCATTGGTTTAATTGTAGCAATCTATTATTGTCTGGTCATGCGTCATCATTTTACAGCTCTCCTTTTATTTCTTCTTATGCCCTTTTTTCCCCCAGCATGCAAACTGGGTGAAAGAACATTTCCCCTTCATTCTAGAGCTTGCTGTGGTGACCAATGGCCCATCAAATCTTAAGATTTTTCTTAAACAATAGACATTTATATGAATAATGATAGTGTCAGCTGTCAGGTTTAGCGACGGAAATGATAAAAGCACAGCAGCAGCAATCCTTGTGCTTCATGGCATGAGCTGATCACCCGCTCAGGTCATGTCTTAGTCTTGTTCTGAAGAGGTTACGGTCTTTGTCCATTTCTGTTTGTACATGTCTCAGTTTGATCATCTAGTGAAGACTCTAGAGATATTTAATAAAAATATTTTTCCTGTGGTGAAGTGGTGCATGGTGGAGTGTAGGGTTTAATGCCTTTCTCACCTATCCTGCACTGGGCACACTTGACAACAGGTACCAAACAAGTGGCAATGTCAGTCACTTCTGGTATGGTGATTCTTACATTCCTAACAATGCAGTTTTGCATGCCTCACCCCTGTAAGCAATCTGTAAAATACGGCAGCTAAGGCACATGAAGGCAAATTAAAATGCTGAGCTACTTGATTGCAGAAATAGAAAATAGATGGCCCAAAGTCAAATTATTTATTAATGTGTCTGAAGCTAACTACTTGATTATTTAAATAGGTTTTTTTTCTCTTCTAAAAAAAAGGGACAACTATACCCTTCAGATTAATCCTAATTCAGGTCTTTGTAATGAAGATCATCTGTCCTATTTCACGTTTATTGGACGAGTAGCTGGCCTGGCAGTGTTTCATGGGAAGCTATTAGATGGTGAGTGTAAAAAAAAAATACAACTACTAATAAATGTTGTTATGGAATGTGTAATTTGTACTGACTTTTACTCCTGGGAGCCCTTGCAGAGCCAGCATAGTTAAAGGAGAGGGAGCTGCACTCTGTTTCTGTTTGTGCATCACCTACAGAATTGCTTCCTATGTTTAAATCAGCCCCAGCTGAAGGCAGTGAGGTTGCACAGGTTTCAGTGAGGCTCTAATTTGATCTGTAGAATCTTTATTACTGGAGTGGGGTGAGAGAGAAATATTCCAGGTTGACCTTGGGATCCTGAAATAAGCATGTAGTTACGAAGATGACTCTTTCTAAACGGAATCCATTTTATCTGGAGTCACTGAGGCACAATAAAACGTGCAGCCTCACAATGTCATTTTTATAGTCACTTTGCAGAACCGAATGGCACCTCGTAAATTGGGAGCTCAACCCTTGGACCGAAATTGTCCAGACTTTTACTTCTCTTTTACATTGTAGCTCCACTTGTAGTTACACTGCCATAAATCTGCCATGGAGTGGAGAACTGGTTCTTCTGTGCTTATAGAAAAGATGAGAAAGTTGTATTAACTTAAGCAGTTGTATCTGTGTTAACAGAGGGGAATTTCTTTGCCATTGGCAACATGATGCTGTTTCAAACCTGAACAAATCTATTCTATGCCTTGACCTATGGTGGGGAGAGCAGAATATTGGAGGTTACACTCTCCTCCAATGCCTGGATGATTTTATCCTTTAATAAATTAATAATTGCAATCGCCTCAAGCTACATCATAACCTTGAGGCAATATATAATACTAAAATATGGCTTTTCTGTGCAACTGCTGTGGCTGGAGTACTAGTGCTATTTCAACTCCTTTTCTCCCAAAGACTCTGTAAGAATGGCGGTGAATGTGGATGCTGGGTGGATTGTTGTGGAAGGCTGGAGCTAGTGATCAGTTTTAATGACAACAGTAACACAGGACACTTCCTAGGGACTGTTATGATGAGTGGCTGTGGTTAATGAACAGCCCCTTGGCTTCACTTCAGGATGTCATCTCTGTCAGCAGATTGTTAGTCACCAAGAAATGTCCTATGCTTGTACTGTTACTACTCGAATATACTACACTACAATGTCTGCTGATTGTAATTTTTTGTTTTACACTTACCATGTTGATATTAGATTCACTTTTTTTTTTTCTTTTCTAACTCTCTCCATATTCTTTTCTTGGGACATTTGAAAGGTGTGAAAGAGTGCTGGTTTTAGCAGTGTTGTTTGCTGAGTCAGTCTATTTACTTGTGCCTCTTGGGTTGTGTTTTTGTTTTGTTTTGTTTTAGGCTTCTTCATCAGGCCTTTTTATAAGATGATGCTAGGGAAACAAATAACGCTGAAAGACATGGAGTCAGTGGTAAGTGAACACTTAAAACTTATTAGCGTTGAGAGACAAGGTGGGTGAGGTAATACCTGTTGGATCAGCTTCTGTTGATGAAAGAGACAAGCTTTTGCACTCAACAGAGCTCTTCTTCAGGTCTGGCCCTTTTAGTTCAAAAGTTTCTCTTTCACCAACAGAAACTGATCCAATAAAAGATATTACCTCACCCACCTTGCCACTCTCGTGTGCTGGGCCAAAACAGCTACAACACCACTGCAAATAACTTCTTAATAATGTCAATTACGTGAGTTTCTTCTCTGGGGAAATTATAAAAGCTAATACTTCTAATAAACTACACAGTAGCAAACACAAGTTAAAGCGATGAGAACTTGGGGAACATTTCTTACTTTTTAGTAGATGTACTTTTGTGTCTGCCAAGACAGTGATTTATGGAATAATGCAATTAAAATAATGGGGGAAAATAGGTCCATTAGAAAAACAACTTGAGGTGCTTTTTTTGTTTTCTTAATTTTGCTGTAGACTTTCTCCTTCCTCTTTTCCCTTCCCAAACTAAGCAGGGCAATGGGCAGGTGATACAGAATCATAGAAGCGTAAGGCTGGGAGAGACCTTGATATGCCATCAAGTCCAGTCCCCTGTGATGAGGCCAGATGAAATAAACCTAGATCAACCCTGGCAGGTTTTAATCCCACCTATTCTGAAAAACCTCCAGTGATGAGGATTCCACAGCTTCCTTTGGCAGCCTGTTCTACACTTAACTACTCATATAGCTAGGAAGTTTTTCCTAATATCTCACCTATATTTCCCTTGCTTCAGATTAAGCCCATTACTTCTTGACCTATCTTCAGTGGACATGGAGGGTAATTGCTCACCATCTTCTTAATATTTTTGAAGACTGTTATCAGGTCGCTCCTCAGTTGTCTTTTCTTCAAGATGAAACATGCTCAGTTTTTGTTATTCTTTCCTCATATGTCATGTTCCCTAAGCCTTTTTATTATTTTTGTTGCTCTTTTCTGGGCTCTAGGCAGTTTATTCACATCTTTCCTAAAGAGGACACTGGGAATTGGACACACTCTAGCTGACTGGAGCAGAACAATTACCTGTGGTGTGTGTGTGTGTGTCTCTATTGCTGAGGGACTTCTGCGCGAAAAATAAACGGCAAAATTTTGCATAATGTCAGTAAAAGTATATCAGTAAAAGTCAATAAAAGAGGATCTAGCATGGCTGTGGGGAGAGATGGGAGATCACTCTGCAAGACCCCCTCACCCTCCCTCCACACACACACACCCACACACACACACAGACTCAGAAGTGAGGCTGCAGCTGACATTGACAAAGACAAAGGCCTGCCCCAGAAACACCCCAGGGCCCTGCCCCTCCACATCAGGTGCACCAGGATAGTAAGTAAGAGGGACCAAGTCTCAAATTCACGCCCACCTCTGACCCCTGATCCAGGTATGGAAAGGCAGGCTGAGCCTGGCAGAATCCAAGTGTGGAAGGGCTTAGTGTTGGGGGATCCAGGTGTGGGATGAGAGGGTTCTGTGCGGGGCAATAAGGGTGTGAACAACTCAGTGGCGTGTCCGGATGCGAGGGGATCTGGATACATAAGGACTCGGGGTGTTCCGGGTGCAGGGGCAATGAGATTCTGCAGGAGGGTCCAGATGAAGGTGGTTGGGGCTCAGTGAGGAGGTCTGGGTGTTGGGGGATGGAGCGCGGTGGGAAGGTCAGTGTCTGGGGGACTATCAACTTTGCCTTGGAATAAAATGATACTACTGGGCTGTTACTGACCATTTTAATTTGATTTATTTTTGTATAAGTAACAGTCGTAAGTATGACCATAGAAATGTAGTATTTAGGAATAATGTAAATTAATAATGCAAACTGTCTGATTTCCACTTTATTATAGCTGTTCCAAAATGAAAAGGAAGACTGTTCAGTTAGATAAGGAATGTGAGAGATTGCAATCCACTTTAATTATTTCTAGAGCTCTAATTTCAGATTATTGGTTTTTATGTTTATAAAATATAGCTTGTAAGGTCAAATAAAAAATAATGTACGCATTTTCAAAGAGTTCTTCATTGTAACCTGTTCTGTTACTACAGGATAGTGAATATTACAACTCTTTGAAATGGATCCTGGAAAATGACCCTACAGAGCTGGATCTCATGTTTTGCATAGATGAGGAAAACTTTGGACAGGTATGTATCCGTTACTAAAAAGAAAACAAAGATTTCAAACGTCTCTTTCCTCCCTCTTTACTTGTCAGTTACTGCCAAACATTCATAATTCTGGACAGTATTTGTGGTTTGGGAACTGAATAAGAGCTTTCAAGTGTTAATGAACAATACTGCCATGCAGGATTCAGGCTTCCACATTCCCTCCACAAGTTTCCCACACACACGCTTAGATTAGCATCGGGCCCCAGCCGCCCCTTCCCTCCTCCCCTTCCCTTTGGGGCACCACAAAGGCCAGAGCTCCCCCACTTCCCAGAGGGGTGCAGAGAGACTCAGGCCAGGGTCCTCCCCACTACTCCTTGCATCCCCTGTAGACTCTGGGAGAGCCACATAGGGCAGGAACCTCTCCTGGGTGGTGGAGGAAGAGAGATACAGGCCAGGTTGGTCATCCATTTCTCACCACCACCACCACCATTTTCCCCACCTGACTACTACCGTCCCACCATTTGGCCAGAGTCCCTCTCTTAGATGCCTCTCCTGGGGCCAGCCAGTAGATTTGCTCTCTCCGTGCCATTTGGGAGTGGTGAAGGGATGGCATTACCCAGTTTTGCCTCTTGTCACCTCCTTTCTGCAATGGTAGAATTGAAAACATTTCCCTTCCTCTGGTCTGTTTTTCCTCTCAACTTTGAGACTGATAGACTCCCCGCTTCAGTGTGGAGAAATCCCCCAAGTAGCAGCGGCAGGTACAGGAATATTTCCAGTCTGACTGTGGTAGACTGGGGTTAGGAATGGTAAACAAGGAATTTTAAAAGGAAAGATATTTTTTGCTTCCCCAAAAAGGTATGGAAGCAGGTCTTTGGTAAGGGAGTATGGGACCTGTTATGGGAACGAGGAATCTCGGCTCAGCCAGAGACTTAATGAAACTCACAACTAGACAAAATGGTTATAGCTCCTCTTGCAGCAAATTAAAAGCCTTTAGAAGGTAGCGTACGTGCTGGAGAAAATTTGGGCTGTTGTATCCTCTAATAATTGGTTTCACTGTGTTGCACTGAAGTGCTCTGAGGAACTAACGCCCTGGAGAATCTTTGTGTAAGTGACTGAATGAAATTGTTCCGAAGTTGTGTATACCAGAGAGGGTGATCACTTTGCTTCCTGGATTTGTTTTTGTCCTTGATGTTTTTATTCTACATACATAGCCCAAAAATATGCAAGTGTAGAACAATAATAGAATTTCAAACATCTGTTCTTTCTCCTTTAATGAACAACAGGGGGAGGATTTTGATAGTTCTTATAAACAAGGAAGGATATCCAGGGGGTGGCTATTATCAATCTGTAAAGTGCTGGGGAGCCTCCTTTCAATAACAGAAAATGAAAGGGCCTGTGCTACATTCAGAGCCCATAATGGCTCTGTGAGATTGTTTGTCATTCTCTAAATGTCATGTAGCTTCTGATGAAGGGAAAGAAACAAGTAACAAAATCCTGCCTCTTGGATGCCATTATTTGTGTCTGGGATCTGAATATCTTTATCCCCTTTGACCAGGAGACTAAAGCTGTTCTTTTCTTTTGTTGTCTTCTCTGATCTTCAGGTATTGCATAGCTGGGTGTGTCTGTGCTCTGTGTGTGTGTCTGTCCTGTATTGTTGATAGTTTTTATCAAATCTCTTTTCCCTCCACACCATTTTACTAGGTACTTAGTTTATTGTTGTGTCCCCAGTTACTGGGGAGTTCTGAAATGAAGATGCTGAGAGTGAAGTACAAGGTTGTACCTAACACTGGCTATTCACTTAATGGGTTCCACCAGTAGAACTAGACTTTGGGATTTGGGAGTAGAAATTGCCAGAAGCAGAATAGCAGCTTAAAGTCGACCACTGCTTTTCATCCTTTGTTTCCCTTAAGAAGAATCCTAGACCAAGTGCACATCTTGCACTGCAGGAGTGAATCAAAGGTCATGTAGGTGTAGTCACCCAGTCTGACTAAATACCTAGGACAGGGGTAGGCAAACTTTTTGGCCCAAGGGCCACATTGGGGTTGCAAAACTGTATGGAGAGCTGAGTAGAGAAGGCTGTGCCTCTCCAAACAGACTTGCCCGTGCCCCCTATCCACCCACTCCCACTTCCCATGTCCCTCAGAATACCTGACCCATCTAACCCCCCCTGCTCTTTGTCCCCTGATCACCCCTTCCTGGGACCTCCCCCGTTCCTAACCACCAGCACCACCCAGGGACTCCACTCTCTATCCAATCCCCGCTCCCTGTCCCCTGACTGCCCCGACTGCTATCCACACCACCTACCCCTAACTGATCCCAAGATCCCACCGCTTATACAACCTCTCCTGCTCCCCATCCCCTGACTGCCCCCTGGAACCTCCTGCCCCTTATCCAAACCGCCCCCTCCCCACTTCCCGCTCCCTTACCATGCCGCTCAGAGTGGCAGGAGCTCACAGCCCCGCCACCATGCTCCCCGGCAGCAGCAGTGGGTGGGCCATAGCGCAGGCGGCGCAGCGAGCTGAGGCTGCAGGGGAGGAGGGACAGTAGAGGAGGGGCCGGGGGTAGCCTCCCCGAACAGGAGCTCAAGGGCCAGGCAGGATGGTCCTGTGGGCCGGATGTGGCCCTTGGGCCATAGTTTGTCCACCTCTGACCTAGAGTCCAGTTCCAGCATAATGTGAACTCAAACTAATACTTCAGAGGGTTCTCTTAGGGACTTGTTTGGCTGTTCCCAAGTGTTGGGTCAGGAATCTGGAGAGACTCGCTTGAACACATTGTATTCACCTTTACGACAAATATGCTGTTTTTATTTTTTTCCTTTGCAGCTGCTGCAAAGAGGCATATGTTGTTTGACAGCTCATCTTGTGCTCAATCTGCCATTCTATTCTTTAATTAAAAGATCCCATTCTCTGCCTTAAGCAGTACTCATCCATAGTGGTTTTTGTTGCACTCTTGCTTGTCAACTTTGTTTTCCTCAGATCATTGTTTGCATCTATTTTAGTTTACTGTACATTTTGACATTGCTTGTTCTACAGGCTCTACCAATGAGTAAGTGGCAAACAAATATAGTAAATGGCTTTTATTCTTGATCTTTTTTTTCCCCATCTAGGTTACCTCACTTTCTAGTAGAACTATATAATCATCAGAAACATTCTTTAGAATTGTGTCCTCATGGTTTTTGTGCTTAACAAAATCTTCTAACAGCTCTGCCTGCTTTGTGGTGGTTCCCTTTTTCAACTCAAAGTTTCTCTGGTTATTAGGCTATCTGCTAACTTCTAAAATACTTGTCTAGATCGTCAGATAGCTGTTCCATTTTGTCAAAACTGTAACATGTTCATTGTCCAAATGATTCTTCCTACTCTGATCTAGTGTTCTGATCATATCCCTCCTGCTAAACAATTCAGTATTAATCAACTACTAAAGGAGATTTAATTCATAGTGGGCGCCTCAGATCTGCGTAGATGCCCGGGGCACCGTCTGACCCTGGCACCACCTCAAATGGGAGGCTCCCTAGAAAAGAGCACACAGCCTGGGCTGTATTTTCTTCATCTAAGCTCCACAGGGAATGATGTGTGCCACCTACCAGTCAGACTTCACCCTTTTAGCGACCCCAGTCTTGTGAAATAACCCCCTTTTCCCATACAAAATCTGGAGAAGGGGAAGATGAAGCCATGGAAGTGAATGTCCCCTTTTCTACATGGGAGGAGGGGACATTTATGAATGGAGAAGGAAGGAGAATGATCCAGACTCTGGTGTGGTAGTGGGCAGTTCTGGAGATGCAGAGGGTAAAAGTGCCACCCTTATAGCCCCCAATGCTGTTCCCTCTACAGACTGGACCAGTTCCTAGCATAAGTTAAAGTAACCCATGTCTGTCTTATGTCTAGCTGTCATGGCCCAAGTGCTCATTTTCTTTTACCCCTGGACACTACTCCCTCTACTACCCAGGGGTTTGCCCATGCTGGAGAAATATTACCCCAGCCAGTTAAGCTGACATTGTAGCAGCTTTGTGTTGACGGAAGATGGCCACCATAGCAGGCTTGCTGTCCCAGGTGTTGTGAGGTGGTAATCCAAAAATTGCTTCACAGTCAATCTGTGTTCTTGACTCAACAATCGCTTTTTTTTGAGCATCGTTAATTTAATTCTTTACTAATTGAATAATAAACAAAATACTAATTGAATAATAAACTAAATAAGAATAATAAACAAAATGCAGCCCTTAATAATGAAATACAATGCATAATTGAAGCTCATAAATGACCATACAGCAATCTGTCCTAATGATGCCAGCTTTAAATATGAAACATCTTGACACTCAGTATAAAAGCCGCATTAGCTATTTTAATATATTAGTTACCTTTTAATATACATTGGAAACTATAGAAAGCTTATGAATTAGAAAATAGTTTAACAGCTGTGTATGTAATAACTGTCTTCTAATGAATTTTTAACACACTATTCAAAGATGGTAGATCTTAAAGATATATTTCCTGAAATAATTCCATGTTTTGTTTGTTTGGGTTTTTTTTGTCTTTTACAATACAGACATATCAAGTCGATTTGAAGCCAAATGGGTCAGAAATCATGGTAACAAATGAAAACAAACGGGAATATATTGAGTATGTATATACTTTATTGTATTAATTTAAAACTCTAACAAACACAGTAGCATGCTTTTTGGAACTTAACTTGCTAAGATATTACAGCGTGTTTGCATAAACTCTACAAACAACTGATCATTAAGTAGAAAAATCCTTTTTACTAACATGACTTATCTGAATATTAGTATGTTGCTGGTTTGAATTTTATCATTTTTAATCACTGTAGAAAGTACAAACAAGACTAATTAATACATTCCATGCATAGGGTTGAAGGCCATCTTGATGTTTTGGCAGGTGGTACTTTCAAGACAGGTATCTAACCATTCTAGGTTTTGCCATTATTAATACAAATAAGCAAACAGTAAAGCTCTAATGCATTAACAAGCACGCATAAACAAAAAATTTTATACTTGCATATTTTATAAATGTTATGTTCAGCATTCTGTTCACGATTCAGCAAGATGGACTTGCTTAAGTAACATACTGAATTAGAACCTGTAAAAGGAATAGTTGCTACTTTTTTACTTTTATATTATTTGCAGGTTTTCAGTAAACTCACTGACTGTCATGGGAAAAATATTAGAAATGCTAATTTCTTTTCTGTTTTTATTAATTCTTTTCTGTTGCTACTCTTAACATCTAAAATATATCTACAAGCCTAATTGTTTTTACTTGATTGAAGGCATGTCATTTTTCCTGACTATTGTGTTTGCAGACACAAAATTAGGTGCCATAAATATTTATTTTCTTTCTTTCTTAATACTGAGAAGTAAAGAAAAGCTCCTTGAAAATCTAGGGCTATGTTGTGAAAGTTTGCACAACTGAATTCTGCTTGTACCAAGATATTTCCTGTGTTGACTCACATATTCAGGTTATTCTCAGAGATGTGGAATGGGTAGCTTTTACTTGTACATGTCTTCATTTCCTGGTTGTACTTTCATTATATGGAAATAATTAGCATATCTTAAAAAAAATCCTTTTATAAAATTCCACGGAAATTTCTCCCTCACTCCTCCCGCTACGCAGAAATAATTTGTATTCTCCATTACACTAACAATACTCAAACTAATGTGTTTGAAAATGTAAACGACACCTTCATCTTCCTCACCCTTCCCTATCCACCAAAAAATAAAGCATACTAACCAATAGCTGCTCACAGGCCTACCTGAGAACTAAAATGTACCTCTTAAATGAACCCTATATTCATTATTTGTTCATAATAATCAAGAGTGTGTGTTTATGAATGTAAAGAAGGAATGAGGAAGGAAATGGAATGCTAAAGGGTTATTCAAAATGACACAAAATGTTAATGCAGAAGTGATTTAGTATTGTAATACAAGCAACATAAATGCTTGAGTTTCTGTACATCTTGTTGGCAGTGTAGATTGTTTAAATGGAGTAGTGACTTTTGTTTGCAGACAAATTAAATCATTTTACAGTCCTTCCTAGGAGATGCTGTAGATCAGTATTCTTATTAAATCAAAAACCCTTCCCAAAAACTGAATCATTGTTTTATCACAAGTGGATGTATCAGTGCTATTGTTTGTAGATATAATTTCTGAATAAATGCACTTAATCTGTAGAAAATTGTTAAAAGTTCCAAACTCATTCTTCTTGTCTTAAATCAAACTCAGATGAGTTCTGTTTTAATTAATTGTTTTAATCTTCCTAAAAAATCCACCAGTACAATGTATACTGTCTCTTGACCACTCATATAGTAAAATGCAATAGCTCTAGAAAGTTTCTAATGGAAATTCAGGCTGTAGGCAAAATTTTCAGAAGTTTTGCTTTTTAATTAAATTAGTGGAATGATTTATTATCCCAAATTCACTTTATATGTGTAAAACATACAAACTAAGACTTTTAAAAATGGGTGCCTGAAGTTAGGCCCTTAAGTTCATATTTAAATATCTAAATAAGTCAGTAACTTCCACTAGGTTCATTGAGAACTCCTGGGTGTTTCAGTGCTTTTGAAGGACAGACCGTTTCTTTAGCTGGCTAAAAAATAAGGATAAATAAGAATCTTAGAATGTACCTTGAAGGCCCCATTTTTAAAAAAAAAATAGCATTTTCTAGGCAATTTCAGTCAGAAACCAAGTTGTTTCACCATGTCCTGCTTAAAAAAATTTAATCTGCATAGGAACAAAAATAATTTCATTTAACTTCTGTACTTTTAATGCAAACCACCTAATGATGTGGAACTGTTGTATCTAAATATTTTTAAACTTATGTCCAAGGCCAATTAAATGTAAGATATTCATTGGGATTACTGTTTATTATATTATCAGTGATTTTTTTTTCACCACCTCTTGTCTTCTCATGGAAATCTGAGCAGCTAATGAAGAGATGCACATATTCATATGCTCAGTAGATATCCAAACTCAAGCATAAATTGGAGGCATTTTTCCCTTCGTTTGCTCTGTTTATTTTATATCAGCATTCGATTAATGATTACTGAAGCTAGAAATGAGAAACTGAAAACATTAAATAGGTTAGATCTTTAAACATTCTGTTTATACCTTCTAATAAAAGTGTTTTTGTTTATCTGCTGTAGCTTAGTCATCCAGTGGAGGTTTGTAAACAGAGTTCAGAAACAAATGAACGCTTTCTTGGAGGTAAGCTTCATTAGTTGTTTTCTGCCAAACAATCTTTTCAATTTATTGTAGTAGAGCAAGATTCATCTTTTTTGCATGGATTTGTCAGGCCTCAACGTTATGGATGGGAAATCCTGCAGGATCCCAAAATTCTACAGTGTTTAGAAAAATTTACCAATATCCTGGAAACATTTTTATGGCTCTTCTCCTGTAATATTCATTCTCTCTCAACTTAAAAGATTTTCAAGGCTGTAAAATTAAGCAACATGAACTTCTAACTGATGATCCTAACATTACCTTTCTATTGTGACCACCAACTATATTCCATTCTTAAAACCCTTCTTTTCTTCCCCAGCCAGCAGCGATTACTGCTGTGCCATGCTGCTCTGCAGCCATGGATCCTGGAACCCAGCGATCCACAGATCCTGCCTTTAATTCTCCCTTGTGTGTTTCAGATTTCATTGCAGTTCTATCCATTGTTGCTCATTTTTCAGGTGCTGGCTTCTACAAAATTACAAAGATTGATATTGCAGAGCACCAAAGTCCAAGTGTCTGGCTTCAGTCAGTTCCTCCCATCAATTCACTAACTAGAATAATTTCATGCTCAGTCTTATGGAAACCACATAGTGGTTTGGGTTTGAGAAGCTAACAGAAATTCTACTCACCATAGGCCTGTTGAACTGAGAAATCCTTGTCTTAAAAAATAAATAAATAAAATCTCCATGCCACTGTATAATAATCACCATCTGGTGTGGAAGTGTACGTTCATGTTGAGGAAGTTTGCTCTAAAATTAAGAAATGTCCACCAAATGAAAACCAGATACTGTAAATCTATTTTTGAGACATTGGTTTGGTTTTGTTTTCTTTCAGGGATTCACAGAACTCCTTCCTATAGACTTGATTAAAATTTTTGATGAAAATGAGTTGGAGGTTAGTGTCTTTACATGACTTTGTTTTGTAGACAGTAGATTACTACACATTATTCTTAGAAATACTAGATTCTGGAATGAATGGTGTGTGAATGGATTTCAGGGAGTGGGTAGATTTTTCTCTCTAATTTGGTCTAGTGAATGTGTGTGTTGTATCATCATGACCTAGAGTTGAGAGAGGCGCTTCTCATTAAATCAGGGAAAGGGTGCAAATAAACATGTTTTCACAGATTGAGCTAGGTCCTTAAGCATGTTCAGAACTTGATGATTCAGTTACAGATGTGGTCCCCATCCCATTGAACTTACATACTAATTACAGTCATCTTAGTGGAGTGCACAGGTGAACATTCTCTGTGAACTCTACTAGAGATAGTAGAGCTTCCCTTTGTATTTGTATATGTACTGCCTAGCTGTTTAAAAGGAGATAGCAGAGGGAGGGGTTAACTCTGTTTTGTGTAGGTATTGTTTTCCTTTGTCACCATTTTCTATTAACATCTTAACAATTACATCCATACTTAGTTATTAATGTGTGGCCTTGGAGACGTTGATGTTAACGACTGGAGACAACACACAATCTACAAGAATGGTTACTGCCCAAATCATCCTGTCATCCAGTGGTACTGGAAGGTAATACTATTTACCCCACTCTTCTCATGATCCTTCTGTTTCTGAGATGAATGCTGCACTATATGATACAGTATGTTTTGGAGTGAAGTCTAGGTTTTTTCTCCATGAAAACACTGAACAGTATCTTCTACACACACTGGATAATAACTACCATTCTTCTTTTGTTGGTTGCCACTTTACTCTTCTATCCCTTTTCCAGATTATTAACGAACATATTGAACTCTGTCAAAGTTTGGAGATGATATAAAATTATTCAGGACAGTTAAGTCTGAAGCAGACTGCTTATATTGTCACCCTGTTTAGCAGGCTACCAGGTCTGAGTCTGTGTGGGGTTTTTTTATCCTTTTTGTGCTCTTCCCACTTCTACGGCTTGAAATGATTTTTTTCCAATGTTGATGTTTAAGCTCTCCACATATGTATATACTGACATTGTGTCTTCCTCTGATCGTTACTTAGTCTAGCTACACATACGTAGTTCTCTTAATATTTCCTTAATAATGAAGAGTACAGTTGCATCATAGACATGTAGAGAGGAGCTATTTCCTCGTCCCTGGATTTGATGCCTCTGCACATACAACCCAAAGTCACTTTTGTTTTGTTTGTTTATCAAATAGCAAACTTGGCTCTAATTTGCTATCTGCTGCCACGTCTGTTTCTTTCCATGCTGCTTTCTTTCAGCACTGATTCTTCCTCCCAATTTAAATCATCCTAAGGTTAGCCTTGTTGTAGCACGCCCCTTCACCCAAAAGCCCTTTGTGTAGACATGAATGTGACTGGTTCGGTCACAGAGACCCCCTTGAGGCTGTCACCTGATATGCTGGAATTACCTCTTAGCCCATTTTCTTTGCCAGCTTGGGACTCCAGAACCTTGCCTTGTTGAGTCAGACACACTAGTCTGCTGCAACACAGACCCAGGTCTGGACCATGCCCCCAAAGCTGCAGACTTTAACCAAAAACTGCTCAGCAAGTCACCTGTCTCCAGCACCCAGACACCCAGCTCCCAATGAGCTCCAAACCCCCCAATAAATCAGTTTTACTCTCTATAAAGCTTAAACAGGGTAAACTCATAAATTGCCCACCGTCTATAACACTGATAGAGAGATATGCACAGCTGTTTGCTCCCTCAGGTATTAATCACTTATTCTGTGTTAATTAATAAACAAAAGTGATTTTATTAAGAATAAAGAGTAGGATTTAAGTAGTTTCAAGTACAGTGGAACCCCGCAATACCGCGACGATTGGGGTCCAAAAATATCAATCGCGATAAACACGGGGTCACGATATTGCGGGGTTACACTGCATCAAAGCAGTGCCCGCTGCCGCCACCGGGAGCCTGCGCACCCCACGTTATAAGCGGATTCGCGCTATCACGGGGCGAGGTATTGCGGGGTTCCACTGTAATAACAGACCGAACAAAGTAAGTTACCAAGAAAAATAAAAGAAAACATGTAAGTCTAAGCCTAATACATTTAAGAAACTGAATACAGGTAAATCTCACCCTCAGGTATGTTCCAAAGAGCTGCTTTCACAGACAAGACTCCTTAGTCTGGGCCCAGTCCTTTCCCCAGTGAAGTTCTCGTTAGTTCCAGCTCAAGTGGTAACTAGGGGATTTTTCATGACTGGCAACCCACTTTGTTCTGTTCCACACCCTTTTATAGCTTTGGCACAAGTCAGGAATCTTTTGTTTCCCTGGACCCCCACTCCTCCTCCTAAATGGAAAGCATTTGGTTTAAGATGGATTCCAGTATCAGGTGACATGGTCACGTGTCCTGTGAGACCCCCAAGCCTCCATTCTTTCCGGCCCAACTCTCAGGAACACAGAAAGTAAACAGAGCCATTTAAAACCAGTTGTCCTGGTCAATGGGAGCCATCAAGATTCTAAACCACCATAAATGGCCCACACTTTGCATAATTATAATAGGATTTCAGAGTAATACTTCATATTTCTAGCATCAGGTACAAAAATGATACACTCATACAAAGTAGATTATAAGCTTTGTAATTATGAGACCCTTTTGCATAAAGCGTATTCCAGTTACATTATATTCACACACAAAATATATGGAGTGCAACATCACTGTGAGCACCTCGATTTTACTGTTACGCTTTTTGCACATAATGCTTTAGGAGTGTCTCCTTTTTGACTCTCTCCCTCCGCTCTTCCAATCTCGTTTCCCTTTCAGGTGTTGCTCTGGTGTTCATAGCAGCATAGGGAGATAACCCATGATACTAGCTTGATTTTGCACCTTCAGGAGTTTACATGATCATTTTGATTTCTCACAGATCCTATTCTTTGCCTCATTCATTAATTTTTCACTTCAAGATACACCTGTACTTGCTAAATATGGAGCTGTTTTATCAGAGAGGCAGGAGTATTAGCTTAAATAAATGTGAGCACTTGTGCCTACTTGGGTAGAACATAAAGCATGAAAAATAAATCTAGAGCTATACGTTTTGCTGGATAAGGACACTGAGACGTGTTCACTGTCAGTAAAAGTGGTAGGCTCAAGATATATAAATGCCACCTTGATCTTTACATAGATCCAGTAGCTAAGATAGCCATAATATACAGGTGTATAACCCCCATATCAAAACTACCTTGGGGAATAATTTGGTGTAATAAATATAGAACTTCTCTGTGATCTGAGTACATTGAATTTAGCACATCCAATCAAATTCTAACATAGAATATAGTAGCAAGGGATCGCTGTCATTTACTTTTCTGTGACTTCTGTTCATTGAAGATTCATTTCACAGTGTTGGCTTTGCTGCAGCTGTTTATGTATGTCAGTTCTCCCTTAAGTGATTGTGTGGGCACCTATGGTGGGATGTAATTGTGCACAACGCATCTTGAAGAACAACAGCAGTTATTGTACACTCCTCTGGGCAATGCAGAAGTTTGCAGAGATTACTGTTTTATGCTGTAGCAGGGCAACAGCTCACCCTGTGGCACCTCTTGCTGGTCATCCGGGAATTAGCTCATTTTCAACACAGAGCGCCCTCTTCAGGCTGGTGTCCTGCTGTCCCCCTGTCTCTCCCTGGACTCCGGTGCCCTGTACCTGGGGTGCCACCCTCTGGTGGTACTCTCACACTCTGCCTCGGGGTCTCCCCACCCTGGGAAACCCCCAACCCTCTGAGCCCCACCTTGCCTCAGTCTCTAGGCTACTGTCAGTCATGGAATACCAGGGTTGGAAGGGACCTCAGGAGGTTCTAGTCCAACCCCCTGCTCAAAGCAGGACCAATCCCTAATTAAATCATCCAACAGATTTTTGCCCCATATCCCTAAATGGCCCCCTCAAGGACTGAACTCACAACCGTGGGCTTAGCAGGCCAATGCTGAAGCCCCTGAGCTATCCTTCCCCTGTGAGCTATCCTTCCCCTGCTCATTATCAAGCCCCCGCTCCCTGGGGCAGACTGCAGTGTAAAAGCCAGTCATTGCAGGCAAGGGGGTTTTAGAACCTGCTGCCTGACTCTTACCACCCTGTACTTTTGTGGGCCTAGGACCAGGCCCTGCAGCCTGGGGAGTTGCCAGCCTGGAACTCCCCAGCCCTGCTTCACTCCAGGTATCCTGTGCTCAGGCAGCCAGGCCCTGCTCCTGCTAAGACTGGAGAGAGAGTCGTCCTCCTTAAGCTTCCCCAGCAGCCAGGCCTGTCTTCCTGCACAGCTAGAGGAGACTCTCTCTGAGCACCAAACTCTGAGCCCTTTTATCAGGGCCAGCTGGGCCCTAATTGACCCAACCACAGCTGTGGCTGCTCCGCCCCAGCTGCTTTCACTTTTGCAGCCCTCTGCTGGGCTGCTTTAAGCCTTCTCTTCTAGGAGCAGGAGAGTCACCCCGCTACATGCGTACAGAATTTCCTTTTTTCCTGTAGAATGGGCTGCGGAGCTGTTGGTTGCCACTAGGGGCTGCCAAACCCAACAGAGCCCAGCTTGCAAATAGAAGTAAACTGGAGGGTTCCCAGCACCTGCAGTTCCGAGCATGCTTTGAAGGAAGGCGGTGGAGCGTGCAAAACAGCATCAAGCTGTTTCACCCTCTGGATCCTGGTGCTTGGGGAGGGGAAGTGGTTAGAGAGTGTGAGTGTCTGGGCCGGGGGGGCCCCCTGGGCTCTGGGGGAAGGAATGGGGAAGAAAAGCAGGAACTGGGTTGTCATAGGGGTTTAACTTTCTGCTCCTGGGGGAAAGTATGTGTGTGTGTGTGTGTGTGTGTGTGTGAGTGAGTATTGTTAAAGACATACCTGCTGACAGGTATTTTGAAGAAAATTACCAAAATAATTGAAACTGGAGTGGTTCTATAGTGTTGTTTTGACAAATAAAATTTTCAGAATTTTAAAATATTGTGCGCAGAATTTTTAATTTTTTGGTGCAGTATTCCCCCAAGAGTATTTTACAGGCAAGTAACTATCTTTACTGACTGTACCAAAAAGAAAGTCAACTCATCCAAAATCCTGAAGTCAAGTGTATTACTCCCAGCTGCTGCCCACTGTTTTGGCAGTTGAAAGAAGTTTCTTTATCTAAGATTAGAAAGGCTGGCATCACACCAGCAATAGAAAATACAGTAAGACTCTCTATCCTTTGAAGTTATCTGTCTAGTTCTTGTGTTACAATTCAAATGATTTTTTTAAAAAATCCATCTGATGCCTGCAGTCACTGTTGTATCATGTGATACGCCTGCTGACTGTCTCTTTGTTATTAGGCTGTCTTACTGATGGATGCTGAAAAACGTATCCGGTTATTGCAGTTTGTTACTGGGACATCACGAGTGCCTATGAATGGATTTGCTGAACTTTATGGTGAGTTAAAAACTTAAAGGTACTTAAGGATGTTTAGCACTAAAATATCTTTATTGTTGCTCTTTGAAATGGGTTGGACCAATTCTGAGTAGGATAATGTGCCAACAAAAGTACCTGTGCACGATAGGGGTGTTGCAAGATGGAAGTTTTCACTCCCGTGTCAATTGAATTGGTCCTTCCCAACCCGGAAAGCCTCTGGAGGCTTTATGACAGCAGCTGTGGAGGACATGTTCTTGCTCTTTGCAGGAATAATCTTGATAGGGTAAAGGGTGTGTGTAAGTGGCTGCTGCTGTGGAGATTGGAAGCCCACAAGTACATCACTTCTGCAGTGTGTGTTAGTGTTGTGGCATTATATACATTGCACCTAAAATTAACTGTATGGACTAATGAGTAGACAGTATTTATAAATATAGGGCCAGGTACTTAGCTTCTTTAACTTAGACTTCACTGACGTGAAAGTACACCAGTTATACAAGCCAAGGGTTTAGCCTATAATTTTACAAACATTTCATTTTGAGTTATAGCATTTAAGTGGTCTATCCAAAATCCAGTGCTTAAATTATATTTGTGGGTTTTTTTACTCTTTGTCCAGGTTCAAATGGTCCTCAGCTGTTTACAATAGAGCAATGGGGAAGTCCTGAAAAACTGCCCAGAGCTCACACATGGTGAGTAATGAAAACATAAAATTAAGGCGTTTATGGATTGTTACGCTGCCAAGAAAGGATGAATACTGGTGACCAAATCTGACAGGAACATACTCTATCTGAGGATCATACCTTTGTCCTAGAGAGACGGTTTTCTATAAAATGGGACAATCTCCAACCTTGTGCATTCACTGCCACAGTTCTAAACATTCAAGGAGTTAGAATTATCTGCTCTCAAACTGCAGCTGGCATGAAACCAGCAAAATTCCAGGAACTAGCCAGCTCAACTTCGGTCTGTTATAACTACTTCTCTTAGTTTTCAAAAGGTTCTTTGTTTAATCCTGTCCTTCAACACATTAAAAGCTGATCTATGTTAGAAAACTAATAGGTTCAAACCCCTAATGTAGATGCACTTAAACCACTTTAAATCTTATATACTTTTATTTGGGTAAAGAATTTCTGTTCTATATGACAGTGATCCAGTTGTCCCTTGAAGTTGGGAGACACTTCTCTTGGGCTATAGCTGATCTGCTTTAATGTATTTGTTGCACAGAAGAAATTCTACTTGAAAGCTTTTTCACCTTATTTCAAGCAATTGCTACTCCTATACAGCAGCTGTTAATTTTCTATCAAATTTGAAGGCACCCATTAGTCTGTAAATTGCCTTAAGCACTTGGCAATTAAACCAGTGTGCTAATAAGATGGAACTGTCTTCTAAAACTGTGTTAATCCCTTCTGCTACAAGACTTTGTGTCTCAAATATAATTTACCCTTTTCAAATGCATAAGGGCTTAATCCTGCAAGGTACAGAGCAGTGGGATCTGATCCATCACATCACTTGAAGCACGTGACTTAAGTGCTTTGCTGTATCGGGATCAGATCACACCTTTGATGCTCAAGACCCAAGTCCCACATTTTTGCCATATCAGTATTATGCTGGGTGAATCTTCTGCCTGGATCGCTTTCCTTCTCAGCATAAAAATACTAGTTTTAAATTCATATGAAAACACTTGCAGGTGTTGGCATCCTACAGTTTGCTCTGTCACTTGATAAAAATGGTGAGCTTTGAACAATACAGAATAGTACATGAGGCTCTGTTTACAGGAGGAATGGAAAACCTGTCTTATGAAAGGAGACTCAAGGAGCTTGGCATGTTTAGCCTAACCAAAAGAAGGCTGAGGGGAGGTATTGATTGCTCTCTATAAATATCTCAAAGGGATAAATACCAAGGAGGGAGAGGAATTATTTAAGCTCAGTACCAATGTGGACACAAGAACAAATGGATATAAATTGGCCATCAGGAAATTTAGACTTGAAATTAGATGAAGGTTTCTAACCATCAGAGGAGTGAAGTACTAGAACAGCCTTCCAAGGGAAGTAGTGGGGTCAAAAGACATATCTGGCTTCCAAGTTAAGCTTGATAAGTTTATGGAGGGGATGGCATGATGGGATAGCCTAATTTGGGCAATTAATTGATCTTTGACTATTATCTGTAAATATGCCCATTGGCCTGTGAGGGGATGGGATCTGAGTTACTACAGAGAATTCTTTCCTGTCTTGCTGGTGAATCTTGCCCACATGCCCAGGGTTTAGCTGGTCGCCATATTTGGGATCGGGAAGGAATTTTCCTCCAAGGCAGATTGGCAGAGGCCCTGAAGGTGTTTCGCCTTTCTCTGCAGCGTAGGGCACGATTCATGTGTTGGAGGATTCTCTGCACCTTGAAGTCTTTAAACCATGATTTGAGGACTTCTGTAGCTCAGAGATAGGTTAGGGGTTTATTAAAGGAGTGGGTGGGTGAGATTCTGGGGCCCTTCTGACATTAAAGTCTATGAGTCTATGAAAGGTAGATTGTACTGTACAGAGACGGGGACAGTGCTTCTGAGAGGCACGAGAAAAGGAACAAAAGTGCCTCAGGTTAGAAATTCATTCCTATTCTGTCCCTTGTTTCGTATGTCTTACAGAATTATTATCCCTTCCTCTTTTTCTCTGAGAAACTAATGAATGGAAACAAATGTGACATGGGAAAGAAGGACTGGCAATTGTACAAATAGAGGGCTGATATCTTTTTTCTATTGGTGCGAGGATCTACTTCAGAAATCTCTTGTTCCCCTCCTCCCTCTCTCCTCCAACCAGTACTACTTTTGCAGGCAGCTTTTACTCTCATTGCCACATGCCTAGATTCAGTTTCAGTGAATGACTTTTATTCTCTTCCTTGAAAAATGGATAGAATGAGCTCTGTGAAAATCTTTGAGCCAACGAAGCACAACCACAGAAAAACACACTGTGCACAGGAGCAGCTGGTTCCAAAAGGCTCCATATGCCCCTGCCTTGTCAGACAATTCACTGAAAAGTAGAGGCCTCAGCCCAGTTGACTTAATTTAAATTAGCCAGACACATCCATAAAACTCAGATGACAAAAACTGAGAATCTGTGAAGCAAAAAAAGAACCAAAAGATTAATTATTGTGAATGCGTTCCATATATGGAAGCCCTATAAAATAAATGGGGCTTAAATTCTTTGGTGTTCTATAGAAAATAAATCTTACTGCATTTAATAGTAATCACCTTTCCATAGGTTTTTGAACCATCCTACAGAATTCTATAGCAGGAAGCTGAACTTAGTTACAAACAATTTCTGTTATGTATTAAATTATCAAGGATGTTTTCAAAGAGCCTTCTCTCTGTTTTGTGTTGCTGTTACCACTCCCATAAAGGGAAAATGAGCATCTGACCTTTAAATTCAGTGCCTCTCTGCTGAGTCTTTGGAACTGAAACAACTCTTGTCTGAAGCCTGGTTTCGTATAGAAAGAAACAATTACAAATACATTATTTTTTCTCTTCCAAGTAGATTTGAACAATTTCCAGTCACAGGTCTGAATGGGAAGAACAGGCTGGTTATCTGTGGATATATTAGCAGGGACACAAGAGCTTAGGAGAAAAAGGAAATGATGTAGCTGGTTCCATTTAGACAATAGGATCTCACACCCTGATTAAGTCTCCAAATTATTTGACCGCCGTATACTTTTTTTTCCCAGTCTATTGATTATCAAATGATACTTTTTCCCCCTTCAATTTCAGCTTTAATCGCCTTGACTTACCTCCTTATGAATCTTTTGAAGATTTACGAGAGAAGCTTCTTATGGCAGTTGAAAATGCCCAAGGATTTGAAGGAGTGGATTAAAACAGCCACTTTTTTGTTTTTTCCATCCAGCAAGATCTGCTTGAACGGTTGAATTTGCCTAATGGACATTAACAAGTGACAATGGCAGAACAGTTGCACAATGTTGGTTCATGGAGCAAACTCTTCTACAGTGCAGTTGCCTAAATTCAGAAATTTGAACTACAACCTGTGGATGACATTTCTGATATTTCCACAGTAAATCACCAACTGGTTGACGTGTACTCTAATTACATTTCAGCAGGACTTGTTCTATTTATGTTGTGCCTCTGCAGGCAAAGCCCTTAATAAATATTTTACATACTTTCTAATGACAATGAATGGAATTAATCACTTTACAGGTATAGTATTACAACTCATGTTTACTTCTTAAATGATTTAGACATTTTCAGATTTTATTTCATCACAATTAAAAATGTCATCTACTTGGAAAAATGAGCATTTTTTTTCTTATCTTAATTTCATACCAGACTTGATGCCAGTGGCATTTTTATTTTCAAAATGCATTTTGAGCCTTGTGTCCCCAACCTATTAGAAAAGCTGGAGTAACCGATGTGAGAAATTTTCTGCAGATGGAATATATTAATGGCAAATCTAAAAGCTTTTCATTGAGCACACTAATTTTCTGTACCCAGAAGAAAAAGTACAGATTAGATGTTACCTTTTTGTATAAATCAGTAGAATAGTTACAAGCTGAGAGAGGATCATAACATAGCATGCCAAATCTCGCGGTCAATAAAGAAATCACCTCATTATTCCTTGGTAATATTTATGTGTACTATAAAACATTTTGGGATAGGGTTGGCATTATCAACATAGGAAAAAATGCTTAACCCTGTCATTAACTTTGTACAGTGATTCTTTTACTATCCTTTCCTCTTTACTATTTGCAATGGAGGCATTTTGAATGAAACCTGGCACTGCTTGATTTGGAACTGTGGAAACCAGATCTGTTTTGTCTCCTATTTGTATGCATATGCTAATGATACCTAAATAACAAGGGGTTTTTGTTTGTTTGTTTCTAACTGCACCAACTCTAAAGGCACTTTATGTAACACATGGAGGTCATATCTGTTTTTTATCATAAACATTCATGTGATTATATTCCTTCTCACTGCACATGTCTTTCGGGTGCAATATCTATCAATTGTGAATTTGGCTGCTGCTGCTGCTGTATAAAAACCAGATGTAGAGCTGGGCCTGCAGACATGTTCTCACCAATTGTTTTTGTGATTTTTTTTTTAATTCAATCACAAAGATTTATTTAATATATACAGTTATCTAATCAGTTTTGTTACCTATGACATGTTGCATGCTTAAACTATAATGCCTGAGTTGTATCTGTTGTGTGATAGATTAAAGGCAAAAGAGAAGACTTGCATTTATTTGATCCACTGAAGTTAAATGGTTAACATACTAGTAGGGTAGGTTTGAGGGTATGCATTCAGCAATTCGATTATATTCAGCTTTGTGAGTTTTTGTCCATCTATATAATATACTTTGTTGTTTTTTCTAAGAACCCGACTAACAAGCTTATTTGCAAGCAAGATTACAGGGTGCAAGAATAATTGAAACAATTTCACCTCTTATTGACAAGAACTGAGCTTTTTTATTTGATTTTATTTTTATTTTAGCACATGCAATCTGCTGCAAGCAATGCGGGTGGCAGCTGTTGTAGTCAGGGAGTATAATAAGTATCAGCTCTAGCCATGAGAGCTAATTTAGCAAAACTCATCAAAGTTAATAACATTCAGCAAAAGCTAATTTGTCAAACTTTGCCTGGCTTGGGATGCAGCCTCAGTTTGCTCACAAAAGTTTGAAGAGTCAGTAGATGCATGAAGAAGTTTTGAGCCTTCTAATTTGAATGGTTAATTTGATTGGTTAATTAATTAATTAACCAATCAAATTAATTAATTCATTAATTTGAATGGTTAATTTTGAGCCTTCTAATTTGAAAGGTTAATTCCCTTTCTATATTAATTTTATTTTCAGACATTCCTTTTTTCCATCTGGTGAGCTGAAAACCTAGACAAGAGAATGAAGTGGGCTGGATCTGAATAGATGTAAAACACTATATTGATAGCTTCTTATGCTTTTAGCGAGTGGGATCTGATCTTTCTAATGTATATCTACATGCCAAACTTCTGTAGCTAGAACATGGAATTGCCTTTAAAAAATCTGTCATATTCTACGCTCAGTGGGTGGTGGGGTGGTTTTTTTGTTGTTTTTTTTTTTTTTTTAAACAAGGTCTTAATTGGAAGAGTTTTTGTATGTTTGGAGGCAACATTTTGATTCAGTGTCATGTAACAGAACTTTATTCCAAGGACTCCTATGAGTTTTTGCTATAGCCTTGAAATATAAACTAACACTTTATAATAAGGGCTAGTGTAGCCTAGCAGTTAGGCTGTAGGAACTGGGAGTCAGGAGACTTGGGTTAAATTCCCAACTCTGCCGTCTCTCACACTGTGACTCCTTGGTTAAGTCATTTAAATTCTGTGCCTACTTCCCCATCTGCAAAATGGGCTTCAGATCTGTATGTAAAGCTGAAAAGCTCTGTATAACTGCAAAAGATGAAATAATGGAGTATAACATTTTAAGATCAGACTTTTCGAAAATTAGGCTAACGTCTTTTCAGATCCACTTACACACAAACTAAGATTAGAAACTCCAAAAGACTTCAGTATACAGTACTGTATTGAGGTAAATTCCTGTTATTAAAGAGAAAATTTGTATTTTTAATCATTGAAAGTACTCAACGCTAGAAAATAAATACAAGAAATGTTTCTCAAAAAATATCCCCAGCCCCCTACAGTCCAGAGAATTTAAACCTTACTGTAGAAGTGAGTCTGTCCCTTTTTGTCAGGGTCTCTAAGAGATCCAGACTTGGTATTCCAAGGTAAATTTATAATGTGAAGAGTGAATTGTTCAGTCTAACCCCATTATTGCACAAAGACTTATTTGTTGCATATTAGAAGTTCTTTTTTGTTCACTATAGCTAACAGGCAGTTCCTGAGCAGCTCAATCCTTGGCGTTGTCCACACTTGGAGTTTAGCCACCAGTGAAGCTGTATTGATGTAGCTGCACTGGTGCAAACTTCTAGTGTAAATGCACTGCACAAGTGCAAAGCAGATGTTGCTCTCATGTAACTTACCTTAGTGGCTAAAAACCTTACTGTAGAAATTCCCCATGTGTCAGCCAAAAGGCTGTTACCACCTGTAGAATCTGTTCTCTAAACCCAAGGAGTTGTCTTCAGTTTTGCGCATGACTTGTGTGCGGTCCAGGTACATAGTTTGCTTCAGCAAAACAGCACCTATAAGGGAGTTTGAGTCTACCCCACAGGTTGCTTTGTAACTAAGAACTAAATATGTTGAAGCTGTTTTTGCATTGACTATTATGATATAAAGTAGATTTCTTGGAGTTTCTGTTCTAATACACTGAACCTCTTAGAAGTTCTTCTGGAATTCCTGACATTATATTTGAAGGACTCTTTCTAGGGAAAGGTGGCTAAATGTCTCTTATTTATTAAACCTGAATTAATGAGGAGATTGCTCCATTTGGACTTGTGCTCTAACTTGGTGCCTTTCTTTAATATTCAAATATTGTATTCACATTCATTCACCTGGATTGTGTATGGATAGCACCTCCTTAATCATAGAACAGATACTTTTGTAGAATTTGTATTTTTTAAAAGATTCTATCTGGCCAAATAATTGTCATTTCTTGCTCACATCAAGTCTGTTATATCTCTGGCTCTCTTGTAAGGCAGGTCAGTTACACACCATAATTCCAGCATTTATTCCTAGTTGGTGGAAACTCATTATGACTGGACCTGAAAATTGATCTTCCTTTTGTCTTGCCACTAAAGTTAACGAAGAAAAAAAAAACTTTACTTCACGCTATTTTATTTTTAAATCTCTCATCCTAGAGAAGCCATCCCTATCTCTGAACTTCTAGTGCAGGGAGGACAAACTGCGTGCTCTATTCTAATACTTTATGACAAACCAGCAGAGGATGCTGCGCTACAGACTAACCAAGGATCTCATCCCTTGCCCCCCTTCCCTTCCCCAATCTCCACTACCCCAAAAGAAATCCACTACCTGTATTATGTGATTAGCCTTTACTGACTGGTGATCGAGACTGCAGAGTTCGATGTCATACTTGCAAATCTCACTTCTGAGATACTGAATCTGTTCATCATATACTTTGACTGAAACCCTGACCTTGATGAAGTCAAAAGCAAAGCTCCTACTAACTTCAGTGGGGCCTGTATTTTTACCCTTTGCGTTCTGGATTTATAATCAGGAGGAATAAATGACACATCTGGACCACTTTTTCAAATATATATATATAGAAGTAGAGTATACCCAACTATATACAAAATTGAATTTTTAATATGTAAGATGAAAAAGGAAAAAAAAACCCTTATAATGGACATTTTACAAGCATGAGGGGGTTTTTAATAGCAAAAGCCTTTTCTTTTGCTTGTATGGAATTTTGGAAAAGACCTCTTCCAACGTCTGTTAGATGTTGCACTAAAAAGCGATGCATGTTTGAAATGCATGGAGAAATTGTTTTGGTGAAAACTGGAATCTAACCCATATTAATGTTACATATCCCTCAGGTCTGTCATACTGCACACATAACCTTGCATACATATCACATGACCACCACCATAAACCATACTTAATCACATACGTCTATGCCATCTGGGTTTTCCTACATTGCTCTTTTATTTAGAATGTCATGTTTTCCTCTTTCAGTTAATGTCAATGTAGCTTTTGTTCTTTTTTACCACTATATATACATATATAAACACAGTGTGTTCCCACATACAGCAGGACATATATGTAATGCATTTTTATACTACTTTAATCAATTCTGTGTTCAGGATTGGCTTCTAAAGAGGATTGTGAGCAGTTTGTCTCCAATGCAGCTTTAGCAAAGCCATGCCATAGTAAATACATTATGATTCTCAGAACCCAAATAAAACTACTAGAAAGTGATTTTGCTATGCTCTGTGTTTGTGAACTTATGACCTTTATTCAAATTTAAACCTGAAATGACTACTTCCAAAGGTGAAAATAGTTTCAAACATTCCAGATGAAATTCACGATCTTTCGTAACTTTTTATTGTAAAACTGCCTCAGAATATGAGGCTATTTAAAATTATATTAAACTACATTAAAATTGATTTAAAAAACAAACTGAATACTACTTATAAATAATGCTCATTTTCACAATCAAAATAGCTTTAAAGTATGGTTGGATTTGATACACAGTGGAAAATGTTTTTTGTTTTTGTTTAAGGACAAAATCATTTTTTCCATTTATTTTCTTAAGAGAAGTGAAGGAAAATGTACTTTGTTTTTCTGACAGCAGAAGATCAATATGACAAAATGAAGTTGTTGTAATGAAATGATACAACTTGTTAAATATTTAATAAAGAATTATGGAAGCTGGAACATTTTATACTTCAAATACATGGTCTGTCTAATTGCAAGTTTGTTGTACTGTGTTAAAGGGGTTGTAATCTCCAGCAAAGTTCGGGAGGAGGGGGGTGCAAAGAAGTAAACAATGGTAATCAGAGCACCTATGTACAATTTATCTGAAGCATCACTACCATCCAGGTACTGCATCTCTTTTCTTGATAATTGCTACTTGACAGTTGTTGATTTGCACAATTAACGCATGGTTAGTATTCGTACAATATACTGTTTAATTCCTTCAAAAGAATGTGTTAAATACAAAAACTCCTTCCCCCCATCTCCCTACCCCAACTCATGCACCAGTGTTAAGCTGTTTTTAATACCAAAAAGTAACTTATGTTAAAATTATTTCAGCAGATGCAAGATGCAAACTGATTCAAAGTGACCCCTTTTGTTTTTATATTATTCAACTTTTTCTGTAGTCACTTCCAAGCTTTATTTTATGATTCAACATACCTAAAGCAAGTATGTATTTTTAAATCCTGCATTTGTCAACAATCTTTACAAATCTTCCTACTGTAACTATTCAAATGTAGGTTTTCAACAAGAACACAAAAATATGAACATTAAATGCAATTAAGTGTGCTCCTTTAATCTCATACATATACTACCAAATTCCTAAACATCTATAAAAGGAAACTCACTATATGCACTTTAAATGGAGCGTGCTAACTTCTTAGAACATGGATCAAAAAGAGAGATGAATTAATTTAACAACCAAGCCTATATTAGTGCTATATAGCTCATCCTCTCTTGTACTATGTTTCAATGTCCCAATTTAAACTCAAAATGCAGTATTACTAAGTAACTAAATTCTTGGCCACTAACAGTAACAGAGATGATGTACATTACAGTCGCCAAACAAGAAAGGCAGGAAGTTTGGACAAGGATGTTCGTTCTTCTGTGTTTGTACAGGAGCTAGCACAATGGGATCCTAGTCCATGACGAGGGCTCCTAGGTGCTGCAGTAATGCAAACAAACGCTAACAGAGAAGTCAGACCTTTTGATTCAAGCAAGTCACACTTCAGACGGTGTTGGAAATACTGTATCTTCCTCCACAAGTGTCAGACTCTGTCCCCATTATTGATGAGCAAGGTAGGAGGTGGAATAACCAGAAAGGGAGATGTGCTCAGCAGGAAGTTAATCTTTAAAACTAAGAATAATGTGGGGTTGGGGCTCCCTTAAACTGTCCTATTGCTGCTCTGACCTTTACTTCAGATACTTGCAGAGGCCACTGGAGAAAATCTGCCAAAGGCAAAACTTCAGTGTACCAGTCCCTCCAATCACCTAGAACAGAGATTCTCAACTGGGGGGTGTATGCATTGGACTCTCTACGGGAGTATGGCAAGCTGCCTGATGGTTCAATGGTTATAGTATAAGGGGGGAGGGGAGAGAGAAGCGCCAGGTCTAGCACCATGAAGGTTTGGCCTGGCCGCCCTGCCACCCCAGGCATAATCAGCCACTCTAGGCAGCTGCCTAGTGTGACGGAGTCAGAACAGAAGGGTATAGGAGAGCGCTGGAAGGCAGGTACATTAGTCTCAGGGTGTGCAGGTCCCTGTTCCCTGGATAGCCAAACAAAGGCTACTCCAGGCCATTCAAGACACCTGGGGCCAATTAAGAACCTTCTAGAAAGGAGTAGAAACAGCTAGCCTAATTGGGACACCTGAAGCCAATCAGGGACTGGCTGAAACCAGATAAAAACCTCCCAATTAGTCAGGTGGGCTGTGGGTGTCAGGAGCTGTGGAAGGAAGTTGTGCTGTTGGTGAGACTGAGTGGTGGACAACATATCATCCAGAAGGAAGGAGGCCCTGAGGTAAGGGTGAAGTGGAGTTTGAAGAAGCGGGGACTGCTGTGGGGAAGTAGCCCAGGGAATTGTATTGTGTTTTGTGGATAAAAGGTCAGCCATCTTAGCTGATACTATTAGGGTCCATGGGCTGGAGCCCAGAGTAGAGGGCGGGCCCGGGCTCCCCCCTTTCTGCCTCCCCTAATTAGTCTCTGAGATTGGGAGACAACAGAGACTGTGCCAGGAAGGATAGCTTCTCCTCACTGGTTTGTGATGAAAATGGCTCAATAGGCTGTGACCTTGTCTCCAGAGAGAGAAGGGCTCCGTGGAGGGTCACAGTGAGCCGCTGAGGCTTGTAAAAATCCGCCAGGAAACGCAGGATCCACGAAGATAAGGACAGAGCTTTGTCACACTAGTTAGCTTATAGCTAGAGTGGCCCCTGGACAGACCCCCTCAGCTGAGTTGGGAGCATGGATTTGACTTACATCAACACTGCAATTAGGTGCCCCGTGGCCTTCTACCATAGCTTCCAATTAACCACAGCTGAGGGATCGCAGAGACAGTGCAATTCCATTGTCGGCTCAGGCTAGGGTAACCAGAGTCCCAATTTTATAGGGGCAGTCCTGATTTTTGTGTCTTTTTCTTATATAGGCTTCTATTACCACCCCAGTCCTGATCTTTCACACTTGCTGTCTGGTCACCCTAGCTCAGGCTAATGCTGGGTTGTATGTCATTGTCCAGGAGCTGGAGGAGGGTCTTGGGAAAAGGAGAACCACAGGCAGGAACATGACATTGCCCCCACCATCTTGCAGAAACACTGCAAGTCACCTGCAACAAATACCTGATGGTTATCAGTGACTGGAAACCTTTGCTATTAAGTTCCTGCGGGGTGTTTCATTGAACAGACCAAGAGATCATTTAAAGATACTGAACACCATTTAAGGACTTAACCCATCAGGATTCTGAATAGATATTTTCCTTTAAGATTTGCTTGAACATACCAGTATTCTGATCAGGTCTCATTTCAACAGGTAAATTATCTCATCCTTCTCCAACCCTCAGTGACTGCCCTTCGCTCTCCAGCTATGGAGGCTACAGGTTCCAGAAAGCCAGAGGTTAGGCCAGAGACAGCTTTTGTTGACAGACTTGCTTTGTTTGTTTTCGAAGCACTTTGTTTTCGGCTTAATCACTTCCCAACAATTCTTCTGCTTTGTTAGGCTTGAAACATGTTCAAGCTGCTCACTGGTGCTTCTGCCTTCAGTGCCGCAGCAGCAATTAGTTTATCTCTGAACATTCATTTCCTGCGCTTGCCCATTGGCTCCCTTGACGATGAGTTTCCCCTTGCCCTTAACTCATCTCTTGTCCATCCTTGAGAAGCTTAGTTTTTTTCTGAGACCACCTGCTGCCAGGACATCCAGATGACATTTTTTAAAGCTGATCCTACTAGTCACAGCTGAGCCCTTTATTTGGCTGGGACTTGCACTGTCTGCAATTGTCTACCTGCTCCCTCCCCTCTTCTCCCCCACCCCCCGGCTCCCATTCCTGGAGACACTGCAATACAAGGTAAATGCATGGGGTGGACAGAGCAAATTCCTATTCCATCCCCTTGTTTCAAAAATCAATTTAATATACAGTCCTCAAATAAAGAACATATCAGATATTTAACTGAAAAGAACAGACATTACACTCCTTTTAAAGAGCAAATATCTTGGTCATACAAAGTAACACACTCTATGTAGTACTCCAACACACACTTAACCTGGGCTTTTAACCAAAAAAATTAAAACTAAATGGCCTTGAAATTCTGCACTTTTCTTCCAACAATGCCTATTTATTTTGTTAATGCTTTGGCAGTTACATTTAGTATATGCTGTTTCCAAAAACCAGTACAGCAATTTCCTTACTATTTCAAATATGAAGTGAAAAGCAAATTGCAATATGGCAGCTTCCCTTTATGGACACTGTTGGTTGGCAGTAGCAGATGCTGTACCAGTAAAGTGCATCATGCAAGGAAGATTTGCTACCAGGTCAACAATATTGTACATTACTCTTCATTCTGATGGATGCCAATGCACCTGACAAATTATGCCCATGACTCACTGCAATCACCTCCAAGGAGCAATGCAGAAGCTTTTTAACAATGAGATTCTTTCTATTTCTAGCTGCCTCCTCATCTCTTAACCCTGGTCTACACTGCGGGGAGGGAGATGGGGGATTGCAAATAGTGTAGCTGAAGTCGACATATTTGAGTCAACTTACCTCAGGTCTTCACAGTGCTGAGTTGACTGCTGCTGCTCCCCCATCAACTCTGCCTGTGCCTCTTGCTGCAGTGGAGTTCTGGAGTCAATGGGAGAGCGCTTGGGAATTGATTGCGATAAATTGATCCCCAAAAGATCGATCGCTACCCATCGATCCGGTGGGTAGTGTAGACCTGGCCTTAGTGGCAGGACCAATAGCAGCACTTCTTCAACGCTGTGAAGACCCCCACCTCTGACAGTAAGTCATGAGGCTTGAGAGGGAAAAATAGTAAAACATGAGATCTCTCTCTAGGTTCTTGCACTGGCCCAGCTGAGTGCCTCCATTTCCAAGGTCTCATCTGAAAGGTCCTCAAAGGAAATAAAACTGCATGGAAAACAAACTCTCACTCTGGAGAAGTGAGGAAGGGCTTTATAAAGGTTGAGAATAGAATTCTACCCTCTGAAACCATCTGCAAGCTTTCCCATCCTTTTCCCTCGTCCTTATTAACTACTCCTTTTGTTACCTTAATCTGGAAAAAACTTTAACCTCGTAGGCATGTGAGGAATAGAAGGGTTCACATGAAGTTTTATAATCAAGTATAAAATTCTGAACAAATTGAAAATGGCATCAGAGACGGGCACTGTTTGAAATTAGCATCTGTTTAGAACTGATAAGCCTGCAATAGAATGTTAAATGTAATCAGTAATAAACGTGTCATTCTCTTTATGGAACATCAGAGGGACGGGGACAGCCTTTATCTTGTATCTGACATTCAGAATGGAGATCGTCCTAGGGACTGTACTGTGTAGACCTCTCTACAGACCATGATGATTTCAGGCCTTAGCCTCTAGGCCCAGCTCCATTAAGGTACTTAGTCTAAACTCCAGACTTAGGCACTTAAGTCCCATTTTTTGACACCACTGCCATCCACAAAGCTCCCACTCAGCTATTGTTTTACCCTAAATTTACTCAGCACTTATTTTTGCAATAAAAGTTCCTTTGCCACCTAAGTCTCTGGGAATGCATGCTGATGCCTCGTTCTTGACACCCTGAGGCCTATTTCCCTCCTAAGATCAAGTGCAATCCACCACCCAGAGGAAGAGGCACAGTGGAGTGTGTCACCTGCGGGGCCCAATCCGGTAGGCATGCTCCAAGGCCACCTCCCAGAACTGGTTCCATTCAAAATCTGGCTGGAGGAAGAGGAGGTGCCGACACCAAACAATCATTGGGCCAGCATGAGAGTGACTATATCTTAGTAGTTAAGGCACCCCCAGGCCTGTCGTCCTGCTCCAATGACTGACTAATTATTCACAGCAGAACAGTTTCAACAGGAGAGACTGAGGGAGCCCCACCTATTCCATTGCTCAGAGGTTAGAGCACAGTCCTGGGAGCTACGAGACGCCCTACTCACATCCTTTCTCCCTCAGATTGAACCTTGATTTCCCACATTCCAGGTGAGTGTTCTAACCACTGGGCTAAAAGGAGGTGGGCACCGCCTCATACCCCTGTCATTTTGCAGGAGGATGCACTTAGCTTGTTCTCAAAAGAAATGATTTAGGCACCTAAGCCACATGACTCTAGGAGAAGGGCTGGCCTGACCTTGTCTGAGTCACAGTCCAGAGTCGTGAGACAGGAGTCGAATGTCGGCTGGGTCAGGATTCAGGGAGGTCAGAAGCAGGAGACAAACTGGAGATCAGACCCATGCGTGAGCTGCCAGGCGTCATGGAGGCTGAGGCAGAAGGCCAGGAAATCAAGCTGTGGTGAGCAGGAAGCACAAGGCGCAGTCTAGAACAGGGTGAAGCCCTATCATTCACAGAACTTCCTGGTGCTGGCTTAAGTAGGGCTGGTGGACCAATCAGTTGCTCTGATATTCTGCCAAAAAGACCAGTCGGGCAGAGCCTCAGACTGGGACTGGGCTTCCTGGGTCCTAGGTAAGCAATTGTCGGCAGACTACCAGGTGGAGTGTTGGCATGTAGCCACTCCCATGAATCCTTTGGAGCCAGGTTTGAGACCTGTGGGTCATGACCCCTAAAGGAGGAGGAAAGTTGTTGAGGACTTGACAGTTGAGGCTACATTTGTAAAGGTATTTAGGCATCTACCTTCCATGAAATCAATGGGAGTTAGGTGCCTAATGGGATCTGCAAAAGCACCTAAGTGCCGATGTGCATCTTTAAGCACTTTAATACCTTAAAATCTGTCCCTTATTTCCTCCTTGAGGCTAAGTCCCTAATACCTCAGCAATCCCTCTTATTTTGAATTAATTAATTCCAGTTACTTGGCCTTCTGATCTTCATACTCTGCGTTAGTCCAAGAGTGAGGCTGCTGTAAACCAATGCCATTTACATTCTTGAGCAATGCTGTCATGAGAATGGTACCCCAGGGTGTGCTATAGCAACTTTACAGGTAGAGCTACTGCTCCAAATGGTTCCCAGGTTGCATGAGGGAGCTCAGATGAAGAGAAACAATCCTTTGATAATTAGTCATTGATTCGTTTCCTCAGTCTTGGTCAGCAGGACCCTTGTTGTTCTAAATCAATTTATTCTTATTCAGATGCCTCAGCTATTTTTACCCAATTTATTGCTTCTTCAGATTGCCAGAGAGTCTCTCTAGCCTGATTTCAGAGTGGTAGCTGTATTAGTATGTATCAGCAAAAAGAACAAGGAGTCCTTGTGGCACCTTAGAGACTAACAAATTTATTTGGGCATAAACTTTTGTGGGCTAAAACCCACTTCATCAGATGCATGGAGTAGAAAATACAGTAGGAAGATGTGTGTGTGTGTGTGTGTGTGTGTGTGTGTATATAAATATATATAGTGTGACGGAGTCAGACCAGAAGGCTATAGGAGAGTGCTGGAAGGCAGGTATATTAGTCTCAGGATGTGCAGGTCCCTGTTCCCTGGATAGCCAAACAAAGGCTACTCCAGGCCATTCAAGACACCTGGGGCCAATTAAGAACCTTCTAGAAAGGAATAGAAACAACTAGCTTAATTGGGACACCTGAAGCCAATCAGGGACTGGCTGAAACCAGATAAAAACCTCCCAGTTAGTCAGGTGGGCTGTGGTGTCAGGAGCTGTGGAAGGAGGTTGTGCTGTTGGTGAGACTGAGTGGTGGACAACATATCATCCAGGAGGAAGGAGGCCCTGAGGTAAGGGTGAAGTGGAGTTTGAAGAAGCAGGGACTGCTATGGGGAAGTAGCCCAGGGAATTGTATTGTGTTTTGTGGATAAAAGGTCAGCCATCCTAGCTGATACTATTAGGGTCCCTGGGCTGGAGCCCAGAGTAGAGAGCGGGCCCGGGCTCCCCCCCTTTTCCACCTTCCATACTGGCCTGTGATGAAGGTAACTCACTAGGCAGTGACTCTTGCCAATTATACTGAGAAAGGGAGGTCACTCTGGGGCCTAGATGAGTTTCTGAGGCCCCTAAATCTGCCAGGAAGTGCAGGACCCACAAGTACAAACTTGGAGCTTTGTCACAACTGGTGTCAGGAGTGGGATTTCTAACTTAGTCACTGCACGGCGGAAGAAAGGGAGAGATTAAAAAAAAAGTGCACTGGGTTTTGGGGGTGTTCTCGCCACAATGGAGAACATAATAAAAGCACTGTTGCAAGCCATTGCAGTCCAGCAGGAGGCCACCCGAGCCCACGCTATGGCACAACAGGAGTCTCTGTGGGTACAACAAGAAACTAATCAATTATTGATAGGGCAGGCCTCTCAGGATCGAGCCCTCTTGCGGGAGGTGGTAGATCAACTGAAAGCCCTCACCATCAAAAACCAAATTTCTGAGGGGTTGCGAGTATGGAGGGCTACTGGTTGTCTGTCGAAGATGACAGCTGATGATGACATAGAGGCATATCTCCTCTCCTTTGAGAGGACCGCTTTGCGAGAGGACTGGCCCCAGGGTCAGTGGGCTAGCATCCTCGCTCCTTTCTTATGTGGAGAAGCACAAAAAGCTTATCATGACATGCCCGCTGAAGCTGCCATGGACTACCCTCAACTGAAAGCAGAGATCCTGGCACAATCAGGGGTAACAACAGCAGCGCAGGCACAGAGATACCAGGAGTGGAAGTACAAGGAGGGTAAGCCTCCGAGGTCCCAATTATTCGACCTTATCCACCTCGCATGGAAGTGGTTATGACTGGAGGCTTGCAGCCCGGAGGAAATGTTGGAAACATTGGTCATAGACCACTATATGAGGGGATTGCCTCCATATCTTCGTGCATGGGTGGGCCAGAATGACCCTGCCACCTACGATGGGGTGATCACATTGGTAGAGAGATGGATTGCGGCCCGAGAGCTGTCCCAACTACCCAGAGAAGCCCTCTCCCAAAAGAAGTATCTGGGCCCGACCCCGGAAGGCCAGAAAACCAAGCATCCGGGGAGCCCCAGGTGGAAGAAGGTAATGGCCACAGAACAGCCAGGAACCCAGAATGGGGGGAACCAAGGGGTAAAGACCCCTAACCCAAGAGACAAAGGAGCGTCTAAAGCCTCTTACAGATGTTATGCATGTGGAGAATGGGGACACCTAGCGGCACAATGTCTCAACATTGAGGAGCCCATGCAGTGTAACCTTGGGGATTGGACAGACCCATGCACCCTAATCAATCTAGTCGGGGTTGCAATCACCCCACACCAATATACAAAACCAGTGAAACTGAATGGGGTAGAAACTATGGCACTCATTGACTCAGGCAGTGCTGTCACCTTGATTTCAGGGAAACTAGTGAAATGCAGCCAGTTAATACAGGCTAAGCGTACGGGAGTGACCTGTGTACCTGGGACTGTTAGCTGTTATCCTGTCATCCCAGTAAGGATTGAAATCCAGGGAACCATCACTGGGGTAAAAGCAGGAGTGGTCCCAAAACTCCCATACCCAGTGCTCATTGGAAGGGATTTCCCAGGATTTGGAAATTTGCTCCCACCAGAGGGAGAGGACAGAGGAGAAGACTCTGAAGTTAAGGAGTCATCCCTAACAGAAAATCACTCTCCTTTCTTTGCTGAAATATCTCCTGAATTGTTCCCCGCCCCTGGGAAGGGCAGAAAAACCAAGAAAGAAAGAAGGGCAGCGAAGGCTTTGGGCACTCGAATTCTGCTTCAGGGTCAAAACATGGCCTTGGTAGGCCGAAGGGCACAGGGAACTGGGAAAGAGACCCCCAGAGAGGAGGAGGAGGAAGCAGAATCCAGTCCCAACCCTAATGTCACCGAAGTGACCGAGGAGGCAGAGACCAGTTCCTCAGAGTTTGGGTCGATAGGTCCTGGAAGAGAGACTTTCGGGCGAGACCAGGCAGAAGATCCCAGATATGATAATGTCAGAAGAGAGGTGGCAGAGATAGATGGGGAGCCTGTGGAGGGTAAGGCCCGAGGGCCTGTGCCCTATTTCATGATCAAGAAGACCCTCCTGTACAGGGTGGTTCAAATACAGGAAGAGGTAGTAAACCAGCTCCTGGTACCCCAAAAACATCAGAGGGCAATACTAAGTCTTGCCCACAGTCACCTCTTTGGGGGACACTTGGGGGTAGAAAAGACCCAAGCGCAAATCTTGCGCAGATTCTTTTGACCAGGAGTACATGAGGATGTCTAGCAGTACTGCGCCTCCTGCCCCGAGTGTCAGTTGCACAGCCCTCGACCACATCTAAGGGCTCCGTTGATACCTCTACCAATCATTGAGATCCCTTTTGAGCGGGTGGCCATGGACCTGGTGGGGCCTCTAGAGAAGACAATTTGAGGTCACCAATATGTGCTTGTCGTCTTGGACTATGTAACCAGGTATCCAGAGGCCATTCCCCTATGAAATACAGCCTCCAAGTCCATAGCAAAGGCGTTGGTGGAAATTTTTGCCCGAGTTGGGCTACCGAAAGAGATTCTAACGGACCAAGGAACGCCTTTCATGTCAAAGCTGATGAAGGACCTCTGCTCTCTGCTCCATGTCCAGACTCTGCGAACCTCAGTTTACCACCCGCAGACCGACGGCCTGGTAGAGAGATTCAACCGGACCCTCAAGGCCATGATCAAAAAGGTGGTAAGTAGGGATGGAAAAGACTGGGATACCCTGTTGCCCTACCTTATGTTTGCCATCCGGGAAGTTCCTCAAGCCTCCACTGGATTCTCTCCCTTCGAGCTATTATATGGTCGCCACCCTCAGGGAATACTAGATATAGCTAGGGAAATTTGGGAAGAGGAGCCTAATACAGGGAAAAATATAGTTGAGCATGTATTACAAATGAGAGATCGTATAACCCGAGTCACCCCTATAGTGCGGGAGCACCTGGAGAAGGCCCAGAAAGCCCAACAAACACACTATAACCGCCAAGCAAAGGTTTGGCAGTTCCAACCCGGAGATCGAGTAATGATGTTAGTACCCACAGCAGAGAGTAAACTCTTGGCCCAGTGGCAGGGGCCCTATGAAATAGTTGAATCTATAGGAGAGGTAAATTATAAGGTACAACAACCTGGATGTAGAAAACAAGAACAAGTGTACCACATCAACCTTCTAAAACCCTGGCGTACCCAAGAAGCGTGTGTAGTTGCTCAAAAGGACCCTTTACAGGAGAACAAAAACCCCGAGCAGGTGAAGGTGTCTCCTGATTTAACACCAGCCCAAAGAGAGGAGGTGGTCGAGATGATCAACCGGAACCAAGACGTATTCTCATCTCGGCCAGGGCGAACAACTGAGACGTATCACCACATCATTACAAACCCTGGCGCCAAGGTGACGATGAGGCCTTACCGGGTGCCAGCAGCCAAAAGAGAAGAAATCAGAGTGGAAGTAAAGAACATGTTGGACTTGGGGGTAATTGAAGAGTCTCACAGTCAGTGGTCTAGCCCGATCGTACTAGTACCCAAACCAGATGGCTCCACAAGGTTTTGCAATGACTTCCGTCAGCTGAATGAGGTGTCCCAGTTCGATGCACATCCTATACCCCGGATAGATGAGTTAGTGGACCGACTGGGAAAAGCCCGGTTCCTGACCACTCTAGACTTAACTAAAGGGTACTGGCAGATCCCCCTTGCTGAAGACGCAAAGGAGAAGACCGCTTTCTCCACCTCAGATGGACTGTTTCAATATACAGTCCTTCCATTCGGTCTACATGGGGCCCCAGCTACCTTTCAGCGCCTTATGGATAAGCTATTGCGCCCCCATGCCAGTTATGCAGCTGCCTCCCTGGATGATGTGGTTATTCATACCGCGGACTGGGAAACCCAACTGGAAAAGGTTGAAGCTGTCCTAGATACCCTAAGGCATGCTGGCCTTATCACAAACCCTGCAAAGTGTGCCATAGGATTAACGAAGGCTAAGTATCTGGGCTACATTGTGGGACGAGGTGTAGTGAAACCCCAACTCAATAAACTAGAGGCCATCCAAAACTGGCCCCGACCGGTTCGCAAGAAACAAGTCGGGGCATTTTTGGAGGTAGTGGGGTACTATCGACGCTTTATTCCCCATTTTGCCACCAGGGCAAATGCCCTGACTGATCTCATAAAAGCTCGGGGACCTGAGATGGTGCGATGGACAGACACAGCAGAAAGGGCATTTACAGATCTAAGGACAGCCCTTTGCAGTGACCCTGTACTTATAGCTCCAGACTTCACTAAGGAGTTCATCTTGCAGACAGACACATCTGAAGTTGGACTAGGGGCTGTCCTATCCCAGATGGTCGGGGAAGAAGAACATCCAATCCTCTATCTCAGTAGAAAACTTCTCCCAAGGGAACAGAAGTATGCTGTGGTCAAGAGGGAATGCCTTGCCATTAAGTGGGCCATGGAAACACTGCGATACTGCCTGCTAGATAGGCAGTTTACCCTCGTGACTGACCATGCCCCTCTTCAATGGATGCAGCGGAACAAGGAGAAAAATGCAAGAGTGACTAGATGGTTCTTATCCCTCCAACCCTTTCAGTTCCGCATACAACACAGAGCCGGAAGTCGCCACGGCAACGCAGATGGCTTATCATGGGTGCACTGTATGTCGACCCAAGTTGCCCAACCCCTTGGTGTTGAGCAGGGGGGTGGGATATGTGACGGAGTCAGACCAGAAGGATATAGGAGAGTGCTGGAAGGCAGGTATATTAGTCTCAGGATGTGCAGGTCCCTGTTCCCTGGATAGCCAAACAAAGGCTACTCCAGGCCATTCAAGACACCTGGGGCCAATTAAGAACCTTCTAGAAAGGAGTAGAAACAGCTAGCCTAATTGGGACACCTGAAGCCAATCAGGGACTGGCTGAAACCAGATAAAAACCTCCCAGTTAGTCAGGTGGGCTGTGGGTGTCAGGAGCTGTGGAAGGAGGTTGTGCTGTTGGTGAGACTGAGTGGTGGACAACATATCATCCAGGAGGAAGGAGGCCCTGAGGTAAGGGTGAAGTTGAGTTTGAAGAAGCAAGGACTGCTGTGGGGAAGTAGCCCAGGGAATTGTATTGTGTTTTGTGGATAAAAGGTCAGCCATCCTAGCTGATACTATTAGGGTCCCTGGGCTGGAATCCGGAGTAGAGGGCGGGCCCGGGCTCCCCCCCTTTTCCACCTTCCATACTGGCCTGTGATGAAGGGTAACTCACTAGGCAGTGACTCTTGCCAATTATACTGAGAAAGGGAGGTCACTCTGGGGCCTAGATGAGTTTCTGAGGCCCCTAAATCTGCCAGGAAGCACAGAACCCACAAGTACAAACTTGGAGCTTTGTCACAATAGTTATAGTTTTATAGTTATATATACATACAGAGAACATGAGAAGATGGGGGTTGCCATACAAACTCTAACAAAACAAATTAATTAAAGTGGGCTATTAACAGGAGAAAAAAACTTTTGTAGTGATAATCAGGATGACTCATTTCAAACAGTTGACAAGGAGGTATGAGTAACAGTAGGGGGGGAAATTAGCATGGGGAAATAGTTTTAGTTTGTGTGATGACCTATCCACTCCCAGTCTTTATTCAAGCCTAATTTAATGGTATCCAGTTTGCAAATTAATTCCAGTTCTGCAGTTTCTCGTTGCAGTCTATTTTTGGAGCTTTTCTGTTGAAGAAGTGCGACTTTTAGGTCTGTAACTGAGTGTCCAGGGAGGTTGAAGTGTTCTCTGACTGGTTTTTGAATGTTATAATTCTTGACGTCTGATTTGTGTCCATTTATTTTTTTGCACAGAGACTGTCTGGTTTGGCCAATGTACATGGCAGAGGGGCTTTGCTGGCACATGCTGGCATATATCACATTGGTCGATGTGCAGGTGAACGAGCCCCTGATGGCATGGTTGATATGATTAGGTCCTACGATGGTGTCCCTTAAATAGATATGTGGACAGAGGCTTTGTTGCAAGGATTCCTGGGTTAGTGTTTTTGTTGTGTGGTGTGTGGTTGCTGGTGAATATTTGCTTCAGGCTGGGAGGCAACAAAGCCCATTGCTTACTCTGTCATCTGATTAAGTGGGTTTTAACCCACAAAAGCTTATGCCCAAATACATTTGTTAATCTCTATGGTGCCACAAGTACTCCTTGTTCTTTTTTCTCTGGCCTGAGTTTCTGGACTAGGTTTGAATCACCTGCCCAGTGTTCTATTAATGTATCTTCTGTTTTGCACTAACTTGATATTTATAATTGCAGAGAAGATTCCCCAGGAAACTAAATTTCAAATGGCAGTGAGACTTTGGGGTTGGAACTATGAAATGGCCTTAAATTTAAACAGTGCTAATAAACGTTATGATAGAGTATATTGCTTTGAACAGATTCTGTGTGATTTAATAACTCATTAAAACCTTTCACGAAGTCATAACTTGTTTGCCACAGTTTGTTTCATGGAACAGTGACATTGCAGACATCTAATTTGTTTCTCTGCTGTTTCAACTTAACCCCAACTCCTCGCTCCTCCTCCCACAATGATAATGAAATAGGTTTTATACTGTGCAGTGTTTAAAGCAAGACAAGGTGGGTAAGAAAATATTTTAGATATTAAAGACAGATGTGCAGCCAGCACTATATGCTCATTTGGATTGCCAAGCAGTATTTTGCCTCAAGGACCTGAGATACTTCGTGACTAGAACTGTACAAGCCTTTTCTTGGTCTATCTGCTGTGTCCCTGGGTCACAGCAATTGGTAGGGAATAAAGCAGACTGTTCTTTCAGAGCTAGCTCCTTCATCTCTATTCTAGGAATACTGAACTAATATCAAAGGGTGAAATATGAGTCCAAGACTTTCAAAGCTGTTTGCCTAAAGTTAGGCACCTAAAAATCCAGTTAGTTACCTAAATAAGTTTGAGTGGTAGCCGTGTTAGAGTGTATCAGCAAAAAGAACGAGGAGTATTTGTGGCACCTTTAGAGCAGGGGTGGGCAAACTTTTTGGCCCAAAGGTCACATCAGGGTTGCAAAACTATATGGAGGGCTGAGTAGGGCAGGCTGTGCCTCCCCAAACATCATGGCCCCTGCCACCTATCCAACCCCCTCCCACTTCCCGCCCCCTCCCTAGACACACACACCCCTGACCCTAACCACCCCCATAGGATCCCACCTCCTAGCTAACCCCCCTGCTCCCTGACCCTTATCCCTAGACACTGACAGGCCCCCCGAGACTCCCACGCTTATCCAACCCTTCCTGTTCCCCGTCCCCTGACACCCCCCCCGAACCTCCACCCCATCCAATCACCCCCTGCTCCCTGTCTCTTGACTTCCCCCTGCCCCTTATCCAAGCCCCCACACTCCCTACCACGCTACTCAGAGCAGCATGTCTTGCAGCCGCGCAGTCTGGCTGGAGTGAGACATGCTGCTGTGTTTCCCCGCAGGATTGCGCAGCCCCGCCACACAGAGCACTGGCAGCATGGCGCACTGTGGCTGCAGGGGAGAGGGGTCAGCGGGGCATGAGCTGGGGGCTGGCTAGCCTCCCTGGCTGGGAGCTCTGGGGCTAGACAGGATAGTCTGCAGGCCATAGTTTGCCCACCTCTGCCTTTAGAGACTAATACATTTATTTGGGCATACCATTTCATGGGCTAAAAACCACCTCATCAGATACATGGAGTGGAAAATACAGTAGGAAGATAGATAGATATACACAGAGAACATGAAAAGATGGGAGTTGCCATACCAACTCTAATGAGACAAATCGATCAAGGTGGGCTATCATACACAGTTTTTTCCTCCTGCTGATAATAGCTCACCTTGATTGATTTGTCTCATTGGAGTTGATTTGGCAACCTCCACCTTTTCATGTTCTCTGTGTATGTATATACATCTTCCTACTGTATTTTCCACTCCATGCATTTGATGAAGTGGGTTTTAGCCCACGAAATCTTATGCCCAAATAAATGTGTCAGTCTCTAAGGTGCCACAAGGACTCCTTGTTCTTTTCACCTAAATAAGTGGCTTGATTTTTCAAATGTACTAAGCATCCAGCGGTGCTGAATGAGATCAGTGGGAGCTGCTGGGTGCTAACTATTTTAGCAAGGCCAGCTCTGCACTAGGAAATTAGGTCAGTATAACGACATTGCTCAGGGGTCTGAAAAATCCACACCTCTGAACAATGCAGTTAAACTGACTTAACCCCTAGTGCAAATAGTGCTAGATCAATGAGAGAATTCTCCCTCCAACCTAGCTACCGCCTCTTGAGGAGATGGATTAAAATGGATTTAGGAATCTAAGGCTATGTCTATACTACAGACCTAACAAGAAGGCTGTATAAGCAGGAGCATTGCCAGCAGATCAAGGGATGTGATCATTCCCATCTATTTGGCATTGGTAAGGCATCATTTGGAGTACTGTGCCTGTCTGGAGTACTAAGGCTAAGGGAACTGCTATTATTTAGTCTGCAAAAGAGAAGAATTAGGAGGGATTTAATAGCTGCTTTCAACTACCTGAAAGTGGGTTCCCAAAGAAGATCTAGGCTGTTCTCAGTGGTAGCAGATGACAACAAGGAGTAATGGTCTCAAGTTGCCATGGGGGAGGTTTAGGTTGGATATTAGGAAATACTATTTCACTAGGAGGGTGATGAAGAACTGGAATGGGTTACCTGGGGAAGTGGTGGAATCTCCTTCCTTAGAGGTTTTTAAGGTCAGGCTTTACAAAGCCCTGGCTGGGATGATTTAGTTAGGGACTGGTCTTGCTTTGAGCAGGGGGTTGGACTAGATGACCTCTTGAGGTCCCTTCCAACCCTGATATGCTGTGATTCTATGAATGGCACAGCTGTACTGCTACAGCTGTGCCACTGTAAGGTCTCCCATGTAGCCGATCTTTGCTGGCAGAAAAGAGCTCTCCTGCCAGCATAATTAAACCACCCCAATGAGTGGTGTTAGATATAGCAGCAGGAGAGCCTCTCCTGCCAACATAGCACTGTCCACACCAGTACTATTGCTGGTGAAACTTGCTTTAGTCAGGGGAGTGTTTTTATTCACATCCCTGAGTGACAAAATTTTGACCGACAAAAGTGGTAGCATAGACAAAGCCTAAGATGAAATCTGGGTCCCATTAAAGTCAATGGGAGTTTTGTGATAACCCTGAGGTTGTCTACACTTAGAGCAGCATGTAGAGCACAGGCACTACACTTATAGCTACATGCCCCAGCAAAAGGCAGGCTGTGTCCATACTTGTCACTGTGCAGCTACACGCGTCACTGAAAAGCCACAGCAGCAGGGACGCTACACTGCTGAAAAAAGCAATGCAGACCTGGGAGGCTCTGGTTGGGCATGTAGAGAGCCATGTAGGGTCCCTCCCCCTGGGGGTTCAGGCATGTAGGGCACTCTATTCTACTCGCCTAAGCCATGCATAACCATCTACACTGCTATTTATATCTCTGCTACCTGGATGCACAGTGTCTGTACTCTGCACACAGAGGTAAATGTAGACTTGCCTTGAGTTCTAGGTGTGAGCAGGCAGGGATTCTAAAAATCTCACTAAATTTGGGGGATTGATTTTAACCAAAACCCTGGACACACACAGACCTGTCCAGATGTTGGATGATCAGGATCTACAATTTCCTAAACCAGGATCCCATGTGATTCAAATTATCCTCAAACTTTGGGAAAGTCCAACTTCAAAGTCTTCAGCCCAGCCTCACCTCTTGTAGTAATTCTCTCAGATTTAGTCAGCGTTCAAATCAGCATCAGGAGGGCTAGTTAGTGCAGCAAAAGAGCCTTCTTAACCAACAAGGGCTACACATTCCAGCCTGCATTAGCCTGGGGCAGGAACGTTGTCTCCCAGATCCAGATTCCCCTCTGAAACCTCATCTCACTTTCTTATTGCACAAGAATTTTTCATGTGTCCAGCAGACTGAATTCTGGCTGCTCGTTTGCTTTCCATTCACTTTGGAATCCTTGTGCAGTAATATACAGACTGTTAAAGCTACTAAGCTTAAAATTAGAATAGGCCTTAGTATTTTAGAGTGGGACAATGGAGCCTCCAACTGTAAACGACTTTTCTCCACTAGGATCACATTACTATATGCGGGGCAGCACTAAAGATTGTCCCAGGGATGTTTAGCAAGCTGATCCAACAGCACACTGAACTCTCTAGCTTTGGATTCAAAGTTTATACAGAGATGCAAGAGAAGAGGGGCCAGCCACTTTTTCTGGGGTCAGGGCATAAAATGGGGCTCTCTGTTTTCAGTATGGCTCTCTCCTTCAATGACCTGCTTGGATTTTCTACTTCCAAAAAAAAAAAATATCACAGCAGAAGGAGTCACAACTAATAATATTACTTGCCATTTTCTTGGTCCAAATGAGTTTGGCAGTGAGTATCTATTCTCTGATCTTATCTCATCTTGTCTTCAAATCAGTCCTGGGCAATTTATTACAGTTCATGAACGTCAGGTAGCTGTTCATTCCTTTAATAGCAGGCAGAACAGCACTGAGAACAGTTACCCATTCTATACCATTTTTCTGTGCTGCCTTGAGTCTAACTAGTAATGGAATTCTTATATGTCCAAAGTCCTAATGCTCAGAGAGCATGTCGTGAGTGATGTTATTACTTCTGCTTCAAAATTCTTGGCCATCATCACTAAACTGTCTGCCCCAAAGCTTGTTATTCTGGTGGTCTTGTTAAATATCTTTATTGAATCATTCAGAATAAAGAACTGGGCTCTTTCATCTTTAATTTCTAATTACACTGAAAAACATCCAGGAAATCTTAATAAACAAAATAGGGAATGTGAAACAGATGTCAATTTTAAAACCACAGCAAAAAATGTGCAAGCCCCAATTCAGGAAGCTTTGACAACCTGTATCTTGGGTAAATATAGGGGCAGTGAGGAGGAAGCTGGCCTACTGCCACAGAGAACTTATTCAGAAACTATTTAATATAATTACATAATCCTTTGCTGCTCTGTTGAGCATTTGTGCTACTTTTTAAATTTGCTCATCAAATATAATAACCTTCTGTGCTGCAATGGAGTTCTTCCAGATGTGCCAATCCACCACGCTATATTTTAATTGCTCACTTCAGCGCTGATGCTGTTGAGAGGTGACTTGACTGGCACTCATTAATTAATGTTTCTCAGAATCATAGGACTGGAAGGGACCTCAAGAGGTGATCTAGTTCAGTCCTCTGCACTCACAGCTGGACTAAGTATTACAGACCATCCCGACAGGTGTTTAGCTAACCTGCTCTTAAAAGTCTCCAGTAATGGAGATTCCGCAACCTCCCTAGGCAATTTTTTCCAGTGCTTAACCCCCCAAACAATTAAGAAGTTTTTCATAATATCCAACCTACACCTCCCTTACTGCAATTTAATCCCATTGCTTCTTGTCCTGTCCTCAGAGATCTTTCACCAAAAATGTTCACTATTTTCCAATTAGTTCTAGAAGAATGGGAAACTGAAGAAGAGACAAGAGTTTCTTCAGGAAGGTAATTAAGCACTGGAACAACTTATCTAGAGATGTTTTAAATTCTCCATCATTTGAAGTCTTTGAATCAAAACTGGGTATCTTTTGAAAAAAACATACTATAGCTGAACCAGAAATTATGGGCTTGATGCAAAAATTATTGTGTAAGGTTCTTTGGACTGTGTTTATACAGGAGGTGAGGTTAGATTATCATAATGGTTCCTTCTGGACTTAAAACCTATGAATCCAAGAACTTCTGATCATACTACAATATCATATTTTTTCCATGGTAGATGGATTGATAGAGTAGATAGGACATATTAGTTTTGTGTTGGGTGACTGCTATGGGAAATCTAGCTTAATTTTATATAAAGAAGCACACACTTCGACAAACTAAGTTTTTAAAATGTGTCAAATATTGTTTTTTAAATTGTGATTTTTGGGACAGTTGGTGATCAGTGTAAATGACTGATCAGAAATATCTGTGTGAGGTTACATTGTATTACTTGAGAAATACCATATGATAATGTAATTAAAGACTGGCATAAGGTATATATACAGAATGTGTGGTTAACCTTAACTTTGTCATTACATGAGTTTTTAAAAGTAAAACCCTGGTTGACTTCTGATAGGAAAAAAAGGGCTCAATTAGGCAATTTCTGAACCAATTGCTCTGTCCATTGGGTTAACCATGTTTTAGAATCTTTCACAGCCCTGAAAATGTACATACTGTATTGTATGTGTGCACACGCAGGCAGCTGTGTGCTAAAAAGCTCTTTCGTGTGGGGAAAATTAGTTTCCTGTCCAATCTTCAGAATTTTCCTTTGTGACAGTAAAATCTTTCTCTCTCCCCATGGCCCTCTTGTACCATTAGATTAGCTAGAGGACATGCCCTAGTAACGAAATCAGTTTTTAAACAAAAGACAGAACTTTGAACCTTGGGCCAAAGTTACAAAGTAACAGATGGGTGCTCAATCAATAGCTGGCAAATATTAGCTGTGTGCAACTGATTGGCATGCAATTTTTTTTTTTTTTTTTTTTTAAAAAGACCCTCACATTTCCAACCTCCAAATATCCCAGGGTCTGGGTGAAAAAAGAGAAAAACTTTGAAACTAAAGAAACCCTTAAAACTGACGGCACCATGTAACATTTCATGTCTTGCCCGTTAAGGCCCTGATCTTGCAATGAGCTCTCTGAGTTCTGCCCATTCATAGCTCATTGCAGGACCAGGGTCTTCGGGTTCTCAATGCTAAAGAATTTCATTTTCCTGTTGCCCGCTGTTCCAACCATTTCTTTCGCCCCAGGGTTTTATTTTTGTGAACGACGGCAATAATGAAAAGTTGCTTATTAGTTTTAAGCAGCTGAATTTTTAATCAAGTTTTTAGATAGCTTTAGTTTGTTTAGTTCTGTAGGAAGAAACTGGGATGCCTTCTTCTAGTCTCATAGGATTAACACACACACACACACCACCTCTATTCTTTTCCACCACGTCCAGAGTTAAAGAACCATAACCATGCTGTCCCTTTCGGCCCTTTGGTCAGTGAGAACACAGTTTATTGCTGTCAGTGGAAATGTAAGTTCATTCTCCTTTAGTGCATTCTGTTTACTTTCTGTTATATCCAGGCACATGGCCAGCTCCACCCAAGCTAGTGCAACCAGGCATGAATTCTACCTCCTGGCACATGCATAACCCCCGCACTCCACTGCATTCACAGGGAATTCACCCTAAAGGAAGGCGAGTGATGTTTCACCATGAGGAAGCAACCCAATCAGCTGAGGCTGTTTGGAGGATGAACAGAATCAATGAAGCCTCCAGCTACCCAGGCCATGCATTTCCCCACTTAGCTTTTTAATCTCAATTAAACTTTTGTGTCCCCTTGGTAGAGGAAAAACTTGAGCTGTTGTCCACTAGCACAATCTCTGTCTTTGTGCCTCCCTCAGGGTCTGCACTGGCTTCTGCTGGCATTGATCAGAAATTAATCTGGGCCTGAATGTGAACTTTATTGTACAATGCATTCCATATATCCAGGTGCATCCAAAAATCTCAGCTAGAGGCACTGAGGTCTTGTCTACACTAATGCACGGGGTAGATTTAAGATATGCAACTTCCTCTACGTGAATAGCGTAGCTAAAGTCGACGTACTTAGATTTACTTACCGTGGTGTCTTCACTGCACTAAGTCAACAACTGACGCTCTCCCGTCGACTCCACTTGTGCTCCTCGTTCTGGTGGAGTAAGGGAGTTGATGGGAGAGCATTCAGTGGTCAGTTTATCTCATCTATATGATGCAACAAATTGACCCCCAATGGATCGATTGCTGCGCACCGATCCAGTGGGTAGTGTAGACAAGCCCTCAGGTACAACACTGATGGAGCCCAGGTGAGCCCCTGAAAAAATGGGTGAACCAGTTTGGATTAGGAATGAGCCCAAACCACAAAGTTTGGAGTAGAGGCCAAACCTTTCTAAAATGCATGGATACTTGTATCTGGGGTTTCTGTTTGGCCTTATCTCCAGTTCAGATGGAATATGAACTTCCTCTCCCCTGTTCAGTTTAACAAAGAGATGGTTAAAGGGTGACTTGATTATAGTCCACAGATACCTACACAGGAAATAAATATTTGATAGTAGACTCTTCAGTCTAGCAGAAAAAGTTATAAAATGATCCAATGTCTGGAAGTTGAAGCTATAAAAATTCAGATGGAAAATAAGGCATTTATTTTTAATGGGGACAGTTTAATTGGAACAATTTACCAAGGGCTGCGGGGGATTCTCCATCACTGGTAATTTTTAAACTAAGATTGGATGTTTTTCTAAACGATTTGCACTAAGAACTATTTTTAGGGAATTCTATGGCCTGTGTAATATAGGAGGTCAGACTGGATGATCACAATGGTCTCTTCTGGCCTTGGAATCTGTGACTTTCTCTCATCTGCAAGCATTCCTTTTTTTAAAGAAATGGTCTGAAAAATTGACTTCACTTCCAGCCCCTACCTGGACAGGAATCTCAAGACAGAGCCAGTTCCCAGATCTCTTACCTAGTATTACAGACCTATACATTTCAGATAGCAGCAAACCCACTGTATGTTGTTCATGCCTTTGTGAAGAGTGCGGGGCCTGTTGATATAAAATGATTAATTTCACCTGGACTGAACCCAGACTCTGAGCTTACCCCTTCCTAATACAGCACCATTCACATGCATATTGGAAATCAGAGGCTTGAGAGAAATGTTTCATGGCCCCTGCACAATGGGTAACACCTGTAAAGCCTGCTGGAGATCACAGAATCACAGAATATCAGGGTTGCAAGGGACCTCAGGAGGTCATCTAGTTCAACCCCCTGCTCAAAGCAGGACCAACCCCAACTAAATCATCCCAGCCAGGACTTTGTCAAGCCTGACCTTAAAAACTTCTAAGGATGGAGAGTTCACCACCTCCCTAGGTAACCCATTCCAGTGCTTCACCACCCTCCTAGTGAAAAAGTTTTTCCTAATATCCAACCTAAACCTCCCACTCTGCAACTTGAGACCATTACTCCTTGTTCTCTCATCTGCTACTGCTGAGTACAGTAAGATCCATCCTCTTTGGAACACTCTTTCAGGTAGTTGAAAGCAGCTATCAAATCCCCCCTCATTCTTCTCTTCTGTAGACTAAACAATCCCAGTTCCCTCAGTCTCTTCTCATAAGTCAGGTGCTCCAGCACCCTAATTATTTTTATTGCCCTCCTCTGAACTCTTTCCAATTTTTCCACATCTTTCTTATAGAGATGTTAAGCTGTATGCACTATGGTTGACATTTTTGAACATGCTCTGCATAGGCCTAACTCAGCTCCCTTCGAAATCCATGTTGACTTCAAAGAGAGCAGAGTTAGGTCACAGCTGAATGCTTTGGAAAATCCCACCCTACATGTACCCAGTATTTGTACTGGGCCATCTACATCTCGAGTCTCTAATTGCTTGCACTTCGCACCATCTCTCCTCTCATTCTTACTAATAGGCTAATATGCATTCTCCTTTTGTGGTGGTAATGGTTTTAGTGTCATAGTATTGATACTACTGCACAATGACCAAAGCACAAGTTCTTTCCGTGGCTGCACCTAACAATGGGGACCAAGCAAGCCTAGAAAGCATCTCAAGGATCCTTACTCTCAGTCAAACCTCCCTCCCATCAAAGAGGATGGCAACATTCTTCTTTGAGTGATGCTCCCTATGTGGATCCCTGATGTGGGTAAACATGTGCGCCATGCGATGGAGCCCGAACTGTTCATAGTAGAGCCCGCTGACCCGACCGTGCATCATGCATTGACTGTGTAGCACGTCCAAGGCTTTATGAGGCCATACAGGTTGACACTGCTCCAGTTGCCTCTTACCACTGCATGGCTAGAGTTTGAACCCCTGGTTCTCAGTGCTCTTAGTTTGTACATAGTTTTGCTTCCTTCTGTATAGTTGTCCATTAGGTTCCCGTTGTTCTCCACTCTCTGGGGCTCCTCCCCAGCCTGAAGACTCTACCCTGACAAGCCAGTTTTAAATACTGTGCTTCATGCCCGTGCTCCTTGTCTGTTAGTGATGAGCACCAATATTGCCTCTGCTGCCTTGGCGAAGCTCATATCACTGCCCGCTGCTCCATTTGCCACTTGTTCCCACTTCGAACTCAGGAAGCCAGAGAACTTCACCTCCACAAGTGGTGAGGAGGAGGCTTGAGGAGGAAGCTACGCAACCACATGCAGAACTGGATCCGGCACCCTCTCTGGCAGTGAGCTCCTCCCTGGACCCTTTCCACCCGGCACTGACGGTATCACCAAAACTTCCCACAGCCCACCATGCACACAGAAAGCACAGTCATGGCCACAAAGGCAGCTCCCCGATAGTGACTGCCTTGAAACACAGCGTTGCCTCCCCAAGCTGTGCCAGGTCAGATGAGAAGTCATGCGTTGACCTGGACAGTCCTGCTCCGAAGAAGTCCCTCTTGTAGTAGAAGTCAAAGCACTGTGCTCCATCAGCGGTGCTGCCAGCCATCACTCCCAGCTCCATGGACACCACCGGGACCGTCCGGACTTGTACGCCAGGTCCCGCGCACGCTTGGGCGCTTGTCACTCCTGACGTCGATGGCTGAGCTCATGCTGCCGGCTTCTGTCCTCTCCAACTTCCATCTCCTGCAGACGAGCTTCTCTTGCTTCAGCCTTCCTCCCAACTCTCTCTCTGCTGGTCCCTTCCACAGAAGAATTTTGTCTGTTCATGAATCATCTGGTCTTGCCCCATCTTGCACCAACGGCTCCACACCTGCCAGACCTGTCCTCTGGCTCTGAGTGGCCCTCTGAACCAGACTCCACCTTCTCACCTGCATGGTCATACAGCTCGGAGCCTCAGCACAAGCCATACCGACCGATGCACGCTCCACCAGTCGTTCCGTTACCCATGGGCGCCGCCAATGCCCAGCAACTCTTATGCCTGGCCCTGTGGGCTGCTTGGAACCCCTGCTGTGAGTGGGGGGTACACCCACATCACTGCCTGTCCCTGGCACACACCTTCCTCCTCCTGTCTAAGAGGAGCCTCTGGGCATTCCCGCTCCATCAGCACCAACAGCACCATTGACACCTCCAATGCCCACTGGCACCCCTTCCTCTATCCCCTTTTCTCTCCGCCCAACGACAAAATGTGCAGTACCAGATCCTACTTGGTTATGGCTATGGCCCTCTACCTGCCCATGGAGGACATCGAAAATCCCCATACCCAATTCCTAGATATCTTGCAACCCCCTGGGCCCTCACGTAAAGCCCTATCTATCCACAAGGCCACCTTGTAAACAACCCAGGCTGTCGGGTACACCCAGGCTTCCTGTGCTCCTACTCCCAAGCGGGTAGAATGGCACTATTTCATACACCCTAATGGTACAGACTTCCTCTTCTCTCACCCACCACTGAACTGTCTTGTGATTCAAGCAGTGACTGAGTGTGTCTGCCAGCAACACTTTAATTCCATCCCACCTGATCAGGCCTCCAGGAAGCCAGACTTGCTCAGCCATAAGGTCTGTCCCCTGTAGATCTCCAGTTCTGCATTGCCAGCTACCAGGTCATCCTGGCCGAGAATGACTTCCTGTTGTACATGAAGCTGGCAGACTTTCAAACTTTCCTCCCTCCAGAGAAGATTCAGGATTTTCAGACCCTTCTGGACAAAGACCACGGTTGATGCTGCTGACACTGTGTCCTGCTCACTAACATTTGTGGTCATGCTCCGCCATGACTCTTGGCTGCAATCTAGTGAGTTCCTGAAGAAAGACTAGACCATCCTCGAGGACCTCCCCTTTGATAACAGCAAATTGTTTAGTGACAAAACTGATGAGTCCCTACACTCCCTCAAGGCTGTCCTGAAAACTATATGTTCTCAAGAGCCCTCACACCTGCCTCCATGCTGACCACTGCTCGCTGTTCTCCCATGTTTGGAATCCACATAGGGACCACTACTCGATAAAGTAAATAACCTTCTTTTCTTCAACTAGAGGTTCTCTGAGATGTGTGGTCCCTATCTGGATTCCAATCCCAGCCTCCATCCCCTCTGCTCTGGGCTCCTCTGCTTCCTATAAGAGGGAACTGGAGCAGCATTGACTGGCACAGACTCTTAAAGCCTCAGTGGTCGACACGTGGGGGTGAACAGACACTACTATGAACATTTGTGGCTTTAGCGCAGGGTATGCGTACTCACGTTTGGAATCCGGATAGGGACTCCATCTCGAAGAACCTCCAGTTACAGTATGTAATCTCATACTCTTGACTTCAATGGGAGAACAACTGGCGCCTCCTTCATGCCAGGAAGCCAAGTTTTCATACCATGGGAAAGAGCGAGAGAGCAAGGAAAGTCCTTCAAGGCCAATGCTAATTCCATTCCCTAACTCGTCTAGCAAAAGGTGCTGGTAATGTGAATAACTCCCCTTAACTCCACAGAGCCCTCATTTGGGTTTCGAGCAAATGGGAATTGTTAGATGTGCAGACCCTGCATCATTCCAATGAAACCAATGTGGGAAATACAGGTCTTAGGATCTCAAGCCCTTGAAGCACCTATCCAGTTATTTTGTCTGTCTCACCGTAAGATATAGCTGAAACTGAAAAAAAAATAGAGAGGATGGCCAGGGTATTCATAGGAAAAGCAGAGTAATGAAAGGGTGGGCATGTATATGCATACTTACTTGGCAGGAAAGGAGCATTAAAAGGAAGTGGGCTGAGGTTTCTAAGATTAGGACAAGTAAAGTGACAACTAGAGAGAGACCCAAAACAAAACTCTATGGCCCCGCATTTTGGGGGGAGAAGGAAAAAAGAAGATGGGGTGAGGAAGGAGGACAATGATTAAAATACTAATTTGGATCCGAATATCCATCAACATTGGGACTCAGATCCTGATCTGAATTTTGTATCCTTTAGCACAGGGGTCGGCAACCTTTCAGAAGTGGTGTGCCAAGTCATCTTTCATTCATTCAAATTTAAGGTTTTGCATGCCGGTAATACATTTTAACATTTTTAGAAGGTCTCTTTCTATAAGTCTTTAACATATAACTAAATTATTGTTGTATGTAAAGTTCACAAGGTTTTTTAAATGTTATAGAAGCTTCATTTAAAATTAAATTAAAATGCAGAACCCCCCCAGATTGGTGGCTAGGACCCAGGCAGTGTGAGTGCCACTGAAAATCAGCTCGCGCGCTGCCTTTGGCACACGTGCCATAGGTTGCCTACTGCTGCTTTAGCATCTGTTCTTCACCCATCTCAAATGAAAACCAAGCAGCCGTCCTTCACTCTGGGCCATCGCAGGAGAGTTCACTCCAGAGAATTAGTGGTGAGTATATCTGGAATAAAGGAAAGGAAGTACTTCTGTGTGCAGCTTGTGGTCAGCCTGGGGAATTTGCTGCCATAGGAGACCACAGAGTCAAAAAGTACAGCTAGATTTTAACAGGGACTGAATAATTTTGCCAGCAATGACCCTTGTATTCATGGCTGTCTGAGATTCAATTACTCTTCTCTTGCTTCAGGATGCAAGTTTCCAAGGTAAGTCAGGAACTATTTCCCAGGTGGCCAAGTGCATTAGTGGTGGGGGCAAAGGGTGTCGCCTTTCTCTGAAGTATCTCATATTGGCCACTGTTAAAGGTAGGTCAACAGAGTAAGGTGAACTCAGACCAGGGATGGGAAATCCTATTTTGTTATGTTCCTTATTCACAAAGTCTAAGAAAAGCATAACCTTCCCTCTTTCTGTCTGAGCATCAGAGAATCACTCCCAAAGCTGAGCCCCCAGCACTCATCCTACAGCGCAGAGACCCACCAGTCCAGGGTGAGCAGGGAACTCAAGGCGCTTCCAGTGACAGCAACAGCTCCTGTTTATCATAGTCTGTGGCACAGAAATGAATTTGTGTACGAGACAGATTACACAAACAACTCGGCAGCCCCTACATGCACACTTCTAGGATAGGACCATTAATTGCCTCCTCCCCAAAACAGAAACCAGGCAATGTATAGAGTGCTCTGGTTTGAAAATGAAAAACAGCATGTAGTGAAAGGAACCCATTCCAGTGTATTGAGATAAGCAACCATCCATATCAAGCTGTACTTGCAGGAATAAACAAATACAACATTTGAGAGAGGCCAGAGGTCCTTTTCTGCTTACTGCACACATCTGACTTAGTGGTGAAAGTTCAACGGCCTTGTTTTAAACCTAAGGTTAAAGTTTCTTTTGTGACAATAGAAAACTTGTAGTTTCAGTGACATTGTGTTGGTGTTGCACTATGGAGACTCTCCTGACTGTTACAACACCTTCCAGTTAGTCTCCAGGTGTGTTACCCAATTTTTATGTCCCCAACCAGACGGCAGCCCTGCTATGGATACTACAGGCTCCTGTGAGCAAAATATCCCATAATGTCCCTCTCAGCCAGTTGGAAGCTTACGGTAAGCTTGATTAGTCTGAGATAACGCAGTACCAAACAGCAATGTGCACATACATTTTCTGTGCTACTTTTTATCTGTTCTGGTGGTATCTGTTTAAATAGTTTTTGTTTGAGCAGATCTGTCCATACACCAAAGGACAGGAGTCTGATGACCGAAAGGTCAGTTTATCTGGTCATCTATTCAAGAAGCTGATATATGCCCCCTACTATCAGTTTCCAGTGATGGACCAAAAAACAAAGCAAATAAAGGGCTTTCTTCATGTCGGGAAAAACATGACTCAGCGGTATTCTGCCTAATTGTGCAATGAAATGCTCAAAAAATATCATTTCTGGCTCTGAGGTGCTCACTTGCTTTTTAACAAAACCATCTCTGGCTGTAAGACCAATGTCCTGGGATCACATCACAATATAACCCTACAGAGTAATTCTGGGGATCTGATTCTGCAAACTCCTGTTGAAACTGCTAGTTTGGGGTATATAGGGAATGCAAGATTAGGCCCTTTATATGCAATTTGATTCTTTTGTGTAAGAAAGAAGTGGGGCATTATCATATGCTGGAAATGGTTTGATTTATAATGTACAGCCTGATTTTGCTTTCCTTATTCCAGGTGTTAATCCATTAACTTTGCTGAGGTGTAAGATGCCAGAATTTGGTCTACATTTTGCTGAATGGTCTAGTGGTTAAGGGCTTGGAGTAACAAAATCTGAGTTCTATTCCCAGCCTAGACACAAGATTCCTATGTGATCTTAGGTAAGTCACAACCTTTTTGTGCTTCAGTTTTCTCATCTGTGCAATGGCAATATTATTTTTACCAGGTTACTGGGAGACTAAATTACTTAATATTTGTAGAGATCTTTACTAGCCGCAATTGAAAGGCACTACCACTGTACAAGCTGCTATCATTTGTACCACCTACACTGTAAGGAAAACAAAGCTAATTTTAAAAGTCCATAATTACTCTGTGTTCCTGTTGCATATCAAGTCCTACATGCCCAAGGACATCACACTATAAGCAAAAGTTTTAGAACTAACAAAAATAACTGTAATATCCTCAGACCTGAAAAAAGAAACAAACATAAATGCTAAGTCTAATCTCAACTATAAAAATCCATATTTTATATATATATCAGTACAGAACCTGGATAGTAATTCAAATCATATAGCAGGCTTGTCCTTCTAGGGGGATCTTAAGTGCCAAATTCCTATTAACTTTCAATGGGAGTTGGCCACTTAAGAAAGGAAGAATAGTCCAATGGTTAGGGTCCAGACTGGGCTATGGGAGCCTTGTGTTCAATTCCTCACTGCACTCACAGACTTCCTGAGTGATCTTGGACGTGTGACTTACTTCCTTTGTGCCTCAGTTCCCCATCTGTAAAATGGCAATAATAGCACCTCTCTATCTCACAGGGGTATTATGAGGATAAATATGTTTAAGGCTGCAAGGCTTAAGATAGATACATACATAGGCAGAACCACCTTTGAAAATCTCCCTCTTTCCTGTTGTGCCTTTTCTCCTTGTCTAGCTTTAAAACAGACTGGAAATGAAGAAACAATGGGTGTCACCAATGGAATAATTATTCAGGGCCCAATTCCGATACCCTTCCACTTTTATATTAAGTAACACCTGACTTCAGTGAGGCTAGTCATGAAATAAGCTGCTATTCAGCATAAGTAAGCGTACCACTCGAGGTGGTAGATCTCGGGGTGAAAACATCATTGTGCTCATGGCTTCCATGTTCACTGAGAGATCTCTGAAATAGGTTTCACTGGCCAGGACGATCTGAACGCTGTTATCTCTTCAAGCAGGCTCAGTCTGGAAAATACAGTTGCTGGACTGATTCACAGTACAAAACCATGTGTGATTTTCAGAAGACTCAAACAGTTTCACCAGCCTGGATTTGAAATAATCACAGAGGTAAAAAAAATGTTCCTAGATTAACACAAATCACATCTATGGGGAAAGATTTTTGAATTCTCAAGGCAAAGCAGTGGCCCCACTTCCATGAAACTGTGGTGATTCATAAAAGAGATTCCACAGCATAAGCCACAGACTACAAAAGTCTTGAAAATAAGTCACCCGAAAAGATGAAAAATGTTTAGTTGTGATTCTATATTTCTGGCATACTAAAAATTGCCACCTCAGTGAGAATGCCCAAAGGGTCCCAATGCTCGGTGCTCATTCCTGCACTTGGGCCTGGGAAGCTATGACAGCTTCAAGCCACCTCTGTGTTCCTTGTATCCTTGAGACAGCTGGGGACTGACTAGGCCCCAGGCATAAGTTAGAGGAGTCACAAGGCTGCTCTAACTTAGGGCATGTCTACACTACAAACTTTATCCAGAACAGCTAGTCAGGCACATGAAGAGGTGTGATCCCTGATTAACATAGCTCTTATACCAGCAAAACCACACTTCTTTGGGTATTTTATGTTTTGCTTAACTGGAGTAACATAAGTTAAACCAGCAAATGCACAAATTTGCCAATAAAGCTGTGTCCACACTAGGAGCACTTTGTCAGTATCAAATACTGGTGTTCATATACCAGCAAAACACTCCTAGCCTTAGTGTTCACACACAAAGTTTTTTCCAGCATAGCTACATGTGAAAAAAAAATCTCACCCCTAACCAACACGGTTATGCCAACAAAAACCCTGGTGTACACTCAACTGTGCTGACAGAAGATTGCTTGACAGCAGAGGTAATAGGGGTTTAGGTATTACAGCAGAAGAACTCTTCTGTTGGCATAGTTTTGTCATACCGGAGATTTTGCCAGCATAAGTATGTCAGCTAAGGGATGAGATTTTTTTTTTCCCCCACTCCTAGCCACAATAGCTTGGAGTGGGATATACTAGTGACAGAATCAAGGAAATTCATGTATGCAGATGACATTGCCCTAGCTGTTCAGCACACAAGACTTCATACCATTGGCTGCACCCTAACCCGAGATCTTAACACAATTGCTGATTATTTCCAATGCTGGAAACTTAGGCCTAACCTGAAAAAAAACATGGTAACCACTTTCCATCTGAACAATAAAATGGCTAATATCAAATGTGCAGTTCTGCATTAAGAGCATCAGCCCTGAGGGTAGCTCAAAGTATCCCGATGTTACATTGGACTGGAGTTGGACCTTTTGAACAAAACCTCAAGAACACCCGCAACAACTGCCTTGGGATATTCTGCAGCTCAATATTGTGCGTCAGTGTGGTCTCACAGCAGCCACGCTAAACTCCTTGACACTCAACTCACTAATGCCATGCATATAATATCAGGGGTGCTCGAATCAACTCCAGTTGACTGGCTCCCAGAACAATCACACATCCAGCCTCCACAGATTAAAACATCTCGCTTTCTTACCCATGTCAATGCAAACACGAGGATCCCACTGCACAGTGACCTGCCGAGCCCGCCAAAGACAAGATTAAAATCCCCCAACCCTTTATGGAACCACATCAAGACCCTTATACCCAACTTCAATGCTGAGTCTCAGTAGAGAACCACATGGAGTGTTTCGTCCAATCAAAACAAACAGCTCATCATTGACCCTGCCAAGGAACCACCGGGTTTTGATAAGTCAGAAAGACTGGTGCAGATTGAATCATGTCAGGATATCTCATGGGAGATGTGGATAAACCCTCTTTATAAGGAAAATGAGGCAAACACCTGTATGTAGCTATCGTCACCAGGCACAAACGACGGAGCACAGCATATCTTCGTTCTTTCATCAGGGGCCTGAAGGACCTTCACCAGCTCATGGCTGTGGCAATGTGCTGGCTATCAAACCTAGATATAAATTTGTAGTCGTTGCTACCTACCCAAGCCATACGAAAGAAAACTGTGTCCACACTAGAGGGGTTTGTCAGTTTAACCATACCAGTATAACTATAGCAGCAAAACCTTACCCATTTAGACAAGGCCTGAGAAACCCCTTTAAACAAAGGATATTGTCCAGGAGCTGTTTTCACCAACATTATGGTTCTCTTATGCCATGGAAGGAACATAAAGAGGCTGCAGGGCTAGATCTAAGAAATGACGGATGAGGCCATTATTGGACAGTGCTGACTCTAGAAGAATAAATTATTTCTAATACATTTTTACTCAATAACAAGCAAGTTATACACTAAGAATGGTAAAGTTGTCGTAAGATCAACTGCAAGAAAGGTCAAATTTAAATTGCCTTGAAAGCGTGCTGAGCTTTCATAAAGGCAAACCAAGACATTTACATAATTTAACCTAAGTGAGAAATCGTGATATTTGTTTCTGAAAATGACTTAGCAGCAAAGCTAAGGCCTTGACTAATTGCTTGCTTTACACTAAACCCACGTGATCACTTCACATGAGTCATAAGCTGACAAATAAATTACTAAAAATGTTTGAAAATGACATTTTCATCTTAAGTCTTTGTTTTGTCACACAGCCCATTCACACAGAGCTGGCAAATTAAGTTGTTAAAGTGGTTACTCAGGGGATTTAGTGTCTTCAGGATTGAAAACTCTGTCCTTAAAATAAATAAATTAAATTCACAGAGAAGGAGAGACACACAGACAGAGGATTTTCATGAAGAATTAAGGGCTCAATCCAATGGCCATCAAAGTCAGTGAGAGTCTTTCCACTGAATTTAATGGGCATTGGCTCAGACCCAAAGTAGGCAATATACTTAAGTTATGCTGATACAAACTGTAATGTAGACATAGTTTATGTTACTTGGGGGTGTGAATAAACCACCCTCTGACCGACATAAGTTGTGTTGACCTAAGCACCAATATGGACCTTCCAACATAGCTTCTGCTGCTCATGGGGGCTGGACTAAACCAATGGGAGACCTTTCTCCCGTTGGCTTAGATTGGCAACACTAGAGAGCTTACTGCAGCACAGCTGTGCTACTGTAAACTCTAGTGTAGCTATTCCCTCCCTTACTCACTTAGGGCTTCTCTACACTGGCAACGCTAAAGCGCTGTTGTGACAGCGCTTTAACATGGTTTGTGTGGTCGTTCTCCCAGCACTCTAAAAAAACCCCACCTCCATGAGAGGCACAACTCCCAGAGCTGGTGCACTGTCTACACTGGTGCTATACGGCACTGAAACTTGCTGCACTCAGGGGTGTTTTTTCACACCCCTGCATGAGAAAGTTGCGTAGCTGTAAATTGCCAGTATAGACAAGCCAGTAGATTTAGGCTATGTCTGCAGTACACACACTACAGCGCTATAGCATAGACAGTGGCTACAGTGATAGAAGGGGTTTTTCAAACACTGTAGTAAATCCATCCCCTCAAGAGGCAGTAGCTAGGTTGACAGAAGAATTCTTCCATCAACCTAGCAATGTCTACACTGGGGCTTAGATTGGCATAACTATGTCTCTAAAGGGTATGAATTCTTCATAATCCTAAGTGATGTAGCTGAGTTAACCCAAGTTTTAAGAGTAGACCAGGCTTTCGAATCTCCTTTTCCTAGGGCCATATGAGGCAACCCATTCTGTTGGTACAGAGCAAGACAGTAGCTTCAAAGGTCTACACTCAATTTCCTGCTGTATCCCTCACCTTCTCAATCAATATGTCCTAGAGCTGGTAAAACATAAACAACAAAAACCGTATTTTTATTAAAAAAAAAATGCATGCAAGAAATTTGTTTGAAATTTCATGGGAAATTTTTTAATTAATTAAAAAAACTTGTATTTGTTTCCATTCAGATTGAAAATTTCATTTCATTTCACTTTTAAAGAACCTAACCCAATTCAAAATGAAATGGAATTTTTTATTTAGTTTAGAAATTCCCCCTGGAAAAAAAATTGCCAAATAATGTTCCCTGAGAAAAATCTAGTTGGACTAAACTCAGTCTTTTTGGAAGAAAAATGTCAGGCAGTTCTAGAACTTCCCTTGCTCTTCATCAGACTCTGCTTCTCAGTCTACATATCTTAGGGATAATAATCCTGTATAGCAGAGGATTGGCTTAAGGTGACTGAAAGCAGATGATGGAAGGGGGCTACAGATATGACAATTTTGGAAAAGGAGTCACAATCTTAATGATAGAGCTACTGCCTCAGCTCCTTAATTGCTGTTGTAACCAGAGCAGCTGTTTGGATAAAGTGAGTCCCACCTTAATCATAGGAGAATTCCTAAATCTCAAAGACTCCAGTAGTGAGAGGCGCTGAGCACTCTCCATTTCCAGAGTGGAGGGTGCTTACCGGATTATATGCAAAAATGTCTGACCCTTCGCCAAGCTAGACCCGCTTTCAGCCAAAACACAGGCACTAGCAAATGATCAGGTCACTCATCTTTCATCACCACATTTCCCTTTCAGCAACAAAATCCTTGACTTCAATGAGGCCAGGATTTCATCCAGCATGTTCACTGATTTCTGTCTTGGCAAGTAACTAGAGTCAAACTCTCCTCATACTGTGTATACTCTGCTGCAGTGCTTCCAAATGCTCTCTCAGATGCATCAGGACAACTAGTACCTGCCCCTGTCTCTCACTGAGGTCGTTTTCAGGTAGATGCTCTCTCAGCATGACTATTGCTGCCTGCCTGACTAGCAGATCTGGAACAACTAATGCCCTGTTAACAGAACACACACGCCCTGTCACCCCAAATAACTGGCAGCTGCAGCACTATCGACAGGGCTGGACTGGAAGGGTCTAGACTCAAACTTCATTGCACCGTGACCCCCTTCTGACAATTAAAATTACTACACAACCCCAGCTGGGGGGACCGAAGCCTGAGCCTGCGTGAGCCCTGCTGTCCCAGGTCGGGAGAGCTAAAGACAGAGCCCCACAGCCTCAGGCGGGAGAACCAAAGCCAAAGCCCAACCTGAGCCTAGCACGAATCTCATGGTGTTGGCAGTACTGCCAACCTCAAGAGATCAAAAATCATGAGTCTGATCCCCCAAAATCATGAGACTTCAGGCCCCGGGCAGCAATCCCTCGCCCCAGCCCTGGTGACCCCATTAAAACAGGGTTGCGACCGGAGGTGAAAGTAAGCTGGTATGCACCGGTACGGCATACCGGCAAGAGCCAGTACGCTGTACCGGGACCGGCTTCCTCAGGAGACAATTTAAAGGGCCTGGGGCTCCCAGCAGCAACTGGAGCCCCAGGCCCTTTAAATTGCAGTCAGAGCCATACTGCCGGAACTCTGGGGTAGGCAGCCAGGACCCCCGGGGCTCTGGCGGTGATTTAAAGGGCCCAGGGCTTGGAGCTCCTGGTCCTTTAAATCCCCGCTGGAACTCCTGCCACTACTCCAGGGCTTCTGCAGCAGGGATCAGGCGGAGACTTAAAGGGCTCAGGGCTGCGGCAGCCGCTACCGCCCAGACCCTTTAAATCCCCGCCAGAGCCCCGCGGCCTGTGCCCTGGGGAGCGGCGGCCAGTCTCCCGGGAAAGTAAAGGGCTCTAGGGCAGCGGTCGGTGCGGGACCGCAGGGTAAGTACCCTTTAGCAGCCCACTGCTTTATTCACCTGCCGGCCCTCACTGTGCGCTGCTTCTCCGCAGCTCCCACTGGACCGGGAGAGTAAACCGCGGCCAGTGGGAGCCGCAGGGAAGCGGGACGCGGCGAGAGCCAGCAGGTAAATAAAGCAGAGGGCTGCTAAAGGGTCCCACGCCGACCACTGTCCTAGAGCCCTTTAAATCCCTGCTGGAGACCCGCCGCCTTTCCCCAGGGCTCTGGCCGTGGGCCTCTGGTGGGGATTTAAAGGGCTTGGGGCTGCAGCAGCCGCTACCACCCCGGCCCTTTAAATCCCCGCTGGAGCCCCGCGGCTGGAGCCCTGGGGAGCGGCAGCGAGTCTCCGCTGAAGCCCTGCTGCCGCTACCCCAGGGCTCTGGCTGCGGGGCTCCAGCAGGGATGTAAAGGGCAGGGCTGGTAGCAGGCAGCTGGAGCTCCAGGGCCCTTTAAATCCCTGCCTGAGCCCTTCTGCCAGAGCCCTGGGGTAGTGGCAGTAGAGCTCCGGAGCCCTTTAAATCCCCTCCGGGGCTCCATGGGCACTACTCTAGGGCTCCAGCAGCAGGGCTTTGCAGGGATTTAAAGGGCCCTAGGCTCCTGGCTGCTGCTACTGCCCCGGGCCCTTTAAAGCTCTGCCAGAGCCCGGGACCCTGGGGCAGCATCAGCAGCTGGGAGCCCCCAGGGCTCCTCAGTGATTTAAAGGGCCTGGGGCTCTGCTGTGGTGGCAGCTGGAGCCTGGGGCCCTTTAAATCTTGATTTAAAGGGCCGGAGGTTTTAAGCCCCTGCCTCTTCCGGTTGAGGCTCTGCCCCCGATTAGGACTTCAGGCATACCGGTAAGTCCTTTAACTTACTTTCACTCCTGGTTGCGACCCACTTTGGGGTTCCAGCCCTCAGTCTGAGAACTGCTGGTATAGCCGGACTGAGCAATACTTTTTCAGCAGATTACAAACAACTGAATAATTTCTGGGGAGTGAGAGTTCCTGTAGCCCTTCCTGGGCTTCCAGGGTACCCTCCTCTAGAATATTTTGCTGCTGTTAGTACACAGGTATGCTCTTGGGGCAGTCTAATGTATTCTAAATTAGAGTTGGTTTAAAAAAAAACATCCAAGAAGGGAGGATTGCACCAAAAGCAGAGAAATCCCCACCACCACCTTTATTAATTCAAAAGCACGTATTTAATCATATTCTTGTTGTCTAACTTTCTACTGAATGAACATTTCAAACATTAACTTGCTATATCCATCACTTTTGTTCTTCTTCCTTTTCTTTTCCTTTTAGTCAGTCTGCTCTTTCAGCTGGTGTGTCATCCTCTGTTAAATATGGTTATTATTTGTACTGTAGAGGGACCTAGAAGCTACAGACATGAAACAGGACCCCACTGTGCTAGGCTCTGCACAAACACAGAACAAGAAGATAGTTCCTACCTCAAAGAGCTTACATACTAAGGCTATGGCTATACTACGAGCCTTTTAATGACATGGCTGTGCCACTAAAAGGCATGCGATGTAGCTGCTGTTTGTTGACAGGAGAGCGTTTCGTCAGTAAAACTTTTGTCCTTCAAGGAGGTGTTTTTTAACACCCCTGAACGACAAAAGTTTTGCCAATTCAGTGCCAGTGCAGACAAACCCAAAGTAAGTTTCTCTGAGGAGTTACATTCTGTTTTCTTGATGCTCCCGCTATTGACCCACTTCATTCCCTTTGGTTGAGGTATTATGAAAACTATCCACCCCAGCTACAGACAAAAATGGGATTACATTTCAGTTGCTGTGATTGTCTGGCCTGTAAAATAATGAGTATATTGTCTATTCAAAGTTGGGACTGGCACTAGTGAAATTTTTATTGGAGGTGAAAAACAACCCCTCTTTCTGTTTGTCGACATAACTACACAAAGACCGTGCTTCTAAACTCATTGGTAGCAGCAAGAGCTGTCCCTCCCAATCTCCTGAGTACCATCTTGTGGAGATGCCAACAAGTAGACTGGAGAAGGACATGGGAGCCAGAATTTAAGAACTCACTGAGCAGATATTAAGTAAAACCATTTTATGAAATGGGAGACTCCTTGATCCTTCAAGAACACTAGTGAGGGACCCACAAGGGAACACTAGTGAGAGTACTTATTATGGTGCTTAAAAACACACTGAGTGTCTTCCCTTCCACCCCCATGCTCTTGAAACAAACTAGTGAAACTGTCATTTCAAAGTTACACATCTATATTTTTTTTCTAATCCCTGCGTTTTCCATGAAGCCTAGCACTGTTCATCCCGCACCTGAAGAGCTGCTTAGGCTAATTTGGTGGTGGTGTTTTTTCTAAGTGCAGCCAGAGGTGAAAATAAGCTGGTACGCACCGGTACGGCATACCGGCAAGAGCCAGTTCCCCGTACCGGGACCGGCTTCCACAGGTGACAATTTAAAGGGCCTGGGGCTCCCAGCAGCAGCTGGAGCCCCAGGCCCTTTAAGTTGCAGAGTCCCACTGCCGGAGCCCTGGGGTAACGGCAGCAGGGCTTCGGTGGAGACTCTCCACTGCTCCCCAGGGCTACGGCTGCGGGGCTCTGGCAGGGGTTTAATGGGCCGGGATGGTAGCAGCTGCCACAGCCCCGAGCTCCCAACTCAGGACACCATTGCCCCCTGTGGCAGCTGGGAGCTCGGGGACAGGCTGGGAGCTCCCAAGGCCCCTGCCACCTGCAGCCGCTCTGAGGCGCAACCTCCGGCCCACTGTGGCTGGGCACTCGGGGCCCTCACAGTTCCCAGACACCACAGGCTCAAGTCACGGAGGTCTCTGGTGGTCACCAATTCCATGACTGCCACGACAAAATCATAGCCCTACTAATGTATTAATGATTTGTATTGTAGTTCCTAAGAGCCCCAGCCATGGACCAGAACCCAGTTGTCCTGGGTGTTGTATGAACAAAGACCCGGGGGTCTTAACTTTCCTTTAAAAATACTACATGTCTACTCTCGTGGTTTGACTTTTGCGGGGGGCATGGAGGTGGACTCATGTTGGATATCAAAGTAATTCCCAGTACCAGTGTGTTTAATTCTCAATGGATATTTCCTTGTGGTATAATGGCCACATAACCATTGTAGGCATTCACATATGACTGCAATTCACATTTTCTTTAGAGAATTTCATGTAAAATGCATGGGGTTGTAGTTAGAAAAAAAAAATTAAGCAAGCCTGACCTTGCTGCATAAATCATTTGCTTTAACGAATACACCCTTGAATGCTTGTGCATTTTTCCTGGAGTAAAACAAGCCACCGGCCTACTGCCTGGGGAAGGCTGATAAGAGAGATTAATATTTAACATTTTCAAGTTCATGTATTGTAAATGCCTCTATCCTAAAATGGTTCAAACAGGTTATCCAAATGAATATGGTACTTTAATTCATCCATCCACACTGGAAATGCATGTGCAATTTTTTCATTGGCAAGTTTACAAGTGAGAGCATGTATTTTAATGCCTTTAAGTGTCAGTGACTGAACAGCTATTAGTGTACTTCAGATTGGCGTACTGTTTATTTGTTCAGTGAGCCTTTGTATCTAGGATGTACTACATGTTTCCCCCATTCTGGGCGGGTATGCATATTTGGTGAGAAGGGCATCTTGTGAGGCCTAGCAACCACAGAGTAACTGTAACTGAGTGGCAGGGTTATTCTGTTGGCTGATGACAGGTATTGGAACTTGACTAGGAGAAGCCAGTTGATTCTTGCTGAGTCACTGTAGAATATATATCTTGCTAATACCACCCTGCATAATACCCCCTTGGAAAAAGAAAAAGAAAACAACCGTTTGGAGTTGAGACGTCCGAAAGACATAACCACAATAACAACCAAGCCTGGTGAGAAGGCTCGGGCTCGATAAGTTTGTTTCATAGTGAGTAATTGTTAATACAGCCAAATCCATGGGAAAGGGTGAGTTTTGAATCCTCGCAACAAATATAGATTGTATTTCACAGCAGTGTGGTAATGCCACCTCGTTGCAGCACTGTACATACTACGTAATTTCAAAAGCAACTGCTCAGTATGCACTGCAGAATAGTACTGTAGATAAATTGGAAGAACATCCATTAATACATGGAAGAAATAATTCACTCTGTACTAGGGATAATGATTCAGATTTCTTTTTTAATGGAATTCTAAGCTTTGGGCAGTTTTGTGTGTTTTTCAGGCATGCTGAAACCCTCAGAAAAGCACATCTTGTTATCAAGAGCATTCTGGGAGCAGCTGGTGAGTCCTAAACTTCCCTTCTTACAGAATTTAACCTTCAAGCTTTAAAAATCAATAAGCAGAAAACATGTAAGTAAATAGTGTTGAAATGCTTGTAAATTTCAGAGTTTAAAAGTATTTTCATTTGGAGATTAAAATGACTAGATTATTGCTTGGTGCCTTCAGAAACTCAAGCCTGTCTTCTGTTTTCAAAAACTTCTTCCATTAGGATTAGTAAAACAAAAATTACATTTGGTAAATTAGATTCCAACATAAAATAATCATTAGAAGTGGTTAGTAAATGTCTGGGGTTTTGTAGCATGTGAAAAATAAAACACTTGGGACAAAAGCTGAAAACTTTTGTATGACACCAAAAAATTGATTTTGGCACCACCACTGTGTGGCCTAATAGGAATTTACTTTGGGTACCCCAAGGCCCTATTTTCCTATATGAGCCAGGATCCCCAGCCAGATTACATTTCCCGTGATGCACCATAGTCTGATACTCTGAGGATGCCCCGCAGTGGCTCAGCGAGTGGGGAAGCTGTGGTGCATCATGGGAAACGTAATCTTCCTGGGGAACCCAGCCCACAGACTAGTATATGGGCCTGAGGCAGTTTGAATTACAATTCCTATAACTCCACTGCAGCATCATTTCCAAATCTTGGTTGAGGTGTGTGTGTTTCAGCTGAAAATGTTCAGTTTTGGGGATATTTGGTTTTTCATTGAAAAGTCAGTAATTTCTGCAGGAATCAGACACATTTCACAAAAAAACTGTTTAGTCAAAAAAACAGTTTTCCATTGAAAATCAGTTCTGATACAAGATTTGCAACCAGCCTTGATAATCATATTTAATAAACAAGCTAATTCTCTTTCAACAAATATCCTTTCCCCGACACAAATGACAAAGCTAACATTAATGCAATACTAAGGTTAAGAAATGAAGTACACACGATCTTCACACAGTGTGCACATGAAGACAAGCACTCTTACCCAACAAAGGAGATACAGCAAACAGTGAGGAACCGTACTGAGACTCTCAATGTAGGGCTGTGTGTCTTTCTTGCCTCCCCTGTGGTCCTGGAACAAGACTAAAAGTACTTCAGCAAAGTCTTGCAGGTGCAGGAGAGAGACCCAGCCCTAGAGTTGACCATAACTCTGACGCTGTGGAAGGAAAGGGCCCACAAAGCCGGCTGACGCAAAAGTGTGAGAAGATCCAAGGGAAGGGACCTCACAAAAGGCAGAGGAGCCCCTGAAAGACCACCAGGACTCACGGACCCTGTGGGTACGGAATGGCAGACCCAGAACAAAGATCTAATTAGAGAGCAGAAGAAAGAGCCCACCTTATGCCAGGCATATGAGAAGTTGGCAGCTGTCAACAGAGAGGTGGTTGACCCACAGGGGGCATGACAATGGTTACGCTTTGAGTTGAGAAGTGCCTATACTGATTGGTACAGTGTGACCCCCAGACCACAAAGTATGGGCCCAACTCCTGGTACCCTGACCCTTTAGAGGAGTTACTCTGGCTCATGCACTTAGTACCATGTGCTCTTTTCTAGAGAGGATGTAGGGGAGATCCCTACATACAACCCATTCTTTTTAGGTGACATATCTGAGACTTGTCCCAAACTGATGTATTAATAAAGGAGATTTTGGAACAAATTGATAAATTAAGCACAAATAAGACACCAGGACAAGATGATATTAACCCAAGAACTCTGAAGGATCTCAAAAATGAAACTGCACAGCTATTAACTGGTATGTAACCTAAATCAGCCTCTGCACCAGATGACTGGAGAATAGCTAACGTGATGCCAATTTTTTTAAAAGGCTCCAGAGGCGATCCTGGCAGTTACAGGCTGGTAAGTCTAACTTCAGTGCCAGGCAAATTGAATGAAACTACAGTAAAGAACAGAATTATTAGTCACACCCATAAACATGATATGTGGGGAAGAGTCTTTGCAGCTTTTGTAAATGAAAGCATGCCTCATCAGTCTACTAGAATTCTTTGAGAGTGTCAGCAAGCAGGTGGATAAAGGTGATCAAGTAATTATAGTGTACTCGGACTTTCAGAAAGTCTTTGACAAGTTCCCTCACCAAAGGCTCTTAAGCAAAGTAAGCAGTCATGGGATAAGAAGGAAGGTCCTCTCATGATTCAGTAACTGGTTAAAAGATAGGAAACAAATCGTAGGAATAAATGGTCAGTTTTCACAATGGGGAGAGGTAGATAGTGGGGTTCCCTGAGGATTGGTACTGGGACCAGCACTGTTCAACATATTCATAAATGATCTGGAAAAGAGGTTGAACTGTGAAGTGGCAAAATTTGCAGACAATACAAAATTAATCAAGATAGTTAAATCTAAAGCCAACTGTGAAAGGGATCTCACCAACCTGGGTGACTGGGCAATAAAATGGCAGATGCAATCCCATGCAAAGTGTGAAGTAATGCACGTTGGGAAAAATAATCCCAACTATACATACAAAATGATGGGGTCTAAATTAGCTGTTACCACTCAAAAAAGAGGTCTTGTAGTCATAGTGGATAGTTAACTGAAAACATCTGCTCAACGTCAAAAAAATCTAAGAGAATGTTAGGCACCATTAGGAAGGACATAAATGATAAAACAGAAGAGATCAAAATGCCACCATGTAGATCTCTGGTACACCTACAATTTGAATAGTGTATGCAGTTCTGGTAGCCCCATCTCAAAAAAGATATATTAGAATTGAAAAGGGTACAGAGGACAATACAAATGATTTACGGGTATGGATCAGCTTCCATACAAGGAGAGACTAAAAGGATTAGGACTGTTCATCTTAGGAGAAAGATGACTAAGTGGCACATGATTAGGTCTATAAAATCATGACTGGTATAGAGAAAGTGAATAAGGAAGTGTTATTTATCCCTTCATATAACACAAGAACCAGGAGTCACCCAATGAAATTAATAGGCAGCCAGTTTAAAAGAAATAAAAGGAAGTACTTTGTCACACAGTGCTCAGTCAGCCTGTGGAACTGATTGGCAGGGGATGTTGTGAAGGTCAAACGTATAACTGGGTTCAAAAAGAATTAGATAAATTCATGGAGAATAGGTCCATCTATGACAACTAGCCAAAAATCCTGATACTCTTGGTATCCCTAAACCTTTGACTGCCAGAAACTGGGACTGGATGACAGGATATGAATCATTCAAAATTGTCCTGTTCTATTCATTCACTCTGAAACGTCTGGCACTGATCATTGTTAGAAGATGATATTGGGCTAGATAGACCATTGGTTTAATCTAGTATGGCTGTTTTTATGTTCTTAAAATTGCAGATTAATTCTGTCATGGATTTTGTATATATCACAGCTGTTCTAACCAATCTCTTTTGTAGAATAGTGCTGGATTCTGGTACCCTTACTGATGCTGAATAGCACTTTACTCCACACATGGTCCTGTGACTTCAGTGGGAGTGCTCATAGAGTAAGATGCTACTCAGTTTGAGTAAGGTATCTAACTCTGCCCTGTACTTGTTCGATAAGATTATTTGGTTTGGAGATGAGTGTGAATTCCTTTTTATTAAACAAAATAACTGTATTATCTCAACTTTACTGATGTATTTCTTCACCTTTTCTGATTAGTATGTGACTTTTCACTGATTTAGGGTCTGATTCCGACTCATATTAAAATCAGATGGAGTTTTTCCATTGACAGTGCTTGGAGTTGAACTGAGATTGGCTTTTATCTGCAGATTGCTCCAGTACTGACAATAAATAACATTGCTTACTTTATCCCAAATCAAAGCCTCCTCCCTGTGCGTGTAGCCAGCTCATTATTCTACCACACATAGTATGCAACCCCCAATAAAAGGAAGCGGATACAGAACCCCCTCTAAGTTAATGAATGTAGCTGTACCTCATAATAATACGTGCTTCAAAAGCTGATGCCTAGTTTAGTAAACACCTATCCTGGTGGTGTAATACTGGCAGGTTTCTGTATAGGAGTTAGACACTATTTCATGGCAGTTTCATGATCTTGATTGTGTTCAAAATGCAGTAAAATATTTTAAATGAATTAATCTACACAACAGATTGGGTGGAAAATGATGGCTGGTTTATTGCCTCTTCAGCGGAAGTATCTGGTGCTGGCCACTGTTGGAGACAAGAGGCTAAATGAAATGGATCAAGGTTTCTGATCCTGTATGGCAATTCCTAAGGTTGAAACCATCCAAATTAGACGCCTAAGAGCTGAATGATCAGGAGTTAGATGTCTACATCTCTCTTTTAGGCACCTATGTCTCACAAAACTCCCACTGAATCCCTGTAGGTGCCTAACCTCACTCGGCGCCTAACTTTTAACAGTAAAAGTTTTCTGGGCATCTATGTTTCTGTCTTGATTCATGCACCTTTCTGCCTCCCCCTGGGTGTGCAGACACCTATCTCCCACCTAAGCTCCAGAGTGATTGACATGCCAGAGGAAGATAGGTGTTTGGCTGCCTGACTCACCTTAGGGACACAGTCCCTTAGGTGTGCTCAGAGTCTGTCTACTGGAGCAGACCCCCATAAGCATGCGTATGCAAATCAGCCAGAGTGGACGGAGGACCTCAGTCACAACTTTTAGCCCAGTGGCTAGAGTACTCACCTAGGAGACCTCCAGTTCAAGTCCCCCCTCCGACCTGGGGCGGGGGGAACGAGGGATTTGAACAGGGATCTGCTACCTCTCAGGTAGGTGCTTAAACGTGGGGCTATGGGATATTTTGATGTAGGAAGCCCTTCAAACTCTCCAGTTGAAGCGGGATAAATAATGAAAGATTCATTGAATTGGGGGCACTGGATCCCCCATCTCCTAGGTGAGCACTCTGAGCACTAGGCTGTAGACTCATTCTCATTCTTGTGCGTGCGCCCCTCTCTCTCTCAGGAGTCATTTGGGACAGAAAGAATGACATCACATCAGAATATCCCATAGCCCAATGGTTAGGGCACTCACCTGAGAGATCCTGGTTTAAATCCCTTCTCCCCTTTATGTTAGTGGGGGACTCAAAATGGGGTCTCCAACCTCCCAAGGGAGTGCACTGATCTTTGGGCTAAAAGTTACAAGGGAGGTCATCCTCCTTCCTAAAACAGTATCAATGCAGTCACTCAAAAGAGGGGCTTCTCCTGGAATACAGAGAGAGGCACCTCCCTGCACCCCAGACTTAGGCACCCCTCTCTCAGAGAGGAGTGGGGCTCAGTACAGAAGTATCTGGTAAGGCGCCTGTTTCTCCCCAGTCCCTATTCTACAGAGTCTTGGTGCCTAACTCAGTGATTTAATCTCAGTGATTTTTGCAGGTGCCAAAATGTTAGGCACTTATGACACTCAGCATCATAATGCCTAAATCCTTTTGAACATTCAGTTCTAAGTCATTAGGATAAAATTCTCAAAAGCACTTGTGTTCCTATTTATTGGTCTAAGACAGGGGTCGGGAACCTTTCAGCAGCGGTGTGCCAAGTCTTCATTTAGTCACTCTAATTTAAGGTTTAAGGTTTTGCGTGCCAGTAACACATTTTAACATTTTTAGAAAGTCCTGTCCATAAGTCTATAATATAGAACTAAACTATTGTTGTATATAAAGTAAATAAGGTTTTTAAAATATTTGAGAAGCTTCATTTAAAAGTAAATTAAAATGCAGAGCCCCCGGGCTAGTAGCCAGGACCCAGGCAGTGTGAGGGCCACTGAAAATCAGCTCACGTGCTGCCTTTGGCACATGTGCCATAGGTAGCCTACCCCTGGTCTAAGATCAAACCTACTGAGTATGTTCATTGTATGTAAAGTTATGCTCTCAAAAATTCTGCAGTGCAATGTTGTTAATGGGCTCAGGAGATTAGAAGTCCTGGAAAGACAAATGAGGATGGTATGACATCCCTGATCAGAGAACCGTTTACAGTGCTATTTACTAATTCAGTGTATTTAACAACTGTCAGCTCAGGGAAAAGGGAGAAATGTAATGAATTGACACTTGGTGACCCAACTTCAAGAAAGAACTTTACTTAATGCTTCCTGGAGGGGATTTGCTTTATATTTACTTCATGCTTCACAGAAGAGAGACATTTGCAGTCACTTAATCAAACCACCACTTCCCTGCATAATTACTGTAGACAGTAGAATGAGAATGAGGAGTTGCACTGAGCATGCTTAGAACATCCCCTATGTATCCAGGAAGAGGGGTTGGCCCTTCCTTGGTTTATTGAAAGTAAAGGGGCCAGAGATTCCTGAATCCGTCCCTGGAGTGGATCTCAGACAGAGAGGGAAAGCCGTGGGTGAAATCTGTGGCCTTGGATGTGCTCTCACACATACCTACACCCACACCCAATGAATTGACTCTCCTTCGGTAGGGTAAAGGACAAGCAGGCCTCTGACGTGACTACAAATTCCCCACCACATACTGAATAGTGAACATGAGTTGCCATCTGCAGGTTATGGTAAGAGAGGGAGGACGACACGCTTGCCCTGAAAGGGTTGATGAGTTATTTAAAACAAAAATGGTCCCCAAACTCTCTTTTCTCTATCATCAGTAGACGGGAGAGGCAGCCATAGCCTAGGGCTCTAATAATTCCTCTATCCTGCTGGGATGGAGACAAAAGAGCACTGCTGTTGGGGGAAGTTCATCCGTGTGAGTTCTATAACTCCCATCTTTGGAAGCGGGCAGCTTTACCTTCTCCCTGAAGAGACTGACTGACTTAATGAGCAGCCAGGATGTGGGTTCACTGCCCAAGGCCACCTACTTTGTAATTTGGATGGGCCCCCCTGGTAGTAAAAGTTGGTCTTGGAAGTATTATGCCTTCAAATTAATTTGAGCTCTGTTGCCATTGGCAGCAGCAGCAAAATCTGCACCAGGATTTATGTTCAATGAATCTGAATAATGTAAAATACTGCTAGATAATATACATTGTTTCCCTGCAGCTATAGTATGTAGGGAGCTAGCTTTTCTCTTTGCCACTGTGAAGATTTAGGGGGTGATAATGAAAAGATACTGTTTATGGACCAGATTTTTAAACAGCAGCTTCCTTTTTGCCTGCAATCATTTCCAAGTGTTACTTAAATCACTTTGACATAAAGGTGTGTTTGCTTGAGAGGCAGTGTGGCCTAGTGGCTAGGACACTGGACTGAGAACTCAGGAAACCAGAGGTTGAAACCTAGCTCTGCTACTGGTTTCCTGAGTGACCTTTGGGAAGTCATTTAATTGTAATGTGCCTCATTTTCCCGAGCTGTAAAATGGGGTTAATGATGCCGATCTCCTGTGAAGGTATATATCCTCATTACTGCTCAAGTCTAAGTTACCAACATTCTTCTGACAGCTATTTTGAAGGTATAAAAATGAGATCTGATTAAATCTAGGCTGAAAATCAGGCCCTATATTTTTAATTTCAAGATAACAGTCTCCCTTTGTTCCCTGGGGTTGATGTGACAGTGTGGTGAGTCACTATGGGGAATGCCAGCTGATGTAATGAGGCTGATCATTGGGAAATTCAAATCAATTTAGTTTACTGAAAGCTCCGGTGGAAAAGATCATGGTTTCTAGGTTAACTACCTTTGATCTGTTTCATCCTTTTTTTAAAAAAAGTTAATTTTTATCTTCCCACTACTCTGAACTACTGGCCAGTTATAGATAATTTTTAACTACTAACCACTGACTCATTCAGGTCACAGGTACTTTCCCCTCTGTGTTTTTGGGTGTAGGGTGACCAGACAGCAAATGTTAAAAATCGGGACGGGTTGGAGGGTAATAAGAGCCTATATAAGAAAAAGACCCAAAAATCGGGACTGTCTCTATAAAACTGGGACATCTGGCCACCCTATTGGGGATCCATCAATATTAAGCATATGACTTACCTTCATCTGTTATACTGTGCTAAAAGAACTAGGTGAAACTATGATTTTTCTTTAAAGGGTATTTTACAGCCTCTTATTTTGGTTCACATGCATTCATGGCTCTTGAACAGCATGATACATTTTGAGTAAAGATCCAAACAAATAAGCGAAAATCAGATGAAATGATCAAGCTTTGCATGCTTTGTCATACAGCTTCTCTACCAATTTCCATGCAAAGCTATAGGGCCAGGTCCTTAGCTGATATAAATCAGCGTAGCTCCATTGAAATCAATGGGCCATAATGATGAGTCAGATTTGATTATTTCAATGGATCTATGCCTGTTTCACATCATCTAAGGATCTGGCTCGTAATTTGGACCTGGGTTTTGTGAATATCAGTAACCCAAGCCCAGTTGTTGGATTTCTAATAGGATACAAAGTTTTTTCCATAGGCGAAATATCCAGGTCAGAAATGATTTAATTAATCCCAAGTTTATTTTATCATACACCATACAAGATAGAGCTAGAATAAAACCATAAAGGAACTAATCATTAATGCAGGATGCTTCTTTACATTATTCTCATTGGCATAACAGTTAAATTCTTAAATCCTGCAGGAAAAATCCCTTTGACTTCAAATATGTGTCTTGCCAAGAAATACAGAATCAGGCCTTTCTTGCATTCCTACAGGGCTAGTACCTCCACTGTCTCCTTTGGCAAACTGTGCATATCCATGTCAAATGTTTCAGTGTACAATATTTGCTCCCCAACTCCTCCTCCTCCTTCAGTTTTGAGGGCCCAGTCCTCAGATCAGTCCACTCAGCAGACTGCTGTTGGCTTCAGTTGGAGTTGCGGCATGCCAGTTGCAATCCATGCAGCTTGTGTCTGTTGGGAGTGTGCACTGCCCCTTGAAACGGAGAGCAGTCTCTCTCCAGACAAGGGTGGCAGCCACCATTTTGTGCTTGTGTGTAGCCTGCACGCTGTGCTCTCTCTGTTTTATTTGTTCTGTTCATATAAAAAGTGATTCTTCTGATTGGAAATATATAAAAAAAACAATCCAGGCAAGCCTCTTTCAGGTGATGTAAATGGGAGCACTCCCGCAAGGGCTCAAAATCAAATTGAGAAGGGGAACTAGCTTTTTAAAGTTTGGCATAAACAAACACAACAGCTTTCCCGAATTGTATTTTTAAGCTTTCTCCAGGTTGCTTGTGAAGTGAGCTTTACTGTGATTATGGTGGCTTTATGCAGACAAAGTCTGAGCCAGTTCAGATGCACAGAGGATCTTTTCAGTTAGCGTTTCCCTCCTTCCCCCAAGAGAGTGTTCCCCTCCACTACTACTCCCTTTGGGGTCATATTCCTCTCACACTGGGTGGGGGAATTGCCTAATACATCACTGTCTGCCCCAACCACTTTACTGTGCATGAACAGTATGGAGTTGAGGGCTGTACTCAGAAAGACAATGCTTAACCCTCTCCTTGCCAGTTTCTGGGCTGGTTCAATTCTTCCTATTGAAGAACCTAACCTTTAGCTTCTAGATCATAATTTCATGCTTTACCTCTTTCAAAGTACTGTGAAAAGCCCTATTTCCTGTCTTGGTAGTAGTTTATTAACTCCTTAAATCAGTGCGGTGTTTTTCACGTCTTTCCCTCACCCTCTGTCTCCTCTTTTCCCCACAGCATATGACCTGAGGTCCATTTGTTTCTTTTGTTGTATTTTCCAGTCTTTACATAAAGCAATATAAAAGGATTTTCCTGCTTTCACATATGGGCCAGATTTAAGCTTCTTATAGAGCAACTAAAGTCAGTGAGATCTGTTCATATGTATCTGAGAGTAGAATTTGTCCCACCTATTTAGGTATGGTGTATGTATTGCATCATGCTTATCTGCTCTGGGATCACATTTAGTGACCTTTAACTGATCCAATTAGTTTTCTCCAGGAATTTCAAAACAATTTGGCATTTTATTTCAAAGAACTGGAGCAGGAACAGCCAGTCCTCGGTGACGATTGTTGCAATTCTATCTCAAATTATCACCTAGTATCTTCATGTGCAGTGGTGAAAGTCTTTACTTTACTTGGCTTTAGTGGCTCATTTAAAATTGTAGCAGAGTTTTTGGGAAAGGAACTTTAACTCATGAACACACTCCCAGCAGTCTTTACCTAGGGACACTTTCCTTTTGAAAAATAACAGCATACTAAAAATCTTTTAGAGTTTAGAGAAATTGCAGCTCATAAAATACATTCTAAATAAATGATTACTTTTTGGTTGTCTTCTGCCTCTGCTGTTTTACATTTAAGTACAAACCTTTCCCATCATACTGGATACCTCCCATAAGCTTCAAAAACAGGTCTGAATTTTCAGAATTGTACACACAATTTGCACATACAGTTATGGTAACTGTACAGATAAGTCATATACACATTTTTGCACAAGTGCCATTCTGAAAATTTGGACAGCCTCTTAAATGTACTGTGATCTCCAGCTTGCATGTTAATCATTATTATTTCTTCTTTGTATTACCTGGCTGGCACCTACAGGTCCCAACTAAGCAACCAAGAGTGGCCCCATTATGTAGTGGCTATACAAACACAGAATAAGAGAGAAGCCCTGCTCCCCAAGGTTTAGAATCTAATTAGATAAAGGGTGGGAAGGGAAATGGAGACACGCTGCCATGCTGTGACTTGTTCATTGTCAAACACAAAGTTAGTAGCAGAGATGGGATTAGAATGCAGGGCTCCTGATTCACAGGATAGTGCCCCAACTGCTAGACCATGCTGCCCCCCGGAACAGGCAGGTGCAAACAGCTGCAGCTGAAGATACAAGAATATATTTCAATTAAGGCATATTTATCTCGCAATAATTGTGATCCCATTATTAGAATGTCTCTGTTCTCTCTCTTCTCCTGTTATCTAACCTTTATACTGCAGGATCCAGAGCTCCATTGTGTAAGGTTTTGCAGACACACACAGAGAAGATGGCATGGTCTTCTCAGGATGCAATCATGGTCCTGTTAAAGTCAATGGGTGTTTTTGTTTGTCATTCGGTGATCGGCCAGGTTAGGTGAAAACAGTTCACATAAATTTCCAAGAATTATGTTCCTGTTAAAGCGCAATAGTGATAAACTGTGGCTGCCCCTGTGCAGCTGCATTGTATAGGGTGAATCCCTCTCTCCATCATGGTGTATCCATGAAGGAGGAAGCCCAGATATAGTTGCCATGCATCCTTGAGCAGTAGGGTGTTGGGAACGCGATAACAGGTGCTTCACTTCAGTAGGACTTAAGCTGCTTAAGTGCTTTGCTGAATTAGGACGTAGGTGGCTTGTATGGCCAACGTGACGGGTGGTGCTCTTCACCCCCATAGTCCCCAGTGGGTTCGTGGCCAGTTGATTGGGGGTGTGGCAGGTTCCACTCCTGTTACAACAACTGGATTTAGGAAGCAGGCGGTTGGGGCAGCTCCCACTTTAAAGGTAACATAGGGAGCAATAGGACTTGTCATTCAGTGCTTGCAGGTGTTCTCTCCCCACTTTCCTGGTGCCTCTCTGGATGCATAAGCTAGTGCTTCGCCTCTAGACTTTGTTCTTCTTTGTCTTATTCCAATCTCTGCCAAATGTGTTAACGTTATTATTTATGTGTTTGTATCAACAACAAAAAACAACCCAAATCTTCTTCTTTTAAAAACGGAACATGATGCAATGAATTGCAGAGTACTTTCTGTAGTCTCATTTTAATACACAGGAAAAAAGAACTTTTCAAAAAATGCGTCATTGGTCTCTCACACCATTAAAAATGCTAGGGTTTCGAATGGGGGGAAAAATGATCCTTAGAACATAAATTCAGTAATTAAAAATAAAAGAATCTGAGACCCAGTTATGGCACTCCTTTCTTCAGATATAATGCAATTAAACACACTCATTCCTCCTCTCCCCATTTATGGACGTTCTTGGTATTATGTTACAATAATGCCAGGGAGCCTCAATGTGCTAGGCATTGTACAAATACATAGTGAGGGACAGTCCCTGCCCTGAAGACCTTACAGCCGGAATGATGGAAGGAGAAAGAGAGACTTGCTCGACATGAAATAGCAGCAAGGCCAGGAGTAGAAGGCATGTCTCTTGAGTAGTCTATCACTGTGCTACTACATTAAGGGCTTGAGCCTGCTGACCACTCTTCCAAAATGAGCGCGTCATTGCCCAGTGACCATTTGACAGTGCTTTGGCAGAGTAAAGGAACCTTAACATGGGCATAAATTACATTGTGCCCGCTTTTAGGCCCCTGCACACTGTGAAAATGAAGCCCCAGTGGTCTAGTGTAAATGAACATTCCAGCCCCAAACTGCAGTGACCGGTAAGGGTGCGTAATGCCACGTAGGCTTGTTCCCTAGCTGCCATGCCTCACATGTGCCATGTGAAGAGTTCCGTTACAGCACTAAGCAGTGTTATCTGCTCTCCCATCCACATGCCAGCAGCTGTATCCCATCCTGTTTTCATATTCTTTTTAGTGGAGAATAAATAATGTTTAAAAACCTTTTCTAATGAAACCAACAAATGAGGACAGTAAAATGCAGGCTAACTTAGCACTAAGCAGCTTGTTGGACTCAAAATGTAACTTTGGCTTATAGTGCAGTAGGTCCCAGGTTCAAGGTAGGTGAAATATATGATACTTTTACTTTTGGGATTTGTGTGATGATTTAGTGTTAAGTCTCTAGATTGTGACTCAGGAAACCTGAGTTCAATTCCTGGTTCTCCCACCCTCCTCTTGTGTGAACATGCATAAGGCTAATGTGTGTCTCAGTTTCCCTATCTGTAACATGGGGATGATACTTCCCTACCTTGTAGGAGTTCTGGGAAAATAAAATCCACTAAAGACTGTGTGGTGCTCAGGTTCTTTGGTGATGAGGGTCACATAAATACCTCCACAAAGCAATGAACTTAAACAACAAAAGGTTAACACACAGATCTGTGCAGGAAATGGTAACAGTAGCATTGTACCCCATGCTCGCTGGAGGTCAGATTTAAACTATTAATGTAGATATTGAGGCTGAATAAACACTCTTCATCTGAGAAAGAGTTAAGTAAGCACAGAGGGCACTTGAAGAAGAACTTTTCTTTTCCGATGTGTAGTTGCAATATCACTTTTTTTAAAAAAACACTGTTTCAAGTCAAGGTAATACAACAATTCCCTCCCACCAATCCACTTTCCCCCCCACCCCCTCCACCTACCCTGACACACTACCCCAAGGGAGGAAGAAAAACCGGATTTTCAAGGTTTTTTTCCCCTGGTCTGTTTGACTAAAGGTGACTCCTGCTTAGTGGTCAGAGGGCCATCCCCCACTGATCAATATTTTAATGTGACTTATCAGAAAGAGAATGAATTGTTTACTTAAAAACTCAGGATCCCATAAAGGGCAAGGGAAAAGTGTCCACTGGAAACAGAAGTTCTGGACGGCTGCCTGCTGCTGTAAATTCATAACAAGGAAGCCTAAAACTCAAAGGACCAGAAGAAAGTGGTGTCCAGCAAAACAATGCATTAGAACCAAAACTCCAACAAAGGCACAACCAGCAGTTATGCAGGATGGTAAGTACTTTCATGGATATGTTTCAAGTGAGCAAAATGAAACAAACTCTTCAGGTGGGAGAATGTACTGATAAAAATTGAGTACCAAAATGATTTCAAATGCCAGTGCTGTTATGCATCTGCTATGCTAAAATGTTCTTACAAGTCTGTTGCCCCTCAATATAGATGAAATGAATGATGTGTTATAGTCGTAGGATCTGTTCCTGCATCTTTTAAGTCGATGGGCGTTTTTCCCGTAACTTCAGTGGGCACAGGATCAAGCCTATAGTCATCTTAAATTCTTATTGTAAAAATAATGATGCTAACGTGCTTGGTTAAACTTTACTAGTCTTGAGGATTAGATACATCTTGAGAGTTTAGATACATGAAAAGGATATGTCTTGGGATTCTCTTTCTCAAGCACTGCTTTAAAAGGATTCCTTTTCCTTGCAATGGTGTTCTGCATTGAAGAACTCTATGCTTCAAACCTAAATCTACCAGAAGAGAGACTGACAGTGGAAAGTTTGTGGTGCTACAGCATTTACATTCTGCTTCTACCCTGTGCCAACGTGTCAACCCTCTCCTTGCCTTTGCTCTTTACTCTGTTGCACTATTTTAACAATCTCACCCCCTCAGGAATCAATTATCTTCTCTATTCTGCATCACTACCTATTGTTTCCTGAAAGATTTCTGTTGAACTGCTGGGAGTTCCTATGCATGGATAGTGGAGAAGGGCTTACTTTCAGTCACATTGCTTGTCTGAATTATTTTAACTTTTATCTTGAAGAGGGCCTAGAGGCCAGCTCTGCTGGGGCCCCACTGTGATAGGCACTGCACATATATATAGTGCATGACCGTCCCTGCACTATATATATGTGAATTAGAACCCAAATTTCAATATGCAGTGTTTGCCTCCCTTTCATAATCATATTTCACTAATAATGCGAATGAAGGTTTGTTTGTGAGAATGAAAAACAAAATTCAGGACCATAGCTGAAAATTTGTATTGTGACAAAGTGAAATTTTTGTTGGATGTAACTGGGAATCTACCATCTAAACTAAGGCACCTTCATTAACTTGTATAACCATGTGACAACAGAAACAGCACCAACCTTCTGGTGTTGAGTACAAGGTATGTTACAGCCCCTTCTTTCTCCCAGTGTTTGCTCCTTCTTCGCAGTAAGGTTAGTCATATCTGTCACCCTGCCTAACAGCAATGTGCTGGTATTCACCTACGCAGCTGTTTCCTGCTACAGATCGTGAAGGTTCCAGAATAGATACAAAATAAACAAAGGATAATCAGTACACTGAAAAAGGAGCCATTCCCACCCATCCATTTGCAGATTACATAGGTGCACAAAAATGGAGATGACACAATAGTTATATTAATAAAACAGAGAGAGGGGTCTGGCACATTAGCTGGCAGGTTAGGTTATCTTATGGGCTGTCCATCTGCTAAGGACTGACTCACAAGTTGACTGGTATTCTCAATAGAAATGTACTCAGGTTTAATTAAATCAGTTTAAAAATCAGTCTAGTTAAACAGGTCGAAAGCCCAAAGGTTAGACTCACTTAAGTTTTGCTTAAATCAATGTATTTTAGGTTGGTAACTCACTGATGCAAATGAAACTGATTTCAGCAAGGATTAAAACATGTGAAGGGGGGTAGGTATTAAGGGCTTTCACTGGTTTAACTAGGTCAATATTTAAACCAGTTAAGCAACTAGTTTCCAGAAAAGATGGAACATTTGTGTGGATGAAACAATTGGTGACAGGATTCCTGGATGGAACAAATTGTGGAAAAAGCTTTATTAGAGTCAAAAGGATCCTGCTATGTCCTGTTTTTTTCCCTGCCACAAAATGCGATGGCATCATCATTATCTCTCTGAGAAAGGAAACCTCAACTCAGACCTGTTCCTCTTCTAATTTAAACCAGTGAGAGTTTTGCCATTAACTGAATGAAAGCAGAGTCAGGCCCATCGTGTCTAACAATTGCTGGTCCTTCCTAAATTACGATAACATATTGATTTATACTTGCCTAACAAATATGTCTCATATTTCCACCAACTGTTTAAAATGCCCAGTGAGTGAGTTTGTCCTAAAATTAAATCTTGGCCCCTTTCACTCTTCTACCCCATTGTAGGCTGTGAGGTATGCTCTGAGATGTTCACCTACTAAATAGCTCTGAGGCTGTTAATAAAATCCTTATGTCAAGATAGAACAACTATCGAGAAAAATGATAGCAATCATCCAAAGTGGGTACTTGGGTCATTCTTCACAATATATATTTCTGGTGCTCATGTGTTAGGTGTATTAAAAACATTTAGGCAACTGGAGGGTTCAAAAGTTGCTAATATGTTCTTTCCATGTATGCACTTAATCTCTGATATGTGATGCCATAGAAGACCCCTGTAATTAACAGGAAATAACCACTGGATCTCTGCTATAATGGTAGGGTGACCAGACAGCAAGTGTGAAAAATCAGGACAGGAGGTGGGGGGTAATAGGAGCCTATATAAGAAAAAGACCCCAAAATTGGGAGCGTTCCTATAAAATCGGAACACCTGGTCATCCTATATCATGGTATGGCAATTGTTGCTAAATGTTGACACTTAAAATAGTGACTGTTGTGTAGGAACATGTGTGAAATGTGATGGTTCTTCTGTATCCATATTCCATACCTCTCATGGGGCACACACTTGTGCAGGGTTTGAGTTTTTACAAGAAGCTGCTGATATAGACTCATAGGGGCTGGGGAATCTGGCAGGTGACTATAAAGGACACAGAGTGTATGTGAGGGTGTGTGCATTGTTGATATTGAATGCAAAGCCACTAAAGGAAAATAAATGACTTTAACAAGAATTTAAGGGCAATATGCAGTATGAGATTGTGATTTCTAAAGTGCACTAATTAATGAGCAATATCAGTCCCTTTAGACCCTGCTGGTGTGCACTAAAAGTTCACTAGTGTACTTTAACATAGTGCTCTTTGAAACAGTGCTATGTTGAAATGCGTTAGGAAACTTTCAGTAAGCAGGATCTACAGGGACCAACTAAGAGCAGGGCTTTCCTACTGTGTAAGTCAATCTAATTTATGTCATTCATGGGTGTGAAAAGACACTCCCTTGAGTGACACAAGTTACAGCGACCGAATCGCTGTCCAAACTGGCATTATGTCAGTGGGAGACACTCTCCTGCCAACATAGCTTCTGCCTCTCACGGAGGTGGAGTAATTATGTTGACAGAAGAGCGCTCTCCTGTTGGCATAGAGTGTCTTCACCAGATGCATTACAGCAGTGCAGCTGCATTGGTTCTGCTATGCCCATGTAGTGCTAAAACCTGCCTTAACGTGTAGCTCATTAGTATGCTTTAAAAATCACAGTGTGAGCATTATCACACTGTGTAGACATACCTTCAGGGAAGAGAGAATGTTCCCTGAATATTCAAAGAACTCCTCCCTCAGACCTTCTCCACTCACTTAACATACCCAGCAACTTCACCCAGGTGCCATAATCATGGGTGAATTTGATAAGAAAGAATAGAAGAAATGAAATACGCCAGCACTAGATCCATCAGAATACTCCTCTTGAGCCATTGGTTCTGGCAGCATCTGAAAGCTGCTGGCTTTCTTAATTATAGGTGGAAAATGTATACAAGAGGGATATATTTATAGGGCCTGTCTAAATGGAGATGGATAAATTAAATCAGTTATAGAGGTGTTCTGTGTCTTATCCTCTCACACAAATAAACAGCTCCCTTCGCTTCCATGAATAGATCAGCACCCAATCAACTCAGTTTTTGGAGCCAGACAATTCAAGTTCTCATTAGCTATAGCAAACCATTAGGGAATCATATTTCAGCTTGCAGCACATATCAAAACCCACCCAGTGCTGTTCAAAATGAGCAATTAATTACATATACTGTGCTGCTCCTGAAAAACTTCCACCTTCTCTAGAGGGATAAAGGAATCATATTGAAAGGTGAAAATATATCCTTTTGCTTCCCAGTTCACTGCCCATTTTTCTGCAAATAGATAGAGAATTACTATTTATGAATAATAAATCATGACATTGCAATTACATACGGTACCTTTTATCTGAGGAGATCAGTGATTTACAAACATCTATTACCCACAACAACCCTACATGAAGTGTCTTGTGGGTTGATGGTTTCTGTTTTAATCAGGAAAGAGAGAGGAGGAATAAGAAGAAAAGATGGAGACTCGGAACCCTAACCTTCCCTTCTCCACTCCCCTCTTTTCATGTTTTCCTCATCCCCTGGCCTATTCCCCTTCTTTCTTTTCCGGTGCTCACACACGGTGTGGCAGTGGCTCTGCCTGGAGGGCAAGTGAGGAGGACACATCTAGTTTGGTTCACGAGATGGTAGAGGACACAGTAAGTATCACATGCACTTTAGCACTGAGGTCAAACTGCTCAATGAAAAGAGGCTATGGCTATGGCTACTGCATAAACTCCTAGCTTCATCTTCTTTTCAAGGGAATGGTCACTGCTCACAAAAGCTATGTGACAGATGGTAACTACGGGCCAGGCCTGGAACTCGTTGAGCAAGGTTGGGCCTTATGGGCCAGATTTACAAAATTATTGTTGCCCCTTTGGCCAGAGAGATCAGCCAATATTCAGGACCTTTGTTTGTTTTATATTAGGAACAGAAATCGATGATGAGAGTCAGATATATTCTTTGATGCTATCCTATTTATTTACAAAGCATGCACTCAAAGGCCTGTTTCCCTCAGTGCCATAGAAACAAGCAACAGCAGGCAGTTTCCTTGCTCAGAATTCCCCAAGCCTGCCTCTCCAATGTGTTCCATGCCCAAGGAGCTCTGTCATACTCCCTTTTGGGGCCAGACTCCTCACTGCTTCTCCCACTGTCTGCTTACTGTCTGCCTCTCTCCCTCACAGGTTGCCAAACACTCTCCTAGCCCCTGTGTGCTTACCCAGGGAAGCACTCAGCCCACATGGCTTATGTTCTGATCAGGACATGTCATGTGGCTCGTTCCCTTGGGCAGTGACTTCCATTGCTTCCAGCTACCACACGTAAATAGGGCTTAATTGCTCCTTCTATTTACCATAAAAGAAAGGTGCTTTGCAGCACACATAACAGCTTTAACCGTGTCTGTGACTGTCTATAGATCAAAGATCCACTTGATGGCAGCCTTCATATAAAGATGTTGATAGGTACCTAGTGGGATTTGCAAAAGTGCCTAAGCAGGTTAGTGACACAGAGTCCTGTGGCACCTTAAAGACTAATTAAAATATTAGAGCATAAGCTTTCATGGGCTAATACCCACTTCATCGGATGCATGCAGTGGAAGTATCCAGGGGCAAGAATACTAAGCAGGTTAGGTGTCTAATTCCGATTGAAATGTAATGAGAGAGAGGTGCCTAACTCACTTTTGTAAATCTCACTAGGTTCCTATCTGCATCTTTAGGTATCTAAAACCTCTGTCAATTTGTCCCTTAGAGACTCAGCTAGAATTATGCAACCCTTACTCGTATTGGTGAGCACTTACGCAAACAGTTCCACTGATTTCTATGGGGCTATTCATGTGAGTAAGCGCTCACCACCAGGAATAAGGGTTGCTCAGTCTACCCCTAAACAAGTGTACACTATAATGCCAAATGCTTGGGAATTTGTTTCTTAGCCTCCTCTGATGGAGTGTGCTGGAGATCTTTTATGTTCACGTGAAATTTACTGGAGCATGTTTTTACATCTCCCATCCATTAGACCTGTGCTTTGTTTGGCTGGGTTCAGCACAACAACTTTAAAAAAACCCCTAAACCACTGTCAATTTAAGTAGTGTCCAAAATGGGAACCAAGTAACCAAATTAGTAGGAAAACCCAATCAGTACAATAAAGAGGAGCCCTACTCCATCTGGCAAATCTGACAGTATTAGAATGGCTCTTTAAAAGTATATAAATATCCTTAGGGTACACAACAGGGCTTTCTGTAGAAAGGGTGCCAATTCTTTTCACATTAGTTTGTGCAAAGTACTTTCCTAGTTTATTTCCCAGGAAGCTTTTATTTTAGAGTCTAGAAATAGTTTTGAATATTTTACGTATGTATTTCTAGGTTTCTTCTGTTTAATCTTATAGGGCCAGTAATTAAATCTTGGAACTACTGGTGTGGGGGATGGAGAATATTGGGAGTATTTACTTCCTTGCAGGTAAGGCTGACAGGCCACTTGCTTTTGCAGTGGGGGAGCAGCAGTTACAGTTTTCAATGGGAGTTGCATGAATATTGGTACTGCAATGATGCAGAGAAGAGGAAATGAAAAATACCTTCTTCCTGCTAGGTGCTGAGCATCCTCAGCTCCCACTGAAATCACTTCTGATCGGGCACTTAGCACTTTGCAGAATTTAGCCTATCAAAGACAAATTCTAAGACTGAAAGTGCAGTTCCACTCTGAAAAATCTCTCTAAAAGTAGCATTGGCGGGATGCGGGGAAAGCACCAAGTGTTTCTCTGAAACTATGCACCAGAAATGCCTAGTTTAAAAGCAGAAAGACGTTTTTCCTGAGGGCCAGCTCTGCAGACTCAATCTGGGATCTGAAACACCAGGGTAAAGCTTGTCTGTGCAGGAGACAGAGCTTCCTAGGGGGCCGGTCTGCGAGTGTGCAATGAATCCCCCTACAGCTAAGGGCCACCACAAATGCCACCATGTTTTGGTGCAAGTGCAAAGCCTTCCCTAGTATAACTGCCTTTGATCTTGCTTTTCCTAACATAAATAGCAACACAGGTATTAAAAAAACAACCAAACCTCAAAAAACCCACCTTACTCAAACATGATTCCCTCCCCCACTCACACTCCTGGCGCTGAGAGAACAAACATGAGACAGGTTAGTCATGTTGCTTTATGAATGATGAGAAGCTGTTCAGATACTACAGTGATGAATGTGGTGTAAGAACTTAAACAGAGTAGAACAAAATAGCTGAGATCTTTCCTTCTGCATCGTCACCATCAATACAGGTCCTGAAGGGCAATCTGTGCTTGCTTTCTAATTGTGCAGCCCCATTGCCTGTGTGAAGTCGGTTACCATGGTGATGTATGTAGCTGGAGAGGAAGGATGGCCTTGTGGTTAAAGGCACAGGGCTGGAGAACTGGGTTCATTTCCTGGTTTTGCCACAGATTACTGTGACACCTTGGGTAAACTGCTTAGTCTCTCTGCCTCAGTCCTCCATCCGCAAGACGGGGGGGGGGGGGTAATGACACTTGTTTCACACACACACCGTTCCCTTTGTCTGTGTTGTGTATTTAGTTTATAAGCACTTTGATGCACCGAATGGTTCTTACAGTGTATTTGTACAGGGGAGCCCTGCCCTCGGCTGAGGACTCGAGGTGCTACTGTGATACAAGTAAATCATCATCCTAAAAATCAAATCGGTTTGAGCCAGGGTAACTAATAGCAACCTAGTGGGCAATGCTTCTGGTGATGTAAGTGGAGGGCTAGAACGCAGCTCAATCTTCCTTAGCTGTGTTGGATCTATGGGGCTAACAGGAGTAAAAAGAAGAGAGAATATTTTAGTCACTTAAGGGCTTGATCCTGCCCGCACTGAAGTAAGAGACAAAACTTCTGTGGGGTTCAGTGGTATAGGACTGTGCCTTTAGGGACTGATTCAAAGCCCAGTGAAGTCCATGATTGGTTACATTGGGCTTTAAATTGGGCACTAAAGAAACATAGGGAACAAGTGTGTGGAGAAAGGTGGTGCCATTTTCACCTAAAGTGTATTTCAGATTATAACCTTGCTTTAGCAGTGTACAACATTGTAAGGTGTCCAGACTAAACAGTACTGTAAGTGCATGCTGTAGCTTGTCACTGATATTTCAAACTTGTTTCTATCATTCATGTTTCACTTGTGAGCCTTTCTCTGTTTGTTGCAGATCCTCAGCGCTGAAGTTTGGGACTTGTCCGTATTTCAGCTCCTACCTACTGTTTACTGCCAGAGCTGTGGAGTGTGACAATGGTGTTTGTGTCCAATCTATCAAACGCCATTATCACACTAAATAGCTACTGTTAGATAAGCCATCAGGTCACAGAAGGAAGCAAGCTTTAAGCAATACATTTTCTGGCTGTGATGAGGAATAAAGCAAGTTTGTTCTAGTATGTCACGATGACTGTGCTCTTTTATAAGCTAAAATAATGTACAATCAACAAATACTCTGCTGCACATACTTCCAATTATAAAACTCCTTTTTTAAGTACACTTTGTAAAGAACTTAATGCTGTTCATTTGCTCTTACTGAGTCATGCTTATAATCATGGATTGTAATGTTTTGATTCAGCAGTGCAAGCGGTGGCGAATTCTTCCCTTATTTAGATTTCTGTTAGGTTATAGCTGGCAACCTGCAGCCTCTATTTAAGCAGCGTTGTCAGTATTTAATGCATTTAATTAACATGTTTTGGTCTGGAACATATTCTTCAATGAGATCCATTGCGGCACTGAAACAAATGCGTCTGGACGTCAGTTGTGCAAATACAACACACAGGGTTCATGATTAAATAAAATGAATGAGGAGTATTGCTGCCAAATCATCAAACCAATGTGACATTGTCAGAAAAGAAACCCCGGGCCCCGTCCTGCAACCCTTACGCAAATGGTGTTTGGGAATGTGGATCTCATGGAAGTCAACAACAGCTGGGAGTGCTCAAAATCTTTAAAAATGGAGGGGAGGGAGTCAGATTATGAGCCCAAGAGCACCCATGGAATCAGTGCCTATGATCTCTGCTTCTGATTTGTAGTATTAGCTTAGCAAGTGCTTTGTCTTTCATTCATGGCATCTATATAGTTCTCCTTATTAGGGCATGGAAAACTTGTATTTAACAGTTGACTTATCTTTATATAAACATGACACAAATCTGCTGCTGCAGCTGCACTACGTATCCTTGAACAAAGACAGCTTTGTTCCTGTGTTGGACAAGTATGAAAAATAAATTGTGATGATGCTAGTTTCTCTTGGTGTATGTGTCCCTCATTTTTGAGAAAACACCAGCAAGAAAAATTAGGTTGGGCTCATCAGAAAACACAGAATGCCAGTAGTGCTCTATCCCAGATGTGATTGCATGTTGGTATTTACAGGCTAGATCAGCTGTGCAGGGTCTGTAAAGAGCCTTGCAAGAAAAGCATCCTGCAAGTGAATATAAATGCAGCATCAGGCTTCCTACAAACAAAGGAAAGAAAACTTTCCTAACAGCCGTATACTAAGTGTGCCATTTCTCCTTGCGGACTTGTCAGCCATTGCTTTTTAGCTGTTTTTTGCAAAGGTATTCGGTCCCCCTACTACCAATGCCAAATGACCTCTGATAGCTCAGAGAACATGCTGGAACTGTAATACAAAGCAGAAATAGGTCAAGAATGGAAATATTTGCTGTTCATGGATACACAACCAGGCTGATTACTTGAAAGGGACAAGAATCCAGAAGAGCTTGCAAACAAATACTGCCTGTGTTTTATTTCACAAATCTTCAAAGGTCTAAACGTGTTGTGCTAAAGAAGTTTGTCCATGAGATTACCCATAAACAAATGACAGTAGCCCACAAATGGTCCATCTAATCTATGATGCAAAAATTATGTTGGATAAGCATACTCAGTGTATTTAAAAAGGTAAAAATAGTTTTACTTCCTCAAGTTTCTCTGTGCTCTCAGTACACCCCTTAGGCCTTCACTGTTCCTGTTCCAGTCCAACTGGCTGATGGTCGGGGTCTGTAAAATCCCCTCTTTCCCTTGTCTTGGTTAGAGAGAACATTACACAGATACACAAGGCTAAGAAAAGTCAGTGTGGGGCATGTTGAACTTGCAACCAAAGCATTTGGTAGAGTCTGGAATTTCCCTCTCTGAATTCTCCCCCTCGTCATTACTGTAACTGTAGAGTTGTCTGTTGAGAACTACTGGGCTAGGTTATGAATAAGTGTTGGGATTTTGAAAGGTACCTAGGGGAGTGAGGCACACAAATGTCATTGAGTGCAACTTTGAAAAGCCCTTAAGTGACTAAGGATCTGAAGTCCCATTGAAAGTCATTGGAGCTTTGGCTCCCAAGTCCCTTAGGGTATGTCTACACTACAATTAAAGCCTGAGGCTGACCTGTGTCAGCTGACTTGGGCTCGTGAGAGTTGGGCTGCAAGCTGCAAAATAACCATGTAAATGTTTGGGCTCAGGCTGGCACCTAATCTCTGGGACCCCACAAGAGGATGGATCCAAGAACCTGGGCCCCAGCCTGAGCCCAAACATCTATACAGCCCCACAAGCCTGAGTGAGTCTGACTAGGGCCAGCCATGGGTAGTATTTGCAGTCTAGACATGCCCCTAGGGACTTTTGTCAGTTTTGCTCATTAACTTGCAATGAGAACTGGGCACCTAATTTCCATTATGCTCTTGTAAAACTTCCAGCCTACAATGAGTTTTAAAGTCAAGTGATCACATGTCCGTACTGGTAAAAAGAGTGCTTTACACAGTTGTCTTTCACTGAAGCGTAGCATTATCTCTGGAAGACATTATATATCAGCATTTGTGATTTATCGTATAGAAATAACATTGTATTTGCATCTGCAACCATTTTGATTATTCATCCTCTCTGAACAGAGTGTTTTTTTGTCAGCTCCCGAAGTTTTTGCGCTGAAAACTATTAGCCCCAGTCCTCATCCCCAGGATGTATTAATTAATTACTAATGACAAAGTATTGGTTTGGTTTGTGATGTGAAGAGAGAGAGAGACAACCTCATATGAACAGTTCAGTTTTAGATTAGCCACTTGGTAAAAAGAATTCTCAAACTAGCTGATAATCCTTCAACTCCAGCTGAGTTGGAGTTGAAGGATTATCAACTCCAACTTCAAGTCCTTTGAATTCTTTAAACTAGCTGATAATCCTTCAACTCCAGTTAATAGTCCCACCACAGGTTGCTCCCCACAGGACCCTTTACAATCAATACTACCCATAGTTTTATGCTCTTCCTCATCAGAACTGCCTGTTCAAAAGCCTTTCCACTTATTGATTTCTTTTGCATTCTGGAAACTTTCAGAGCCACCTGGTGCAGACCATATTAGAGGCAGCAGTAAAAGAGGCTGATGATTCTGATCCAGCTGCTACCTCAAAGTGGGAACAGCTCTTGCAGAGAAGTGTGGAGAAAGCTTACTACCTGTGGGATAAATACAGTCAGGAAAGGTGGCAAAGTGAGCAATTTTAAGAGAGACAAATGCTCTTGAATTTTATATCACAGAATCATGGGAGTTACAAATGGAAAGGGCCTACAACAGTGTTCCCTAGAGTACATTCTCTATGTGCTTTGTCTAGGCCACTTTTACATGATTTAAAAATGAATAGAGCTTTGTATTTTGAAAATAAAAAGCGGTATCCAAGTGTCTATTTTAAGCTTTCCCTGTAGCTTAAATTAGTTACAATCTCTTAGACATGCAATCAATGATGGCTCCAAGTTTATGGACATGCAAGGCAGTATAAATGCCTAGCTAGACGCAAACTGTGACTTGAAGAACTCTGTGTAAGCTTGAAAGCCAACAGAGGTTGGTCCAATAAAACCCACCTTGTCTAGCTAGATGGAAAGTCTGTTTATTTAAATGCACCTGTATAGCACCTATTGTTGTAGAGCTTTGAACAAAAATGAAAATCTTGAATTGATAAACTAGCCCAGAGTAGTAGCGTTACCCCATTTAACCTGAGCAGTTAGCCATATTTGGGGTGTCGGGGGTTGTTCCAGTTACGAGAACTCTGTGACAGAGCCAGGTATGTTCTTTGATGCAGCCGTGTTTATTTACATATGTTATAAGATTCTCTTGTTTCTCTGAACACAGGAAGACTCAACCAGCCTGAGACAGTTTCTTTGCTTGCGGTCCCAAATCTGCCTTTCCAGCTGGCACTTTGTGCTCTGAACACCTACTTTCTTTGCTTTTTCTCAAGACTGCATTACAAGCACTGCTGTTACTGTATGACTGCTTGGTTCTCTGGTTGCCTCTGTCTGTGTGTGACCCTCCCCTTCTTTTGTCTCTCTCGCACAGATAAGAACAATCTAAATCAGAGCCTCTGATTTTGAAATCCCTTGGGCTAGAGGCTTTGCAATCCTGTGAGCCACATGGTTCAGTGTTTACTCACGTTTTTCATGTGCCTGTGCTTGCGTGCTACTGCTGTTGTTCCAGCCACTTCTTTACAATGGCTTCTTCGCATTTCTCTCGAGTGAATGGCATTGGTGGTTTCTGGCTCACAACAACAAGGCATAACATAACCTGACCCATAACACTAGTATTAGCAAAACACCAATGTTATGCTAGCTTAGGTCTGGCATAACGGAGCCACATATGGGGCCAGCGCTGGATCCCCACTGCTGAGGCAGTGCTGGACGGCTCAAGGTGACTAGGGGGATGAACATCACGCTTGGAGCTGGCAGACCACACTCAGGGCCGGTGTAACCACTAGGCAAACTAGCAGCTGCCTAGGGCACCAAGATTTAGGGGCGCCAAAAAGCGCTCGGGAAGGGGAGTGGTGGCTGAGCCCCGTGTCCCACTTGAGGGAAGGCAGTGGTGGCGCACGAGGGCTCCGTGCCCATGTCCCGCTTGGGGGGGAGCGGCGGTGTGCGAGGGCTCTGTGCCCATGTCCTGCTTGGAGGGGGCGGTGGCGCATGAACGCTCTGTGCCCGTGTATTGCTTGGGGGGAGGGGGAGCCAGCGGCACATGAGGGCTCCGTGCCCGTGTCCTGTTGGGGGGGGGGCAAGAGCTCAGTGTCCTGCTGTGGGGAGGGCTCCCTGCCCATGTCCCCAGGGGTGGGGTGGCCACGGAGAACGTGGCTGAGCCCGGATTGCCTGAAAAATATCCTTGCATTGGCCCTGACCACACCTCCTCTGGGGCCTGGCCAGGGTGCTATATAGCAAGAGTGAAAATTGGAACAGGGACTGGGGGGTAATAGGAACCTATCTAACAAAAAGCCCCAAATATTGGGACTGCACCAGGTCACATTTCAGCAAGGGCATTGTGGTCTAGCATGGGGAGTTGCAGGGCCAGTCAGGTCTGGGGACCCACTAAGATAGGGGGCCCAGGTCAAACTGCCCCTTCCCTTCCTCCCATGGGTGGCACTGCACTTGTCAGTGGTATGCACTATGTATAACTTGTGTATGGCTGCGGGTGCCACTGGACACAGAGCAGAATGACGCTGGGGGCTGGGGAACATCTGATGGGGTGTGCATCATGGTTCCCTAGTGCCTGCATAACACCACAGCACAGGCCTTGAATGTCCCAGGGGGACAGGTGACAGTCAGGGCCTCAATTTACTACTCTTTAGAGTGCTGTGTTCCAGTCCTGGCTGGCCCTGGGAAGGGCAGCGGGGGATTCTCTCTGGCTTCAGTCACATAGCCATGCATGAGAAGGGAGCAGGGTTTTGCACAGCAACAGGATCAGCCCTGACTTTTCTGACTAATGGGTAAATTCCTTCTGCATTGTCTCCATTGTTTTCCATAAGGGAAAAAATAGTCTTATTACATCTGTCCTTTGGCTCGTTGACAAAAGGCCCAACTGAGTCTCCTGCTTTCAGAGGCGTCAAAGATTTTTCAGTGCGCAGCTTCCTCCCACAGTTCTCTGTGGTGTTCGTCCCATTCTCTGAATCACTCTCAGTAGCATCCAGTTTTTGAAAGCTATAAATAGCTTTAATGCCGCAGTGCTTTTGCTACCCGTCGTCTCTCGCATTGCTGGGCCCGTCTTGAAAGTGGCTCAGCCGCTGCCCTCCCGTTCCCCGCTTGAGCGATGAAGCAAGCACACATCACCTTCTCCTTCTCCTGTCTGCTGCAGGCTTTACACCTTCACTTCGATGGGCATTTTGTCTTTGCAAGGGCTGTGAAGTAAGTCTCCTGCTTGACCATAAAGTGCCACAGACAGGGATGGATGGATAGATCCTCTGCTCTGACTCCTCCTCCCTTCCCGAGAGCATTTCCTCTGTGCTTGAGAACTACCTCGGAGATAGGAACACTTAGCAACCCCACTGAGCCACAAGAGACCTGACTGTGTTACATAACGGCAACCTCAGCTCACTTCAAGGGAAATTGCCTGCACACAGCAGCCGCCACTGCAGAAAGCAAAGATTCTCCCTTCTCCTTAGACTCACTAATCCTAATAATTTCACACCCACAATACTGTATGGCAAAACCTTTAAGTTAATTATCAGCAGCTACTGTGATTCATGGTTTATTTTTCAAAAAGTCTTTTGTAAGAGCAAACTGGTGGTGGGAAGGGGAAGATTCTTAGTGGCTAGTCTGGGGACAATCCTGCTTTCTCCCCTGACCCTGAGTGAGCATAGTGGTGCCTTCCCTTCTGCTAAGCTCTGTGAGTGATGCCTTCAGCAGCAGCTGCTTGGCTTCTCCCCCTTTGATTGAGTGGAGATTAGAAATGAGCATCCCCCCCACTCCATTCCTGCAGTGTTGTCTAGGGAGTTAATGGCAATGTTGCTTGCCCTCACCTCATTATGGATAAGATGATTCTTGTGCAAAGAACATTTTATGCTATTTTTTCTCCTCCTGCTCCCAGAACCCAGTGTGATGCCTGCCAGAACATGCTAGCCCTACGATAACAACAGTAGCAGCAGGAAACTAAAAGCCTGTCATCCTGGAATAGCCCTCGCAATCACAACATTTACGCAGATCCTTGCCCACTCCAATATGGTGGGGTGCAAAATAGGCAGCACCAATGCCTATGTTTTGGGGGTGCAAGGGCTGAATTGGCTTCCACCTGCAGCCCTAATAAAGGCGCGCACATGGTTCTCCACCCCCGTGGTGTTTCATGGCAGAACGATAGCTGAGTACATTACATTTTCAGATTTGTTACTGTAGTGCTCTTAGAACTCCAGATGAAAAATCATTTATTGAGGCTTTTATTGTCAGAGCTGCGTGACCTTTGCAACACCCACACAAGTGTTACATTTGCTGAAGTTTCTTGAAGAGTGAAAAAGAATTGAGGAGGATTGGGGCAGGGGGAGGAATAATAGATCTGGAGCTTTGCAGATCATTCTTAGGTCATGGGAGGCTGAGCCTTGGGAACTCTGTTAAGAAGTCTCCCAATATCAAATGAATATGAAAAAGAACCTAATCAAAAGTGGACTTTCTTTGGTTATGTGGTACATGAGGAATATTCGGGAAAACATGCTGCCTGTTTCTTAATGGCATTACTTCTCTTGCAGCCTCTCTAAAAGAATGGAAAAGAAACAGAGCAGGGGCATTCTAAGCACAGCAGCTAGGGTTTTTGGGGGCCACCTTTTTACCTTCCTGAACTTCCACCCATATTTCTACAGAGAGATAGAGTGACTTCCAAAATAGGTGAGCAGGGTTGCGGGGAATGGGACCTAGTATCTGGTACTGTACCCACTCTACCGGACTAATGCTAGAGATCATAAAATAGAATATCAGGGTCGGAAGAGACCTCAGGAGGTCACCGAGTCCAACCTCCTGCTTAAAGCAGGAGTAATCCCAACTAAATCATCCCAGCCAGGGCTTTGTCAAGATCAGCTTGGCCCTGGAAACCTGAAACTCCTATTTCCCTTCCTTGAAATCTGAACTTGAACGGTAGCATCTGAATGTTTCAATTACAGTCTATCCCTGTAATAACAAGTTGTGTGGTGGCACCTTAAAGACTAACAGATTTATTTGAGCATAAGCTTTTGTGGGTAAAAACCCCACTTCTTCAGATGCATGGAATGAAAATTACAGGCACACTTGCAGATGCAGGCAGTGTTATACTGACACATGAATAGAAGAGAGTTACTTCACAAGTGGAGAGCCGGAGTTGACAGGGCCAATTCGATCAGGGTGAATGTGGTCCACTCCCAATCATTGATGAGGAGGTGGTAATTCCAGGAGAGGTAGAACTGCTTTTATAGTGAGCCAGCTATTTCCAGTCCCTCTTCAAGCCCAAATTAATGAACACAAATTGGACATCAGGAGTGGTAACATACAAAAGCCAGTAGGAGAACACTTCAATCTCCCTGGACATTCTATAACAGATTTAAAAGTAGCCATCCTCGAACAAAAAAACTTCAGAAACAGATTTCAAAGAGAAACTGCAGAACTAAAATCCATTTGAAAATTTAACACTATTAATTTGGGCTTGAATAGGACTGGGAGTGGCTGGCTCACTAAAAAGCAACCTTTTATCTTTATATTTTCTCTCTCTCCCTCTATATGCAGCCTGCAAACCTCCCCAATGTGGCCCCACCTGCTGCCCCTTGGTGCTCCCCCCACCCTTCCCCCCTGCCAGGACCCTGGCAGCGCCACAGGGCTGAGTGGCGTCTGCCTGCTTGCTCCACCGGCTGCCAGCCTGGGGCAGGGCTGTGCCTCCCCGAGCACTCCTGCAGCCAATGGGAAGCTGTGGAGGCCCCCCAGCCTGGCCCACCTTGGAACCCCAGGTAAGTGTCGCATCCCCCAACCCCCTCCCAGAGCCTGCACCCCCATCCCCTCCCCATATACCCCCTCCTGCCCCCAAACTCCCTCCCACAGACTACATTCAATCCCCCTTCTCACACCTCCCCCACCCCTAAACTCACTCCCAGAGCCTCCACCCCACAGCCCCCAAACTTCCTCCCAGAGACTGCACTCCGTCCCCCTTCCCACACACACCCTCCCGCCCCTAAACTCCCTTGCAGAGCCTCCACTCCAGCCCCCAAACTCTCTCCCAGAGCCTGCATCCTTCTCCCTTTCCACACAGCTCCTCCTGCCCCTAAACTCCCTCACCGAGCCTGCACCCCTCCTAGGCCCTACAACTGCACCAGGTCCTCCTGCACTCCCACCCCATGCCCCAGCTCAGCCTGCACCCAAACTCCCTCACCTGAACCCCAATCCTCCTTCCCCACCCAAACTCCCTCCCAGAGCCTTAGGCAGGTGTGTGTGTGGGTGGCGTTTTGGGAGGCATGAGAGACATTATTGGCCTGCTGGGAGGACTAACACTGGCCCTAAGGTAAATTGAGTTTGAGACCCGTGGTGTATTCTCTTGGTCATTCACTCCCACAGAATGTCTTTGGTACTCTGTTGGCAGGGGTCATAGGTTCGGTATTTTGAATGTTGCTATTTATAGTATGGTAATGCCTAGGAACCTCAATCAAAGAACAGGGTCCCATTGTGCTCTAGACATTGTACAGACAGACTAGTAACAGAAAAGACAGTTAATGTGAAGTGCCCCAGAGTCGCTCATAATCTGCATAACAGTTAAGCAGGCGGATGAAACGGTCGAGGAGATTGGGGGGTGGGGTCGGAGGCTCAGACAGTAAGACAGAGTTGAGTTTAGTAAGAAAAGCAGCCGTCTCTGCTCAACAGTTGCCTAGCCAATGGCAGATGGTAATGATTTGTAGGCATCATGGCAAAGGTACTTTTAAACTAATCTGAATGGTTTTCAGCTAAGATAAAGTTAAGAAAATTGATTTTTTCCCCCTGTGGCAAACTGTCAAGGTATAATTATTTCAGTGTAATTGCACTTCAGAGTGAATCCAAATGCTACAGAAATTTTAAAAAAATCTTTTAGGAAACAGTCATTGATTTTAACTTGTTTTTAGTTCTGTTTCAGGCAGATCACTGTATAATCTAATACTAGTGTACTTTTGAGTTTTCCTATCTTAAGCAGAAAAAAAAACAATGGGCACACTACAAATATCTTTAACATTTGTTACGTGTATAATACTGTGAATGTATTGGCGGTGTATTGTATCTCTAATACGCTTATTCATTGGGAAGAATGGTAAAAATCAATAAAATCTTGGGCAGCGGAAAAGCAAAATGTTTTAATAGCTGTGAAGGATGTCCACATTCATTTAACCTTAGTATGGATAGCTTATTACATAGTGCAAGACTTTTGTTCTGCAAGACCAATAAGATGATTATAATAATAATTAGCCTTTGTGTAGTGATGTCAGAACTTGGCTGAACAGGCAACTGAAAAATACCAAGCTCATCAAAATACTCATAACAGCCGGAACATGCTCTGATTCTGTAGAGTCACTGATTAACCCTCCATCAATGAACTTCGACAACGGCAATCCCCACAGGATTTCATAAGACTCCATTATGATGGTTTCTGGTGGGAAGAGTGCGCTTCTTTCTTCTCTGGGAAAAATCATCTTTCACAAAGAGCCTTTCAAAGTGGTGAGTTCCATGAGCACATATCAATCAAACCAATCCCTAACACGGATCTGTGGTTCCAACCAGTTCCACTTATTGATCAATAGGTTTAGATAGAGTTTTTGATTAATGAATAAGGAAAACAATATTATTCTTTGTTTGTACTATTGTAACACCTATGAGCCCCAGTCATGGGTCAGGATCTCATTGTGTGAGGTGCTACACAACCACAGAACACAAAGATAGTCCTTGCCACAAAGAACTTAGGGTAAATCCTGCAATCAGTGCCACACAGGTGGGACCATGGAGCCTGTCCATATGGAGCCATTTGCAGGATTCTTTCCCTTTATGTTCTCTCATCAATTGTGAACTCACCAGAGAAGTGCAATGGGGAAGTGAAATTCTTCAGGAGGGTACCAAGTGCCAGTAAAACTAATTAGATTTTTTTTCCTTCTCAATTCTACACCTCCTGGAGATGTGAGGTAGCAGAAAGCAGGCAGCCTATCACTAGCGGGGGGAAAGGAGAGGTATGTAAATATCCTCCTAAAACATACATAAGTGGACAAATTCTAGTCACCAAGGGAAGTACCTGGCAGTTGTTGGCTGTCCAGAATCTTCCTGGTCCAGAAAGTCTGAGAAATCACTCTGCTGCTCCTACACCAAGAGACATAAAAGGGCATGGCCTTTGCAGAAGTGAGTATGCCCTGCATGTATATGCACCTACACATACTGAACATCTGCACCAAGCAATATTCCCTGGACAAGGCTTCCTCACTTTTAGCAGGACTGAGACAGAATCCAGACACAGTGATCATAGCAAGCCTTACAAGACAACACTTAGGGCCTTGTCTACACTAGCGGCTGGATAGGTGGGTGGGGATCGATTTATCACGTCTCATCAGGACACGATAAATCGATCCCCAGAGGCACTCCGGAACTCCAGCTCGCCAAAAGGAGCAAGGCAGAGTTGACAGGGGAGCCCGCTGTCAACCGCTGCTGCCGTGAGGACGGCAGGTAAGTTGACCTAAGATGCCTCGATTTCAGCTACGCTATTTGTGTAGCTGAAGTTGCGTATCTTAGGTCAACCCTCCCCGCTAATGTAGACCAGGCCTTAAGAACATAAGAATGGCCTTATTGGATCAGATCGAGAGTCCACCTAGCCCAGTATCCTGTTTTCCAAAAGTGTCCAGTGCCAGGTGCTTCAGAAAGAATGAATGTAATCAGGCAGTTTTTCAGTGATCCATTCTGTCATCCAGTCCCAGCCTCTGGCAGTCAGAGGTTTATGTACACCCAGAGCACGGAGTTGCATTCTTGAATATCTTGGCTAATAGTCATTGATAGATTTATCCTTTGTGAACTTACCCAATGCTTTTTAACCCATTTATACTTTTGGCCTTCACCTCATCCTCTGGCAATGAGTTCCACAGATTGGTGTGCCTTATGTGAAGTACTTCCTTATGTTGGTTTTAAACCTGCTGCCTAATAATTTCATTGTGTGACTCCTGGTTCTTGTGTTACGTGAAGGGGTAAAATAACACTTCCTTGTTCCATTTCTCTACACATGATATTATAGATCTCTATCATATCCCACCTGTCATCTCTTTTTTTAGCTGAACAGTTCTAGTCTTTTTAATCTCTTCTTGAATGAAAGCTGTTCCATACCCCAATCCTTTTTTTTTTTTTGCCCTTCTCTGTAACTTTTCCAATTCTAATGTATCTTTTTTGAGATGAAGCACCAGAACTGCCTGCAGTATTCAAGGTGTGGGTGGACTATAGATTTATATAGTGGCATTATGATACTTTCTGTCTTGTTATCTATCCCTTTTCTAATGGTTCCTAACACTGTGTTAATTTTAATGACTGCTGCTGCACATTAAGTGGATATTTTCAGAGAATTATCCACAATGACTCCAAGACGTCTTTGAGTGGTAACAGCTAATTTAGACCCCTATCATTTTGGATGTATAGTTGGGGTTATTTTTTCTGATATGCATTACTCAGCATGGAATTTCATCTGCCATTTTGTTGCCCAGTCACCCAGTTCTGTGAATTCCCTTTGTAACTCTTCACAGTTAACTTTGGATTTAACTATCTAGAGGATTTTATGTCATCTGCAATCTTAGCCACCTCACTGTGTGTCCACTTTTCCAGATCAGTTACGATATGCTGAACACCACAGGTCCAGTACAGATCCTTAGGGGAACCCTACTTTTTACCTCTCTCCATTGTGAAAACTGACAATTTATTCCTACCTTTTGTATTCTGTCTGTTAACCAGTTACTGATCCATGAGAACACCTTCCCTCTTATTCCATGACTGCTTAGTTTGTTTAAGAGCCTATGGTATGGGACCTTGTCAAAGGCTTTCTGAAAGTCCAAATATACTGTATCAGCTCTATCAACCTTGTCCCCAGGCTTGTTGACACCCTGGCCCTTAAAGAATTGTAATAACTTGTGAGGCAGGATTTTTCTTTACAAAAGCTGTATTGACTCTTCCCCAACATATCATGTTCATTTTTGTGTCTGAGGATTCTGTTCTTTACTATAGTTTCAAATAATTTGCCTGGTACAGTACTGAAGTTAGATTTACTGGCCTGTAACTGTCAGGATCGCCTCTGGAACCTTTTTTAAAATTGGCATTACAGTAGCTGCTTTCTAGGCATCTGGTACAGAAACTGATTTAAGCAAAAGGTTATGTACCATAGTTAGAAATTCTGCAGTTTCATATTTGAATTCCTTCAGAACTCTTGGGTGAATACCATCTTGTCCTGGTGAATTATTACTGTTGAATTTATCAGTTTGTTCCAAAACCTCCTCTACTGATACCTTAATCTGTGATAGTTACTCAAATCTGTCACCTAAAAGAAGTGGCTGTCACATGGGAATCTCCCTCACATCCTATGCAGACACAAAGAATTCATTTAGCTTCTCCGTAATGGAGTTACCTTCCTGGAGTGCACGTTTAGCACCTCAGTTGTACAGGAGCCCTGCTGATTGGCAGACTTCCTGCTTCGAATGTACTTAAAATTATTTTTGCTTAGTTTTTGTGCCTTTGGCTAGTTGCTCAAATTCTTTTTTTGCCCTGCTGAATTACTTGCTAGCAATGTTCCTTCTACTTGTTTACATCCCTGTGTGCAATGAATTTTGTTATGTGCACCCATATGGACGTGATGTGTGGTGGGGGTGGAGCCAAGGGGTTCGGAGTGTGGGAGGGAGCTCAGAGCTGGGGCAGAGGGTTGGGGTGGGGGGGGGAAGGGCTCCAGCTGGGAGTATGGGCTCTGGGATGGGACTAGGTTTGAAGAGTTTGGAGTGCAGGCTGCCCCGGGGCTGCAGTGGGGAGAGAGGACTCCCCCCAGCCCTCTCTCGTCGCAGCATCCCGGGGCTGGGGGAGAGGTGCCTCTTCAGTGCAGACCCTGTGGCTGCTTGCCTGCACAGCCCTTGATAGCCTGCTGCACAGCCGCGCAGCTTAGAGGGAACTTAGCTTGCCAGTATTTATGTGCCTTTCTGTTATCTTCACCAAGATTTGACTTCTAATTTTTAAAGGATGCCTTTTACCACCTCTTTTGCTCTGCTGTTTAGCCATGGTGGCATTTTTTGTCCTCTTACTAATTTTTTTAAAATTATTATTATTTAGGATATACACATAGTTTAAGCCTTCATTATGGTGTTTTAAAATAGTTTCCATGCAGCTTTCAGGCATTTAATTCTTGTATCTATTCTTTTAAGTTCTAGTTTGCTTCATTTTTGTATAGTTCCCCTTTTTCAAGTTAAATACAAGTGTGGTGCATTTCTTTGGCATTTCTCCCCTACAAGGATGTTAAACTTGATTATATCAGGTTGCTGGAAAGGGTGGGCATGGCCCCATCACTTTAAACGTGGTCTTGGGGGGAAAAGGCAGTGCAGGGGAAGGACCTCAGGGGAAGGGAAGGGAAGGGGCCTCAAGGGAAGGGGTGGCATGGGGGCAGGGCCTCAGGGAAAGGGGCCGATCACTCTCCCACACACACCTTTAGGGAGCTTCTGTCACTCCTGGTTGCTATTACCAAGCAATCCAGCTATATTCACCTCTTGGACCAGATCCTGTGCTCCACTTAGGACTAAATCGAGAATTGCCTCTCCTCTTGTGGGTTCCAGGAAATAGTCATTTCATGTGTCTAGAAATTTAATCTCTGCATTCCATCCTGAGGGGACATATACCCAGTCAATATGGAGGAGAGTTGAAATCCCCCATTGTTAGTGGGTTTTCTGTTTTTTGTAGCCTCTCTTATCTCCCTGCACATTTCACAGTCACCATCACCAGCCAGGTCAGGTGGTCGGTAACCTATTCTTATTACTATGCTCCTACTATTCAAGAATGGAATTTCTGTCCACAGAGATTCCATGACTCTGTTTGATTTATATAAGATTTTTACTAAATTTGACTCTTTTTTTTCCACATATAGTGCCACTCCCCCACCAGCGTAACCTACTCTGCCATTCCTACATATTTTGTACCCTGGTATTACCATATCCCACAGATTATCATTGTTCCACCAAGTTTCTCTGATACCTATTATATCAACATCCTCATTTAATACCACGCACTCAAGTCCATCCATCTTAGTATTCAGATTTCTAGGATTTGTATACAAACACTTCTAAAATTTCTCTTTACTAAGATATTGAGAATCCCCATTAATAAATCATCAGCTAAGGGATGTCTCTGTTCAAACCCAGTGCCCCTCCATACCTGTCAGCTTTCCCCCAGCCCTTAGTTTAAAAACTCTGTGACCTTTTTAAATTTACATGGCAGCAATCTGGCTTGGAATTTTCCCCTTCGATTCTGTTCAGATTCCCCTGCTCCAATCACTGTGGTATTGTAGCACCTGTATTTGCTATACAGAGCCAGATTCAGATTCATTCTCCAGCCTGTTTAGACCACTTTGCACCATATCAGTAGCCTTAAAACAACTGGAGGTAGCTGGTGGAGAATTTCCCTTGGTAGGACGTAGGAGAACACTTTTCTGTCAGAAAGTGGACAGAAACTCACTTCTAGCTCCTCCTCTCTCCACACAAAGAGGAAGGGGGCAAGTCAGGGGCAGTCTGGGGGTAGATGTGGGTAAAAAGGGGTATGGTGGAGCATAGCTCCTCTACACCTGGTCTTCCACTGATAAGATATGGCCCTTATGCCAGTGACAGGAGTTGGAGCAGGCCCTGTGGGTCGTTGAGATTCAGGGAACCAGAGCTGATTCCACATGGTGGCCAATCTCCACAATATGCACTGCTCATACATAGTGGAGAATTGAGGTCACCCCAATGATTTCCTGTTTTAAGTATCTCAGTTACTATTGTCTGGGAATTCTGGGTCAATGTGGACTCTCATGGTGGCTCCCCCTTGCATTAGGCACACTTGGACACAAGGACTCTAAGCTATTTCTTCAGAAACTCAGACTGCCCCTGTGAAGGCAGAAACTATTATAACTTTGTTGTCACTGGGTCTACTCACCACATGTGGCTCCTTCTCCTGGTGGCTCTAGGGATTAGCTCTTGCTAGGTATTGCTCTCCTCTGGTGGTGTCTCTACCCATCATCTCTTTCACCCTGTGGCCCCCTCACTCCAGGAGTTGTAGCTTTCTGTTGATGGCTTAGCCCTCCGGCCAGCTCAGTAAAATTCTCCCCTTCTGGGGAATTCAAAGTCCTTCTGAACTAGCTTTCTGTCTGCATCGCTGACACCTTGCACCACTTCCCAGTGACTGGTAGGGGAACCTAGGTCCACCCACTACACTGGGTTCCAGCCCAGGGACCCTCTAACAAGCAGCCAACATCTATACAGTTCTGCTCCTTGATGCTGTTTTCCTGCCTTCTTCCTACATATTTAGCTTCCCCTCTCCCTGGGTTTGCCAGCCCAAGTTCTCTCCTCCCAGGTAGTGACTGCAGACTACTTCCTCGCAGCCTCTCATGGCTCACTGCTCCTGAGCTGTATACCTCATCCTGCCAAGCTGAGCCCATTTCCAATTAGTGTCTGGCTCCCTGTCTCCTTCAGGTGCAGCCCGGGCAGTTAATTGGCTGGCCTAGGCCTTGAACCCCTCCAGGCCTTGTGTGGGGTATGCACCACTTCACACATTGTCAATTATGTCTCAGTCCTGAATATCCTCAGCTCCCAGTGACTTCAGTATGAGTTGTGTTCAGCATCCTGCAGCTTGTGCCCTCAGGCCCCAATCCTGCAGCAGGATGGGGGCGGGGAGGAGAAAGGTGGGTCCAATTGCAGGGTCAGGGCCTCAGGGCGAAAACAAATTCTGTGGATAAGAAAGTCCCAGGTGATGCCCAGTTTTAGGATTTTTCCAGCTGGGTGACCAAACTTTATGAGAAAAGCTACATAGGTGGAAGCTAAATCCTTGAACTTGTCTAGAGAACAGGTGTGAAGAATGATCCAAATACCTATGTGGCTTATGCTTGTTTTAAAAGGAATTTAATTGGCAAAAGCACAAGGAATATGAGTTATAGTAAGGTTTAAAATTGTGCAAAGAGTTAGGAAATAAAGCAATTGTTCTAGTACATCCTTGACCACAGTGCCAGTATTGAGCTCTAGTCCAAAACCTTTATTAAGTGGTGGCTTAAGTAGTTTTATTTTTACATAGCTGCTGAATGCCACAGTAGTGCTAGCGTAGAGATCTAGGAGTTGCGAATGGAGGACAGAACTGCTCCAGTGACCCATCTCCTGCACAAAGACCAGGACACAGAGTGTGCAAATACACAAATATACACAGACATGACATACGTAAAAATACTTGAAAGTTAATCGAGGCAGATAGCTTTGTTTGGCTTTGAAAACTTTCCATTGCTTTTGAATTCTAGCCTGCTAGGCTACAGATGCAGCTGGTTTCCTGGTTGCTGTTATCAAAGAACAGCTTCAAAATGGTGGTATACTGCAGAAGGCTCAGTCTAACTCCGCAGTCATGTCCTTTGGTACCTGTGCATTTCTCGCGAGGAGGTTGTGCGAAGTGGTGCAGTGTTGCTGGATGCTTTGAAGGTAGGTGGTCTATGTTGTCTTGGTTGCCTGTGTGCTGGCTGTTCTCTTCTGTACATTTGGTGAGTTTGGAGGGACTTTGCTTTTCATAGTGGTTGGTTTCCTCTGTTTTTGATGACTGCCTGGGAGGGATTTCAACCCCAACATCTCGCAGTACTTATTGCACTGGTGGAGGGCTTTAAACTGATCAATGAAAGAAATGGCGCAGTTGCCTTTAAACCCTTTGTATCTGCAGCAGTGAAGAAAAACAAAAATGGGATTTCAACATTTGTTTTTCAAGCCAGGTCTCCAGTATGACTTTGGATTCATAAGTAACACTATACCATTTAATAAACCTCTCATCACCCCTTTGAAGAAAAGAAGAATTATCCCAATTTTATAGATAGTAAAATGAGGCAAAGAGAGATTAAATGATGTGCCCGAGGGCAATCAGTAAGTCAGTTGCAGAGCAGAAAACAGGGCTCAGGAGGCTGGCTCTCAGCCCTGTGTTCCAACTATTCCTCTTCCATCTATGATTTCAAAATTTGTGGCTAATACAATTGTCAGTTAACAAATTTCTTAGATAAATTTATAAACAAAGAAAAATTCCACAGTATAATCTTTATAAAGTGCTTGAGGTGCCTCAGATAGAAGAAGCCTACAGAAGTGGTTAAGTTTGATCATTATTACTCTGAAGGAGTGTCCCTGCTGCTCAAACACAGAGCTAGTGTGCGGGGGCAACAAGCTCTCAAGCTGACCAATCTTGTCCTCTTCCCTTGTCCATCTCTCTGTATCCATCCATTGTTACTTGGCTTAGATTGTAAACTCTGGGGGTCAGGGACTGTCTTTTGGTTTTGTTTGGAATCATAGCAGGAGTGTGATCTTTGGCCTGCTGGGAGCTGTGCGTGAACAAGTTTATCGGGTAGCATCAAAATGAAAATATCTGAGCTGCAATATACTATACAGTCCTAATATGTCCTGGGCAATTCATTTCTCTCCCAGGCAGCCTGGCTAGTGCCAGTAAAGATGCTGCCTGCTCCAAGAAGAAAAGCCCAATCTCCATATGACGGATGGGCCTGTCAGTACTAGCATGCTTTGTAGAACAAAATTCACCAAAGGAGATAAGCAGGAGGCACAGAAATCAAAAGCTATCTTTTAAGGCAGCGTGACAGTATCTTTCTCTGTTTAACTCCAACAGCTTCATTTTGCAGCTGTATTGTTTCTTGAAGGTGACAGAACAGGGAGGTTGAAATGTCAGGCTATCTGCGTTCCTAGCATCAGTAATCTCCCATGAGATGAAAAGGCCACCCAGGAACTTCCAAGCATCAGATCATGATGGAACACATAGGGTGGAAAAAACTCTTTAGATCACACACATTCTATGGTTTCTCAAACATACCCAAAAAGTAAGTCATGCTTTTCTGCATACCCACAAACTCATATTGCAGGCTCCATTGCTTTCTTAAAGACACACACATATATATGTATAGACTTTGTTGCTTTGTTGAAACACATGCGTGCACACACCATCTTTTCTTAAATGATTCAAAACAAATCACTGCAGCCTTGAATGTATGTGGAAAGAAGACAACAAACCCTCAATATCTTGTAAGTGAAATTATTGGTGTCCTTTATGGACAGGAAGGAGAGGGAAGTTCTGAATTCAGCCTTTTAATTTTTATATTTTTGGCCATTTTTGTCTTCTCGTGGTAACCTCATGATCTCAGTCCCTTCCTTAAAGTTGGAGCTGGTTGAATACTAAAAAAAAATAAACAATCTTTTGCGGGAATTCTAGTGAATAAAAGCACTACACTGAGGTTGCTATTACATGTGGTGTGAACATACGCATGCCAAGCCAAGCAGGGAAGGATTTATCTGCCTGACAAGTGAATCAGATAGTGGACCTGCCCTACTCTAGGGACACTACTCAGCCTCACCGTGTCTGGTAGAAGTAGAGGAATCTCCCGGTTGACTCATTTAGAGCGAAGGGTAAGGCCAGGTCTATGCTGTGGAGTGGGGAGGAGAATGACCTAAGATACGAAACTTCAGCTCCGTGAATATAGCGTAGCTGAAGTAGACGTATCTTAGGTCGACTTACCTGGGGGTCCTCATGGAGGCGAGTTGATCGCTGCCGCTCCCCCGTCGACTCCGCTTCTGCCTCTTGCAGTGGTGGAGTTTTGGAGTCAATGGGGAGCGCGCTCAAGGATCAATTTATCGCATCTACACTAGCCATGATTAATCGATCCTGATAGATCGATCACTATCCGCTGATCCGGTGTGTAGTGTAGATGTACCCTATGAATTTGTTCCCATCCCTGTGTAGGCAGTGGCTGGCATAGCTGTGCTGCTCCAGGAAGAGCTCCCTAAGGGAAATGCAACTCAGACTCACCCTCTGAGTTACAATTGCTCTATGACATTTGTTCGCATACTAGGGAGTGTGTTGCATTTGCCCATGAACTGATCCAGCATATATAATCCACTGGTCTGTATGTATCTGCACCCAATCCAAAGGAGAAGTGAGTCTATTTCAGTTCTTAAGTTCAGCTGGCTCGTCAGCTCATGCTGTAGAGCAGGGGTGGACGAACTACAGCCCACAGGCCACATCCAGCCCATGGGATGGTCCTGCCCGGCCCCTAAGCTCCCGTCCAGGGAGGTTGCCCCCAGCCCCTCCCGTTGTCCCGCCCCCCGAGCCATGACGCTGCACAGGCAGCACTCTGAGGGGCAGGGCTATGTGCTCCTGCAGGGCAGCATGTCTGGCTCCAGCCAGGCCACACGGCTGCGAGACATACTGCTCTGAGCAGCATGGTAAGGGGGGTCAGCGCCGGGGGGCTGGATAAGGGATAAGGGGCAGGAGGTTCCGGGGGGTTGTCAGGGGACAGGGAGTGGGGGGCAGTTGTATCGTGTGGAGGTTCTGGGGGGGCGGTCAGGCGATGGGTAGCGGGGGTGTTGGATAAGGGGCAGGGAGTCCCAGGGGACCATCAGGGGGTGTGGGTGTGGATACAGTTGGGGCAGTTGGGACAGGAAGCAGAGAGGGCTGGGTACGGGGTGGGGTCCTGAGTGGGCAGTTAGGGGCAGGGGAGTTTCGGGGGGGGGGCGTTCAGGAGACAAGGAGTGGGGGGGTTAGATGGGTCAATGGTTCTGACGGGGGCAGTCAGTGGGGTAGGAAGTGGGGGGGGGCAGATAGGGGGCTGGGGCCAGCCTGTTTGGGGAGGCACAGCCTTTCCTACCTGGTCCTCCATACAATTTTGCAACCCTGATGTGGCCCTCGGGCCAAATAATTTGCCCGCCCCTGCTGTAAACACTCATGGTTCTAGGCTTGGAGGCTTCTTGTTCAATACAGGTCAAGGTGATGGACATCATCATATGTACTTCACCCTGTCTTCACCACAGCCAGCCAGCCCTGGCTCTCCTTGTCCCTTTGCTGGCTCCCAGCGTCATTTTCAGGCACAGAGTCTGCGCTCTCCTGCTACGCTCTGACTCAGGTTTAGAGTAGCTTGCACCTGGTGCGCCCCCTCCCTGGCTGGGCAGGTTGCACTCACAATCTAGCCTTTTGGCAGATTATAAACAGAAAGGCAAAGTAGCTTGGGGCTCTGTGAGGGAATGAGGAATGTTCCCCCGCTCGTGTGGGGAGGGAATAGAGCCAGGAGACTCCCAGACCAAGCCCCACTCTAGAAGCATGAAGACCCTGCTTCGGTCACATCAGAGGATGGATCATGTCCAGGATAGCCTTGGGCTTGACTGTGGAAATTGGCCAAGACAGAACAGCGCCAAAGGGCGTGCCTCACAGAGACCATGCTTTGTTTCTCCTTTTGTTGTGTTTTGTTTGTGTCTGAAGGGGCTTACTTATGAATATTCAACTAAGCACTGGGTATTTGTGGAAATAAAGGCCAAATTAACAGCGCCTATTAGTCAACAACAAATCATTCCATGAGTTCTAGTTAAAACCCCTTCACTCTATAGTGGTTTTGTATTCCTCTCATGCATGCTGCAGTACTGTACATGTCAGAGCTTCAGGTGCCAGTGTCTGAGTGGATAATGAGCCTTTGTGATGTAGAGAGCCTTTGGAGAGCATCTGCTTGCTTTAATATTTAAAATATCTTGTTTCCGCTGCAGGACTGAAAGAAAGGCCACATTTCTCTTCCACTCTGAGGAGGGCTGTTCTATTGAGCAGGAAGAAATCTAAATGCTTTGGAATCTTCAGGGCCATTAATGATCTGACAGCTTTCATTGCAATGAATGATAATTGTTTTTCTTTGTGATTGGTCTTGTAGATGTGTGCAAAATGACCAGTTTCTGAGACATGAATGTGGTGGGGTTTTCCCTCTTGGCAGACACAGAATATTTTTAAATTGAGAGGGGGAAACCATTTCCTTTTTCCAGGAAGCCACATTAATGGAAACTGTGTTCCTGCTGGTGGAAATTTTTCACATGCTCTTTCCTGCACTCTGCAAGAAGTTTATGCACTGATCTGTAGTACTGAGACCAATACAGCTGGAGATCATTTTGTCATAAAAAGGTAGCGTTTAAAAACCTATCCTCTTTTCTCATGAAACTAGAAAAATTATCCAGTCTATGGGGATAAATTATTATATTAACTCTTACATCAGTATGTCTCTGTAGGATCAGTACATGCTTCCATTAGCCATTGATCTCAGAGGACATTTTGGAAGGAAACAACCGTGAAATTATTTGTTTCTTTAGTCCATTAGTTTAGGTCCAAATTTTCATCAGTGATAATTGATTCTGGGTTATTCAAACTTCGGGGGCCCAAACTGAGACCTTCTGAGCCTGATTTTCATAGGTGCTGAACACTCAGAGCTTCCACTGAGTCCACTGGAGTTCCGGATGCTCAGCGTTCATTAAAGTTAGGCCCAACATGTCTCAGATTGGGCACCCAGAAACTCAGGGACTACAGATGAGCGTCCAGTGATGGCTGGCTATAGTTAATTAGTTTCTGGCTAATGGGAGAAGGAGTTTGAAAGAAAATCCAGTTTAATGAATTTAGACAATTTTCCTATTCATATTTTGTTTCTGTCACTCACTATGCCCCTTTTAAAGCGCTGATCATCCAATCAGGGACCAAAACCAATAGAATATGATTAATTACGCGCCACGAAAAGCAGATGCTTGAAGTAAACAATTTGTGAAAACTTCACAAGCCACAGTCTGAGTTATTCAGCTGAAATATTCAGCACATACTGAATACATTCACAGCAAACAGCACTGGGCCTTCAATGGCTTGGGAATGAAAAACAAGGCCAACATTTTGTAGAGTTTAAAAAGTTGATTAATACTATCCCACCAGCTTTATTCACAAATCAAATCACACCCATTTCCCTTTTACTATCCCCATTGGCTTTTGTTTGCTCTGCCCTTCTGATCCAAACACCACCAAACTTTGGAGGTTGAGAGGCTTCAAAATCTAAAACTGGATCTGAATTTTGTAAATGGCCCCTATCTTTACAATGGGTCATTGAAAGCTACCTATTTATCCCTTTATACCACACCCTTCTCCACAGCATGTGAGAATTAAATCTTTCCATCTGAGCATCCCCAGCCTTTGGGGTATTCAGATCCAATTTTTGCAGTTTGTAACTCCGTGCTCTATAGAGCCCTCTCTCACTTACACATCTAGAATGTATTGTTTGTTCTGCAAAGTCTTAGTGACTATAGTCTAGCTGCATCTTGGCAGGACTAGTGAGGCTAATTCAAACATCCTGCTGCTATTATAGCTTGTGGGTACATGTAGTGGGGGAGGAGATCTGTGTCAGCAAATGGCTTCTAAACTGGAAATGTCCTTATGTTGCTTTCATATGTATTGTGTTCAAGAGCACTAAATGAGCTTTCCAAGCTCCTGAAAGAATGTTTAATCTGTTATTTAAAATACCATGCATTATTAATTAACTAGTTGGATCACTGATGAATGCGGTTTATGACAAAAATCCCCTCATGTTTAGGGAGAAGCCCAAATCAAAGCTCCTGAAATCTAGAAGAGTTGGGATTTGGATCCAGATTCAAACTTTGTAGTGCCTTCTCTCTCTGCAGTAGGCTACCCCAAAGCTCTCCATGCTCGAAAATGTGCAGGAATTTTTAGATGCCACATTTGGCAGCCCGAGCTATTTTAATCATGGCTATGGGTGTACAAAAGCATATTGTTATATGTCATTTCCTTTGGTTTTTTTACAAACCATGGCTACTCCTTGGTACTTAACATCTAATCTAAAATGTTGGTTAGTAGTCACAAAGCTGCTAGAAATCAGATCATTGTATTTTACTTTTTTTTTGTTTTAAGTCAAAGAAAGAATTGAGCCACTATCATATTTACAAGAGTTAAGTTGTGACAAAGAGTCCTGTGGCACCTTAAAGACTAACTAAAGTATTAGAGAATAAGCTTTTGTGGGTTAATACCCACTTCGTCAGATGCATGCAGTGGAAGTATCCAGGGGTAGGTATAAATAGGTAGGCAAGAACCAGGTTAAAGATAACAGGGTGGGTCCAATGAGGCTGAACCAGCTGTTATCTCTAATCAGGGAGGGTGAGGTATTGCTGATGTTGAGGCTACCCAAGAATTAAATGATAAATGTTTTCAAGGTTTGATTTTATTTCCAGTAAAACTTTGCCCTCTAGTGGTAGAAAATTTATCGCAGCTATTTCTATTACACTTCAACCAATACAATTTGTGCTTCTGTGCCTTTTTACTCCACTGATAAAACAGGCATGTGAGATACGCAAAGCAATTACTAATCGGAAATGCATTTAAATGTTGTAAGCATCTAGTCTCTTCATAGCCACTACCATAGCGGGGGAGATAGAGAGGCTAGCAGACAAATAAATAAATTCTGGACAGTGCAATTCATTATGGTTCAGACTCCAACTGCTTGGAATCTCTGGCTTATAAAAAGATTAATTGCACTGGGCAATGCTAGAAATGTTATGCAGAATATTAATATGACCTGTCTCTTGCTAGATGTATTGTATAGTTGTTTTAAGAGTCATACTAGGGGAAATTAAATGAACATAAATAATTCCAGACGTTTGCCATATCAGCTTTTCTAAATTCATCAATAACAGCATGACATTATAGTATTTTTCAACTTAATTATATAAGCAGTACAGTGCAGGTTTTAGTTTTTCGCTAATCATAGTCATAGTGTTGTCAAAGTGAATTTAGTTTTTTTTTACTTGCTGAATTGAACAGAAACTCTATGAATAGTCTCCATTCAGCCATGATTCTGGTAAAATTTCCCCAAGTTCAGTATAGGCTCAAAGGAATTAGATATGACACCTATTTGATCAATGAGTTCATCTCCCTGCAAAGGCAGGTTTAAAGCCTATAACAGAATTTGTGTCGGCTCTCACATTGCAGCAAAAAAACTTTAAGACCAGACTGCAAAGAGAAACTGCAGAGTTGCAATTCATTTGCAAATTTGACACAATCAATTTCGGACCGAATAGAGATTTTGAATGACTAGCTAACTACAAGAGCAGTTTCTCTTCTCTCGCTGTTCACACCTCCAGTTCAACTACTAGAGGAATACCTCACCCTCCCTGATTAGAGCTAACAGCTGGTTCAGCCTCATTGGACCCACCCTATTATCTTTAATCTGGTTCTTGCCTACCTATTTATACCTGCCCCTGGATACTTCCACTGCATGCATCCGACAAAGTGGGTATTAGCCCACGAAAGCTTATGCTCTAATACTTTAGTTAGTCTTTAAGGTGCCACAGGACTCTTTGTCACTACTGATACATTAGTTTCATTTCATCTTTGTCTTGCAGATTCAAAAATATTAGAATCATTATCAGAATTATTACCAGTATGATTCTGTTTGCTCTCACAGACATACTGGATTTACTATCTCACTTGTTTGTTTACATTGTATTGCCATTAGCACTGAGTTGTGATGTGGATGAATTCTACCTATTTATTTATTTTCCCCTGTACATCCCAATATGTTTTAAAATCAGTCTGGCAAAAATTAACTGAGGCATCCTTCTGGGTAAATGATGAACAATGTGGGGAAAATACAGGACCAGCAAAAAAAATCTGTTGCCTTGTAGAAATAACATGAGTCAAACAAAACGACGCTAGACTTTTAAATTGCTTAAGACAAAGAGTGTCTATTTGTGATGATTCTTAGTTCAGATTTCACTGTACATTCTTTGTCTGACCTCATCTTCCTGTCTCTTTATCTCAGATGGGTTTTCATCAGCATAATTTCCCATAGTACGTTGTGTAATAAAATTCATTAAAGCCTTCCTATAAATCATCAGGTTCCAGAGCACAAAGTAATATAATTAAAACTTTTATGATTTCTTTATTTTCTAGCTGGATGATGAGAGACTAATTCAAATGATTTCATTGTGGAGCCAATGGAAAAAAAATCCAGTTAAAATCTGAAAAAGTGCCAGGCTAGAAATGTGAAGGGTTTTCCTAAAATATGCTAGGATAGTACAAATGATGGGTGGTAGGGAGCATTGTTTTTTTCTGTGTCTCTGGCATATAGAGAACCACATAGCCAATAAAGATATTTCTCTTTGTACATATTGCTGTGATCAGTTCTATTTTTTTTGTACAGATTTCTTAAGGAAGAATATAACGTAAAATGGTTGTCACAACCATCTACCCAAGAAAGATGCAAAGGAACGGAACTGTGACAACACATACAACAAAGTTAGAGCAAAGAATAGTATGCATTAGTTGAGGAAACAACAAGCTTGCTAAAATAATACTGGAAAGAGTGTTCTTTCTCTCTCTCTTTGGTGCAAAATTTCACAGCAGTTATTGTTGGTAGGGTTGGAATTGTTAAACATCTCAACAGATGAATGGCATTTAAAAACTGATAAAAGGAAATTTGTAATTTCCCCATGCATGGTTAATCTGTGGAACTCACTTCTGCAAGATATTGTGGTGAAGGGCTTAGCAGGTTTTAAATAAAGGTTAGACATTTATGTGAATAATATCATTCACAGTCATATTTGCTAGTGTAAATGTGTATGAGGGATCATGACACCCAGGCTGCCGGAGCAGAGTCAGCAACTAATTGTCTGGGATAGTTGCCTATGTTGTCCATTACACTTTTCTGTGAAGCATCTAGTATCTGCCAGTGTCTGAGATGGGATACTAGATTTGATGGACCATGGGTCTGACCTGCTACAACTGCTTCTGTGCTCAGGGCCGGTGTAACAACTAGGCGGCCACCTAGGGTGCCAAGATTTGGGGGCACCAAAAAGGAAGTGAGGCTGGAAGAGGCCCACAGACAGGAGGTTAAGATCTTGTGGAGGGGCCCTGAGAGATCTCTGAGGGAAGTTGAGAGAGTCCCTGGGGAGAGGACAACAATGGGGGAAAACCTGCTGGGAGGAAACAGTGACAGAGAATCATAGAATATCAGGGTTGAAAGGGACCTCAGGAGATCATTTAGTCCAATCCCCTGCTCAGGCAGGACCAATCCCCAACTCAATCATCCAACAGATTTTTGCCTTATATGCCTAAATGGCCCCTTCAGTGATTGAACTCACAATGCTGGGTTTAGCAGGCCAATGCTCAAACCACTGAGCTATCCTTCCCCCCTGTAGAGCCCAGGGATAGAAGCTAACAAGCCGAGAATGTCAGTGTAGCCTGAGGGGACAGAACAATTATTCATTTGGATTTATTGATATTTACAGTTGGAACTTTTGTTACCCTAGAAAGGGACTGAATTTAAGACAAACCACTGTGGGGCTAAGAAAGTGGGCACTAGGGGGCGCAGTCCCCTGCAACATCATGACTTAGCACTAAGAAGTACTAGGGTGGAAAGACTGACCACTTACAGTCCCAGGAGAGCAAACCTGCTCTATGCCTTCTAGAAGGCTTCATAAAAACACAGTGGGTGAAATCCTAGTTTTATTGAAATCAATGGCAAAACTCCCACTGTCTTCAGTGGGGCGAAGATTTCATCCAGAGTTTCCACTCCCTGACATGGGTTATCCTCACAGAGGGATTAAAGGAGCCTGTGTTTTTAGCTATTATTTTATAGCAAATTAAAAATTAGTAGTACTTTGGGTGAAGTTGAAAAGAATTCTAACATAAATGGGTTAAGCTTTTCATTTCTGATGTGGGATTCTATATATTAGTCTCTTAAAAAGGTCTAAATAATTGCAGAGCCACTTGAAGACAGGTTGCTTTTAAATGCCTTGTACAGTGTTTGACAGCTCCAAGAGGCTTTTGTCTTTGAGAGGAGGGGGGGCTGCTTTGCAATAAAATAAATGCCAGCAAATCCTTTAATGAGTTTCCTTTGTGCATCAAGTTATGAGACTAGATATAGCTGCATTGGACATTCTCCTTTCCTCACCCGCTTTGCATGGCTCGCCTAAGGAAACAAGAGGCATCTGAGTGTGTCATGGGAGGACTAACTAACACAGAGAGTCTGAAATGTGAGAGAAGGGTATTTATATATAAGACAAGGTGCCATCGTTTTCCAGAAGGGGGAGGAATGTTTAGTTTTAGTGTCACATAACTAATAATAACAGTATCTGTAGGCTCCTGACCTTTCTGCCCAGCCCAGGACTCTCTGCCATGTTCAAATCTCTTCCAGCAAACCATTTTATTCTTCAACATGAAACTTGGAAAAAATGTCAAAAGAGAAGGAAGTTCTTCCGTCCCCCACAGAATACAGCTCCCAGAGTCTCCCCCAGCCCCTCTCAGTGCTGAAAGGAGAACGTGCCCTTTCCTTCATTCCCACTGCATCAAGGTCTACTGCAGGATCCCATCACCTGCAGCTCCTCTCAGCTGAGCCACTTGCTGACTTTCATAATCACTTGTTCCCTTCACTGAAAAAGGCTGGCTGACCCCAGCCTCTTGGCACTTAAAGGGGCAGATCATCTTGTTGTGGTATCCATCAATCCATGGTTACTGCCAACAAGGGCGAGTTGTGGTATGGATGCATCCCATTCCAGGGACATTGCATGTTTCATAACACAGACATCAGGTAGCCATCAGGTAGTAACAACTCTCAGTCATTTCTGGGCTGGGCTAGCCTTGAACAAGCAACCTAAACTGGATAGACAGGGGCTGCCAAACATTTCATAAAGAACAAGTGAGTTTTGGATGCCTCATTTTTTAGGTGCTCAGACTGAGGTGTCTTAAGGGGCCTGTTCTTCAGAAGGTGATTCTTCAGCACTTCTGAAAGTCAAGCCCTTATAAAGTATCTCAAGATGAGTACACAAAATCAATTTTGAACATGTAGGCCTGTATCCCACTACCCATCCGTGAATCATCATGTCTCCCTGATTTTTCAAATAATTTTGCATTGTGGGTAAGATAGGAACTGAAGCATTAAATATCAACCGTTCTATTGATTTGTATTGCATGGGAGATAAAAAAAAATAGAAAATAAAATCTTGATTATTATTTGTTATTTTATGAGGAACACCAATGACATCTTATTTATTCCAAAATAAAGTGTTTATGAAGAAATTCTGCAAAGCAAAACCTCCTTTCGCATTCCTTCAAAGGGGAAAACAAATGTGTTTTCTTGATAGGAAAGTTCCCATTAATATTTTATGAACGCGAGGAGGTTAACAAAAACCGCATTGGGGTTGTTTTTTCCCCCTAAAGCGTGGTGAGAAATAAACATCCATTGCACCAAGCCCCCATCAGGTTTACACTGTGAGGTGTTTAAATTACAATGCAAATATATTCCATTGAGAAATATGTCTTTCACTCACCCTTTGGCCAATGTTGCTATGCCAACGTCAGTTAACTTCATTCCTACACCTACAAAAAACAAAACAAAAAACAGGGAGCTTGCATTATACCAGGCTTTCTAGGAGTGTCTTCAGATGTATAGCCTATAGACGTAGCTAGGCATTCTTTATTGATTCTAGCTTGTTTCGGTCATCTCTGTGTAGTGACAGTATTTTAACATTCTCCCCGCAAACATAGGGTTTTTGGTCTGTGCGGTTCACAGCACTAGCAGCAGTCAGTAGCATTCCAGTGATTCACAAACAGGGTGATAAATGGAGCTCTAAGGCTCTGGAATGTTTCCTATGCTGGAGGGTAACTGAGAGCCTCACTTTAACTGTGGCATTTTAAAGGGGCATCTAAATCCAGCATCAGAACACTTACATCTGGAAAGAGATGCATAAGGCTCATTTACTGTTCCTAAGTGTTCGGATTTGGATGTTTGCAAACAGGGGTGGGGTGGAGTACAGTGTGTTCCATGGGGGAAACCATTTTGCATATCAGCATCATGGCCCAACAATCTTTGCTCTTTGTTTAGTTTTTTGGGTGACCAATAGATCCTAAATTAAACTCTTCACTCGGTGTTTCCAAAAAATAATTATACCTCCCTCTTTTACTCCCACTTTTGTTTTATTAGCCATTGTGGGGAAAGCCCTGCCCTGTGCTGTGAGCTCCTTCTCCCTCGGAGCAGGTATAGGGTAGGATTTAGATCTAGCACTTCCTTGAGTGCACTGCAGAAAATCAAGCTAATGTACCTTGCAGCACTCACAGCCAAGCCATTCCAAGAAGATGTGGTCAGCAGGTTTGGAGCATGGACAGGGTCGCAGTAGTCCCTCTTTGTGAGGATGCTGTTGTCAGCTGCAGAAACACTGTGCTCCTTTTTTGAAGCAGCAGTGATAAGAATCAATACAGAGCATATAGCTCCCAGGCTCAGAAGCTAAATCAGCTGCTCTGCTTCTGACTCTAGCATGCCCCATACTCAGAAGGCCAGGAGGAGTTTACCCTATAGGCTTTTCCCTGTTAATTCATTTGCATTTATTTATTTATTTATTTTTCAGCCTTCTAATTTGAAAGGGTAGTGGGTGAAAAGATTCCACCTTTCCTTGCTGAACCCCATCCAGGACTGTTGCTCTATGTATTCCCTCAACAACTGAGAGAACACGTACACTGTACTTCTTTAAAGGACAAGTATTTGCACAATGGGGCTGAGCGAGGCAAATAATGGTGTCATGCCAGCATGATCAGGAGCCTGGGTATGAATTTTTCCATTCGTTTTAATAACGTTTAAATGCAAGGCAAAGTGCGGGCACAGTTCATAAATCCCAGCGTAGTGGTGCCGAAGCAGGCATTAGTCAGCTTTGTAGTGAATGTTCTGATTTACTAAGGTGCATTTGTAGTAAAATTAAGTCTCTTAGTAAGAGTGTGAGACTTTTTTTTTTCTTTCTTTCCAAGCTGGTTATTTACAGAGACACAAGCCATATAAAAACCTTCCGTTCCCCCAGATTGGATGCCACTGAACTTTTTTAAAGCACTTGCCAATGCAAGCAGCTAAGTCATTTCTTCCCTGATAGCGTGGACAATACACACAAAGCCAACACAGCACCAGGGCTCACACGGCCTTTGTTAGAGAGTAGAAAGGAAAAAATTCAGAAACCTCCCTGCACAGCTTTTATTCTCTCCCATATGAGATGCCATATCACAAGGCCATGTATTACTTGAATTGTTTGCCCCTCGATGTTTGTATTATTCTCTAGTCACTTTGCCAAAGGCACTTGTAATTAGTATTGATTTTTTTTTAATTACCAGGTGGGTCTCAGTGCTTCAATTAGCCTAAAAAAGAATATACTTTAGAAAATCCTATGTTCCTATGTAATAATTTGACTGCGGTTTCTCTGGCATAATACTAGTTTGAATTGTTATTTCAGGGGAAAAAAGCCTCTCGCAATAAGTTTTTGATAACAGTAATTTACAGATATTTTTATACTGACAGGGTATCATCTAATTAGCTAATTCCTGTGAATGAAGATGTTCTTTATTTGTATGTCAGTAGAGTGTAGGAGTCATGAATCAGGGCCCCATTGTGTGAGGCATTGTACAAACAAGCTCATTGGAAGCTGGAGCCATGTGATGTCCTGGTTTTCATAAGAGGTTCAGGGGTGATTCCTGATTCCAGAAAGCATTGCAAGGGCAGCATGCTTCGCACAGCAGGGGGAGCAAGTCAGGAACGACACAGTTAGATTCAGACGAGAGTACCGTCTGTCCAGAACGGGCTGGAGAGAGTACAGTAGACTCTCAATTATCCCGCACTGGGTTAAGTGGACTGCGGGTTAACCGGGAGGCTGCCTCAAGCAAAAAAAAAAAGAAAGAAAGAAAAGAAAAGAAACCCACCACCAGGGTGCAGCAAGTTCAGTATGTTGAAAACAACAAAGAAGGGCATATGTACACAGCCTGTGGCTGTGAGATTCCCAGCCTGGGTTGACAGACATGGGTGGACAAGACTCGTGTTAGCACTCTTAAAAGAGCTATGTAGACAGCACTTTCAAGTGCACTGCCCTCATCCCTAGGCTTCAGTCTGAGCTGCTGCCCAAGTTGTAACTTCAGTGCAGATTACACAGCTATTTTTAGAGCGCCAGCACAAACCCCCAGCCCAAATCTGTCAGCCCAGGCTGGGAGGCTCACTACCACTGACTCCATAGTCATACTATGAAAGTCTGTCCAGTCACTGGGAGACTGAGTGATTGGATGTCAGGGTGATAGCATGGGGGAACTGTCACATATAGTCACAAGGATCAGAACTCTCACCTTGAAAATCTGTAACCAGCAAATTTCCACTGGTTTTCTCATATAGCCAGTGCTGGAAGGTGCAACACTTCTGACCAGCTTCTGAGTCTTTTCTCATGAAATTTATTTCCTTGCCATCCCGGACAGAATACTTCACAAAATCTCCAATCAGTTCCTCTTCCACGGTTGCATAAGGGATATTATTCTCAGGACGATGAGCAAGGAAAATAGGAATGATCCTGAAATGGAACCCAATTAATCTTAATGATCTCAGTCAGGGAAAGTGTAAGAAAGAGACTTTTTGTCCTGGAACATGCAGTTTCAGACAGTCAATAGAAAAGATACTAGGGCTGAGTCAAGTTTGATACTGGGAAACATTTTGATAGGCATTGGATCCTTCTATTGTGCAGAGATCTACAAATTATGTAAGTTCTGTTTCATTTATCGGGTCAAATCTAAATCCCCCTGCATTAAATGTTCAAAACATAATAATTGCTAATGCTGTCCTTGTACATTCTGAAAATGAAGACCTACATTTTAAAACAGGTTCACTAATTTTTGGGTGCATTCTTTTTATGGTGCCTTTTTGACAATGTGACAAAGAGTCCTGTGGCACCTTAAAGACTAACTGAAATTTTTTCAGAGCATGAGCTTTCGTGGGCTAATACCCATCCGA
>ML677342.1:32006982-32166885 GCA_007922305.1 Dermatemys mawii | reverse complement strand
TGGGTATTAGCCCACGAAAGCTCATGCTCTGAAAAAATTTCAGTTAGTCTTTAAGGTGCCACAGGACTCTTTGTCACTTCTGCAATTTCAGACTAACATGGCTACCCCTCTGATTCTTTTTGACAATGGAAGTCCTGATTTTTAAAGGTGCTGACTCCTTTTATCTTGAAGCGGCTTTCCAAACTCAAAACTTGGGCTAATTTTGCCAAAAGGTTTGCAAAGCCTTCCATGAATGTAGGCTAGGTTTTCCAGACCCTGGGTTCATTTATGGTTTGTTACCCATATAACTGGTGGGATACAGAGGCTTGAGATGTCTTGGAGCTAGGGCAGATGGTCACAGACTTGGAGAACTCTTCCTTATTGCTCTTTCAGGCCTGGTCTACACTTAATTTTTATTAGTATAACTATATGGTTTATGGGTGTGTTTTTTATTTTTATTTTAACCATAAGAACATAAGAATGGCCGTACTGGGTCAGACCAAAGGTCCATCCAGCCCAGTATCCTGTCTTCCGAGAGTGGCCAATGCCAGGTGCCCCAGCGTGAGTGAACCTAACAGCTAGTTAAATGGGTAAAAGTCCTAGTGTGGAGCAGGAATGCTGGTATAAAGGGGCCTAACACCTATTCAGTTATTCCCTTTGCCATTCAGGAACAGCTGTACCCTTTTATAATGACACAGCAGTACCCTTACTATGAGCCTAGGATGTGAAAATTGCAGTTCTGGAGGAGGAGGATCTTTTGCTCAGTAAAACCTCTCATTCCCTTTACTGGGCTGCTGCCAGGAATGGTATTTTCCTTTAAGGAAAGCACGTAGTACTGAACAGGTTGCTTTACAAAGCATTCCAGAGGTTGCATTTTGTGTGGTACCACCAGAGCTCATTTGGAAAATTCTTTATAGACAGCAATGTAGTAGTAGCAACAGCTTGCAGGAGACGCCATGAGACTTACAGCCCTTCCTTACTGCATGGTTTTAAAAGGTCCCACTGAAAAATCCTTTTAAATGCAGTCTCGGGCATGTACGTCCCTTTACACTCGTGTGAGAACCCCTTTCTTTGCTGTGCTTTCTCCCTAAAACTCAGTGTTACAGGGCTGCCTGCTTTTATCTCAGAGCTATGGAGAAAACAAAAAACAGTCATGCTGAGCATGCATACTGCATACAGCGAAACCAAATGGAAACAGTCCAGCCTTCCTCTTTACTTCTGGTGCTGTATGAAATAGCTGCCACAGTGAATGGCATGTATATAAATTATTCTAATTAGTAAAGATGGAAAGACACCAAAACCACCTGGTGTTTTGGATAAAGCAAGGGCTTAGCTTAATGTTCAGCTCACATTGGGTCAGCATATAGATATGTTTTATTTCACTGTTTTCTGGATTGGGATCCAAACAGAATCGTCTTTCATTATATATAGAGACTACTGAAAAAATAGTTAACACATCCACCCTAATATTTTTCAGTGATTCAGATACAGCTGAAGCAGATATCTTATGTCATCTAGAAGGATATAGAGACTTAGGCTGCTCACAGGCATGTGAGGTTTATCCTTGAGGTGAGTCATGGACAGGTGGAATTTCAACCATCCTTAGGGCATCTGACTACATATGGTAGTTGTACAGAGGAACAGCAAATCCTTTGAAAAAGATCTGAGTTATCTGTTTCAAAATTCATGAAGTGTCACTTCCCAACCTGAGGTGCAGCGATGGGTCTGTACTAAAATTACTCATCTGATCTCCACACACAGAAAAAGTCTCTCACTACACTGGGACCATCCCTCAATATGAACATCCCAAACTTGGGAGAGTCCAGAACCAGAGCTAATCTTTGTGGCCTAAGTACAGATAGGCTCAGGTGACTTGCCTAAACAGAAGGAACTTAGTAACAGCTTTCAGAAATGCTACTTTTTTGGGGGAGTTTTTTTGGCTAGGTTTTATTTTTAATTGAAAGCTTTGGGGTCTGACACTCGTCTCCCACTGGGTTTGCACTGGTGTACTTGCACTGACTTAGAGAGATTACTCTTTACATCAGTGTAAGTGAGATTGGAATTCAGCTCTTTGCTTCTGAATCTCTAATACTAACTGGATTTTACTATTTTTCTCTATAATTGGAAGAAAGAATCATTCTTACCATTTCATCCTTACCAAGTATGATCTAAGATATGACTGAAGTGGTACCCCATATGTTCTCAGTATGCCTGTTTTTCCTTCCCCAGCAATATTTTCCAGGACCCAGATGGCCAGTGTAGCTCAGAATAATATACATACTCACTCTGGCACTTCTCCAAAGCCTTCCAAAGATTCTGCTTCTGCTGCATATATCTTGGCGTACTCTCTTGCAGTATTTTGAACATAGCATTCCTATATTGCAAACAGGAATGCCAATGCAGTGTTACTGAAAACATTGAACACAGCCAGCTCTTTGAAAATTTCAAAGCCAGCTCTTCCAACAATGCTTGTTTACAGAGGAAAATGAAGTTTACCTGCATTGCTAGTTTGTAGTTCTTCTGAACAAGTTCATCCTTGGTTTTGGTCCCATATGAAATAGCAGTGTGCACTTTAAGAACACAGGGATGACCGGGGCTGAATATAGGCACTAGGCCTTGCATCACTTTACTTCGAAATGCTTTCCGGTGCACCCCTTCGCCAAAGTGTAACTCTTCCGTTGCAATTCTTCCATGCAGGTTGCCACCGAAATAGCTATCGCTGATGAAGTCTTCTCTGAATATGAGCTGAATGAATTCAATCTCTTCCAAACCTAAACCACAATGAAACTGTGTTCTGTACAGCATCTTTCCATATACACAGTAAATTGCAAAGAAAGAGACCGTTAAGAGTGAAAAGAAAAGAATAGGGAAAAGAGGTGGAAAGAAGCCTATTCTGATGGGCAAAGACTGCAGAAGAGAGTGTTGAGACACTGTGGAGGGACAGAGAGGGACTCCTATTGATGGAGTAGAGAGGGAATTAGAGGTCCATGAGGTAGGCTGGAGCAAATTCACAATGGATTTTAAAAACAAGAAGGGCAGTTTTGAAGTGGATCCTCAAAGTACATGAAGCCTCTACAGCTGCTTGAGAACCTGAAGTTGGTGGTGGGGATGATTTGCTTCAAATGTTTTGTTCCTGTGAGAAGGCAGGAAAATTTGGCCATTGAGTCTACAAAATACACACACAGCTAGGGTGTGCTCTATTTGCCTGTGTGATTGCACACCTAACCTCCCTGAAAATCAGGCCTAATCTTTTTAGAAAAGGCTGAAGACGTGAGAGTGTTGTTGATTCTGCTTTAGCTTATTTTACAATTTGAAAAACAATGTTTAAAAATTAACTTGAGCTTTCAGATTTCTTCAGTGCAGAACCCATGTTTACCTGTGTGCTTGTACAGTTCCTAGTTCAAGGAGGTCTTGATCTGGACCAGGTACTACCATAATATAAATAACAATTATAGTATTAATAAAACGTTTCAGATCAGTCTCAGACCTTCAGAGTTGCATGCTAAATTATGTATCTTGAATAGTTGTGTTTTAAAGCAGTAAGCACTAGGTTAAAGATTGATTAGAAATGAGAGAAGATAGGAGGAGGAATTGTATGGAGGGCCGGGTAGGGAAGACTGTGCCTCCCCAAACAGCCTGGCCCCCACCTCCTACCCAACCCCCTCCCACTTCACACCACCTGATTGCCCCCCTCAGAACCCCTGACCCACCCAACCCCCCTGCTCCTTGTCCAACCCCTGTCCACACTCCTCCCCATGACAGATCCACGCCTATCCAATCCTCCCATCCCCTGACCGCCCCCCAGAACCTCCGCCCCTTTCAACCACCCCCGTTCCCTGTCCTCTTACTCCCCCTAGGACCTTCCCGCTTACCATGCTGCTCAGAGAAGCACAGCTTGGATGGAGCCAGACATGCTGCCCCACAGGAGAGCGCAGCACTGCCCCCGAGAGCGCTGCCCGTGTGGCGGCATGGTAAGGGGGACGGAGGACAGTGGGGGAGGGGCCAGGGATAGCCACTCTGGCCGGGAGCTCCGGAGCCGGGCAAGATGGTTCTGCGGGCTGGATGTGGCCCGCGGGCTGTAGTTTGCCTATCTCTGACCTATCGCGTCCTTTCCAGTCCTCCATTTCCATTATTCTATTACTTTTATTCCACAGGTAGTTTTGTGTAGACTCAGGTTCTCAATAAAATATTGTGTCATATTCATCTGTGGGGCAACTGAATTGATTTCAGTGGGGGTGACACTGGGCATAAATTTGAACTATGATTTCTCAAACTGTGGATTTTATAGGTAGCACTGAGATGACATCTGCTTAAGTTCGTTAAAACTGCAGAATTACTGACTTCAATTTCCAAATGTGTGGAATGACGTTACCAAGAAAATACAGACAAAATATCGGAGGAAGAAGAAGCAGGAAAATATAAAAAGAGTGAAAGAAAAAACAGAAGTGGGGAAAAGGACAAGATTATAGAGGAGAATGAACTAAAAATTCTACCAGAGTTTCAGATCTGCAGAGTAGGGTGACCAGATGTCCCCCTCTCATCTCTCTATATACATACAACTTCTCCTGTTTTAATGAAAAGTGAGAGAAGAAAACCTAAAGCCCCAAGTGTGCAGTCCAAAGTCTTTTCGCTTACAGAAGGATCTATCTCTGATTTAGACTATGTAAACCTTTGACTTCCTTTGAAGCAAAGAATGAACAGTGTATGTATATATACAGTGCTATAATAAAAGGGCTCTTTATCTCCAATTATAGTTCTTTTATCAAGTTATACAGCATTGCTAGATTAAAAGCCCTTCATTTGTTTTAAGGAGGAAGTGAATGATTAATTCTACTCCACAAAGAGAAACAAGAAAAAAAATCAACCATCTGAATGAGGTAGTTGACTAGTACAGTATGTTCAGAAATGATAAACCAATTTTCATAGCCTTGTCTATCTTTAGCACATGCATAGCAAGATGTGCCGATCTGATTAAATAAAAGATAACACATGGGGAAAATATTCCAGATCTCCATCCTTGCCCTTCTCCTTGGGTAAAGTTACCCAGCAGACAACTTGCAAATCCCATGTGTCCAAATAGCAGTGGAAGATTTTATGCCAGAATATTTTATTGCTCCTTTTTTTTTCCTCCTTCTTTATTACTGTGACATGTTGCGGTGGTATTTCACTATTTACTGTGTGTGAAGTGACAATGCACCAAGTGCATTGAAAGTATCTGTCCATTTAACTCAAATTGTTTTATATTTCAGGAATTCTGTAAAAGGCACAATTCAGCAAACTTCCATTAGCTTTAAGCGGAATTTTGCCTTTCATTGGACAACAAGGGGCAATGCGTAATGGGAAAGAACTGTCAAAGAAATATTGCACTGATGACTGATCTATAAGGTCTGAAAGCATTTCTGGTGCAAGAGGAAAAGATGATTTATGGTGTATTAACGGTATAATGAAAGAGGATTTAATTTAATCTCTCATGAATGTATCTCAGGCTGCAACTTGGAAACATTATCATATCATAGAATCATAGGACTGGAAAGGACCTGGGGAGGTCATCTAGTCCAGTCCCTTGCATTCATGGCAGAACTAAGTATTATCTAGACCATCCCTGACAGGTATTTGTTTAATCTGCTCTTAAAAATCTCCAATGATGGAGATTCCACAACCTCCCTGGGCAATTTATTCCAGTGTTTAACCATCCTGACAATTAGAAAGTTTTTCTAATGTCCAATCTAAACCACCCTTGTTGCAATTTAAACCCATCGCTTCTTGTCCTGTCCTCAGAGGTTAAGGAGAACAATCAGACCTACAGACACATAACCATTAGTACCCAAGCCACAACTCTGAAGCTGAACACCTCTGAAGTTTGGAAAAATTCAAAATACCAAACCAGATCTGACTGTTGTAACTGGCCCTAGCTATAAAATGGGTCAAATGGGCTAAATGCTCTTCTCAGATGCTTCTGAATATGGGAGTGTTTAAACTCCAGACCTGAATTTTATTGCCAAGTGCATTCACCAGGATATGTGAGATGCATTGTGAATGTTGGATTAGAATGTGCGTCTATGTGATCAAAAAACCCCACCACTGTTAATCAGAGTTCTTGAAAATCAAGCTGTATGATCTTATCAATCTGTATTGGAATATATATTATAATGATTTACTGTATTAAGGTGACCTGATAACAGTCCTCAACTATGTAAAGGGTTTTTATAAAGAGGATGGGGAGCAATTGTTTCCCTTGTTCTCTAAAAGTAGGACAAGAAGTAACGGGACAAGAAGGACAAGAAGTAATGGGCTTCATTTGCAGGATGAGAGAGTTAGATTAAATATTAGGAAAAACTTTCTAACTATACGGGTGGTTAAACTCTGGAATAGACTTCCAAAGGAGATTGTGCAAAACCTATCACTGGAGGTTTTTAAGAACAGGTTATACAACCATCTATCAGGGATGGTCTAGGTTAATTTGGTCCTGCCTCAGTGCAAGGGGCTGTATGCGGTAACTCCTCAAGGTCCCCTCCAGCCATACATTTCTATAATTCTATAAAAATTGTAAATCTGAGTGTTGGTATCCCAAACAAGCTTCGTATTTTTAAAAATGTTGGGTTTTCCCTACTATGTATATTTTGACTTGTGTGTAAATGGAGGTGTTTTCGTGTGCAAAAGATGAGTGCAAGCTTTTTTGGATGCACTAATGTCCCCTCAGAGCAATGCAAAGAACTAACAAACCTGGTCCTTTATCTTCAGGTATTTATATTTATTGACAAAAGTATGCCAATTGGAAAGGGCAGGTGTTGGAAACAAACAATGAATGTATTTACCTTCAGTATCCTGATAACTTGAAAGATGTTTCAATACTGAAAGGGAACAAAAGGAAAGGGACACTGTATGACATAGAATACAAATCGTGTCTGTCATTGTTCTTATAATTTAAAAGCCAGTGTGCTGGGATTTACCTTCAGAGGTCAAGTTAAATTCAGCAGACACTTTTCCATAAACATTCTTCAAGCAGCAATAATACAATCCTTGGTCTTTTATGCTGGTTTGAACTATTGCCAAAGACACTGGCGAATCATCCCCTGCACTGGAATAGAAGTTAACATTTGCAGTTTAATATTTTATACTGTTTTTTGTAACCAACTTATTCAGAACTACCCAATTTTTTGGACTAAATGATGATGCAAAGAGCGTGATTCAGAGGGGGTATGAATAGATTTGATGTTTTTTTCAAAACCCCACTTGGAAGCATTCAGCCTGTTTTGTATTGCCCTGTAGATTTTGTTAATCATATCCTGAGAGAAAAAAATACTTTTACCAAACCTAAATAGAACCTGATTATATACAATATTAGAAACTCTTATCAGTTTCTAATATTCATATTGGTTTCACAAGTAAACTTGCTATGGCAGGCAGGGCATGTGTATTGGGGAACATGTCACTAGAAGTCATAAGATAGAATGTTTTCTATAGTCTCTTTACATAGCATGTAAAGTAAATTTTCCTGTAGCCTAAGGAAAAAAATACTGTTGATTGGATATTCAGAACAGCTCTGCATGGAAACAGAGTGTATCCTTCCAAAGAAACTTATATAGGTGTTGGATATTCGCATGGATCACTTTTTGAGAAAAAAGGGAGTTGTGCTTGCTGACAGGCTGAATTGACTGTGTGTGAGACTAAGGGCTTGGTTACACTGGCACTTTATAGCGCTATAAAGCCCCCACGAGCGCTATAACCTCCTCCCCATCCACACTGGCAAGGCACGTAGAGCGCTATAACCGCGGGGTTATAGCGCTCCTGGTAATCCACCTCCGCATGGGGAATAAGGGCTGTAGCGCAGCTGCTGTAGCGCTACAGCAAGAAAGTGGACACCCACTGCACTACAAGTGATCTCTTGAGATGCCTGGAGCCATTTAAGGCAATTGATGTCTCTTCCCTTTGTTTTGAACTCGGCTGGAGGAATGCGAAGTACCTCTTTAGAGTTTCTCTCTTAACTCCGCAGATAAGCAATGCAAATGTTTAAGGAAGGCTGTGTGAAAACAAAGCCTTCTGTGAACGGAGGCTCGCTGACAGACTTTCAGAAGAACGGAAAAACCACTGTCTGTCTCCCTCCGCATACACACAATGCGTCCCCCCTCACCCTCCTCGTTTAAAAAGCATGTTGCACCCAGCTCAATGCTGGGATACCTGCCCTAATGCACTGCTCTTAATGCCGCATTAAGTGCCCTAATCGTGGCCATGCTATACTGCTGACGTGTCTGAGTGTGGACATATAATAGCGTTATACATATTAATGTATAAGGGGACCGCTATAACCAATAGCTCTATAATCTTGTAAGTGTAACCACACCCTAAGGCTGGTGTATTGGCACCTTATATTTTATCTTTGAGCCTATGCTTAACTTAAAGCATGTGCTTAAGGCCAGCCCTACTCAGCAATGTGTGTGAGCACTCATTGACTTGACTTCAGAGTTAAGCATGAGTGTAAGCATTCTGCTGAACTGGGGCCCTAGGTCAATAATCTTTAGTTTCCTATTCCCAAACTGAATAAACAATATAGATTCCCCATCTCTTTTCCCTGGGTCCCCCAGATCTTTTTCTTTTTCCTCGTCACCTCTCGTCTCTCCTCCTTTCCCTGGGATCCTCACCTATTTCTTTTCCCTGATTTCTCCACCTCTCTTTATTTGCCCACCCAACCCTTTCCAATTCTTTTCCTCTGCCCTTTTCTAGGATAGGAAATGTGTTTTCTGGCTCTCTGGCCTCATGCAGCTCATACTTTAACAATAAACCTCTGGATTGTTACCTGTACTGCAACTACTCTGTGTCTATCCACCTCTTCCTGGTAAAATGGAGGACCCGACCTAGCCACCTGCAGCATCCAGTCTATACTTAAAACTGCTCTTGTTTGGGACTAGTAATAAGTTGTCCAGCTGTTCTCTCCTTTATCTCTTCATTCATATTCTATATTTGCCACTCCACAACATCATTTCCCACGGAGGAGCTAAGAATGGCACATCTGATGTGATTTGGTGAGTGCTGGGGACCTGTTCTGCTAGTACATATCCTCAGCTATGCTCACCCCCATTTTTTGCCACTCTTGGATCATTGTTGCTTAGTGCTGTAATGCTATTTAGGGAAGGGCTGCTTTCCAAGAACAGTGACATTCAAGATGGCAAAACCCACAGGCTCAAATATCTATATCCTAACCTTTATTATTTACTATTTGTATTACAGTAGTGCCCAGAGACATCCTATCAGCATCAGGGTCCCATTGTATTGGGTGTTGGATTAGTGTATGGTCTACGACAGGCCGTAAACTAAAAAGCATATATGGTGACAAGACTAGGGGTACAAGGTCTAGGTTTAGTTGGTCCTGCCTCATTGCAAGGGGCTGGGCTAGATGATCTCTCAAGGTCTTTTGCCATCCTATATTTCTGTGATTTTATGCATATATCTACACTGCAATTAAAAAAAAAAACAATGGCACCAAGTCTCAGAGGCTGGGTTAGCTGACTTGTGGTCACGGGGCTCAGGCCACGAGGCTATCCAATTTTAGTGTAGATGTTTGGGCTCAGGCTGGAGCCCAGGCCCTGAAACCTGGTGAGTGTCTACACTGCAATTTTATAGCTACACAGCCTGAGCTATGCAAGCCTCAGTCTGCTGACCTGGGTCAGCTGCAGCTGTACTGTGGGTCTTTTACTGCAGTGTGAATGTACCCTGACAGACAGGAGAGGTGGATTGAAAGGGCACAATGAAAGGCCTGAAGAGAGGGGAAGACTGAATAAAAATTCCAAAAGTGCCCATGTGACTTAGGGTCCAAAGTTCCATTTTTCCAAAGTCACGTTAGTACTAAGGAGTCTAAGTATCACTGAAAGTCATTGGGGATTAAGGGCCATATTTGTAAAGGTATTTCGGTGCCTACACATGCTTAGTGGGATTTTCAAAAGAGGGTAGGTGCCTAACTCTTTGGAATAGATAAAACTGTCATCTTCTACTTTTCTCAGTACACTAAATATAATTTAATTGGCTGGGTTAAGGAGTCAGGTCATTTTTGCTCATACCCAACCCCTGTCAGTTTACAGGGCCATTTCAAACAGAATTTAAAGTTCAAAGGATGTGACCTCTCCTGTTCCTTTAAGAAGCTGCTCACTGTCTATTAGCTGCTTTTATTAGGCCTCAGAGATTCATATCTCCCAGTTTCTCATATCTTAGCCAGACTTGTTTATATTGTTGGCCCAGCTGCTGGAATGTCACCTTAGCATGATCTTGCACAGTAGTTGACAGCCTGATGGGAACAGATATGAAACAGCTAAAGCAAGCAGAGGGGAACTACCTTGAAGGAGGGAAACAATGTCTGATACGAATGCACACTGCAAATTCTAACTAGTTTGTTTTAGTCAGTATACTGTCCCAGTTATATCACTTCAGTTTTCTCACCAAGAGTTTATCGTTGGACCATTTAATTTTTCCCCTCAAAAGATAATCCCAAAATATTTCAGAAAGTACCAGTTATGATCCCTCCTTACCTTCTATTCACTCGAGCTAGTAACTTTGAATCTTTAATCCATGTAATGGTGGAGTCTTCATGAATCTCCCCAAACTGACAGCACAATTTAATATTTCCAGAACAATCAGGGAACAGCTCAGCGTGTATTTTCTTCAATAACTTGGGGGCTTGAAATGAAATATCCACAGTTAAGAATCAGAAAATACTACTACTACTTGCCATTTTAAAGGGACCTCAAAGTGTCAGCTACATAAATTTAAATGGGTACAAGAATTTAAAATATTTAGGAATAAATATTAAGGCAAATTACCCTCCAATGTGGAATAAAATAATAAAAGACTTGGAGGAATGGAAGAAATATAAAATTTCTTGGCTAGGTAGGGTAGCCTTGGTAAAGATGAATCTCCTCCCAAAGCAATTACTTTTTTCAGTGCATCCCTGTTGGTATCCCTGAAATGACATTAAAAACATGTCAGGATGCACTATTAAAATTCATATGGAAACATAAATGACAAAGGGTGAGTTTTAACGTTCTGTATAACCCTACAAAGTGGCATGGACTAGATTTCCCTAATTTGGCTTATTATTATGCATCACAATAAGAAATATGAGCTGTTGGGTTAACAATTGAACATGCAAACACTGGGTAAAATGAGTACAAGACTGGGGCTATTTATAATGACTGGTTAAAATGAAATGTAGGTCACCAAAAATAGACTATCACTCATTCATTCAGACTACCTCAGTAGCTTTGGACATATTTTCTTAATTCCTACTGCCAAGGCCTTCTTTAGCTATTTTCATTAATAATGAGGAAACTATCCCTAGGAAATATCAAAGTGACTGTTCATTGTTGGTAAGAGCTGAGATTACTGAATTCAGACAGCTGTTCTTGGGTCCTGATTTGAAATCATACCAAGAGAGATATAATAATATAAAAAATATAAAGATCCCTTATTTTCAATATTGAAAAGTCAAAGATTTTGCTGTGAAATCTGGATATTGGGTGGCCCTATTTTGCCCTTTAATCACATTTGAGGAGTTGACGCAGGAGCAAGCAGGAACAAAATATTTCATTTCTAAAATATATACAATTTTGACTGAAAAGGACATTGATAAAAAAACAACCCAGATGAAAACATGGGAGATGGATTTGGACAAAAATTATTCTGGATGAGTGTGTCTCTATGTGGGTGAGGGGATATATATCCACCATTTTTGTAGCCCCTAACAAATATTTTTTCACAAATAATTATATAGATAGCATTTTATTCCATACTTTTGCTACTAGGGAGATTCTTTGTTGTCAGGCTTATGGGGAAAGGAGAGTATACTTGTACATGTGGAGGTTGTGTCCAGGAATTGGATGGTTTGGGGAGGAAATTATTTAAGAGATTCCTCTTATGACAAAATGCCAGCTTCCTAGAAATCCCCAGACCTGCTTACTTAATATATTTTAAACAGAAGGATAAATTAATTTCTTCTTTTTTGTTAGCAGCTAGACTTTTTATTGTACATTATTGAAAATGCATAATCCCTCTTATGGAATTGTGGTATAGTAAAATATGCAGTGGAAAAGCTTTCTCATCAAGTACGTACACCAGAGAAGTGCAAGCAAAAGGATAGGTATTTAGAAATTTGGTCACTCTTTCTAGCATACTCAGAAGGAGGGTTCCCCAGCCAGAATCTTTAGCCAGGTTCTTTGAATACTGAATTAGTGATAAGTAATGTACAATGTTAGTATGTTAAAATGTTATTGTAAATTTGCCTTAATACATTTTTTAAAAAATATACAGAACCCAAACAAATGTTTTAGGTACCTACATTCTACATGGCCTACATCATTTGAGGATTGGGCACATTCTTCCCTCTTTTTTAATGCACTAGGTCCTCTTGTAATTTCTGGTTTGTCTACATTGTCAGTTACAGACACTGACAGGACTGCAGTTATACAACAGACCTCCCTGCACAAAGTTCCCAACCAGAACTAATCATTTATAGTGCCTGCTACAGCACATCTCCTTAATCCCCTTTTATGGTCATTGCTAGCACAAAAATTGTCATGCGAAGAAGACATCTTTTCTATCACCTATAATCACAGATACGCATTCAATTAAATAAGTGATTGGCAAAAGTAGAGCTCCAGATCTACTGCTACTGTGCTTAGGGTATGTCTACACTACAGCAGCACAGCTACATCGCTGCAGCTGTGCCACTGTAGCACTGTTGGGTAGTTGCTTCCTACATCAAAGGAAGGGATTTTCACATCAATGCAAGTAATCCACCTCTCCGAGAGGCAGTAGCTAGGTTGACAGAAGAATTCCTCCATCAAACTAGCTGCATCTACTGTGAGGGGTAGGTCAACCTAGCTACGTTGCACAGGCGAAATTTGTCACATCCCTGAGTGATGTAGCTAGGTTGACCTATGTCTTAGTTGTAGAGCCTTCAATCAGATTGCTAGCTTGCTTAGAGTCTTTGAACAGCTTGTCAGCCTCCTTCCAGTCACTCTCCATGCCTGCTCTCATGCTTACCTCTTAATGATTTCAGTGTAGTCTGTGTTACAACAAGAATGTGAAATGTAATTTTAAAAAATGAAAAGAAAAGCACGGACCCAGCAAAATCTTTTATCAACTATAAATGCTCAATTGTGTTACTTTTACGCTACTGCCATTTTGTGTTTTGATCTTCCAGATTGTAAGCTCTTTGGGACAGAAACTGTGGGCCTGGTTCTCATTTTATTTACATGGGTTTAATGCCAGTTTAACTTCATTGACTCAGCAGAGTCCCTCGGGATTTATATTTGTAAGGGACTGTTATCCCCTTACTAAGATACAGTTGGGGGTGTTTTAGTTGCTAGCTTCCAGTACCAAAAGGGGAGGGGTTGATGGGAAATCAGGGCCCTGAGACTGACAGTCCCCAGGAACAATGGTGAGAGGCCAATGCTCCAGGTCAGCCTGATTGCCAGGGCGGGCAGGCTAATCAAGGAGTGAGGAGAGCAGGGTGGGTCCTGTCCTCCATGTGAGCTGGAATTGCCTGGGTCAGACAGAGTGGGGCTGAGCTAAGGAGAAAGCAGGGGCCAGAGCTGAGCTGGGGAACAGAGCTGGGCCAGATCCAGAGGGGCCAAAAAAGCAGCCCAGTGAGACAGACCCTGTGCTGGGAGCAGAGTTGCAGCCCCAAAGCCAGAGCACAGCCCAGAGAGAGCATATTTGCCCTGGGAGCAGCTGCAGGAAGCAGAGCCAGAGAGGCCAGAAAAGCAGCCCACAAAGCAGGTCAGTGCTGGGGGCAGAGACACAGGAGCTGCCTGCAGAGCAGAGCTGTAACAGCCAGAGGGGCCAGGGTAGCGGGCCAGGGTAGCAGCCCAGGGGGCTAGAGGCAGAGCAGCAGCAGCTGTGCTGAGGCAGCGTGGAGCTGAGACAAAGCAGTGGAACTGGGGCTGGGGCAGCCCAGAGCCTGAGAGCGTGTGGCCGCCACCAGAGGAAGTGTCCAAGTCACAGCGTCCCTGCAGCACAGCCGAGGAGAAGGCCTGGGAGCTACAAGGAACAGACTGTGAACTGTGCTGACATTTACAGAGACACTGGTTTTGATGTTCCCTGCTACCACAGAGCAGGGTGATGTGGTTTCTCTAATCTTTCTAATTTTTCCTTATTTGTTTAAGATACATTGTTGATTAAATAAATTGCATTTGTTTTAATTTGTATGTAACAATCAGTGGGCCAGGGAAGTGCCCAGTGCAGAGGGAGCACCCTGGACTGGGGACACCCTAGCCCCTGACCTAGGTGACCACAGCAGGGTTTGGGGTCGAGCCCCCCAGGAATCCTGGGCTCAGCCTTGTTAGGGTTACGAGGACTCTTCCAGACAGGAGAGTGGAAGGAGAGTCCTCAAGGGCAGGGAGGCCTCTGGGTAAAGGAAGTAGGAGCGAGGACTCAGATCCTTCCGCTAGCCCATTTCACTGGGGTAGTGCAGAAGCCAGGAGAGTTCCCCACAATAGCGGGACTATTCCCCTGCTTACATATTGGTATAAGCAAGTACATTTTACATTTGTCATTTTACATTTCTGCAAAGTGTTATGCATAGCCACAGCATTATATAAATAACAGTAATAGGTTACCAACAGTATAAACACTTTAGGTCCCCAACACAATGTAATTATATTGGGGAGCCACAGGGTGGTGGCACGATTGTGAAACCAACCCATTGCAGGAATAGAATAACACGATACTACCGTGTTTGCTATTATATTGCATGGATTCTGTTGGAATAATCATAATGTACTTTATGTTCCTGAGCCTTGACTCAAACAGAGGCAACTACATTATAAAAGGCATAAAAGTTAATAAAATATACATTTATCAACTCAGGGGAGTGAGGGACTGAACAGATTTGCTGCATGGTATAGCGGTGGTTATTACTTCAAAGAATGGACATTTTCATACATTAATGCATGACATCTCTCGCTGATTTAGTTTAGTTGAAAGAGTCTTGTGATATGTTGGAAACTTCTTTGAAATGTATACTATAGTCTGAGGGATGTGAAAGAAAAAAAAATCAACACTAGAGAGACAGCTCCCTCCTACCTTTGCTGTTTTTTTTAGTAGGTAGTTTTCTTTGCTCTTCCCTCTCTTTCCTCTGAATTATGCCTGTATTAGCTTTCAGAGTCTTTTTAATGCAATTGGAGTTCTTGCTGAGGTTTTCCTTTGCTTCTAGTGGGGGTTTCTTAGACAGCACCTTTGACAGCATTTTCTTCTTACCGCCATCAGCCGAATGTCCACTGTTTGCTGATTCTTGCTGACACGTAATGTTCTGAGGCCCAGCAAGTAAGGGCTTGCAGGGTTTTGACCCCTCTTGAGTTGTTGTCCTCTCTTCTCTTAGTGTGAATGGCTTAGCTGTGGTCAATGCTAAAGAGCACTGACGAGATTTGCTCTGTGACAGCTCCTCCTGAAAATGTTGTCTGTTCTCTGAGGTATATGCTGGGAGGCTACCTAAAACCTCTGTTACCTGATCTGATGAAATCATGTTTTGATCCCTGTCAGCTGTGAATTGTCTAGTTTTATGATGTTCAGTAGAGTTAATTGTGTTTCCACTCCAATATGTATTACAGGGTGTTCCAATTTGCTGAGCCGAAGGAGTCAGGGATGGTTCGGATTGTCCACTACAATAACTTGTAATATGTTCCTCTTCCTCTGGAGTAATCAAAGCACGCATATAAGGCTCTATGTTGCCTCCATCTAGACTATATTCAGTCACTTCTTGAATTTGTTCTGTTTTCTTTTCACACATGATTGTTTTATCCTTGTCTTCGTCAGCTGTTCTATGGCATTGACATTGCAATAGTTTAGGTGTAGTTTCCAACTTGTTCAAATTTTCTTTCCCTTTAATTACCATTTGTATGGATTCAGACTGCACCAGGCTTTCTACACTGGTATATCCTTTTACCGGTGTGTTGATAGTGGATCCTTCTGTTTGGCTCATAGGGGCTACAGAGACAGATAGTGTTTCTTGTAAGTTCGTATGTTGGGTGCAAAGGATGGAACTATCCATTTTGTTACCAACATCTTTACAGTCTTGACTTGCACTACTACTATTTTCATTCCCAACACGTGTTATAGGCTGAAATAAGCTAGCTGGTGCCACCGTCCCAGATTCATAAGTGGAACTTGTTGAAGGGTCCATTCTTAACTTACTCCCAATTTTGCAACCATTTCCTTCTGATGCTCCGTACTGAGAATCTAAAGGCTGAATTTCTGAAATGCTGTCCAATCCTGGGACACCTAAAGCTGCAATATTTTGTTTCTCATCTATTCCAACATCTCTCTTTTCTCTCTCCTTTTTGTTTTCTTCTTCTCTTGGTTTTTCTAATAAAATTTCAGTTAAACACTGCTCCTCAAACAATGCCTTCAACACCACCTGCTGCACACCTAAATCTGTCCTACTGTTGTCTTGATCTGGATTTTTCAATCTGTCCTCACACGTTACTGTTTCAGGACTCCTAATTAAATTACATAGCTGTATAATGTTACTGCAGTCCTCTGCATCAGAAACATGTTGGAAATCTTTACTGTCATTATCTCTTGAAAGATGGTAAGTGCCGTAGTTACTGTCATTTTGTGCATTCAGGTCTGACTCATTTCCTTTTTTCTGAAAATTCTCTTCAGAACTTTTATTAACTTCTTTAACAGAAGAATATTTTTCACCTGTAAATTGACTGATATTTTCACAGGAAGAATTACTGGATAAATCCTCTTTTTGTTCAAGATCAGGGAGATAAACACAATCTTTTGTTTCTGGGTAGCTCAGTATAACAGGAGAGTCTTTAGTAGGTAGTTCATCTATATATTTAATTATCTGATCATTTATTAAATGTATATTCTGTTCTGTATAAGGTAATTGACCAAGGTAACTATCTGATATGCAATCTAGGTGTTCTTGGTCTTGTTCTAAATGACTACTTTGAGCCTTTATTAATCTAGGAGGAGATTCTGCATCATGAGATTGGAAAGATTTATTAGAAGCAAGCTTTCCATCCTGGGCAGCAGTCATTCGAACAGATCCATTATCATCAGTTAATGTTTTGTTTGGCTTCTGCTCCAACCACTCCTTGGCATTTAAGATATCATTTGTTAAAACGTGAGTGGATGGTTCTTCTATTTTATTTCCAGTGCTAGAACACAGGCACACACCATCTGTTTCTACAGTTTGTCTGAGAGAAGTGTTTCTTCTGGATGTACCACTACACACTTCATCAGTTTTTAGTAGGCTATCAGAATCACTGCAACCCTCCATTGCTGTTCTTAGTCCAGTTGCCAGTGCTGTGACAGATTCATTGTCTTTTGTTATATTTACTGCAACAGGAGGTTCAGTACTGGCCTCTCCGATGAAGTTCACTGCTGTGGCTCTGACAACTGCAGCAGGACTGATTTCCAAGCTTTCAAAAGTCCTATTTTCCCATGTGAGGTGAGAGTCTGAATCCTCTCCATAAAGAGGCTTCAGTAGCTTGTCATGTGCTGACGATGAATTAGAGTCTCTATACTGAGGTTCTACAGATCTCAGAATTGCACAGCAATTTGCTTTGGGCAGATATTCATTACATGGCTCATCATAGACGGTATCTGTATCACTGTTCTCATGAGCACCACATGTTTTTCCTCTGTCCCCTTGGCCATCACATAGCTCTGTAGGAGTCAGAACAGCACATAAAAGGTCTTGCTTAGTAGTAATAACATCAGTAATCCTGTAGAAAATAAGCTAATACATCACAGAACCATAGAGTTTAAGACCAGACTAGACTAGATCATCTAGTCGGACCTTCTGTCAGGGCTGCCCTTAGGATTTATGGGGCCCTGCGCAGTATTATTATACTGGTGCCCCTATGCCCGACTTGCTCTTAGCAACACAAAGATAAGCTTACAGTATTAGAAAACTTGTCACGGCCACTTTATTAAAAAGAGTTTAAGTATGCTGTCTTCACCCCTATTCTCCATATAGTGCTGCCTTCACCCCTGCACTTCCCTCCCACCTGTGCCCCCGCCCCAAACCCAACCCTGCGTTGCTAACATACCCTGACACATCACCCTCTTGCCCAGTACTCCACGCCCCCTTATGCCCGACAACCCCCAGGCCCAGTGGCCCCTTACCCAGAGATCACCACATGTCTCTGTACGCAGCGATCTCCCACCAAGAGACACCCCCCCACTGCCCAGCACCCCCTCATAGCCCCCTCCCAACTGCCCAGCACCCCCTATTCCTGAGGGAATTCAACACCAAAAAATTAAATTCTGTACATAATATTTTAAAATTCTGCTAACTTTGTCAATATATAAATGTGGAGGCTCCAGCATGGCAGTGGCAAGCTTAGGCTATGGGCTGCATGGAGGTGAGAGATCACCCTGCATCCTTCCCCCTCCCCTGCTAGGATAGGGACTTGGCAGTGAGACACCTCTGTGTGCATGTCAAAAGGCCACAGGGAAGCATTTTACGTGATAGCTGGGACGTCAGCCATGACCCAAAATCCATTTGAATGACAAAAAAAGAAATAGCTGATACCAATGGCTGAGTCTAGCCATCATCCAGACCCTTGCCTGCCACTGCTCTGGGCCATCAAATTAGGGTGACCAGATGTCCCGATTTTAGGAGGACAGTCCAGATTTGTGTGTCTTTTTCTTATATAGTCTCCTATACCCCCTCCCTCCCCCGTCCCGATTTTTCACACTTGCTGCCTGGTCCCCCTAGATCAAATGGCCTTTCATTCTCTCTAAAATAGAGCATTTCTCTCTAATCCTGAAAACTAAAGAGGTGCTTCGATTGTGCAGTTTGGGAAGAAAAGGAATTGTATCCAGGCACCAGGCTTTTTTTCTGCCCTGATTTACACAGCTGGTTGCCACACTTGGCTCAGGGGGATTGAACTGGGTATAACTCAGCATGCAGTTTCAACAATGCTTTAACAGTGGGGAGGGAGCCATAAGGGGCCAAGTCTCCTTTGAGCAGTGGCTCTTGTTTTGGATGATTTAAGGTGGTTTTTAACATGGGTGCGGAAGAAGGTGCTGCATTCTTGATGGGACCTTTAAAATCCCACTCAACTCTGCACTGCTGAGAACTCTCCATCCTTCAGCATGCTGCTAGCAGTTTGAGAGGCAGCCCTGGAGATACTTGGACCCACAAGAAAAAAAATCATGTCCCTTTCCCCTAAATAAAAGTTTTCAGCTACTCCAGCCTTGTCAAATGCGAGTCCATCTTCGTCCCCAGCTAAGAGGTCTCTCCCTCCCTTGCATTCTGCAGCCCTGGTGGTTGCTTTTCTGCTCTAGGCCCCACCTCTTTTTATTTTAGTGTCAGTTTCCTCTGGTTAACACCAGCGTGTTGTGAATGAATTGGCAGGAAAAGCAAACACCACCTACTTTTTTTTTCTCCTTTTAACTTTCCCTTCTCCCCAGCCAGGTTGTGTGCGCGCCTGTCCCTCCTCCCAGCCCCTGTTTGCTGCTGATCCCTGCTGGGAAAGGGAGAGGAAAGGTGATTGGCCAAAGGGGAGCCTCCCTGTCTGGATTTAAGCTTCAGAGAGGAGGGAGGTGGAGTGAAAAGGAGACTAGGACAGAGATTGCAGGGAATTGCTGTGGGATAGGGCATGTGGGCAGAAGAGGGGAGAGGTGCAGGTACAGTGTGGGGCTTCTTGGAACAGCTGCTCTCTCCTGGGGCCACCAGCCTGCTCCCCAGGGGGCCCTAGTGCATTTGCTGCTCTCTCACTGAGCCAGACAAGGAACCCCACTCCCCTGCTCTTTTCCCTGCCCAGCCTGGCTCCACGCAACCATCCCCAGTCCGGTTCCTCCTCTGCCCCACTGCTCCCTGAAGTCCTGTGCTCGGCTCTGCCCCGCACAAGTTTGACTCACCCCCTCTCTTCCCAACTTGCGGGTATCCCCACCCCCTGGCTCTGTTCACAGCCTTGTCTGCCCCTCCCCTGCCTGGCCCAGCTCTCCCTGCTCACTCACATACAACCTTTTGCTTCTGGCCTGTGAGGCCCTGCGCGAGCGGGAGCCCTCAGCCGGCTGGCTGAATGAGTGGGCAGAGGGGAAAAGCCTGTTGGCCCAGCACAGGAGATGGGCCGGAGAGGAGTCAGAGATACAGCCTGCGAGGGCAGTACCCCCAATGTCCTCATTCTTTTTGTGGATACAAACTAACACGGCTACCACTCTGAAACCTGTCACCAAATTTTTGGGTGTCCTACGCAGCCGCGTATGCCTAATGGTGGCGCTGCGTACTATATATCACAGGCCACTACCACCACCCAGCACCCGCACACTAAACCCAACAAAGACCAAAGTTTTGCAGCCCACAGGAAATTAGACTTCTGTGCCACAGGCAGAACCTAGGAAGGACTGAGGTGTACTACTGCTTGTGGCCCCTGCAATGGCAGGAAAATGATTACATGAGATATACTCAGATCATCCTGGCAAGTGACCTGCACTCACCCGTGGAAGAGAAAGATGACCCCTCTCTCCCAACCTCCCCAAAGGTTACTGCCAGTCTGACCTGGGGAAAAATCCCTTCCTGACCCACATATGATGATCACTTAGACCTTGAACATGAACCAGCCAGCGAAGCACCTGAGAGAGTGCTCGGTGTCACCTCAGAGCCCTGCCCCTCCCTGTCCAATGTCCCTTCTCCAGCCCTAATGCTTCAGAAGGAGATTAAAAAAATATTGTTGTTACTTGTAATATTAACTCTTTGTTCCCCGCATGGTCGTTGCAGATCGTTCTCTCTCTGATCATGGTGCACATTGTGAGCAATACAGCTCTGTAAAGTCACATGTTCTGTTTGTAAACCATTTTCACTGCCGGTCATATTCAACGCTGGAAGGCTGGTGGTTGTGATGTCCCTTACTGGAGAAGTTGTGAAAATGAAACTCTTATCTGTTTCAGGGTCCACATACTGTTTCTTATATCTTTGCATAACGCATTCAGTATTTATTTCTTGTTCCTGTACCTAGGAAAAATAGGGGAAAGAGAAATACAAAATATTAAGATAACTGCTAGAGAGACTGAACCAGAATCCTGGATCCAAATGCTCCTGATCTTTTGAAGAAATTTTGATCAACATCTCGACTTCCGGGCTTGTACCTATCTCTATCCTGGGCAGAATAAAAACTCTTGATCTAACCAACCCTGAAATCAGGTGAAGTTCAGATCTGGATCCAAGCTTTGTAGAATATCAGAATTGTGATACTGGATCAGATCACTGATCAGTCTAGTCCAGCACCTTGAAAACAAGTAAACAAACCCCAACCTTCTTACCTGTCACATTAACAAAGAAATCAATTGCACACAATATAACTTTATCCCAAACAGAGCTTTTATAGCCCCCAAAGGGGAAGAGCCAGAGGCTCCATGAAATCCACTAGGGACTTTGCTGTTGCCAATCTACTTTACATTTAAAGTGTTCAGGTGCTACGGTGATGGGTGGCAATATAAAACAAATACATGGATAGAATGCATATGCTTCAGAAGAAGGTAAAAGAAACCCTGGAACAGACAGTTATGGGGTAACCTGTGGCTCTGACAGTTCTCTAACAATTTCTAAACTGAAACAAGTAGTAGAATATTATTAGTGCGTAAACTAATACATAATATATTTTCTCAAGCCCCCATCAAGCACTGAGCCAATCTAGGCTGGCTTCTCTGGGGCCCTGCTTCATTTCTTTTCTATTGTGGGCCTTGCATCTTAGTCTCACCTAAATAACGTGTTTCTTCAGCATTGACAAGTCAGTTGTGAAAAGTTTCAGAGGAAAATCCCAAGTGCCCTGCTGGGTGCACTTAGAACAACACTCCACACACAAATCTGGCCCTGTAGTCAGTCACCTTGGAAACTAAAGATGATGGCCTGAGCTTAGATCCTTCTATTCCAAGGCTGGGCGCTATGGAGGCAGAATGTGCAGCCTTGCAGGAAAGGGAGGGCCTTCAGTCACTCACAAGCGCTCTTCCTATTCTTTAAAGTGGCACTGAATGGCTTTGTAGAGGGGGCATGTCCAGCCCTTTGCCAATGAGGTCACTGAAACCTTGATGGCATCATTGATGGACGTACAAGCAGAAAATCTCTTCCTCTCCCCCCACCAAAATATCCCAAATTGCTTTCTTCTATACACCTAAGACAAAAAATTAATATGACTTTGAATTAAACTTAGCTAAATTCAGTTTAATGTATACAGATGGCACAGACCTGATTAAGGAGTCAGTTATTGTTTTGGCCCTCGCACGGAACTTACAAAATTACAGACATTTGTCTTGAAATTAGAATTAAACTAGTGAGTCGTCCTTCCCTCCCCCTCACCACCTGAACTAGATTTTCACTCCTAAATCATCATTTAGGAGTCCCTGCCATGCAATTGTTTGCCAGTATTTTTCCTGATTCTGTTAATCATTAAATCAGTTGCACACAGACTGCGAGTGTGTCTCACTCATAGTAAATGGGGAGCTATATAATTTTTCACCAGACGGAAATAATTTTTTAAAAAATTATTTTTGTTTTAAGTTTTCAGTTACCATTGATTTGCCAGAACAATACTGTATATCCTAACTTGAGAAATTGGAAGAAAATGCAATTTCAATTTTCCTGCTGAGAAATATTTATGTTCAAATAGTTTATCAGCAGGATAAGCAACTGGTAGTGTGTTCTTGTTGAAATACACTAGTGCATTTAACTATGTCTCCTCTAGTGGCAGGCCTCAACAACTACCACTACACCCCGCTATGAGTTATTCGTATACTGTATTATTACGGTTGTTATTGAGCTCAAGTGGAAGGATCATGTGGTTTTGAGGGCGACGATCATGCATTTAATCCTGCTAGTGACTATTGTGTGTGCGTTTGTATGCACTCATGGTTTGTTACATTAGCTAGCTGTTTTTAAACCATAAATTAGCAATCACGGTTTTCCTGTGCCAAAGTAGACTAGAATATGGTTACAATTAAGGAGCATTCTGTTCCTCTGTTTAAATAGTGCAAACTGCCTTGCAGGCTATCGCTCACTATATTTCCCAGGAGCACGAGGTATGGCTTATACTCATCCACCTCTAGTACTGTCTTAAACAAGCGCAAGCAACATTGTTCTCTTTATCCCGCCATGCTCCTGCAAACCTCGCCCCCCCTTCAGATTTTATTGATCTGAGATAATTTTCTGGTTATCAGGTAGATGGGCTAGCGGCGCAAAATTCAGACTGGAATTTTAAAATCACCCAAGTTTTTGAGGGCTTGAATCTGGGATTTTCAACTTTTCTCCACCAATGAATTCAAAATAAGCCACTGTTTCCTCTCATGAACCTCAGTCTATACTACAGTTCCTTGCAACAGGTTATTTCTAAATTTGTGATGTGTGTGGAGGTGCTGGGTGGATGGAGCTGGGAGCTATGGATGCATAGTAGGTTGGAGTCTCTGGGTTAGGGCAGACGAGAGTGGGTGCTGATAAGTAAGTGGGTAGTGCAGGGTGAGGCTTTCTGACAGTAGATCAGTGTTGTGTCTGTTTAGCGGGGAGCAGGTAGGTCCAGACTGATCCCGGATGAGTTGCTGGGCGTTCTGGCAGAGGTGGGGCTGCTGGGACATTGGGCAAGGAGTTTCTGGGTGTTGGAGATGGTGGGAATGCTGGATAGAGGAGAAAAGATTGCCATGCTGCTTCCACGGCAGCAGCTTCTTCCCTCCCATTTCTCCACTGAGCTTCAGGGATGCTCTGCTTAAGTAGGACGTGGAGCTGACAGGGTGCTGTGAGAAGTAGGGGAGGGAAGGAGTTTCTCCTTCACCTACTTCCCAGTAGTTTGAATAATTTTAATGATGGAGAGAGAGGAAGGGAAGGTTTTTGTCTAAGACTTCATGGCCTTTACCCTCATTCCCCTCCAGCAGCACCCAGCAAACTTCAAACATCTCATCTTCAAAGCTCCTCACCCAAGGACCCCAGCACCCTACAGAGTCTGGAACCCTCAGCACCACCAACCACAGCTCCCCCACCCTTAGCCATCACTGCTCACTCTCCCCCTTGGTAGTCTCTTATGCTCTCTGCAGAGAGAGGTGCCAGCCTCACACTTTGCTTCTGGGTTCAGATTCCAAACCATTCAGGGTGTTTTAATCTAGGGTTTGGGTCTGGGCCTACCTCTTAGTATGGGTTTCATTTCCCAACCCTCTATTAATTCTTAGTCAGTCCTGAGCATTCAGTCCATCTACAGTTTTATCTCTACCATCTCAGTTTTTCTCATTGTCTCCTGCAACCTTAAAATTTGCTCAATTTCCTATCGCTTACAGTCACTGCAGCCTAAATCACAGCTAACCTTTCACCATTATCTGCTGAATTCTCGCTAAGTAAGTCTGACATCATATGATCAGTCAGTCCATACCGCCTACACATGTGAAACTGAAAATAGACAGCTATTTCCTGGCCACTAGAAGCTTATAAGCAAACTAGAGGTTATTTAGAGAACCCTCTTTTCTGCTTATCTAGTCCATGTGTTGTGTAGGTGTCTGTCTGTCTTGAGCAATTATAGGTGTCCATCACTGTAGTGTCTAGGCACCAAGACATCTCTTGATTGCTAGTAAATAATGTAACTAAGGGCCTCAGGTAAAAGATCTGAAAGTGGAATATTGTTTTCAGACTTGTGGTGGCCACATTGTGAATTTATTGATAGATTGTGAATTGTGATGGTTCCAGTTGTGTATGACTAAGAACTCTGTGTTTTTTATACTGTAGATTACTTAAATCCAGTCCTTTGTAACAAATTTAGAGCACATTAGAGTTGTCACTTTTCATATTTTCTATAACAATTCATTTCAGATAGCACAGTTCTGGAACAGTGAATCTTGATTTGGTTTTTTTGCCTCTTCTGGCGGGAGAAGATTTCTATGCTTTAGTGCCTCCAGTACATTTTAACAATTGCTTCAGTTACTGCACTGTCTGCTTGAGTCTAGAAAAATGAAAAAAGCACTAAAAAGATGCACAATGTTTAATTATGTGAACTCTGCAGCACAAGTTATTTTAATTTGTGTGTGTATATAGCAATGCCTGGTATGAAACAGTAGACAGAATGTAAAAGACAATTCTGCATTCTGACTCCCATCGGAAATACACAGGCTTTGTGGTTTAATTGTAAAAAAATGGTTACTGACAGCAAAGATGTGATAAAAATCCTGGCAAATAGACAAGTCTATGAGATAATAATTACACAAAGGGAGACGGATTCAACCACTCACAAAGCAGCCTAGGTGTCTCCTCTATACCTAGCTCAGATTAAGTAATTTCAAGATCAGAAGCATGTAAACAAGCATCTACCTTTGCCATATTATTGACAAAACCCTATCTGGACCAAGACCAGACAGAAACAGTTATGCTTAAATGAAAGTAAGAGAAAGCATGTGCATATTCTTACTTTCACATTAGAGAAGGTAGGGGGCAGGGCTGGGTGTAAGCATGGGTTAGCAGAGTAGTCATTTCCAGCTGTATTGCTGGGTGTTTTTTGTTTTTCTCTGTTGTGACTGGCCAACACAGCTGTTTTTGCTCTGCTGTGATTGGGTGGCTGCAAGTTTTTTTTTCTTGCTGGGCCCTTGGTGGGGGCATTGAAAACATTTTCTGCCCTGGCCAGCAAAATGGCTAGGGCTGCTCCTGAATAGAGAAGTAAGATGAAGAGAAACAAAGAAACAATTGCTTGCTTGCTCCCTGAGACAAGGAGCATGTCAAGCTCGTCAGTTCCTGTGGAGATTTAGAGAGCACGAAAGCTACCAAACTGACAGCCCTTCACGACATAAACAGCATGGACAGATTTTCCAGGCTGTCCTACCAATGTGTCTCAGCTGTGACATAAAGGCACCATTGCTAGGGATGAAGGAACAGGTCAATATCCATGGCCCATTAAATCCTTGGCTTGCTGCATAAACCTGCCAAAAAGGTGCCAATCAGTGGTAGGTGTTATGGTGATTATTTTTTAATCCTGTGTATATCTGTATTAATACCATGCCCATCCACAGGGTATCTGAGCAGCTGCACATTGGGAACTGAATCAAGACATTCCCACTCATTTCATATAGTCCACCAAACAGCCAACAGATAGTAATAACATTCTGTCCCTACTATCCTTAGTACTAGATATGAAAGGATAAATGTGCCGTTCCACACCCATCCAGTTTTGCACTAGTTCAAGCTTTAAAAAGTAGTCTCTCTTTGACTTTTGTATTGTTGAAGCAAAGCTCTGTTAACTGATTATTACCATGGGCTATGCAGCAGGATAAAATGGATCCTCTTTTTCCACTTATCCTTTATTGTCAAGGAGAAAGGTAGTGGAGGGAAGACTGTTTGTGTTATTTCCTGTTTCAATATATACACGCTTAATAGTGCCAGGAAGAGGTGCTGGTGGGATGGTGCTTGTAAACACCAATTCACTTCTCCTCACACACATAAGCAGTAAGACTCAGATCATTATCTGAGGCATGGTAGGTTTCCTCCATCTTCTTTCATTGGTTTGGAGTATTCTTCCCACAGAAGAAGCAGGGTGTGCTGTAGGTTTATGTTAAAACATTAATTAATATGTATATTTCACCTCTATATCCTGAATATGTCTGATATCGTTTATCCTTGGCTACAGTGCTGCCCTTAATCCCTACAGAATTTTAAGCTAGAATATAATATGCTCAATATCATACAGTAGGTAATTTATACTGGATGGAATTCTTCTGCCATAGTAATGATTTAAAGAATGTCTCAAAGAACACTGGCATCAGTACTATTAGTGGGCAAAAGGTTTGGGAGGTTCAGTTGGAAAACTATTTTATAACCTGGGCTGGATACTCATTCCAGATGGCCTCTGCACTTATGGGTACTCCTGCATGTCATTTCTAAGGGGTGTCTCTCTTGAACCAGCAAGTCCATCTGTTCCACACTGACTTCCTCCGCTGGTTGTACCCTCTGCCCTGTTGCACATGCAACCCTCTGTGCCATAATTGTGAAAGATCTGCTGCATGGTGGCTGTTTCTCAACTATGCACACCACTAGCATGTCAATTGTCACATGCTCTGGCTCTAGATATACCTCACCCTCAGTGGCAGATTAATGATTTTCCCACCCCCTACATCCTGAAATAATTGCCGCCCCTGGCCCCATATGAACTTGTTTTAGTTTTCTTACAAATTCATTTGAACTAACATGAATCTAAATATCATTAAAATAATTGAACATTTACAAGTTTTATTATAAATAAAAATACAAGTACAGCGAACCTTCGCTTGAACGTACATCTATATAGTGCCATTTCGCTTATAGCGCGGGACCGCACATGGATCCAAAACCCCACGTTCAAGTGGGGGGTCTGATGTATATCTAATATATTATTATTAATGTTTAGGATTCTTGCGAATATGTTTACTAAATGGCATCGCACCGTCATTGGTGGTTTCAATATGTGCTATGACTGGTAGAATCGTGGCGTCACTGATGCCATGATTACAAAAATGCTGCTATTATAAATTTGCCGCCCCTGCTAATTTGCCACCCTAGGCGTAGGCCTTGTTAGCCTAGGTGATAATATGCTTCTGCTCACCCTATGTTGCATCTCAGAACACCTGAGAACTGGCTATGGCAGGACTCAACAATGAGTTTAAAGGAGGAATGGGACTTGTCTAAGAGTACTTCTCTGCCATCCTTCTAAACTTGACAATGCTTCCACATCTCATACAGTATTCCTGTTTCCTATGAGTTTTCTAAATACAGTAGAACCTCAGAGTTATGAATGGAGGTTTTTCATAACTCTGAAATGTTCATAACTCTGAACAAAATGTTGCTGCTGTTCTTTAAAAAGTTTACAACTGAATCTTGACTTAATACAGCTTTGAAACTTTACTATGCAGAAGAAAAATACTGCTTTTACCTATCTTAATTTAAGTGAAACAGGCACAGAAACTGCTTCCTTACCTTGTCAAATCTTTTTTAAACAACTTTCCCTTTATTTTTTTAGTAGTTTAGGTTTAACACAGTACTCTACTGTATTTGCTTTCTTTGTTGTTGTCTCTGCTGCCTGATTGTGTATTTCCAGTTCTGAATGAGGTGTGTGGTTGACCAGTCAGTTTGTAACTCTGGTGTTTGTAACTCTGATGGTCTACTGCAGTCATTTGAATCATGGCCATGTTTATTCATTCCCTTTCCTAAAGCAACTGCACTCATTGTTTTGTCTCAGTGATAATTTGTGAAATTGCAATAGGACACAGTGCTTTGTTACTGTAGGCATAGAGTCAAATGCCAAATCTATCCAAAAGAAAATGAATGGTAATACACTGAATAGCAGGAGTTTCGTTGACAGCTGAACTCTGTGTTCATAAAAAGAGGTTTTAAAATGTATCCAAAACAGTCTGCCTGTCTGTGCGCCACAGAAACAGGGAACTAACTGGGATCAAACAAAATCTGGATAGGACAGAGTGAGAATACTAACTATCTCCAGCTTTCAAAGGCAGCTGGTGCATATTTGTCTTCTTCTAACTACATCTTACAGACAGAGCACTCTGCCACCCGATGGGCAGTATGGAGGCTGACCCAGCAGGTTGTTTTACCAGAGACATTGTGGAGCCTGTTCAGTATGCAACACTCACTGTCATGCAGGGCTCCAAAGTCCAGCAAAGAAAGCAAGATGTCTGAGAACTCTGACCAGAAATGACTTCGTGCACTGCTCCCTCACTCAGGGCAACTCAGGAGGAGAGGGAAGGCTATAGACCACACACTTGTTCATGCCAAGCAGCTGAACTAAGCAGCACAATATGCCCTGGGCCAATGGTCACCAAACTTCTGAGGGTTGTGCCCCCTTGCCCTTGTCTGTGCCCCTCTCCCTGCCTCCCCAGAGCAGGGGCTGACAGCTCCAGGGTGGGGGAACACAGACAGGGATAATGGGACTGAGGCTGGGGCTGCTGCTGGAGGTCCGTTGGGGCCAGGAGTAGGGCCGTGGCCAGGGGCCAGGAGTGGGGCCATGGCCAGGGGCCAAGGCTGGGGCAGGAGGCGAGCTGTAGATGGGCTGTGGTGAGGGCCAGTAGCTGGGCATGTGGCCAGGTGTGTCTCTGCTCCTGGCCCCTCTCCCAGTCTTGGCCCTGGGCTGGGAATGGAGCCATGGCCAGCAGCCAAGGCTGGGGACTGGCGCAGGGCCTGAAGCAGAGCTGGGATGGAGACGTGGCCAGGTGCAAGGTGGGGAGCCAGGAACATGGCTGGGGGCAGGACTGGAGCAGTGCCGGGGGCAAGGAGGGTCTGGGTGGCACTCCCTCCCCAACCCCTTTGGAGGTTGGCCTGGACCCCACCGTGTCCATCCCAGACATTCCTCCACACCCCCTTAGGGGGACGTGCCCCACAGTTTGGGGACCTCTGCCCTAGGCCCCGCTCCATGCAAAGTGAAAAAGAAAGAACACACTGTATCAGAGGAACAAGATAAAATTCACAAACGAAGTCTTTGTTCTGAAAGAAGCAAAGAATGAAAGCACGATTCACTGCAGTTCTGCTAGCACCCTCTCCCCCCTTACCCAAATTACCCTTTCTTCGCTAAAGTCTTACGCCTTTGAAAATGCCAAAGATTTAAAGTTTGTAGTGTTGTTGTAGCCATGCTGGTCCCAGGATATGAGAAGGACAAAGCGGGCCAGGTAATAAGATTTAAGGGCTTGGTAAGGAATGCAGCCAGTTTCAGTCTAATATAATCCTTCCTCACTCACTGTTACCCCATAGTGAAAATTATATATTTGTAGACACAGGCCACCATAATCTAGGTCTGTACCTATGGGAGTGTAACCCACTGATAAGTGTATGTTTTAGGTCCTCTTCTGTGCCTGTTTTCCAGCAGATATGTGTTTATTACAGCCCCAGCAAGAGACGTTTGGTTCTTCAGATCAAGCAACTGATGGTTTTAGCCGTGGAGCTCCATGCTTCAGTCCTCATTGTGTCAGCCAAGACAGTGGCCATCACAGGGGAACATTCTATTCTGGTTCTTTTACCATATCATACTGTGGTATCTGCGGGCTTGGCTACACTTGAAAATTTCAAAGTGCTGCCGCAGGAACACTCCCGTGACAGCACTTTGAAGTGTGAGTGGTCACAGGCGAGTGCTGGGAGAGAGCTCTGCTAGAGCTCCTGGTAATCCACCTCCACGAGGGGATTAGCTCTGAGCGCTGGAAACATGTCTTCCAGTGCTCGGAGCCTGTCCACACTAGCACTTTAAAGTGCTGAGACTTGCTGCGCTCAGAGAGGTGATTTTTCACACCCATGAGCTGGCAAGTTAGAGTACTATAAAATGTCAGTGTAGCCAAGCCCTGAGTGCTGTCTCTGCTCTCACTGGCTATATGAGCCAGGATTAGACCCGGAACAGAGCTTTCTTGATCAAAATCTTTGATTATGTTTATGGGGCTCCTCCCTACTTTCTGGCAAGATACAAATCCCATTTATATTGGTAGGTGGTTTCTGGACCCCTCCTAGGTTTCTGCCCCCTTTTTATCCTTGCTTTTTCTGGGGGTATTAATGGGGGATGGATTCCTTTATTTTGATAAGTTGCTTGCCTCAGTCTATGGTGTTTCCTTTTGTAGTTCTGGTTCGATCAGGGCTTCAGCTTGATTATTTTGTTGCATGCTGGTTCTATTGAACAGGGCAATGCCATCTTTTTTACTAACTGCTGTTAAATAATAATAAATGTACATGCAACTGCAAATACGCATGTATTCCATTTCTTGGTGTGGAAACAAACAGACAATAACAAAAAAACATATTTGTGGATGCAGTTGTTCCTAGCACAGGAAAACTGGTGTAGATGGGCTATGCTGTGGCAGGTATTAGTGTGTGTGTCTATGCGGAATGAATGCAGCGTCAAAAGCAGGGACGATTAATAGCGCATGAAGAATGATGCTGACGGGTATGCTGGTTCCAGGCTTGTGCGTACATTAGACTTGCCCAAGAGGAGGCTTCAGTTACGTGTTTTATAAAAGTAAATGTCACTTGGCTGCAGCATGAAGAATGTTTTTCCTTTAAATAGTGAATTTTCGTGCTTCTGAAAGATGCTTGATTAACACCTTTGGGCTCGGAAGTCCTCTATTCGCAAATCAGAGGAAGCAGCAGTGTTGAGGGATTACCTCTATGGGGCTGGAGGGTAGTTTAGTTAATTACCCATGTCCATCAATGTTTAGTCTCTCTAATGAGAATCCACATAAGGATGCACAAAGGAACTTAGGCACTGTGGTAATTAGGGCAGTATAAGAACCCTATACAGAATATAACAAAATTAGTGTCAAATCTAGTGGTTTTAGGATATAGATATCTGACCATTAAGGGTTTTCTTTAATATATCAAGTAGGAGGAGGTGACAAGTAGGCTGCTGCAAGGCTCTGATCTTAGGGCATGGTTACACTTACAAGATTATAGCGCTATTGGTTATAGCGGTCCCCTTATACAGTAATATGTATAGCGCTATTGTATGTCCACACTCAGACGCGCCAGCGGTATAGCATGGCCACATTTGGGGCACTTAATGCGGCATTAAGAGCAGCGCATTAGGGCAGGTATCCCAGCATTCAGCTGGGTGCAACGTGCTTTTTAAACGAGGGGGGTGAGGGGGGACCTGTTGTGTGTATGTGGAGGGAGAGAGACAGTGTTTTTTCCGTTCTTCTGAAAGCCTGTCAGCGAGCCTCTGTTCACAGAGGGCTTTGTTTTCACACAGGCTCCCTTCTTAAACATTTGCATTGCTTATCTGCGGAGTTAAGAGAGAAACTCTAAAGATGTACTTCCACATTCCTCCAGCCGAGTTCAAAACAAAGGGAAGAGACGTCAATTGCCTTAAATGGCTCCAGGCATCTCGAGAGATCACTTGTAGCGCAGTGGGTGTCCACATTCTTGCTGTAGCGCTACAGCAGCTGCGCTACAGCCCTTATTCCCCATGCGGAGGTGGATTACCAGGAGCGCTATAACTCCACGGTTATAGCGCTCTACGTGACTTGCCAGTGTGGACGGGGAGGGGGTTATAGCGCTCGTGGGGGCTTTATAGCACTATAAAGTGCCAGTGTAACCAAGCCCTTATTTAACTTCATCACTGATCTAGAAAGTAGGCAGCACATTTAAGAACATGACAATAGATACTATATTGGTAACCTCTTTGAGGCCAGAGAAATAATACAAGGGGAATCAAAGAGACTCAACTTAAGCTAATACAATTGGAGAAAAAGTAATCCTGAGTACACATAAGCAAGAGAGGAAAGTACCTGGAAAGCCACAATTAATGGTGGCTTGGAATCTTGATGGTTCCCATCAACTAGGACAATTGGTTGTAAATAGCTCTGTTTACTTGCAAGCCTTCCTGTGAGTAAGGCCAGGGAGTATGAAGGCTTGGGGTCTCCCAGGACATGTGACTATGTCACCTGGTACTGGAATCCATCTTAAATCTGGTGTTTTTCCATTTAAATGGAGAGGTGGAATGTCAACAAAGCTTGGAAGTGGTCAGGTCCATTTGCAATGTCACTGCTGGAAAGAGTGTAAAACATCTATAGATGCATATTATTGTAGAGTGTGTACCAGTGGTTCTCAAACTTTTGTACTGGTGACTCCTTTCACATAGCAAGCCTCTGAGTGTGACCCCCTCCCCTTATAAATTAAAAACACTTTTTTGTATATTTAACATCATTATAAATGCTGGAGGCAAAGCAGGGTTTGGGGTGGAGGCTGGCAGCTCGTAACCCCACCATGTAATAACATCACAACCCCTAGTTTGTGAACCTCTGATGTATACCAAAGGGAGCAGATTATAAATAAAATTAGATATCTCCTGCCATTGTTGTTGTCAATGGGAGTTTTGCTCTTGACTCCAGTGGAGCCAGCATTTTACCTGGTATGTTTATCTCAAATCACAAAATATAGGCCCAAATGTTAAAATTTGGGTGCCTAAACTTGGACATCGAAAGCCACATGTAGGCACGTACCTGCTGGACACTTACTTGAGAGGTGATGAGCATTTACAACTCCAGGTGAAGTCAGTGGGAACCTGCTAGTGCTCAGCAGCTATGAAAAACAGTCTAATTTCATTTAGTTGCCTAAATATGGAAGTAAATGCCTGGCTTTTGAAAGTGTTGGCCATAGTGTTTAAAATGGACTCATTGTTATGCCACGCAGTCTTTCTGCTTGGCAATGTTGTCTCTAGATAGCTCATCCCAAATCTCTTATTATGCTGAACTGATCAGACAGAGCTGAGGAGAAGTAAGCAACATTTCTAGGACCTTGAGGAAAAACTATCTATCCTGTTACACCTTTTTCCACTCTTGCCATTTGCTCTTTGACCTGACATGTTTGCGGCATGACTTTTTCCATCGCTTAGAACAAGCTGTTGAGAACACTTAGTTAATCTTAGAGACTGATCTATGAAAAAGGCCAAAGCACTTGCTCCTTCTAGCCCATTATAGTAAGGGAGTAATGTGAGAAACCTGTACCAATAACTAGAGCTGCTTCAAAGAACATGTAGCTATGTCAGTCATCCATGAAAGGCTTATCCTACAGATTGGATGTATTCACACATGGCTTTATATAGTCTAATACACTATAAAAGGCATTTGCAATTTTCTGGGCTTCTGTGAGTAGTGCAGGGGTTGACGCAGATGACTTGGAGCCTTGACTCATGGTTTCCAATGGCTACTCTACCATTCATTTACATTTACAATTTCAATTTGGGCAAGTAACTTAACCTTCCCATGCCTCATTTTCCCCATCTGTAAAATGGGTGTAATAGTAATTACTTATCTACCTCATAGGAGTGTTGGAACGACTAATTGTTGGCAAAGTGCTCTGACTCTCTCAGATGAAATGTGCTGTACTGATGTAAAGTAGTATCAATTTGGAACATTCTGTCACAGAGGTATTCCTTTTTCACCTCTGTATCATGAGTGGTGCTGCCTGCTTTGGTGCTTTGAAACAAATGAAGGAAACAAAACATGCATCCTTTCCCCCATAAACTATGATTCCCTTAGCTACCTTTGTGGTGTTTGCCCAAAGCTGCCATACCTGCTGGGTGCAAACACATTTTAGATCAGGTATTTGCCAGTGGAAAGTTTAGTAATGTATGGCAGACAGCTTGCAATGCCCTTGAGTCACCTGGTACGTGTGTTCACTGCTACCTGAATTCCCAGCACGTCAGTCACAACGCTATTTTTGAGAGTATCTTAAATCATTACATGTAATATTCAAATATAAACTGTCTTACTACACTATGGCCCAAATTCAGGGAGTGGTGTAAATAATGGTGTATGTTACATTCTGGTAAGTTGGTGTGAATTGGGTTGAAGAAGAAAAATTGACCAACAGGGAAGTAGCAAGCAAAACTAACTCCTTATGAATTTCCACGTGGAAATCAATGTGATTAGCAGCAGATGATACTGAAGATAACAGCTCATGCCCACTCCTGTCCCCAGCCCTCTCCCACAAAACCTCATGGAGCCAGCTCCCATTTTGCTCCAGTGTGAGAACTTCTGAGGGTTTGGAAGGGACAAAAAACGTTGCTTAGATGAGTTTCTTACTTTCCCCGCAAATGAACTAGGGTTTCTCTGAGGAGAAGGAGTACAGCTATCAGAGCAAGGGCATTTCTACAGGGATGAGCGGGGAATAGCCAGTGGGATGGGAGGCAGACATATCAATTGCAGTTGACTGGGCATCTCCTGGCTGAGGAGCCATGGAGCAGAAGCTGGCTGGGGAATTGGGGGAAGAGGAAGTACAGTGGCTAGGGGAACCTTTCTGGGAAGGGAGAAATGGCAGGATGATAGCAGAGCGGGGAGTCACAGTAGTGAACTAAGGGCATTCGTTAGCTGGAGAAACTAGCTTCAATAGCTGTCAGGGTTGGCACACCATGGTTTGAGCATTCTCTAGTAAAGGCAATGTGGGTTCTTATCCATGTAAAATTCTGGGTTTAGTTACACTGATGGCCGCTTCCCCCAAAACTGAATCACTTTTGTGTGTGAATACAAAGTGCTGTTCAATGGATTGCAGAGGGAACAATCAATGTAGCTTCTCTATTAGTCTTGGTAAGGACTTCAATTATTAGCTCTTTAGGACACAGACAGTATCATCCACATTGTGGCTGTTAGTAGAATGCAAATAATAAATACAATAACACTTAGATCTGCATCCACATCAGACCCTCCTCAAAGCTTAGGAGTGCTTGGATCTAAGTTTTGGTCTATGCCTTTCTCTAGAAACAGAAATTCTGAGCAAAGAGAAACTATTCATTGTCAGAGTTTGGTGACCCTTCCTCCCGCCCAACTTTGTTCAGCACCACCCAGGAGCACTCCTCAAAATTTCTGACACATGGTCAGTCGCTAAGGAGCCATCTCTGCTGCTGCTGCCTCCAGCGTCTTGCCTGCTGAGTCCTTGCTATGCTCAGCCTCCACTTTCCAGTTTGGCCGGCCCAGATACAGAGTCATTCCTCATCCCTGAGAGAGGACAAGGGTTGTTGGAAGTGGGACTAGGGCCAGCGAATCCCTGGGCGATAGCCCTGGTGGAGGAACTGGCCCCATATCAGCAGCAAGAAGGAGCAATGCTGCCAGTACACTGCCCATCAGTTTTGGCTCCACAGGCTGAGTTGTTCAACAGACAAATAATTGAGCTAATTCACACCAGCTAGAGATCAGGCCCATAGTTTTATACTGAAACTAGATGACATTTGCAGTTTCATCTGGTTTCAAGGTAACATTCAGCATTTTAAACTGAGTTTCACTTTGAATTGTTTGAAGTCCTAATCTCAAAGTGAAAGTTCTGGGTGGGAAAAGAGGTGATATCAATCTCCATGGTTTGAAACCAAAGAAAATAGTGACATGAGCCCCATTGCCTTGGACCCGCTGAGTGTGCACAGCTCTAGATGAAAGAGTATATCAATTCTAATCCCTTATTTTATAACACTCAGAACATCACCTCCATTTCCACTCTGTGCTGATATTTCTCAGGCTTCATCTCTGAATGTTTTTTAAAAGAAAGATTTAATCAAAGAGCCAATTTTGAGTGAAACAAGTTGACGGGGGAGGGAGTGGGAAATACATGCCGCTTTTAAAAAAATAACAGGAAGGTTTTCTTGTGCTTGAATAACTTCACATCCAAAAACTTCACACCCACCAATGACTATTTGCTCAGGTGAGGACAAAAGGCACAGAAACATTTTAAGAAAATTTGAATCAAAAATAAAATAATTATAAAGTGACTGAAAATGGCATATTGGCTATGCATAGTAATTCTCCCTCATTACTGAGGAAGAACTGAGATCGTCACTCATTTTATCTTCACAAACGGTAATGAAACTTGTTTCCGTCTGACAGCTGTTTCTTGGTCTGTGTGTGAAATCATCTGCTGTTCTCAGTCTAATTCAGAGTGGACAGATGTCCCATCTTGACTGGCATTATATGGCCTCTCTCATTCTCCTTTTCTGTATCACTCATCCTCTTCTTCTTCCACCCTTTCCTACATTTTTCTTCTGCCACTTTCTCCCCTTCACACTTTTTCTGTGGTTCTTTGCCCAATGTTAGAGCATTGCCTATACTGATTGTAATGAGCTGGATAGAGTTGGTTAATTAAAACACTGTTTCATCAAAAAATGCTGGTTTGTCAAACCTGAAATTTCTTGTGAAAGCAAGTCAGGTTTGACAAGCTTTCCCCAAATCACAGAGCTTGTCAATTTAACTCAGCTGCTGTCCATCCCAGAGAGCAAATCTCAGTTTGGAACCACCATGTACTGCTGTTTCTGAATTTTATTTTATTTTTTGAATTTTTGGTTCACAAGAAATTTTGAAACATTTGGTTTCATTGTGATTTGGAACAAAACTAAATTTAAAAATACTGACATTTTCTATAAACTTGAATTCCTGAGTGTCAGCTAGCTCTAGTGCTGGGTCCATTCCACTGCCTTTGATCGATACACTTCTGTATTTGTCACAGAGCATGTTGTAGATCACTGATCTGAAGATGCAGAGCAACTCTGACAATGTGGCAGCACGGTGGGAATCTAGGCTGCAGTCACATACAGGCTATCCTGCAAAACTTTGGTGGCTGAGAGGCAGGTTTTAGAGAGGTGCTACTGTGGGGGGAGACTAAACATTGGAACAGTGTGCCAGGGAGGTGATGGACTCACCTTTGTTTGGAGTCTATAAAATGAGGTTAGATATTTTTCCAAGCGATATGGTTAAATCCCGCTTCTGGGGGAAATTTTATGGTCTGTGAGTTTGGTGTGAGGGGAGCCGAAATTGGGCTGAATGGCTATGGTATTCCCTTCTGGCCTTGGAGCCTGTGTATCTGTGAATCCCTTATTTATACCCTTCCTTCCTAGGCCTGGGGAAAACAGGCTCAACTGCATTGCCTTCAGCATACTCATAACACCTGCTCTTTAAAACCGCCAGTGATGGAGATTCCACAGCCTCCCTAGGCAATTTATTCCAATGCTTAACCATCTGGACAATTAAGAAGTTTTTCTTAATGTCCAACCTAAACCTCCCTTGCTGCAATTTAAGTCCATTGTTTCTTGTACTGTCTTCAGCGGTTAATGAGAACAATTTTTCTCCCTCCTCCTTGTAACAACCTTTTATGTACTTGAAAACTTGTTTCCCCTTAATTTTTTCTTCTGTAGACAAAAAACTGATTTTTTTCAATCTTTCTTCATAGGTCATGTTATCTAGACCTTTAATTATTTGTGTTGCTCTCCTCTGGACATTCTCCAATTTATCCACATCTTTCTTGAAATGGGGGGCCCAGAACAGTTGAGGCCATATTAGTACAGAGTACAGTGGAAGAATTACTTTGTGTGTCTTGCTTACAACATGCTGCTAATAAATCCAAGAATGATATTTGCTTTTTTTTACAGCAGTGTTACACTGTTCACTCATATTTAGCTTGTGATCCACTATGACCTTCAGATCCCTTTCCACAGTACTCCTTCCTAGGCAGTCATTTCCTATTTTGCATGTGTGCAATTGATTATTTCTTCCTAAATGGAGTACTTTGCATTTGTTGTTATTGAATTTCATCCTATTTACTTCAGACCATTTCTCCAGTTTGTCTAGGTCAGTTTGAATTTTAATCCTATCCTCCAAAGCATTTGCAATTCATCCCAGCTAGGTATCAGCTGCAAACTTTATAGAGTACTCTCTATGCCATTACCTATATCATTGACAAAGATATTGAACAGAACTGGACCCACAATTGATCCCTGTGAGACCCCACACAATATGCCCCTCCAGCTTGACTGTGAACTGCTGTTATCTACTTTCTGGGAGCGGTTTTCCAATTAGTTATGTACCCACCTTATTGTAGCTCCATCTAGGTTGTATTTCCCTTATTTGTTTATGAGAAGGTCATGGGAGACAGTATCAAAGGTCTTACTAAAGTCAAGGTATACCACATCTACTGCTTCCCCTGCATCCGCAAGGCTTGTTACCCTGTCAAACAAAGCTGGCAGGTTGGTATGACACAATTTGTTCTTGACAAACCCCTGCTGACTGACACTTATCGCCTTATTTTCTTCTAAGTGTTTGCAAATTGATTGCTTGATGATTTGCTCCATTATCTTTCTGGGTTCTGAAGTTAAGATGACTGGTCTATAATTTCCCAGGTTGTCCTTAGTCCCCTTTTTATAAATTGGCACTACATTCCAGGCCTCTGGAATCGATCCCGTCTTCTGTGACTTTTCAAAGATAATCACTAATGACTCAGCTATCTCCTTAGTCAGCTCCTTGAGTATTCTAGATGTATTTCATCAGGCCCTGGTGACTTGAAGACATCTTACTTGTCTAAGTAATTTTTAACCTGTTCTTTCCTTATTTTAGCCTCTGATCCTTCTTCATTTTCACTGGTGTTTACTGTGTTAGATGTCCAATCACTATTAATCTTTCACATTTTCTGTTATTGTCCCCCGCCCCCTTCACATTGAATAACAGGCCTACCCTGTCCTTGGTCTTCTCTTGTTTCTAATATATTTCTAGAATGTTTTCTTGTTACTCTTTATGTTTCTAGATAGTTCAATCTCCTTTTGTGTCTTGGCCTTTCTAATTTTATGCCTACGCACTTGTGGTTGTTTGTTTATATCCGTCCTTTGTAATTTGACCTAGTATCCACATCGTGCATTGATGGCATCTTGACAGACGCATAACTGTTGATGAGGGAGGGGCAAAATTTAATGTGAGCCCTGGGCCTGGCAGCTGAGGCAACGCATAGGGGAGCATGCCGCACAGCCTCTTGGGCTGCAACATGGCCTCACTGTGCCTTCTTCGGTGCAACGTGGAGCAGTTTCCTAGCACCTCCCAGCTCAGAGCCAGCTCCTGGCCTCCCAGCCACAGGCTCCTGGTCCCGTCTGGCCTTTGGCTGCAGGATCCCAGCCCCCCAGGCTCTATTCCTGGCTCTGTGATGGAATCTGTAAGCTGGACAAGGCAGTTGGGCCCTGTTCTCAGGACTTCAGATGCAGCCCGTGCGTGCCCACACAGCTGTATGAGGTTAAATGCAAGGCCTTCCTCTCTCTATAACGGGGGATTCCCACCTCACTCCCAGCAGTGACTGTGGCTTGTCAACCATTTTGAGACCCTTGAAGAGATGCTGCTGGAGCAGAGCAGGCTGATCACTGCTCTAGGGTGACATGCCCTGTGAGCCAGCCTCGGAGACCATCCACGCTGCACTCAGACCTCCCAGGACCAAGGGCTCTGCCAGGCAGAAGTGACACAACTCTTGATGGGGGGGGGGGCACAATTTAAAGGCTCTGGTTTGAACCTTAGCAGAAATCTGTGGGGGGCACATGACCCCATGTGCCCCTCCCCCATACATCGCCTTTGTGCCTTGGGTGCTCCTGTTCTTTCACTGTGGCACACAGTTTTATTTCCTGAGGACTAAAATGCTTTAGTCTAACTAAAGTTTTGGGGCTTGCTATAGGAGTATCTGGGTGAAAATTCATGACCTGTGATATACAAGAGGTCAGACTAAATCAGGCCTGCACAACATGCGACCCGGGGGCCACATGCGGCCCGCATGGGCTCACTGTGCAGCCCGTGGGAGGTGAGTAGGGGTGGGGCAAGGCAAGCGGTGGGGTGAGGGGAAGCAGATGGAGGCGGGGCTTTTCAGCCCGCAGCTAGTTTTTTTGCAGTAATATGGCCCTCGCTGCTTTCTGAGTTGTGCAGGCCTGGACTAGATGATCTAACGGTCCCTTCTGTCCTTAACCTCTGTGGAACTATGAAAAGGTAAATGTAGTGTGTATGCCCCTCAAACCCTGTGAACTCGCCAGTTGCAACAGCACTTCACTGACTCTGCTGACATTTGGCAGGCTCCAGAGACAGGTGCTGTAATTTAGGACCGATGCCAATGTTACTCCATGTGGGGGTGTTGGCTGGGCACACGAGAGCTGCTTCCTTTTAAATGCAAGAATATTGTGAAGTTGAAGTGCCCCAGTTTTCAGTACTGTAAGCAATGTCATGCTGCTGGCCTGCCTGGCTTTGATTGTCTGTTATTAATCAATGTGCATTAAATAAATACAAGATTTCATGTAGGGCGAGATTGTGAGGCCAGGAGGCTTTCGGGGAGGGAATAAGGAGCCCTCACCTGGCGCGGCTCATGAAAGCAAGGTCCATGCAGAATACCAGCGCCTGAACAAGGGCTGCTACTGAGGTGTTCCACAAAGGGGACTGGAAGAGAAAGAGGATTGGTGGAGCCATGGTTATTCTGTCACTATGATCCTGCCAGGAGAGCTGACCTACTGCACACTGAGGAATACACTGCACCCTTTGAAAGGGGATAGCAAATTACTTTCTCACCAGCTCAACTGGGGAGTGCATCATGGTGCTCTTACTGTGCTCAGTCAGTTTTTCTCTTCCTTAAATGCAGATCTGAGGCTAATACCATAATGTAGCCCTAAGTAGACTAGGCTGTCTCTACAGGGCCAGCCTTATGGGTGGCAACATGGCCGACCACCAAGTCACTGTGATCAGGGGAGGTGCCAAGAGGCTGCACAAGGGCTGTGCCCACCTGGGAAGCTGAGGGAGGGTATAAACGGGACTGGGGGCAGGAGCCAAGCGCTCATACGCATCCCCTCTCCATCCTCCCAGCTGCATGACACTCTGCCTGCTGAGCAGCTACCCACTGCTTGAGGACCAGTATTTAAAGGGCACCAAAGAAAGTTCTCCCAGGAAGCCATTTTCCCTAAGGCCGGATATGTGGGTATAGGGTAAAAGGTTGAGTCTTACTCTTTTTTCTTATGTAACATTGAAAGACTATGGGAAGGTTTATGGTTCATTATCTACTTTGTAGAGATGTGTTGCAGGGCAAAGCCCGCAATCCCAACTTTCCTGAAGTTGCAGTTGGTAGTCTTCAGGTCTGAGGCTTCAATTTGGCTTCAAAATGGCAGTCTGCTGTAATTTTGTATCTGGATCCAACCTTTACTCTAGTTGGAGGGTATTTGAATCCAGGGCTTCCGTTAATTCTCATTTCTAATATTTGTATGCTTTTGTTTAATTTTTGTTTTATTTATATTGTATGAAATGCACTAATGTCTTGAAATACACCCACCCATCACAGAAGTGCAGGTAGCCAGAATATAACTAGCCAGTTTGGAATCTGGCCTTGCTATTCAGTTTAACAACCTGCTCTTGAGAAAAGTGTCATGGGATCTTAATGACCGCAGACCGTCAGGGCTTGGATTTACTGTCTCCAGCCAACCATGACCGCGCCTAATGTCATTAAATTCTTAGTAGGTTAACCTTAATGGGGGTGTTTTACATCACAAGAGTGTGATTCACTGTTAAAATGTCACTGCACCTTTTATATGCAATGTGTAACAAAGGAAAACCAGGAATACAGATGGCAAGGTAGGTGCTATACCTGCTTTTCCATGTGAAATACTTTGACTATTTTTGATTGTTTTAAAAATCCCATGACTGAACTCAGAGTTAACTATCACTTTGAAATGTGGGCCTTTTTTGCTAGAAAGAAATAGGGGAAGAAAAGTAAGTTTAGCTAAAAAATACTCCATGCATAAGTGTGTGTGGGGGGTGGGGTGGAGTAAAGGGGGGGGCATATACATGCAAGCCAAAATATAATGGAAAATGGGTAGATTTAAATCAAATGCTAAGGGGGTGTCTGAGTGAGATACCAGAAGGTGTCTGGCAAAAGCAAGGGAAGAAGTCTCATGGCAGTTATAGCAGGTAGTTCTAGGGGAAGAGAAGAGGGAAAGTGTGGATGTTTAGGTAGTCAGGAGTTGTAGTCTGAGGTCCAAATATACAAATAATGGGACACTTGAATGCCACCCACATTTCAATGATGTTTGGCTAACACCGATGGGTACTACTACTTGCCCCTCATGCTCAGTCTCACCCAGAAGGACAGGGTGAAGAATAATCCACCTAAAAAGAGTTTTCCATTTTTCTACCTATCTTCAAGATGCACAATGTTGCATCACTTCCAGAAATTACTCCTTGCTTTGTTTGTTGTTTTTATATTCAAAAGCCTATTATCAGTGCATTAGATTTTGATGTAAACTCATGCAGTTCCTGTTGAGGTCAATAGGAGGCACAATTTTGTATCCACATGTATAGTATGTTTTTATCATTTAAAAATATGCATTTTTCATAAATAAGATTTCCTGTGAGTTTTGCCACCCATTTTAAAATCCTTTCCCTACGCAAATGATAAAGGAACAAAATCTGCCTGATCTGTTACATTTTAATGTTTTCCTTAGATCTTTACTACATGAAATAAAAAGTTCGGGACAAATCTTCTGTTGGTGAAAATTGGTGTACCACCATATAAATCAATAGATTTATGCTGATTTACACTGAGTTTTTGGCCCATGTAATACAGCAGCATTAGGAGAATTGGTGTTATACGCTTTTCATAAAGAGAAATAAGTCACTTTTTCCTAGAATATTTAAATCTTTCGTTCTTTTATTAAGAAAACAATCAAAACTGTCCCTCTTTCTAACATAAACCCTTTGGATCAAATTGTCATCTTAGTTATACCAGGGTAAATATCGATTAACTCTCAAATGACTTCTGTGGAGCTAATTTAGATTTGTATCAATGTAGCTAAGATGAGAACTTGACACTTTTTTTTTTTTTTTTTCAAATTATGCTTATATATTAAGTAGGGTGAGCAGATAGTAAGTGTGAAAAATCAAGACGGGGGTGGGGGGTAATAGAAGCCTAGATAAGAAAAAGACCCAAAAATCAGGACTGTCCCCATAAAATCGGGACATCTGGTCACCCTTATATTAAGGTATATTCTCCACATATAACACTCAATTGAGAAGTTTTCGAAGCAGAGAGAGACATTGCTTGGATAAGACACATGCAATAGATTAAATATCAGATTTCTCTGTCCAGCTGTCCATTAATGCCTTTTACTATTATCTGTCTCTCTCTCTATAATTAGGACAGCTTCTGGTTCATCTGGACTTTTTTCAAAACCAGATTTCCTTCACAGCAGTAGCTGTCATTCACAAGGGTTTGAACGGTATCTTTTTAAGTAATTTACATTTTGCATTATTTTGCAACAAATAGGAATAAAGTACATTCACGTTGCTAGAAAAGCTCTTTATGTTAAATTATAAAATGCTTTACTTACCCTGGGTGAGACACTTGGCAGCTGATTTTTGTCAGACAGGCCACTAGTCCATTTCCTTTCCCAGTGACTGGTTTTATCTGTCTCTTGTCTATGACATAAGCCAGCCTGGATTAGAAAGCTTTCTGTCACCTGGTGCATTTGTTTTGAAATGGCACCTTCTGGACTATGAAACAGTGCACTGGTATCCATAACATTTGTTCCAGTTTGAACAGATCCTCCTGTGTGTCTTAATGGTTTGCAAAGTTCTTTGGGGTCTAGTAGATTTAAAAGGTCTCTTCTCAGTCTCTCTGTCAAACTGACTACAGCATCCTTAGATTTTTCTTCTGCCAGTTTTCTCCATATCCCATTTAATTGCCGTGAACTCTTATTTGACAGGTCTCTGCCCATACTATTTGCTGTCATTGTCTCTGAGGCTTGATTTGTCAGAGAACTATCTAAGCCGCAAGAGGAGGACTCCACTTCTGCAAGTACAACAACCATGTTCTGTGATTTGTCAATAGAGAAATCTTCTGCTGAGTGGTTATTTGTATTATTTTCTTCAGTTCTAGGATAATCATTTTCAATCACAATAGAAGCGACAGGCAATTTGTACTTCTCCTTGTCTTTCATTGTGGTAGTTTTATCTTGGTGGTGCCCAACAGTAAGAGTCATCCCTGTTTGCAAAGTTGACTGACTGTATGTGGAGAGATCTCTCCTTACAGCTACTTCTTTGGATTTTGAGTGATGACCACAGAAGCCAATAGTGGTATCCATAGGCACAGTGTTGTCTGACACTGGAAACCGGCAAGGCATTCTACTGAGGAAATAATCACACCCATCACAATCCTTACTCAGCTTTATATCCTCTTCATCATCACTTTCTAATAAAAATTTTAATTTCTTTTCCCATATTTCATTTGCAAGACCTGTCATCACATCGGAACATTCCAGATACTCAAGGTCATCATCAGGAAACTCATCAGCTGTAATTAGAATTTTACCTGGACAAAGTTCAAAGTTACTGTCACAGATTTGAGAGGCATCCTCTACAAAGTTATGCTGATTTCCTGTGTGAATATTTGTGTGGTAACTGGACAGTGTATTCTCAGTCAGAAGTTTATTGAGGCTACTATGTTCAGATGCCTGGGCATCTTCAGTGGTCTGACTAGAAACTAAGACTTCAGCAGTAAGGCAACAATTATCTGTATGATTACTGACTAGACTTGGTTTGGAATGCACTTGTCTGCTGTAGCATTTGGCTGCTTTTTCAGCAGTGTTTGAGTATACAAAATCACTTGCATTTTCTGACACATACATTGTGCAGCAGTTATTTTTTTGGAGTTTAAATATGTTTTTATTATTCATATTGTCTTCCAAGCTAGGTATGTTTCTGTACGGATTCTCCAATGAGGATGACATCTCTTTTTCTATGGGCTGCTCTAGTGACAAACCATTGATTTTTGTGAAATTAAAGTGGATACTCATAGGAGCAATTCCCTTTCTCCACTAAAGGTTTCTCAGTCTGCCTAGCTTTGTCTGAACCTTCCCACTGAATGCATTGGCTTCATTCTTTCTACTAGCTCCTCCATCTTTTTTTTGATTTGAGAATAATTTTTGGTAAATTTTGTGTCTGATTTCACTTCAACAAAATCTGAACGGTGGATCATTCGAAAGTAGTTTCTAGCCACGATCTGACAAAGTGCAGCATCTTGCTCTGTGAATAAAAAAAATAGCTGTAGTTTAAAATTAAATTTTAAAAGGATACACATTTTATTTATTTCATAAATGCCTCAAGTTTGCTTGTTTGTACTATTTTTCTTAGATTTTTATGTTTTGCACTTTGAGCTGCGAGAATTTTAAAAGGAACAAATCAGGATTATAAAAAGACAGCAATTGCAAATCCCAACAATTTAAAACCACTACTCTAAGCTCAGATATTAGTGAGAGCACATTAGGAACAACAAAGGCAATTTGTGCTAGCAAAATAAACCAAGGAAAACAATAGTTCCCCTGAACATATGCATGCTTCATATGTATTTAGCTGCACAAAATGTGTATTCCTGCATCTAATCTGGATATATTCATATGTAAATAGGAATCTATAGGTATTTGTGTGAATTTTGCATATGTATACATTTTTGTTCTTTTGACAATTATTCTGGAACAATAATAATATTTTTTTGAAACTGCAATGTCTGAATAAAAATTCCATAAACATGTTACTAATAACACTTTGGAATAATCAATAATCAATGGATTTTAAATGATTTTTTTTTACCATTTTTATTTCTTGTTTGCTTGATGCAGCTGGAGCACTGAAATGAGACTGCTCAGTTTCAATTTCCTGTTTATATTATATCTTACTTTTTGGTTGTCATGCACGAACAGTACAATTATCTGTAGGTTCACAGCCAGGTGTCTTTAAAAAATAACTAAAAGAAAAACAAACAAAATACCCAAAAGCTTCTAATAATTTAAAATTGAAAAAAAAAGAAACATATTAATATTATTTTCAGGCTTTTTAAAAACACTTCTAAATTTTACACTTAGCTGCTGGACAACCTTTCTCTAAAATAATACTGTTTGTTTTGCATTACTAATTTCCAGCAGCAAAAATCCTCACAGGCATATTACAAATACAAACAAAACAAAATAAAATAAACCAAGCCCAACTCCAATCTTTTCTGTAAAAATAATAGGCACTCTAAGCAGTACTATATTCCTGAGTAGCCCCTCTGATTTCAGGGGAACTACTACAGGAGTAAGGGTACTTACTACTCAGAGTAAGAAACGGTGGCAGATTTGAGCTCATAGTGAATTCAGTGCTCAAGAAAGGAGCAAAATTAACAGCTCCGGAAAATGTATTACTATATTTATTCATGGAACAGATGTGATTTGCAGAGCTGAAATGAAATCTTGTTGAACCCTGATCTAATGAACCACTTTGAGGGTGATGGATGAACCCTCAGTGAGTTCTTTTCAGTTAAAATATCTTCCTTCACTCTCCTAACTCCATGCTGTAGATTCCAAAACCTGATCTATTACTTTCCTAGCATGCAAATTTCCCCATTGCCCTTTCAAGCTCTTTCAACTGCATTTCAGTTGCTGTAATGAGGATTTAAGTAGAATAGCAAGAGTGCTGTCAGCTGCTGTCTGTGCCATGTCCCACTAGGAACTGATCAAAATCAGTCAGCATGAAGACACATGGTGAACTAGATTAATGCCTAGTAATGGGTCAATAGTAGTGGGCATATATGGGCTTGTTTGGAGTTGGACTCTGTAGTAAACAGCTCACTGCAACTCAATCAGTTTTCCTTTCTTAGGGGGCAAATCCTCTTCCACAGAGATGCCCTGATGCAGTGGAACCAGTCCGGTTCTGATGTACTGCTTATGGAAAAGTTTTGTAGAATTTAATAGAGTGTGATCATTTTTCTATAGCTTCTTTGATAATTTAACAGAGAATTACATCTCTGCTACAGATTTCTGTAGGATAATTCAAAAACCAATTGAATGAATCTCATTCCCTATTAAATACTATAGGATGTTACAGCAATGTGTATAATCTATTAGTTTAATCTATATTACATTCTATAGAAGTTTCTGGGAAGGGATGCTTGCAGAGGGCCTGCACTAGTCTTGAAGGGCAAAAAATCCTCAGAACACAATAGAGGCTCTTGATTCATCTTCCTTTGCTGTCTAATCAGGACGTGGGGGAGGGGAGAAAAGACTGAATCACACATTCATGTGACTAGTCATATCACTGAAATCACTATTAGAAGTGCTCAGGAACCAGGGGGATGGGCCTGGAATAAGAACCTGAACAGAAGTGCCCTAACTGATATTTTGCTCCTTCCCATCTAGGGCACCACTCTACTGCCCTAAATCATCAGAATCGTGAAGTCTCTCTTGTCATCATAGCATAGTAGCGGAAAGATCAACTACTCAATTCACATGTCTTCCTAGCACTTTCACTCAGGCCAGGTTTTTTTTATTATTTATTATGTTTATTATCATAGCACCTAGGAGCCCTAGTCATGGACCATTGTGCTAGGTGAAGTTCAAAAAGAGCAGACAATGAGATTAGGTGACAACAGATGGATAGACAATCAGATGGAGGAGTACAAGTTACAAATGAGACAGTATTGGTCAGCTTGATATACAGTGGTCTCAGAATACCAGCTGCTTACCTACCCATTGTCATGTTTTTTGCAGGCATCACAGCAAAGGAGAGTTTTAAGGAGGGATTTGAAGGAGGATAATGAGCTTGGACGATTTTAACAGCTAGCTCCTCCCAAGTGGGAGGGGCATCATTGGAGAAATCACAGAGGTGTTTATTTGAAAAATTAACAAGTGGGCAATGGAGGCTGGCCTATTGGGCTGATCAGAGGTGGAAGTCAACATCTCGAAAGTAAATGAGAGGTAAGTAAGGTGAGGGTCGGTGGTGAAGGTTCTTGAAAGTGAGGATAAGCAGCTAATATCTGATGCAATAGAGAAGGAAGAGCCAGGTCAGTGGATGCAGAAAGAGGGGTGACATGGTCAAAGTGACGGGGCAGGAAATTGATGTTTTCAGCAGCATTCTGAATCAATCCAGCCAGGGAAAGCTTGCGTTTGACAAGACTAGAGAGAATCATAGAAATGTAGGGAAAGAAGGCACAATGAGAACTCATCAAGTCCAGCCCCCTGTGCAGTGGCAGGGCCAAGTAAACCTAGACCATCCAAGACAGGTATGTGTTGCATGATGGGGACTCCACAATTTCTCTTGGACGCCTATTACAGAGTTTAACCACCCTTATAGCTAGAACAATTTTCCTTATCTCTAATCTAAATTTACCATGCTGCAGATTAAGCTCATTACTTCTGGTCCTACGTTCAGAGCACATGGAGAACAATTGATCACCATCCACTTTATAACTCCTGAACATATTGGAAGACTGTTATAATGTCCCCATTCAATCTTTTTTAAAGACTAAACATGCCCAGTTTTTTAAATCTTTTCCCTCTTAGTTCAGGTTTTCTAAACCTTTTATCATTTTTGTTGCTCTCCCTGGGACTCTTTCCAATTTGTCCACATCTTTCCTAAGGTGTGGTGCCTAGAATTGGACACAGTATCCCAACTGGGGCCTCACCAGTGTTGAGTAAAGTGGGACAATTACCTCCTGTGTCTTACATACAATGCTCTTTAAATACACTCCAGAATCATAGTAGCCTTTTTTGCTGCTGCATCACATTAATGACTCAGTTTATGGTCCACTATACCCTCCAGATCCTTTTCAACAATACTACCACCTAGCCAGTTATTTCCCATTTTGTAGCTGTGCATTTGAGTTTTCTTTTGTAAGTGAAGGACTTTGCATTTGTCTTTACTGAATTTCATCTTTTGAATTCAGACCAATTCTTCAGTTTTTCAACGTCATTTTGAATTGTAAATCTATCCTCCAAAAGTGTTTGCAACCCTCCCAGCTGGTGTCATCAGCAAATGTTATAAGCACACTCTGTTGCATTATACAAGTCATTAATGAAAATATAGAATAGTACCAGACCCAGGACAGACCCCTATGGGACCCCACTAGATACACCCTCAAATTTCACAGCAAACCATTGATAACTACTCTTTGAGTATGTATGGTCTTTCAACCATTTGTGCACCCACATTAGTGTAATTTCATATAGACCACATTTCCCCAGTGTGTTAAGAACGTAATGCAGAACTATCTAAAAAGCCTTACTAAAATCAATGTATATCATGTCTACTGCTTCTCCCCCTCCCCCATCCACTGTCAGTAATCCTATCAAAGAAGAAGAGCATGTCAATGGTGTCAAAGGCAGCTGAAAGTCCAAGGAAGATCAAGGTGGAATACTGGTTCTCAACATTGGCTGAGGTCATTAGAGCTTTTGGCAAGAGCAGATGAATTGAAGTGCAAGAGGCAGAATTAAATTGGGGAGGGTCTAGAATGGGTTTGGAGGAGTGGAACTTCAAGTGTGATTGTAGATAATATGTTCAATCACCTTAGAAATGGAAAGGAGAAGCTGTGGTAGTTAGAGAGGCAAGTAGGTTCAAGTGTGCATATGTTTAAGAAAGAAGAGACTAAAGCATGCTCGTATTGTGAGGGGAAAGAGCCAGAGGAGAGTGTGAGGTTCAGGAGAGGCATAAAGGAGGGAATGAGAGTGTGAATGAGGGAGATCAGAAGCAGAATGGGGCCATTAGGGCAAATGGAGGTATTAGAGCAGGAGAGGGGATGAGAAACTTCTGCCTCTGTGATGGGAGAAAGGAGGAGAGAATTGTAAGAGGGGAAGGGAAGGCAAGCTGAGGGAAGGGAGAAGGTCACATTGTATTTTACCAATTTTACCAACCTTGGTGAGATCCTGGGTAGAGAGAGAAGTAGAGGCAGGAGGCGGGAAGGATTTGAGGAATGAGTAAAAGGCAGTGAAAGAGTGGCTGGGATTGTGGGCATGGGATTCTGTTAAGTTGGAGAAGTAGAATTGTTTAGCTAGGAAGATGGCAGAACTGAAGAACGAAAGAAGAAATTTGTAGTGGAGGACTTCAGCCTGGTTATGGGATTTCCGCCAGAGAGTTCTGCAGTTCAAAAGGAGAGGGAGCAAACATTTTGAGTGGAAAGTATACAATAATTCTGAGGGGTGCCAATCTGAAAAATAGAAGCCTTCAGTTTATTCATACAATACATACAGCTCTCTGCCAGCTGCTTCAGCTTTGTTCTGGAGGGACCTCATCTGATTCTAAGAAGGGAGTTCAGTTCAAAACCCATTCAGTTCTTAGTCTTCTACTGAGTATGAGAGCAAGGTGCCGATTAATGTATATTGTGAATGGTGGGGTTTAGTGATGCTGACACCCGTCCACTATTAAGCCAGCCAAGACTGTAAACTCACTTCACATAGGCCACTGCACAGTAATGAATTTTAGACATCAGCGACCTGGACCAAGTTTGAATCAATAACCTAGAGATAAAAAGACTGTATATCCTTACCCTGAGCCATGTTGCCCCAGGGCTTCATTTTTCTTCCAATTTCATCTTTAGAAAGACTAAAAAACCTGGCAGATTAAAAATGTTAAGGAAAAGTTGAATACTTTCTTCACAGATTTATAAGCAATTTAGATCTCTCCTCCCCACCCAACACGACATGCACACACTCACCCACCTGTATGCTGTGCTAATATCTCTAAAACTCCCTGCAAATTCTCTTAAATCTGTGTTTTAATTTGCTTTTTAGAAGATCAGCTACATCGGCTCTCGTTGGATGGATTTAAGTTTTAACACCTAATAATTTTCCCAGTTGAACAGAGCTCCAGTAACTACTTTTGATGCAGAATAAACGCATGAATATTTTTTACCAAAAGCAGTTTTACCATACAGTTATCATTATCTGAGTTCAGCTTCATCTCACCATCTAGGGGGAAAGCTGTCGGAGTTCTTGATATGAAAATAAGATTGGATTGCTGCACGTATTGTCAGATACAACAATGGAATTTTTTATTACAAGAAAAATACTTAAGTACCACTCAGAAAACTGCTATACATTCAGATATCAAGGCACATCTTTTTTTTTTTTTCTCCTTTTGGGAAGTAAAATGGAATATATTAGAGATTATCAGAATTTCATTTATTAAATGTAAAGCTCTGTTGGAAAAAAGCTTTTAGACAAAAATGTCTGCATTCTTAGCTTCTAAAAGAAAGGTGTGCCTATGTGGAGTAAAGTGAGTAATCTCAGCCATGAAGAAAGATTAATCATGATCATTTATCAGCCACTGGCCAATAATGAAACATCTACTAACATCTAACGCTAGGTTCCTAGCAAGTTTGGTATCCTTTTGCTGAGAAATATTAATTTGCTTTAGACTGGGAAGGAGGAGAAAAATACTAACTCCATTAAAATGTATAAAGGGTTTTGTCATTTGGGATGTTTGGCTTCTGTTGTCTTAAATTCTGGTCTGGGAATCAATGTGGCTCCTTGTGAGTGAAGTACAGTAATACCCGTTGTAATTATGGTAGATCTGACCTTATGTTTCCAGTGGCCCTAACCGGGAGGAATAAACAACACTTGCAATCTGCAAAGGAAAAATATGTGCCCTTTTTTTGGTCCTTTGATGCATAAAAAACAAATTCTGCTAGCTAAACTATATTTTCTCTTCAGGCTCCTTTTAAAACCATGGCTAGCCCCTGATGAGCTGCTTAATCTAAGCAGACCCCAATCACTAATAACAGATTTTGTCTCCCTGCCTACAAACAGCTTTGCTTTATTTTTTATTATGCAGCACAAAAGATGAAACAAGAAAAAATAATCAGAGACAATCTTCAAAAACAAAATGTATAAAGGATCAAGGAAGAAGGCTTGTGATTGTTGATTGCTTAGTTTGTATAGCTCTAATGCTTTACTTTCACTGCCAAGGGTGCTGTAACGATGTTTATAATGGGGATGCTGATGATGGAAACCATAGAAACCACATATTTGGTGTTTGTTATTACTACTTCAAGCCAGGGGGTGCAGCAGCACCCCTAGTTCCAGCACCACTGCTCACTGCTAAATTTGTGCCATACATGATTGCAGTGTTTCTCCTTGTCAGTATCATACTGTTGGCACTGGGTGCTAAATATTAATTCTATGGAGCTGAGGATAGGCATATGAAAATGACAAGCTGAGAACAATGATTAGAAATGATTTGGGTTGGATATGTAGCACCACAGTGATGGGCAGATATTTGAAACCATCGATGAGCCAGACAGCAATGAACTGGTTAGGAATTTTCTGACAAAACATTTTTTTTGTTGTTGGAAAATCTTGATTCATCAAAACTGTTCACTGGAAAGGTTTAGTTTCAACAAATTTCTCAATTAAAAAATTCATTGGAAAAAAAAGTTTTGAAATTGTCTAAATGCCCCGTTTTGACATTTTCAAAATGAAAATTTAGTTTTCACGTTCAAAATGACTTTAATTTAAAAACTGTAGGTAATTTATAATTATAGATAAAGGTTATTTTTTTTAAAAAAAGTTAAAATTGAAACAAAATTTTGTCAAAATCCCATTGATTGACCCAATCAGAAAATAATTTGGATTTTTGGTTTGCAAAAATGTTTGAGATTCTTAAATGTCTCATTTTGGGATAGGAAAAGATTTCAAGATCTCAAAAATTCTCATGTGATGGGAAAACCATTTCCTGTCTAACTATCACAGAGCAACTGAGCAATAGACAATGGTGTGGTATGAAAATGCCACATTTACTCTTCAGGCAAGGGAAGAAAGGTTATTTTTGAGTTATAGGTCATTAAATAATTATCCTTCTTTGAAATTTTGAAATTGTCTGTTGCTACTTGTATCCTTCTATCTCAAAAATAGCTTATTACTACTTTTTTAAAAATTCCCATATATCTAATTCTTGTTAAACTCTCACACTGGCTACTTAAGCTTGTCAATTTTTTTTTCCACTGGAAAATATCCTGTGAAAAAATATCAATTTCAGAAAAAAAAATTGATCAGAAAAATTGAAATGAAAAATTTGGTTTAGAATTGACATTTTGTAACAGTGAAAAAATCTAGTTTTTAAAAATGTTTAATAAAACTGAAAATGTTGGTTTTGAAATGTTTTTAATGAAAAAATTTATTTCAACATGTCAAACTGTTTTGATTGAAAATGTCAACATTTTCCATGTAAAGATTTCCAGTTTGAAAATGGTTGGAGTTTTCCCACTTTGTGAAAGTTTTCAATATTTTGACTTCCGTTCCAGTTCAAATTCAGGAAAATAATTTTGAAATATCAAATTTTCCCATGGAAGGAAAGTTCTTATTTTTGAATTGTTTTCCTTTACATGGGGGGAAATAAGGGGAAGGGCTGTAATTCTGGATATTTTTGGACCCAATTCTGCTTCCATTGATTTCACTGGGAATTATGGGCCTAATGCTACCTCAGCTGAGGTTGGTGGGAATATTTTGCCATTGGCAAAAATTTGTAAACTTAAGTATCTCCATTTTATATTTTTTTCTTCCTTCCTCTTTGTTCAACATTTATAGCACTCATTGGTTTTCACTTCTTTACTGTGTTTGGTTAGGACCAAGGTGTAAAACATCCCTCTTTGTAAACTCTTTTACATTTATGTGAGTTGTTTTTCTGAGAGTTTAAACTCTTCATATACACAGGTGGAGATTTACAAAGGGAGACATTCAATAGGAATTGTGCACCTAACTGCCTTCTGGACCTTTGAAAATCTGCCCCTTAACCTTTCCTTTGATGTTTTTCTCCAAAGTTTCTTCTCTTGTTTTATACCTAGTCTTCATGTCATTTGTCTGTACTGTTCATCTTTCGACCCATCCATACTTCTGTACAATGTTATTTTTATATAGTACATACTACCTTATCTATATATCTCCCCCATTATCAGTCTGCATTCACCTGTTGTCTTATGTCTTATATTTAGATTGTAAACACTTTGGGTTAAGGATTGTCTTTTTGGTCTGTGTTTATACAGTGCCTAGCACAATACGGTCCTGGTACATGACTAGGGCTCGTAGGTGCTAGGGTGGTACTAAAAGTAATAGACTACTAAAAAGCATATGACAGCATCCCACATTCACAGATCATTAAGACATAGAAAACACACAAGTTTCATCCAAAGATCATTTCCTTTCTTCAGCAATCTATGGTTAAGTGGAACATTCAACTCTGCCTGCAAGGGAGTTTTGCTGATGGGGTTCAAAGTAAAAGGGGAAACTTTCAAGAGAAATCCTTATCACCAAAGCTGTTTGTGGTAGCGATGCTACTGCTGACCTGGATGGTCCACGAGAAAAATTGTGCTTATCATATCAATGAAGAGCAACAACTGTTCAGCCATTTGCTATACATCGATGATCTTAAACTATGTGGATGGTCACAAAAGGAGATACAGAGATTGATGACGAGTAGAAAAGTTTGGGGAAGACACAAAGCTATGGTTGGGCTGGCGAAATGTTTGTTGATGTCTGTAAAGAGGAAAAAACTTGTATAATCAGATGCCATACAAGTTAACGAAGGTACTATCCAAGATATCTCTCAGCATGGCTCCTACCTTGGAATCAGAGAACTATCAGAGTTGCAACATAAAGAAGTGAAGAAAGAATATTACACCCAAAATAATAATTACTCTAAAGGAGAAAACTCAGCTAAAAGAATTTGATCTGAACCATTCACATGTGAGAGATACCAGTGGTATGATACACTGCTGGAGAGATAAAGCAGAATCAAAAGGAGAAGAAAAAATTTGATATCCAAACAAGAAAGCTCCTAGAGATGCATAGAGTAATGAATATCAGTCAAGAGGGACACAGCATGTACATCTGATGGTGTGATATAGTAAACGGTTTGCCATCTGTGGAGAAAGCAATTGACAAAGAATATAATATGAACATATGTGAGGAATCAGTCAAAGATCCTCAGTTCATGATAACAAGCAGTGGCCAAGCATGCATCCCAGCCCTAGGAAAGCATAAAGAAAGGAGAATGCAAATCACCAAAGACTCAAAAGATTTATACGTAAATCAATGCTTGGACAGTGGTGAAAAGAGCTCAAACCCATTAGTGATTGAAGAGTAACAGTCATGGCTTATAGAAGGATACCTGAAAAGAGAGACAGGGAGCCTTCCTGTGAGTGTACAAGACCAGTGCTTAGGGTTTAATTACATTCAAAATAAAATTGACCAACGGAATTTTTCACTGAACTGCAGAATGTTTTCCAAAATGGAGGAGACAATGGAGCATGTGTTGAGCGTCTACATGAGCCTGCCTGGAGGAGAGTATCTGAACAGACACACAATGAGGTCATTAAGTGTCTGCATTGTAGCTTCTGTGGCAAATATGGGTTTAAATGAACCATTTGGTATTAAAACCACAAAAATGAAATCGCTTTAGAGAATGAAGAAGCTAAGATTTTGTAGGGTGTGGCAATTGTCACAGACCGAATGGTGCAGGCAGACAGACTGCCCATAATTGTTGCAGAAAATAAGACGAACAAGACATTGTTAATTGATATTGCCATACCAGCAGATAACAACATAAAAGAGAAACAAGAAGAGAAGAAATGGAAAACTAGACCAAAGACAGTCGCAGTGATTATTGATGATCCCTAAGGGTATGAATGAGCAGCTTAAATACATGTTAGGAATGCAAGATCTCATGATCAGTGACCTCCAGAAGACATCTCTCTTAGGCACTGTGAGACTATTAAGAAATTCAAAGGAGAATGAGTGCCTCTAAGCACTTAAATGCAGGATTTCTGGAAGGGTTTAATAAAACTGATTATTACGTAAACTTACAGAGTCACTTTGTGGTCAAGATTTATTGGTGACTTGTGGGCATAAATTTTAGGCAGTAGCTTTCACCTTTTTGCGCTTTAAGATCTTGTATGTTATGAAAGCTGTTTATTTAAAAAATGTTATAATAATGAGGGATGATAATAATATATTTGAATATGCTTTGGTGAAATCGTATCTCCTTGCTTCATACCTTTCTCGATTGGGATATGGAGGGGAGTTCTGAGGAGAGTAATGTCTGTTGTGCATCCAGTATTTGCTTCCTTCAACAAACTGATATACTGCGTGTTAATGCCCTGCTCTACGAGCGCCTTTAATACTACATTGAACTCAATGCTATCGAAGGCCTTTTCATAGTTGACAAAAGCAATGCACAGAGGGAGTTTTTATTCCCTCGCCCTTTCTAGGAGCTGGCTGAGGGTAAATATATGGTCGATCATGCTGAAATTCCTTCAGAATCCTGCCTGCTCTCTCGGCTGTTGTTCATCCAGACTCTGTGAGAGTCAGTTTGTTATCACCTTTGTAAAGAGTATCCTGTCTTCTGACAGTGGCCAACGCCAGGTGCCCCAGATGGAAAGTACAGAACACGTAATCATCAAGTGATCCATTCCCAGTTGCTCATTCCCAACTTCTGGCAAACAGGGTTCTAAAGAAGAAACTGCACTACACCACACAGTGACAAATGTAAAAGGTGTAAACCTGGTTATGCTCCAGTACTTCATATTTAGAAATATCCTTCAGCCTTCTAATATCTTGGCCATCCTTATAACAAGTTACCTCTGATGTGGGATTGCCTGAAAATGTGGATACAAAAAAGTAAATAAAAATGTGGATAATAATTGAATGGTTTGTAATCATGACAGGAGCTGGGCAATGCAAACTGTGTCATCAGTAAATTTACCTGCTGCTATCTACATTTCTGAGTATGTATGAAGCATGTCAAATGGGGGCTTGGCTCCTTTGGCTAAGGATTATATTTTATTACACTTCTACCCACAAACATGCAAATACATAGAACACTCAAACAGCCGCATCAGCAATGTAGAAACATCTTCTATTGCCCATTTTCTTGTCAACAATACAAAACTGGTGATTAGATCTTTGTGTTCCATACTGATTTCTCTTTCAGGGAATTTATAAACAATAGCTGGTTCCATTCTACTCTTGTGATTTTATTGCAAGTGTTATGATATTTGTCTTTGGAGGGGGTTTAAATTCCTAGCTTCTGGACTCATATTCTTACCTGAAAAATACCAGCTTTTATTTAAATGCGTGCGTGTACACACACACACACACACACTTCTAGCCTTCATGATGGGAGAGGAAGCTTGAAAATGTGAATCCCAAAGCTGCAAAAATCAGAAAAAAATAGCGAATCTTATGGTTTTTTGGGTCCTGAACCCATGATTTTTGAATGCTTCTGGATGGCAGTACCACTACTAGCTGGCAGGCAGGTGAGCAATTGGCCAGAGCAACCGAGGATTTGTGTTATTTTGTGTTCCTACAGGGCTCTATACTGTGCAGACATTGTAGGTGAAGTGCTGGTAGGCTCACCAGCAGATCTCTGGCTGGCATCTTGTTCTCCCCTTGGTTTTTCTTGGCCATATCTTTTTCCTAAAGCCTTAAGAGTCTGTACACACTGTCTTAGCAGAGAGGCACTGCTGAATGCAGGGGGATGATGAGACATGAATGCCTGGTGAGAAGTCTGTTTTGACTCACGATAGCTAACACCACGTCACACTGTCCAGTGACCAGGATAGTTAGATGATCATCTCTCTATTTTGCACATACAGGACCTGATAATCTACTGCCTTGCAATCTTGTGCAGTCATTTATACCTGTGCAAATTTAGTGTAATGTTGCCAGATCAGAATGATAGTCCCGGGGTCCTCTATTATAGGGCTGAAGAGAGACAATTGGAAATAAGGTGCAAATTTTTAACAGTCAGGGTAAGTAACCATTGGAACAATTTACCAAGGGTTGTGGTGGATTTACCATCACTGGTAATTTTTAAATCCTACCTGGATGTTTTTCTAAAAGATAGGCTGTTGTCCTGGAGGGCAGGTAAAACCCCCCTTTGGGAAGGCTAGCCTCCCAGCTTCACCCTTCCACCCAAGGCCTCACTCTTATCCTGCCCCTTCCATTTCTCCTCACCCACTAGAGTCCCAAGCTCCATCCCTCACTCCCACTGTGGCCAGAGGAGCCCAGGCCAAACGCCCAGACTCTTGGGTCATTGGCTAGCCAGAGCACCTGCCCAACCCCCAACCTGGGCCACTGACCAACTCGAGCCCCAAGCTCCAGGCCTCTGGCTGAAGCTGAACCACCACTGGCTTCTGGGAAGATGTGGGTGAGGAGGGATGTGGTGAGCAGTGGGTGGGAGGGTCTCACAAGAGAGGGGTTGTAGGTGAGGAGAGATGGTGTGAGCAGTGGGGAAGAAGGGTGGAGGAGAGGAAGTACACAGTGAGCAGCTGGGACCTCCGGATGGGGAGGGTGCAGTGGAGAGAGGAGGGACTCGCCAGAAAACAGTGAGGGCCTCAGTGAAGGAACAGAGCAGGGTGGGGAAGAGGTGGACTCACTGTGGCCCAGGCATTCAACAGTGGGGCAGTGACTGCACCAGGGGAGGCTAAGTGGTTCTATTATACCCACCATCCATGGCACTGGGTCAAATAAGAATTAATCCTGTGGCCTCTTGTTATTCAGAAGGACAGACTAGATTATCACAATGGTTTCTTCTGGCCTTGGAATCTCTGACAGTAGTGACCGTGAGCCCCATTTAGGCAGTGTTTTTGCACCAAGGATTTCAATCCTTGCCTTTTGTGTAATTGCGTCACATTGTTGACTCATATTCAGTGTGTGTTCCACTATAACCTGCAGATTCTTTTATGCAGTACTGCTGCCTAAACAGTTATTTCCATTTTGTATTTGTGAATTTGATTTTTTTTTCCTTCCTAACTGCAGGAAAAACCGTTAGTTTGGGATCAATCAAAATATTTTGTTTCAATAAACTCAAAATGTTTCATTCTGATTAGAACTTGTTTTATAAAACATAATGTAATAATATATAATTAATACATAATTGAAATGCAGTCTTTCTGAAACTGAACATTAAAAATTTCCATTGAAGAAAGGTTGGAACAGAATGTTTTGACCTTATCAAAATGCTTTCTGCTGATCAGTATTTTCCAACAGAAAAATGTTCCATTGGAAAATTTCCTACCAGCTGTACTCATCAGTACAGGAAGATTTTAGCCCCAGAATGTAGTAGGGTTCCTGCACTGCTCAGAGCTATCACCTTTTAAATGGTAAATAAGATCTCCCAGGCAAGAAAAAACTAGATTTTTGTGGCATCTGTCAGGATTGAGCACCTTCGGTTAAACCTGAGGACTAGCCAAATCAGTCACCAGGCTGATTTAATAAGCTCATCTGGGTTGGCTGAAGGGAGCCAGCAGGCCTGCTTTTAAGATCAGCGGTAGCAAGGGGTTGCTAGCTCCTTGATACTTCTGCCTGCCAACAGCAGTTATCCTCTATCCCCGGCCCCTGCCCCTGCCCCAGCCTTACATGGGTCCTGGCTTCAATCTGTGGCTTGGCTCCCTGGTTTCTAGCTCCCTCAGTCTGGTTCTAAACCACTAAGTCAGTCTGCTGGTACAGACTCCTGACAGGATGTACTTAAACTTTGTCCTGAATGCTGAATTCAAATAAACACCATGAAAAACACTTTTATTAAACCAAATATTATATGGCAGTTTGCAGAGTCTGATCTTAGATGGATTAAATTAAAAGTTTAGACAGTCCCTGCCCCTAGGAGTTTACACTCTTATGGTTTTATGTGTATATGCTGCCTAGCACAATGGTTCCTGGTTTAGAGTTGGGGTCCCTAAGCACTACTGTAATACAAATAATAAATCACAATACTATCTTAATGGGATTGTGATCAAACTAAAAATCCAAGGTACTCCATATTTTTAGAATGCTTAATACTCACTATGTTAACATTTTATTAAGTCAATGAAATGTGTTCCAGACAGCTGTTTTTAAATTGCTAACATTTGCACCAAATGTTCTCTTCCATAATCATGTTAGTTCATATATGTATAGCATTTTGCTTCCCAATAGACAATTATTCCTCTATGGTAATTAGTAACGCCGTGGCATATAAATCATTTTCCAGCAAACCCTTCCTGCAGCATCTATATTCAACACAACACCTAGTACAAAGGAATCACCAGAAGTAGGATTAATTGCTTAGTTGTGACAGGAATAAATGATTGTCTATGCTTTAATTAAAGAAGAGGTAATGTAAAGTAAGCAATCGCAGCAGCAGCCCTTAATGCTGATCCTGTCAATCTATTTTTAAATGTTTATCAAGTAACAGTATCTGACACTCTCAACACATGCAATTTCTTGAGTCTAGTTTTATAGATATATGCTAACAAAATGATCATATTGTTTTCTGAGTTTTCATGTAGTGCGTAGAAATAACGCAATAAGCAAAGAATGCAATATTTACTTAGAGGATTGAATATATTTGCCCATCTAGTATAGATAATAAGCTTTTCATGGCATTAACTTTGTCTTTTTATGCATTTTGGAAAGCTCACTTGTCCCACTGAAATCAAAGGGAATTTTACTTGGGACAGGTCTTCAGGAGTTGGCCCAAAATACTGGGAAAAATAAAAAGTGCTAGCAAAATTTAGCAAGCTAAACAGAAATGATTAAACATTAGCACAAGCAAACAAAAAATAACAGTTCTTGTATTTAAGCAACATAAACTACTGAACAAATGGATTCCACAATGAATAAATATACTCCACTTTTCTGGGGGTTTTTTATGACCACATGCTCTATTTTAGCAACCTCAGGTAAACAACCTAATGTCTGAAACTGTAAATGTGTGTACTTACACTTGGGGTTCTATTACAGGGCCAGGCTGGTGGCTTGATTCTATGGTATAAGAAAATTTGATAAACTGATCCACAGTGCTGCGGGTAGTTGAAAATTTCAGTGTTGGTTAGCTGGGTCTGATCATAATGCAGTGTGTCTTTTTAAGAGAGTCTATTTCATCACACTGCAGCAGGTGCCTCTTCTCAGAGTAATTTTGGAAGGAGAGTAGTGGCAAGGCAAGGAATTTCTCCACGGACTTCAGTGGGATCAGGACTTGATCTCAAGTTTTCATGCTAAGGTACTGGGTTGCTTTTAGAGTCACTTAAGCATGTGCTTAAGTGCTTTGCTAAGTATCGATGCTTAAAACTATCCACATACTTCGATGCTTTGCTGAACTATGAAAGTATCCCTAGTCTGTGATGAATCTGTAGAGGTTTTTATGTGACGTAGATGGCTTTGATGTCAATGAGCTCACTCAGAAAAACTGTGGTAGATTAAATTGGAAATACCCCAAATTTCTCAATTTTAGTAAACTGAGAAAACTCCAGGGACTTGCTGTTTCAAGTTACAAGGTACAAAACAGCAGCTGCAAAAGTTCACATTCATATAAAACTGAGCATCAATACATTTACCCGTAACAGGTGGGCTGAAGAAAGGAAAAGGGGTCTGGTAAATTTTAACAATCGTAGAAAATTCACACCCTTCATACAAAATGATCAACTGATACATTATTTTGTGAATCGGGCCCCAGTCCTGCAAAGAGTGCCACAAAAGCAGAGCCTGTCCCTAGGAGGAGCCCAGTGGAATTTGATGAGTCTCCACGTTGCCGTATGGCTCTGCAGAGAGCTGAGAGGCTTGTTTCTGTGCCCATTTTATTCTTGACTATTTTGCTGAGACTACTGCTGTGACTCTGGATACAGAGTGCTCGCTAAGGCCTTGTCTACACTACAGAGTCTTGTAAACACAAGGCAGCTTTTGTCGACAAAACAGGGAATGCGCGTACACATTATGATGTGCCTTTTGTTGGCAAAAATGCCCTGTTTCACCAACAAAATACAGAGGAGACATAAGATTTTCTGTGCAAAATTTTTGTTGACAAAGTACAGATGTAGACACCATGTTTGATTTATCGCTCTAACTGGCCTCCAGGAGGTGTCCTACAATGCCCAATCTGACTGCTCTGGTCAGCAATTTGAACTCCACTTCCCTGCAGCTAGGTAAACAACCATCCACCCCTCCCCTAGAAGCCCTAGGAATTTTTGAAATTCCATTTCCTGTTGACTCAGCATGGAGAGGTCTCATTGCATCTTTCCAGAAGACCATGGCAGGTTATTGCAGCAAATGCTGTCCTGCTTGTACCACTGTGGAGTTGCTGGTTCTGATCAGTATATGGAGAGAGACAACTGTGATTCTCAGCTGTGTTTGAGCCATAGGAATTGGGATACCTATAGGCAGATCTTTCGAGGCTTGTGCGAAAAGGGCTATGATCAGGAAATGCTGTAGTGCAGACTGAAGATAAAGGAACTCAGGCAGGAGTACCATAAGGCAAGGAAGGCAAGCTGTTGCTCCAGTGCTGCACCTAAGACCTGCTGGTTCCGTAAGGAGCTTGACACTATCCTCTGTGGCTGTCCCACCTCCACTGCCAAAAGCCCAGTGGATACACTACTTTGGTGGGCCTGGAAGTGGTGGAAAGATGACCTAACCCGGAGGATGAAGTCATTGATGAAGAGGTGGAGTTAGACGACAATGTGAAGCTCCCACTGGGGTTGCCTGGTGGGGCAGGCAACCAAGAACTGTTCAGCACGGAGTTGTCCAGCCAGTCTCAGCATTGCTCTTTACAAACAAGAAGCTGGAGAGGAGATGCCTGGTAAGTGGCTGTGGTTTTTGTAGTGCAGAGGTGGATTCAAGGTATAGAAATGTACAAGGCTGGCTGTGTTACTGTGTGCTAGACATTTGCCCCTGCAGCTAATCATTACATCGGAACAGGGTGTTGATGCACACCAAGATCTCACAGGAATCTTCCTGAGAGATCTCTAGGAAAGTTTCCCAGAAGTACTCTGCAATCCTCTGCCAAAAATTCCTTGGCAGAACTGCTTTGTTCCTTCCCCCATTGTAGGAAACTTTTCTGCCACATTTGGCAATCACTTGTGCAAGGACCAAAGCAGCACCCAGGTAAGCAGCGTAGGGACCCAGGTGGAAGCCACAAATGTGTAGTAGATGTACCCTCACTTCCCTGCTTACCCTCAGCAATGAGATATCTGGTACAATGACCCCCACCTGCATAGCCTGGTCCCAAGATGTGCTGCGATCCTCTCTGCCTTCCCACAACACCTACCAGCAGAAGGTGTCGAGCTGTACTGTGGGATAGGTACCCACAGTGCATTGCTCACACAGTCGATGATAGTGCCCCAACGGTGGACATGCTTTACTGACGGAGCGAGTGTGAACATGGCATGCCAATTATTATTATAGCGATTTTTGAGTGTTGACATCTGTAGTGTAAACAAGGCCTAAAACAGGCACTTAGGTAGCTAAGTATATAGCTAGTCCTGTTTCAGGATGCCTAGGCTTTGTGTAAAACCTAGGCTGGAGTCTCTGATAACAACCTTTTTCTTGGTTGTTCCATAAGCATGATCTAAAGGGAATGTTCACTGGAACTTACCAGTACCACCAAGGGTGTCAATTAGTATCAACTGGAACAGTTATTTTTGTGATCCAGTCAACGTTGCTCAGTAGAAACTGGACTGAGATACATAAACTCACTTCAAGGCCACCAAGGAGCTGTCAGGTAGTAATGACTTTCATGTGTTGCCCCTCATTAACTATATTTTACAGCATGGTATCTGAACATTGACAATTTAGAAAAAATAACTTTTAGATGAAGTGCCTGCTATAGGGGTAATGCAATAAACAACTTTGAAAGCAACCTATTGCAAATATTAATCATATGGAATGTAATTAACCACAATGTATAATGAAGTCCTCTTCCTCCTAAGCAGATATTTGCATATGAATGTACCTTAATATCCTGGATGAAATCCAGGCCACATTAGATTTAATAGGGTCAGGATTTCATCCCATGGTGTCTTTTTACTGGAAAAGGGAAAAAAAGGTCTAAAAACTGGAGGTTCTGCTTAAGCGTCTTTTGCAGGGGAAGAATACTCGGGGAACAGAGGGCACAGCTGGAAGTGATAAAGCACTGAAACCAACAAAAACCGAAAGAGCTAGCATTATACATCCTATAACATCCAGCCACAGGCATGAGCACACTGTCCCTGTTTATGAAAGGTGCTCTATTATAATGCCCATCCTTTCTCAGAGTGGTCATTTCTGAACATGTTAGTGCTAAAGAGAACAAAAACACTGTCAAATAGGAGAGGGATGCCAATATTCAGTAGAACAACATGCAGGAAAAATTCCCACAATCTGACATAAATCTGGAGGTTAACAAAGAGAGGGCTTAAAGGGTCAATTTTAATTATTTATTGACTAAGTATCTGCAGTGATCTTGGCACTGTACAAGATACACAAATTGAGGCATTTGGATAGCCAGATGATAGGATTAGCTTCGAAATTAAAACAAAAATTTTTAACTAAGGACATCGTATGCAAAAAATTCCCAGGGTTGGCGCCTGAAGTTAGACATCCTAAGGGGAGATTTTCAAAGGAATAAATGGCAGTTAGGGCCCAATCTCCCATTGACAGTAATTGGGAGTTAGCCGCTTAGTTGCCATTTGTGCCTTTGAAAATCTCTGTAAACCTATATTTAGATATCTAAGTAAAAATGGCTTGGTTTTCATCGGAGTAAAGGTGCTGGGCATACTCAGCTGTCTCTCTTGGTTACAGCACGACTGGGAAGGCTGCTGTGCTCTATTCCTGGCTTTATTGGTAGATCATTACATGTCACCAGCAAGTCAAGTCATTTGTCATTTCTTTGCCTCAGTTTAACATCTCATTGATTTAAAAAGAGGTGCCATGAGGCTTATAAACCCCATTGTGCTCCTGAGATAGAAAGTAATCTTGAAGAGTAAAGTATTGTTATTTAACAATTCAATTATCTTGCCTTCAGATTAGTAGTTTCACAGAAAACAAAGTGTGAACAAATGAGAATCAGAGTACATGGATGGCATTGGCTAAAATCATCCAATCTGAGTACCTACAGTTAGCGACCTAACTACATATTTAGGCACCTCAATACATGGCCTGATTTTCATAGGTGCTGAATATCCATTGAAGTCAATGGGAGCTGCAATTGCTGCTAGGGATCTTTGAAAATCAGGCCACTTATTTAGGTGACTAACTTTAGGGACCCAAGTTTGAAAACTTCGCAATTGATTGAAATAGTTGGTAAACTACAGAGAATTTATTTTTAAGTGATTGAAACAAATCACTGGCAATCTATATTGATACGCATTCTTTGGGCAGCCTCTACTCATGGGTCTCTCCTGGCATCCAGAATTCAACTTAAAGTGTGGCTAAACTCATATTTAACTGTTAGTCACCTGTCAAAAAAGTGAGGCCTCAGGAGTGTGAATAGTTTGTCTGAAATATAAAGCTAATTTTGCCTGTTTTAAAGACCAGGTTGACTCTCCCCTTTCTGCTTGGTTTTTCATATCAAAGCCTTGCCCCATGTCTAGGTACATTCAACTTCATTATAACAAAGGATAGGGCAAATAGATTTGCTTCTAGACTTTTGTTGTTTCCTAATGAGCATAACAAAACCCTTGATGGTTTCATTACTTCCCTTTAACTCGCTAGAAAAACGGAAGTTTTCATTCATAGAATGAAATTACAGCCTACTGTTTCTAGAATCAAAAAACTTCCTAATACATATGTTTGTATGTTAGGGTGACCAAACAGCAAGTGTAAATAATTGGGATGGGACTGAGGGGGTAATCAGTGCCTATATAAGAAAAAGCCCCCCAAATCAGGACTGTCCCTATAAAATCAGGACATCTGATCACCCTCATGTATGTTTCACCCAGATATAGGCACTGTTCCCTGTTCCTAGTGTATAGGAGTGCCAAAGCTTTCCCTGAAGTTTAGCCTGAGGGGATGCCTGTCCTTCCCAACTGTCAGTCTAATGAGCCATACTAGGGCAGGGGAGGGGGGAAATCTCGGACTACTAATTACCTACTACAACAATTTAGTAACTTGCTGGCCTATGTAGTATGGAGAGGAGTTGGAATGTGGAACCCTAAGCAAGGCCCCATGGCAGAATCAGGCTGAGGTGAAGTAAACTGGTGCAGGGGGTGGGGAGCCATTCCAGGGTTTGGCTGAACTGAGGTGACTGGTTGTGGGGGAGCCGTAGCAGGGTGATGCTTTAGTATGGGACAGGCCAGGTTGAGAGAGAGGAGCAAGCATGGTTAGAGTGAAGGAGGGGCTGTGAGGAGCTGGCCCAGTATATGTGGAAGGCACAGCCGGGTGAGGATCACAGTAAGGGAGTTTGCGGGGCTGGCACAGAGATTTGGTAGTCATGCAGGGAAAGGGCGATGAGGGCCAGGGCTGGCATAGTGAGTGGCACGGTCCAGCTGCGGTGAGATGGGGGTGAGGGGAGGGCACAAGGGGGAACCCGGGTAGGATCAGACTCTCATGGGGGCAGGCACAGATCAGTCTCTGGGAGATAGAGTCTGGTGAGGCGTGGGCACAGAGCCGAGGCGGCTGACAGAGTAAAGCGGAGCCTCAGCCCGGGCAGGTCTAAGGGGGGAGCGGGGCTGGCCCAGGAAACGGGGGCGCCGCCGCAGTCGGGCGGGACTAGCACCGCAGGGCGAGGGTGGGGGATGGAGGAGACCCAGCCGCTCCCTCCCCGCCCGGCGAGTTGTTGCTGGGGCGGGAATCCCCGGCTCGCTCCTTCCGGGTGCAGGCGCCGCCTCCGCCCCGTTCCCGGAGCGTGAGGCGCGGGGGAGGTTCGCAGCGCTCCCGGAGCCGCTCGAGCGGGTCTCTGCTCCGCACTATGTCGGTCTCGCCCGCGGCCCCGCTGGGGTCGCTGCCCATTAACCTGCTCAGGGAGCCGCTGCTCCGGCGGCTCAGTGGCGTCCTGGATCGCGCAGCTCCGGGCCGGGGCTGGAGAGACTTGGCGCAGCGAGCCGGGAGCCACGGCAGGGTCAAGCTGAGGTGAGGGCAGCCCCCGGGGGCCGCCGAGGTAACGGCAGCCGCCCGGCAGCCCCCCCCGCGCGCGGCCCCGCCGGGCCGGGCGCGGAGGCGCCCGGGCGAGTCGGGGCAGAGGGTCTGGCTCTGGGCGGGGGAGAGGCACATGGGGCAGGCTCAAGTGAAACGAGCAGCCGCGGGGAGCCGGGGTGGGGGGAAGAGTCAGGTGAGGGTGGCCGGGAACCTGGCACAGGGAGGGGAGAGCACTGGGGGGTCAGATAAGGGTGTGTCTGGAGAGCCTGGCACAAGAAGGGGAAAGCTCCGGGAGTGTGTGTCAGGTGAGGGTGGCTGGGAACCTGGCACAGGGAGGAGAGAGCACGGGGGGGTGGGGGTCAGGTGAGGGTGTGGATGCGGAGCCTGGTACCGAGAGGGGAGAGCCCGGTGGGGTCAGGTGAGGGTATGGCTGCAGAGCCTGGTACAGGGAGGGGAGAGCCGGGTGGGGTCAGGTGAGGGTGGCTGGGGAGCCTGACACAAGCAATGGGAGAGCTGCTGCTGGGGCGATGTCACCTTGTGGAAGAGACTTCGGAGCATGTAGTGAGGAAGCCACAGCATGCTTTGGTGAATGCTCTGGCAAGGAGTGTCTGGCATGCACAACTGGGGTGCTTCAGCAGTTACAGGTGCAGATTCTCAGTCGGTTCCTAGCTGAGTGCAGGGGTGGGCACCTGCTACAGGGAACAAGTCAAGGATCCATGCAAGGCTTGACACAGAGACCTATGCCACTTGGGGCAAGTGGACCACCTGAGCAACAGATCTGATATATGCAACATGTGGTGATGATCTGTTGTGATGAGATGCACTGTCTTGTTGGTTTCATTCTTGTGGCTAAGATGCCCGTTGTTCTTATTCCGTAAAGTAGATGAATTATTCTTTTGTCTGGCACCCTTTGTAATTTTGCAAAGAACTTTGATAATGTAACTGCAGTGCAGAGTAAGTAACCTTACAGTTTTAGGAGGCATATCCCATGTTCTTACAGAGTAAACAGGAAGACAAACATGAACACTGTTGCAAGGATTGAAAATACTGGTACAAATTAGTCTGCTTTGTAGTCTTCCTTCCAGGATGTCTTCACACTCCTCTGCTGCTGAAGTTCATTGGATCTTGGGTCTGTACTTTTTTCTCAAGAGTATAAAAACCCTTTCCTGTCACAACCTTATCAATTAATCTCTAGTAAGTATATGGTAATTAAAAGGGTTCTAAACAGACCTTTCTTGTGGTGACATCTGACTTCATATATTTTCATAACTTTGATCCTCTCCTAATTCTTCACATTTTGAGACTATCCAGAAAAGGTGAGAAGTGGCTCTGAAGGCTTAAGACTGAAGTTTTAATGCATGGATCTCTAGGTCTGGAATTACAGATGGACAATGAAGTGTAAATAGATTCATAGAGTTTAAGGTCAGGAGGGACCATTGTGATCATCTAGTCTGACCTTCTGCTAGTTGCAGGCCACAGAATCCACTGACTCCTGAAATAGGTGCCTAACCTCTGGTTCAGTTACTGAAGTCCTCAAATTATGGTTTAAAGATTTAGTTACAGGCAGTTTGCACTAGTTTAAACCTGCAAGTGACCCAGGCACCATGCTGCAGAGGAAGGTGAAACCCCCTGCAGGGTCTCAACCAATTTTACCTGGTGGAAAATTCCTTCCCAACCCAAATGTTGTGATCAGTTAGACCCTGAGCATGTGGGCAAGACTGTTTAGGCAAATGCTTAATATTTAATCTTTCTTAAACTATAGCAGTACATCAGTGATGAAAACATCATATCTGAAGTAGTGTCTTCCTGGAACCACCGTTCGAATCCTACCATTGGTGACTCATTGTTTATTGCTAAGTAGGCACACAGTAAATGGAAAGGTTTTTGCACAGGTATTTGGTTTTTCAGAAGAAATCATGAAAAGTGAAGTCTTGCCTACGTGTGTAGGAGGCTGTCCAATGTATTGGCTAGAATTGTCATACACACACATACTCTTTGTGTGGCATGCAGTTCACCTTCATTTCAGGCATCTTAATTAAAGTGGCAGTGTATGATTTGTAAACAGTTGTCATGTATTTTGAAATCCTCTTGAGCTGAGATGCTGCATATGTGTAAGATACTTTAAATACTTCCAGGAAGCAATATAATATAGAACTGGGAACGTACCTGACATTAGTGCAATAATCTCTGCTAGATTCATACATGTAAATCTACCGCTTAATGGGAGTCAGAAGTGTACATTAGGAAGATCTTATATTTGTAGTAATGAGCACTAGATTCCTATCAGTAATTTCCCCTGCAAAAATGAATATTTACTTTCATATATTCAGTTTTATCAATATTTCCTTACAAGGCAATCTCATTGGGGCAAAAAATTAGGTATGAGTATTGCACAGAGATCAGGTTTCTCTTTCTCCATTTTAAATTGATCACTTGACATGCATATAAATGCACTTAACATGTTTTGTTTTATTTTAATTTTTGCAGTTCTCTGGAGTTGGAGCAATGTTCTCTCAAAGTACTGGAGCCAGAGGGAAGCCCAAGTTGGAGTCTTCTGAGACTAATGGGTGAAAGGGGTTGCACTGTGGTGGAACTGATGGAATTCTTACAGGCCCTGGAACACACAGAGGCTCTTCAGTGTCTCAATCCTCCAGGTTAATTTTCATTCTTAAATTCACCATCTATATGCATTATGCTGGAAACTAACTGAGGGAAGGGTCCTATAGTGGGTAGCAGAATGTATAGGTAAAAGCTAGCAATAGTACACTTCCAATTTGGAAACTGAAAAAACTTCCACAATTAATATCTTTCTTATTTATACAGAAGTATTGAAGTGTGTGGTCTGGTGGCTTTTTTTTTTAATTTCTTTTAAGAATCCAGAATAGATGAAGTGTTAGGAACAGATGGGCAGAACAGAAGAGTCTGTTATAAAGACAATTGGTGTATTTGGGAGGGAAGGTAGATTGTTTGCTTGCTCAGTTATTTAAAAAGTGTGTTTTTCTTCTACTGTAAGCCCTGCAGCCAGGACCACACAGAAGTCTGGAAGAGTGGATTATTTTCTGTCTCATGAATCAACAGAACTGTTACTGGTCTGCACATAAAATTTGGATCAACCTAAGCGGGTTGCTCAGGGGTGGGAAAAATTCACACTCCTGAGTCTTAGTTAAGCTGACCTAACCCCCGCACTGTGGACCTGGGTAGGTCAATGGAAAAATTCTTCAGTCAACCAAACTGCTGCTTGGGAAGGTGTATTACCCATATCAATGGAAAAACCCTTCTGTTGATGTAGGAAGTGTCTATATGCTATAGCGGCATAGTGCCCATACAGGCCTACCGATAGTGGTGGGGCAAAGGGTGCAATTGTCCATAAGCCCAGGCAATTTAAAATGGCCCGGGGCCCCTAGCCACTGCCACAGTAGTGATGACTGGGAGCCCTGGGCCCTTTTAAATTGCCAGAGCAGACCACAGGGCTCCAACCGCTCTGGGCCCTGCACTTCGGGGGGGCCCCATGGACTGGTGTGATTGGTCCTGGAAGTGACAGGCGGTCCCAGAAGTGATGGATTCATTACTTCCATCCTAGTCTCCCCCTTACCCCCCGCGGCATGGCCCTGGGGCCCAGAATTGCTGTCGGCAGGCCTGTGTCCATAGTGTAGACATGGCCTAAGACTTCTGTCGATCTAGCTGTTGTCTTTCAGAGAGATGGATTAACCGTGCTGATGGAGAACTCCCTTCCATTGACGTAGGAAGCATCTAAACCAGAGGTTCTCAAACTTTTGAGAACTGCGACCCTTTTTTCCGTTCCTGAGCGGCGCGGCGGACCATTGTATGTCCGCCGAAAAGCCGCTGAATTGATTACTTCCGCATTCGGCGGCTTTTCGGTGGACATGTCCACAGAAAAGCTGCCAAATGCAGAAGTAATCAATTCGGCGGCTTTTCAGTGGCGGCAGGAGCTTGCGACTCCCCTGGGAGCACACGGCAACCCCCAGGGGGTCACGACCCCTGGTTTGAGAACTGCTGATTTAAACTATGGCACTACAGCAGCATGACTACCATCCTGTAGCTGTGCTGCTGAAATGTAGACATCACCTGAGCAAACTTATTACTGAACTTGGAGCACTCATTGTTTGCAGCTGTCTTTTATTACACAAAGCAATACTAACAAAATGGGCTACCGATACTTAATTTGGATGCCTAGATGCTACGCAAATGATACATATCAAGAGAATTCTTGTGTGTTAAAATAGCAAAACAATGAAGGAGATCACAATGAGCAGTCATCTTGCTGAATCTACTCTTTTACGGTATTTCGATGCTATCTGGTTTTGAATTCTGGATAGTAATTAATGAGATATTTCACAAACAGAAAAAGTTAACGTATATACAAGAGCAATAGTCAGAATCATAGGTGAGTTTTGTACTCCTTGTCCCTAATGTATAAGAATAAATGTGTTTTCATTACTACCTATAATGTATTCCAAAAACACCTGGCCAAATTCTGTTTTGTTATATAAATTGGCCCCCTAATATTAGGTTTTATAGTTTGAGGCCTTAAATCTGGGAAGAATTCATACAGGAATTGTTGTTTTAGGAGAAATTAATCTAGATAATTAGTTATCCTGTTCTGTTTCTTAAATCAGCTATGTGGGAATAACAGTGGTGTTTTAGACTCACTGTGTCTATGTTTTTACAATTAAATTATTGCTTTTGACAAGATCAATATTAGAATGGCAATGTGCTGCTTTGTGTAAAAGGAGGGTAGTGTGAAGAATTCGAAGGTACAATGAACTTTTGTGACAGTCTAAATGAAAGTGTGTTTGCGTGAACATATTAAGGCCAGGTCTATGCTCAAGACTCTGCAAGTATAGCAATGTTGGGTATGGAAGTGATCTGGGGAGATGGGGCAACATTTCTACATTGGGAAAATCCCTAGAGTAAGTGGTGAAATGTGGGCTTGACAGAAATACCAGTAAGTAGATACATAATTGGTTAAACAACCATGAACAAAGAGTAACTCTTAATGGAATGATGTCAGATGGGGGGAGGTTTCAAGTGAGGTTCCACAGGGATCTGTTGTGGGCCCAGTGTTGTTTAATACTTTTATTAATGACTTGGATGGAGGTAGAGAGATGACACAAAGTTGGAGGGTGATTTGCCAATATTTTGGACGATAGAGCTAAAATTCAGAGGAATCTTAATTGGAGAACTGAGCTATAGACGACAAAATGAAATTCAACAAAGACAAATGTAAGGGAAGAAGAAAACCCAAATGCATAAATACTGAATGGGGGAAAATTTAGCAGCAGCACCGTTGAGAAGGATCTGGGAGTTGTGGTGGATCACAACCTCAACATGAGTCAGCAACATAATGCTGTTGCAGAAAAAGCAAATGCAATTTTAGGTTGCATTAACAGATGCATGGCATGCAAGTCGTGGGAGGTGATAGTACTGCTCTACTCTGTGCTGATTAGGCGTCAGCAGGAGTACAGTGTCCAATCTTGGCCACCAGTGTATGAAAGGATGTAGAGAGCCTGGAAAGGATCTAGATGCTAGCAACAGAGATGATTAAAGGGATGGAAAAGCAAGCCATATGAGCAAAGGCTGACGGCTAATTTGGAAAAGAGGAGATTAAGGGGGATATGATATTGGTCTTCAGATACTTGAAAGGCTGCCATAAAAAAGATGGAGAAAAGTTGTTCTCTTTTGCCACAGAAGGCAGGACAAGAGGTAATGGTTTCAAACTACAGCATAGCAGATTTAGATAAAATCTTAGGAAAAACTTCCTAAGTGTAAGAAGAGCAGGACAATGGAACAGACCGCCTCAGGAGGCTGTGGAAGCTTCTTCACTGGAGGCTTTCAAAAGGACGTCTTGGATGGTGTAGACACAATAAATCCTGCATCTGGGTGAGGGGTTAGACTAGATCAGGGGTCTCCAAACTACGGCCTGGAGGCTGGATCTGGCCTGTGGCTTCAATTTGTCCGGCCCTCCAGCTCAGCAGGCACGTGGAGAAGCTGCTGCTGCTCCCTCCCCGCATGAGCTGCTGCCGGCGGCCCCATGTGCGGAGGGGTAAGTGCCGCTGCGGCTGGAGTGGAGAGATTTTGCATATATTTGCATATATTGAATTGTTTCATAGTTGCTTCAGCCTGCGAAGCCCCTTCAGAAATCTAATATGGCCCTTGTCTCATAAAGTTTCTAGACCTCTGGACTAGATGACTCTTGCAGTCCCTCCTAACCCTATGATTCTAAAGTGTAGTTATACCAACATAAAGTGCTTTTGCCAGTATACTTTGTTTTGCTTACTGAATCTGTAAAGTCAAAACCACATTTTTTCTGGTAGAACCTACATCAACACTAGAAGGATTTGCCAGTATAGCTATAGCAGCAAACTTTTTCTAGTGTAGACTGGTCTGAGTGAACAAAAGTGTGCTAATGAAAAGGTGAAAACATGGGGTTTTGCTTTTGTTTTGGATGCATAAGGAAGGAAGGAGTAGAAATATCATCCCCTTGGTTATGATTGTGGGAACATAAGCAATGATCTGGTCATGCTCAGCAATAACAGTATCTAGAGCAGGGGTAGGTAACCTTTCAGAAGTAGTGTGCTGAGTCTTCATTTATTCACTTCAATTTAATGTTGTGTTTTCCAGTAATACATTTTAATGTTTTTAGAAATTCTCCTTCTATAAGTCTATAATATACAACTAAACTGTTGTTGTATGTAAAGTAAATAAGGTTTTTAAAATGTTTAAGAAGCTTCATTTAAAATTAAATTAAAATGCAGAGCCCCCAGACCAGTGGCCAGGTCCTGCGCAGTGTGAGTGCCACTGAAAATCAGCTCGCGTGCCGTCTTCGGCACCCGTGCCACAGGTTGCCTACCCCTGATCTAGAGAAACAATTCATTGTTTGTGTGTAAGGAACGAGTGTGCCTGAGGAGGATGATAAAGAAAATAAGATGACCCATACATTCTTTTCTCTAGATTACTTAATGTAGGCCCTAAAATGTGCAGTCATGTGCAGACAAGAATTGAAATCTTAATGTGCACTAACTTGTTAGGGATATGCATTTAAGATTACAATCTGGGAATTTAGTAAGGTATATGCTTATTGGAATTAGACATTCCTATGATCTAGGACAGAGGTGGGCCCCTGGGCCACATCCAGCTGTGGAACTGTCCTTCCCGGCCCCTGACCTCTCGGCTGGGGAGGCTGGCCCCTGGTCCCTCCTCGCATGGGCAGCGTGGATTGCACCTGCCCAGCTCTCAGGCTTTCCTATAAGCCAGTAGTGCAGCTCTGAGCAGCATGGTAAAGGAGTGGGGAGCAGGAGATCCGGGGGGGCAGTTAGGGCATGGGGAGTAGTTGGATGGGGTGGAGGTTCTAGTGGGGGTGGTCTGGGGACCGGGAGCAGAGCGCGGTTGGATGGGGCAGAGGCTTGGGGAGTGATATTGGTCAGGGGATGGGGAACAGAGGTGGTTGGATAGGTGTGGGAGTCCAGGGAGCCTATCAGGCAGGGGGGATGTGGATAGGGGTCAGGACAGTCAGGGGACAGGGAGCAGGGGAGTTGGATAGAGAGTGGGGTCCCGAAGGAGGTTAGGGGGTGAGGGTCCCAGGGGGTGGCCAGGGGTCAAGGAGCAGGGGGGTTGGGTGGGTTGGAGGTTCTGAGTGGGGCAGTCAGGGGGCAGGAAGTGGGAGGAGGTCAGATAGGGAGCAGGGACCAGGCTGTTTGGGGAGGCACAGTCTTCCCTTCGCAGCCCTCCATACAGTTTCATACCTTGATTTGGCTCTCGGGCAAAAAGGTTTCTCGAAGCGTTCCTGAGAAGATAATTTCATTGATAGAAGAGCTTTATAATGGAATAGAAAGCTGCATTTGGGTCAGTTAGATTTCCTATCCCCATGGGAGTGTGGCAAGGCTTTGTTTTGTCATCGTCATTGTTCAATATTAGTGTTGATCAATTGATGGATAAGTTTTGAGGAGATAGTTGGAAGAGAGCTGAATGCCACTTTGCTTTGAGATCTTGAATACACCAATAACCTTGTCTTGTTGGCTCAGTTTGGTAAGTTGCTGCAGTTTATGTCCAATTTGCGAAGGCAAGAAGCAGCATACACTGATTCAGGTTTTTAATCCAGATAAAACTAAGTCCCTGGCCATTATGAGGCAGCCTCCTCCATATTACAGCCAGCTCAATATTAACCTTTCTAGACAGAACATTGAGCAGGTGGCAGCTATCAGATATTTGGGTGCAGTGTCCATGATAGTGCTGGAGGATGCTTGAAAGATATAGATCCTTGTATAGCAGCAGCTGCTGCTGTGTTTCAGGCCCTTCAGTGGCCTCTGTTGAGACATTGTGATGTCGAGCTTGCTGCAAAGCTGTGGGTCTGTAGAACCACAGTTACACCAACTCTGTTTTATGGCAATGAAAGATGGGTGATGAGGAAAGCTGGAAGAGCTTCAGATTGATGTTTTGATCTATGTCTTCCACTGCTTTATGTTGAGTGGCAGGACAAGATTAGAAATGAGGATGTTCCAAGCCAAAGCTAGCAACCATGTCTTACACCATTGGTTTGGTTTCAGTGGCTTTCTTGGTAGGGACATATTAGAATGGAAGATCAATAAATTCCAAAGTGTGTGTTCAAAGGAATGCTGCAACACAGGTGATGATTGTGGGTGTCAAAAGCTTAGTTGGCATGACAAGATTGCCAGTGATAGACATGAACTGAATATACAACCACACCACTTTAAACGCTTTGCCAGAGATTAATTTGGGTGGTGCTCAGTTTGCAGGATTCCATGTCCCTTTGGGATTTCCCCTGCTGATGACTGAGATCCGTTTTTGTAGTGGACAAGATCAAGAGGCTATTCCTAGTATCGGGACTAATAAGCAATAAATAAAAGTTGCCTTATCCTGTCCCAGAAGATGTCACATCTGGACCACTTGATAAATGGCTAAGGGGGACTCTTTGGATAGGTTGACAACTGTTCCTGTTCATCAGCTTCTTTTATCACATAAAACTTTAATACAATTTATTTTAATAAAGTAATCATTAGTCTTTCTCAGCGATGTCATCTAGGACTAGGTGATGCTGATATACTGTTCTCAGCAGAAACTTGGGGTAAGCAAGACAAATCAGACTCCTGAAAGGGGTACAGTAGTCTGGAAAGGTTGAGAATCACAGGTCCACACTACAGATCCCTTGCTGGTATGGCTATGCCAATATAGCAATTCAGGCAGACCCCACTAGTGGAGATGTGGCATAAGCTGGAAGGAATTTCATCTGCTGACTTAGCTACACCTTTACCCCTAATGACATGAGCTGTGTTGTCAGAAGCACTGTTCTGTCAGCGTACTTGAATTTACACTGGGGTTTAGCTTGTGCAGCAGGCTGAAGTGTGTGAGTTTTTGTCCCCTGCCATGCCCTCCCTCTTTCTCCCCTCCCACCTCTCATTTTCCTAGCCCACATTTGTGCTGGCAAAACTTTGTAATGTAGACCAGGCCTTAAAGCACGGGCGTTTGGTGTGTGCACAAGTCAAAATGGAGCAGCACTCGAGTTAAGTATGCAGTGAAGACAAGCTCTCAGAGGCTGGGAAGAGCAGTTACAGCTTTAGCAACCTGATCTCTATTGCATCTGATGGTTGTAAATCACATCGTATCAGTGGTGGTGTTGGACCTGAGTCAGACAGGGGATGTGAGCCAGAGTGAATGCATCCCTATGTTGGTGACTCAGCAGGACAGCCAAATTGGTATGACTTTCCAGGAACTACTCAGAGCTCTGCTGATAGGCCAGCCTATGACAATATGTAGCTCATTCTTGAGTGAGGACAGTACAATCCATCAAAAAGGTGTGACCTCATCTATCTTGTTTAAGGGTTCTTTGGCTAGATCTGCTGCCTTAGTGTGTCCCTGATAATTCAGACCCCAAGGTTTTGATAAAGACAAAGCGTATGTTAAGACTGAATCTAATAAACAGCTTTTATAAATGATATAATTTTCCTAGATTGGGTTAATTATAATATATATTATAATAATTATCCAGGTTTTCACTCTTAGAAACTTAGATTGGCCCTGAACTTTAGTTCAAAATATATTGGTAATACCCTCAGTTTGATCTGATGATCCAAGCAAGACTGACTGCATAAATTTACTTTAATGTTGTGTATGTTTCTTTCTTTAAATGATCCAGCCATCAATTTTAATGTCACATATGAGTAGCTGTCTTTATGTTAATTATCATAGGTGTTGCTATAGACTTTCTTCTTTCTAAGCTTAGTTTCACCATAAGCAATTTTTTTCCTGCATGTACACATTGTCTGAATAACCTGTCAACTATTAATGCTATTGGGTAGTCTCTTTGAAAGTGAGGCACCTGTTCATTGAAGACAATGGAGTTGCACAGGTTTGTCTGAGGGCAGAATTTTGCTGTCAGAATCTTCTTACTAGTGGTGATGCCCAAGAATAGACAGGTTTATCCATCATCTTCACATGTAAAGAATATTGCTACATGTGCCTCCACCAATGGCTTACCTGCCTGCTGCCTCAGTTTCCCCCCAGCTAAACTAAACAAATACGAATCTTTTCCTTTTGGGATAACACACATCCAAACAATATCTTCCTTTCCTGTGTCATTCATTTGCACATTTTGTCTCCTGGAGTTTTGTGGTCAAATAAACAAACCAAATCCAAAGAAGAAACTTCCTTCCCAATCTCCCCTTGGTTTACTGACTCCTTATCCAAGAAGGACAAGGGCTCAACTGGCACACTGTGCAATAATATTGCCTAGCCTTCTGTAACCTCAGTGCATCATACTGGTTGAAACTCAGGCAGAGGTATTTGCCACCTCAAATTCTCTTCCTATGGCAACATAGGCAAGTCAATCTGAATTTTTACAGTGTTGAGGTTGAGTTTATACAGAACAGATACTTGGGGGTTAAATCATCTTTTTACTTGGAAACGATGTAGAAATCAGTGAAAGATGACAAACAGAAATGATGACACAGCGGTTTTAGCCACTTTTCAGGGTAAAACCATACTTTGACTTCTGCATTTCATCTTTCAGAGGAAGTTCACAAAGAAGTAAAACCCATTTGTAATCTCTTACAAAGTCGTGTGAAAATTTTACATCTTAAAAATTTTCTTATAGTAAAAGGGTAATTGTATTATGCTAAAACATTTACTTCAAGGTAAAATTATAAATGTTTACAGGAAAACAAACTAAATTCTGAAGAATGTTTAAACCAGTTTTCTCAGAACTTGTTAGTGTTACTGTAATATCGCCACAGAATGGGAGATGCTAGTCTTTCAGAGAATTTGGCTTTCTTACATATTTTTCTTACATATTAAAATGTTATGTGACAACTGGAGCTGATTTAAAAGAAATTTCTGGAAATTTTTGAAAATTCAGAACATTTCTTCTTTTTAATGCTTGAGTTTGTTCTGGCTTTTCTGTAGAAGTATTGACTTAAAATATTAGTTTTCAAAATTTACATTTGAAAACTAAATGATTTACTTCTTAAGTAATTATAAGGTTCCCATCACTGCTGTCTCTGAGTGTCTCACAAACATTTTAATTCATCTACCTTATAATCACCTAGCGGATAATATAGTTATAAGGAATAACCAGCAGAGATTTGTGAAAAACAAATCATACCAAACAAATCAAAGTTTTTTTTGACAGGGTTACTGGTTTTCTAGATGGGAGGAAGCAGTAGATGTGATTATATCTTGATTTTAGTAAGGCTTTTGATATGGTCCCACATAACAGTCTCACAAGGGAACTGGGAAAATGTGGTCTAGATGAAATTACTATAAAGGAGATGTGCCGCTGGTTGAAAGACCATGCTTAAAGAGTAGTTATTAACTGTCTACTGTCAAACTAGGATCCTACAGGGGTCCATCCTGGCCCAGATGCTATTCAGCATTTTCATTAATGGCTTGGATAATGGAGTGAAGAGTGTGCTTATAAAATTTGCTGATGACACCAAGTTGAGAGAGGTCACAAGCACTTTGGAGGAAAGGGTTAGAATTCAAAATGACCTTGACAAATTGGAGAATTGGTCTGAAATCAACCAGATGAAATTCAATACACAAGTGCAAAGTATATCACTTAGGAAGGACAAATTAAGTGCACAGCTACAAAATGGGGAATAACTGCTAAGTGGTAGTACTGCTGAAAAGGATCTGGGGTCATGGCGCCGACTCTGCGGGTGCTCCTTGCCTGGAGCACCCACGGGGAAAAATTTGGTGGATGCTCTGCACCCCCTGGCAGCCAAGCTTCCTGCCCTCTCCCCGCCAGCTCAGGTCCGCCTCCTCCCCTGACCGTGCCGTGTCCCCGCTTCTCCTCCCAGCCTTGCTGCTGTAAAACATGCTGTGGGAGGGGCGGGGAAGAGAGGGAACATGGCGCACACAAGAGAGGAGGCAGGGAAGAGGTGGGACCAGTACTGGGATTTGGGGAAGGGGTTGGAATGGAGGTGGGGGAGGGGTGGAGTCGGGGAGAGCAGGGGATGCACAAGCACGCACCGGCACCAGGAAGAGTTGACACCTATGTCTGGGGTTATAGTGGATCACAATGTGATTCAGCTGTGAAAAGACTAACATCATTCTGGGGTGTATTTACAAAAGCGGTGCAGGTGAAACATGGCAGGTAATAGTCTGCTCTGCTCAGCACTAGTGAGGCCTCAGCTGGAGTCCTGTGACCAGTTCTGGGTGCAACACTTCAGGATAGATATGGGCGAATTGGAGAGTCCAGAGGAAAGCAACTGAAATGATAAAAGGTTAGAAAACCTAACACATGAGGAAAGATTAAAATAATAGATATATTTAGTCTTTAGAAAGACTGAGTGGGAACCTGATACATTTTCTAATATGTTAAGGGTTGTTATAAAGAACAGATCAATTGTTTTTCAGATCCACTGAAGATAGATCAAGAAGTAATCTGCAGAAGGGAAATTTAGGTTAGATATTAGGAAAAAAACTTTCTAACTATAAGGTCAGTTAAACTCTGGAATAGGTTTCCAAGGGAGTTTGTGCAATACCCATCATTGGAGGTTTCATAAAAACAGGTTAGACAAACACTTGTCAGGGGTGATCTAGGTTTACTTGGTCTTGCCTCAATGCTAGGGCTGGAGTTGGTGACTTATTGAAGTCCCTTCCAGCCTTACATTTCTGTGATTCACAATACTGTAAGGTAGGAAAGTGCTATTATCCCCATTTTTACAGAGAGGAAACAGAGGGACAGAGACTGAGGCTTGTCTACATGGGAAAGTAACTATTCTGGTCAATTTCCCCATACACACAAGCCCTGAGTGACTTGCCCAAGATCACAGTAAGTCTGTGAGAGCAGGAAACTGAACACTGGTCTCTCAAGTCTTAGGCTAGTGCCCTAAGCACTGTACCTTCCTTCATATCTACTTTCCTCATCTTGAAAGAATTCCCACCATCTGACTAGACTGATCAATCAAAATAGGGAAAAAGGTCCTAACCCACCACCCCCTCATACCTCGCACTGAAAAGCCAACAGGTGAATGAATGTATGTACAGTTAAAATTTTTGTCAAAAATGCAAAAAGTATTTTGGAAGAAAAGATCTTCATGAAAATTCAGTTTAGAAATGTCCCTTTTTGACTAAAATAATTTTTGTTGGAAAAGTTCAACCATCGATAATAAAAATGAGGTATCAGACAGTAACATATCAAGAACAGAACAAAACATTTAAAGGGCCTGATTCTCATTCATACTGAGTCCTCTACACTCCACTGTGGCAGTGTATTGGGGCCCTAAAATGGGTGCAAGTACAATTTGTTAATTCCTTTCTATTTAATACATATTTTTAAAGAACTTGCCTAATGTACAAAAAGTGAAATCCTTTTTCTGGCAACAAACTGTTAATCTCAAGTTTGTTAAAATTGTGTCAGTAAAAATATTAAATAAAAAAACCTTATTAAATCAACGTACCACTTAAAACTAATCTTCATCACTTCAGACAATTGTAAAGCTCATACAGTAGGTAGACTGCAAAAATATAGCAGTGTAGTTCTAATCATACAACAATATTTAACTTACAAAAGACAAGTGGCAGCAAGTTCATTCTTGTTGCAATGTCTAAACTTCTCCTTTTTTCCCCCTAAGGTATAAAGATTGTTGTACAGCCAGACCCTAAGTCAGTATTATCTGGACAAATGGTCAAGCTATGTTGTTGGGCAACTGGACATCCATTTCTGCATTATCAGTGGTTCAAACAGAAAAAAGAGGTAATAACCCAATTAGGAAATCTCAAGGACTGGATGGCGATATTGGGTAAAAGTCAGTCTGTAGAATATAAATCCTTACAAAAAACTGGAGTCCATCTTCCCTCCTCCCTCAGCTGGCTCAAAGATATTTTTAAGAACACGTATGGTGAAAGTTTCCAGATTGGCAACCCGAAAGAGCAGAACCCTCAGTACTCTAGTCATAGAAGTAGTACAGCACAGGTATGTTAATTAAAGTTTTCCCACATCACTCTTCTGATGTCATGTGCTTCAACTGTCCGTGACAGTATCGAGAGAATAGTCCAATCTACAGGTCACCAACTGGAAATGTGAAAGGACATCTGCCCATACAGAACTGGACTGAGACCAGCAACTCATTTACCTCAGGCCATTAAACCTCTGTTGGAATGTAACAACTTCCAGTTGCTATAGCACTAGAACACATTGGAACTGGTCACCTAGACCTGAAGGGCTGAAGGCTTAACGTGAGCGTGTCACAAATATCATGAGTAAATTGAATTGCTGAAGTGGGTCTAAGTTGATATTCCCAGGGGTGTGCACAATGGGGGCAAGCAGGGGCATCGACCCCTCCAATAATCGGCAGCGTCACAAAGCGGAGTTCTTCCGGCCCCAGGACCACCTTGGATGGAGGAGGTTAGTAGCTCCCACTGGAGGAGCTCTGCTCTTCCTGCTGTGCCCATCCTCTCTTTTGCTAAAATGAGCCTCTGGCTATAATTGTCAAATGGCTTGAATCCCCAGGGGTTTGTTATAGTGAGGATGTGCTGTCTTTCCTCACATCATCATGTGCTTAACATGCCCCTCCAAAAGTGGTCAAATTTAAATTCCCGTGCCTGCCCTGTATTCCTATAGTCCGAGTAGCATTCCCCAGTTGAAAAGGAACACAACTTTTCTCCAATGCCTCCTCCCACTTTTATCCCAGGTGTAAGAGGGATACAGGGATTTCCTGTAAGAGGAATGCCTATTGATGAACCCTTATATTAGCAATGATTTTAAAGTTCATTTTTAAGATGTAGATCACTTTTAGGCCTTAAGCAACATGTTAAATTAATTTAATCCAGATGGAGATTTTCTCCATGTTACTGAAATGTGTATAATCAATACACTATTTACCACTTTTGATTCTTATCTGGTAAAGATAAATATATTTTTATGTATGGTCTTTTGCTGTACCCCCAAAAAGAGTTCTAACAGTTTCAGAGTTGGATATGCCTGATTACGACAGTACTGATATAACATGAGTGCTGACGGGGATAATGCTTTGGGTATCCTGTTCAGCCATTTTTTGGAAGGATATTGAAGTTCCTGAAACAATGTGCACTCTAATAAAATTTCTAATGCTTCTTTATTTAATAGCAGCAACACCAATCTGTCTTTGAATCAGTATTTTGTCTTTAAGATGTTAAAGGCTGAGGACAAGATTTGAGTGTTCGGACGGTTTGAAATAGGATTTAAGAAAATGTGATAGAAGTCAGGAGTATTGTCCTTGATAGAAATAAATATTCTAATGTTTACTCCAAACCAGCACCAGTCAGTCTAAGTTAAGTTCTTCTGTGGTTCATTTGTAACACAGGTTCCACATGGGAATTCCCCGGAGTTGATTTTTAACCCAGTGAGTGTAAATGATTCTGGGTTTTACATCTGTCGAGTGAACAGTGATTCTTCCTTTGTGTTCAGTCAGTGGGTGCAACTGGACGTTTGTGATCTCCAAGGCGTGTCTTATGGTGAGTTGCAAATGCCTTTAACAATGGGTCCCTTCTGTTCGGATCTGTGGGTGGGGAAGATGAACCAGATCATAATTCAGTAGGCTTAAAGTAAATATGCATCTGACAAATTCAATCTGTTGTGAAAGTGTCTTTGACTTGCTGTGGCAACTTAATTAGCTAAAGCCAGGATTGTGGCCCAGCACTCATGATTACACAAGTTAGTGAAGGGGGTGTTTTATGCCTCACTGCCTTGTGCTGGCTACCCATATCATGGCATACAGAGAGGGAGGGAAAATAGGTTCTGCAGAGCTTGCTATGTATTGTTTTTCCCCCTCTACCCATCAAGTAGGTGGGAATGGGAGAAGAATGGGTTTAGCCTTGACTCCATCTCTCCCAATGTGCCGGCCAAGCTTCAGCATATTGTGCTGGCACATCAGCAGACATGTACTGCACCAGCACAGTCTGTAAGCTAGAGGTGGAGCAAACTACAGATGTGGCGGACCGTCCTGCCTGGCCCCTGAGCTCCCAGCCAGGCAGGCTACCTCCGGCCTCTCCCATGCTCTCCCCCCTCCCCTGCAGCCAAGCTGTGACACGGGCAGTGCTCTATGCAGTGGGGCTGCACATTCCTGCGGGGCAGTGCAGCAGCATGTCTGGCTCCGGCCAGGCCACGCGGCTGCCAGACACGCTGCTCTGAGCATCATGGTAAGGGGACCAGGGCCGGGGGTGGGTGGGGGTTGGATAAGAGACAGGGATCCCAGGGGGGGCAGTCAGGGGAAAGGGAACAGGGGGCAGTTGGATAGGGTGGAGGTTCTGGGGGGGGGGCAGCCAGGGGAGCAGGAACCGGGGGGTGTTGGATAGGCGTGGGAGTCCTGGGGGCCCTGTTGGGGGTGGGGGTGTGGATAGGGGTCGCAGCAGTCAAGGGATAGGAAGCAGGCAGGTTTGAATAGGTATGGGAGTCCTGAGAGGGCCTGTCTGGGAGCAGGCGTGTGTATAGCATTTGGGGCAGTCAGGCAACAGGAAGCAGGGGGGTTGGATGAGGGTAGGGTCTGGGGAGGGGGCCGTTAGGGTTGGGAAGGTCTTAGGAGGGGGTAGTCAGGGGACAAGGAGCAGGGGGGTTGGATGGGTGGTTGATTCTGAGGGGGGCAGTAATGGGATGGGAAGTGGGAGAAGGTCAGATAGGAGTGGGGGCCAGGCTGTCTGGGGAGGCACAGCCTTCCCTACAAGGCCCTCCATGCGGTTTTGCAACCCTGATGTGCCCTCGGGCCAAAAAGTTTGCCCTATACCCTCTCCAGAGCAGTAGAGAAATTGAGAGGTAGATTAACTAGTGAACTAGTCCTAACACACAGCACTTAGAGAATATAAACTGCTATATATGTGTGGAGTGGTAAGTAAAAAAAAGTCACTTAACGTTGACAAGTATTTTTTGCGTCCAGTATTTGTCTGTTTTATAAACTAAGATAAAGAGTTAGTGTTTTCTGTGTGACTAGAATTCTTGTAAGTTTACAACTAAATAGTTATCTATACTAATGATAGAAATTCAGGTAAGTAACAGATGTGGTTCAAGTTTATCTGTAGTAGGAAAATCATGTAAAAAGTATGTGATGTTAATGTGGAAAAAAAGAATGCAGGAAGAAAGGAGTAAATAAAGGGAAAGAGAAAACTAAGATACGAAAATGAAAATATGCTCACTTGTATCCATTTAGTTGGTACCGAAGTTGGGGAGAGTGTAAGCATTTCTTTTATTTGCAGTCCACTTCATAGGCCTTATTGTGCTAAACACCACTTCATTCTGTGTGGATGTGGTGGTGATTTTGGTAAGGTAATCTGCAGAACTTTTGTAATGAAAGTTGTTCATCTGTAACAAATAGCAACATTTTTACCGTTTAACTGCCTTGTTGGGAAGTTTTGGCATTTCACTGAGCTACTCATATGAGGTGAAATGTGCGAAGTTAAAAAAGCAAGTAAATCATCTTCAATCTGTAAAGAGAGAACTTTTTATTATGTTCTACATTTATTATAATTTTTCTTTATTATGCAACTCATAGGTGGTGCTTTGCTGTAGGCTTTTTGAACTATAGTAGTGTTCTGCTTATAATATTACTCCAGGCAAGAGAAGAGTATAGAGAACACTGATTAAAACTTTTACTAAAGTTGTGAAGACTAATGCTAAAACAGAGACCTTTTAACATCTGAAATTAAAATATTACTCAATTAGATATTATCTGAACAATTGTCTTCTCCCTCCTTACCGAAAGTGGAGCTGTTTTTTTAGCAGTCTTAAATCCTCCTGATCGTAACATTGTCTCCCATAGTGGACTGGGTCATGGCTATTTAGTAAATATATCTGAGAGAGGGGGACATGGACAGATTAGATTGTTACAGACATTTACTGATATTGATTTTATCGTACACAAAAAAGCTAACAGAAAAAGATAACGGAAATTTATAGAGAGGCAAAGTAAGAAGAATGCTGCTTGAGAACTTAGAATTTAATTTAAGGATATTTACTTCATATATTTTGAGAAATTGATGTTGACAAATTATGTTTTAGTGGTTATAAAGCTTAGACTTTTTGAATCTCAGCATCTACTGTAATTAAATAATTATCTGACCTCCCCCAGTTTTCTGGAATTGTGAACATTTAGATTGATAAAAATGGGGAAAAAAATGTTTAAAACCTCAGAACTGTGAAAACTAAGATAAAAATAAAAAAGCTTACAAATAAACATTGATATATCCATTGAGAGTATTTTTTAAAAAAATTGAATTCCACCAAGCCTGGATAGATACAAACAGAAAGCAATACACTGTATCGCATTGGTAACAAAACATTAACATGCTCTTCTCCTCTTTCCCTCTTCCCCGGAAATTAAAGCCACAGTGAAGTTTTATTTTACAGACGTACATGTGTCTAAAACAAGAAGCCTGTGCGAGGAGGGGAACGGCTAGCTTTTAATGCCTTTACCGTTTTCCAGACACTGTAAGATATAACGAGGCAATAAACAGCCTATGGGGCTGGGAAGAAGTCTAACTGTGGTGCTGGAATTCAGTAGGATCTTTATTCAGCTTTTCTCCTATAATGCCATGTATTTGTGCTTATATAGTGACTTTGCTCAGTATGTATGTGGCCCTTATACTTTCCAGCTGGCATTTTCAAAGGCTAATGGGAGCTAATGTGAAATGTTAACCGATTAACCAATTAATCGTCTTATTGGTAAGGTATTCCAGTTAACATTTAAACTCCAGCTGTGGGACACCGCTCTCTGGCCCCTGTATCCTGTCTGCCACCTCCCTCCTCCCCTCCCACGCCACAAGTCCTGGCTTCCGCTTCTCCCTGTGCCATGGGTCCTGGATGCCACCGATCCTAGGTCCAGGGCTCTGTGCAGGGTGGCAGCTGGGACCCTGGGCACACAGGGACGGCAGCCAAGACTCCAAGCATGGGTCCAGCAGTGAGTGGAGTCTCTGGGCACTGGGACGGCAGCCGGGATCCCTGGTGCATGGGGAGGCAGCAGAACCTAATGATCAAACGTTTAAATGGTACAATTTTAATACTTTAAATGTTTACTTTTTTAAAATGTTATTTACATCCCTAATGGGAGTTGGACACCTGATTTCCTTAGGCCGTTTTGAAAACCTCCGCTCAAACTTTACCTAAGAAATGTTTTCCACCCATCCCCCTAACCCTGCTCCACCAGAAGGTAGAAAGGACACACCTTGCACCATTTCTGTATCTTAAGCTAAGCAACTGAGGTGCCATTCGTTGGGCTCTGATTTCTAAACTGATTGTCAGGCATCTGAGGAGTTAATAAAAACAATTTGCCTAAAAATTCTTTCCCATCACAATTGTTTGAGAACCTTTCAGAGGTTCTGTCCTGCAGGAAATTCTGAGATTTTAAAAGTTTGGTTTTGTCCCAGATCAGGAGAAAGACAATATTTGAAGTTATTGTGGAATTAAATATTACTTTAATTTATCAAAATTGATAATTTTCTTTATCAAAAGGAAGCATGTTGATCTTTTTGTTTATATTATGTCGAAAGAGTAAATCAAAAGAAAATGTTTTCATCAAAATTTTCATAGGAAGTTAATACATTTCTGTGGAGGCTGGGGATTACCTGAGTACAGATCAGATCCCAACCCAAGTTGTTTTATAATGCTCTCCCCCTGTTTGTACCACATGAGGGGTCCTCCAAACAAAAGAGAGGTCCATTTCTCTCTCTTCCTGTGCGTGAGAGAGGGAAATCAGAGGAAAAGAAAGGCAAAGCTTGCCTGTCTCTAGTCGGGCAGTCTTTCTGGGGTCAGCCCTTTGGGGCTTGGCTTATCTGCTGGTCTACCATCTTTTAGTAGAGTCTACCTCCAGCACCTCCTCTTGGGGTATCTTGCTTGACAGCTGGTCCACACAGTTTCAGGGGTGGCTAAGGCCTGAAAGTATCTCTCTTGCCTGATCTGTGTCTTTTGGTCAGCAATCTCTGAGGTATAGCGGCCTTCTTGCAGCAGGTTTCCCTTTTTAAGTTCTTTGCCCCCTGCACCACCCAATCCGTGCAGAGCCAGCTTTACAGGTGTGCCTTGTTAGAGCTGAATTAGGCTCGTTAGTCTTCTCTCTGCCAAAGTGAGTGTGTCCCTTCACAGTTCCCAGAAATATTACAATTTTGTCAAATTGACACTTTTTGATGGAAAATGGTTCTGTCAGTAAATTTTCAGCCAGAGCTACCTCCTTTGCACCCTGGAAGCCATAATCTTGTTTGTTCTTTAGTTATTCATTAGCTTCCTGGAAAATCAGAGTAGATGAGATCTGACTTTTTAATGCAGAATACTAGGACTTGGGCCTTTCTTTCCATCTCGTTTAAGGGATGCCCATAAGAGATTTCAATGGCGTACTCAATCGCTATTCAAAGAGGGCAATTTTTGGTTTCCTTTGCAAATCTCCTTAAGGAAAGAAATTGGAGGTTCTGACTTAATTCCTCCAAAAATGAAGCTTCCAGTTAGTCTTTAACTCCTTTATCTCTGGCTTGAGCATATGTGTTGTAGGATCCCTGAAATACACCGTGCTGTACGTGCTGTGTTGCTCAGACATTGTAGAATGGGACAAAGGGAGACCAAAGGGAGTCAATGCATGCAATACGTATTATTATGAGCCCTTAATCCACAAGTGAATGACAGGTTAGAGGCCAACATTTGTCTGCATATTCTGTACCTTTAATCTAGACACATTGACATGAGTGACCACAACAGCTGAGCCAAGAGCTTCATGATGTATTCTTTCTGGGGAAGTCTGCATTTGCTATCGTGGTTTTTTTTTAAAAAAATGTTACCAGATATCCCATGCATATTTGAATTCCTCACAGTGAAGTTGTTTCTGTATGTACAGTAGAAATATGTTTAATCTCAATATTATAGCAGTTTCTCTATTAATACATTTGTGAATATAGTTTTGTTTAGGAAGAAACTTTATCTAGGAGTTTGAACAAAGAGGTGAGTGGTGATTATAAAGCACTTCTAGCACTATAGAAGAGCCCATTAACTTTGTTGTTGTTGTTAATAGATTCACTATCAAACTTAACTATTTGAGTTAAAGAAATATTGACACACTAAACTTGGTGACAATATTGCAGTTTCACTGTAACCCCCTAAAATATTCACTTCCAGCCATCTGCAGCAAAGTAAGCTGGTGGCGAGAGGAATTTAGTTCATGCATGAGCATCCCTGAAGGCAGGTCATGGGGACTGCAGAGCAACTCTTCACAATCCCCATTCTTAGTAGCTATTGCTGTGTTTTGGGTCCCTCTTCTGGAGTTTTGGACCACTTTGAATTTTGTATCTGGCATAAAGGAAGTGGGCTCTCTCTGTAATTCCACTATGAGTACATAACTGATGCATAGTCGGCCTTGCTCTCTTCTGGTTAACTTTGGTGTGTATTTGCTTATACACCTTAATTAAACAACTAAAGAAGGATTGCTGCACATTTTTATGAGACACTAAGGAATTTAATTTTCATTAAAAGCTGATGCTAGTGTAATCTGGCAATTGTGGTGAAGTGGTAAAATGGTTACCTTGTAGCTTACCAACTATTGGGTTGATTTTTGCTGCGTGTGCACAGAGCTCCCTGTAACTGGAATGGCAAACCTATATTGAGAGGGTGAAGGGGTATAAGTAGATAGTCCAAAAATGTAACTTCCGTTGCTTTATATTTAAACCACTAATTGTGAAATATACCGAATGCATTTCTTGAGTAGCCACACTGTTAACCATTTAATTTAAAATCCTTCTCTTCAGTTTTAAATGTCTTTCAGATTATAGCTTTGTGATAAGAAAGTCAAAACTAGCAAATAAAGCCAACAATAGCATACCCTTAAAGCATAATATACTCCAATGCACTGAAAATATACTTTTGGGGCACCGAAAAGGGCCAGAATCTGAACTGCAGCTGGTTTACGTGGCAAACAGTTGTAGTTCTGATTCAGTAACAGCAGCTGTCAAATTTTCAGAGTTAAGATGCTGATCTCTGCATGCTGTGGTGGCCGTACATCATGAGCATTCAATTTATAACACTGGAGGAGCTTCCCACAGAAGAGCATTCGTCCTCGAATATTCCGTGGTTGAATTACTGTCCCATAATAGATCGCAAAGTGGTAACGGGGCTTATAACATTATTGGGAGTTGTCAACTAACGCTATTAAATATAGTGTGATGCATTCAGGTAAACAGAATTTATAGGAGACATTTGAGTGGTGGTATACTTCTTTTTAGATGCTTAGCATATCCTCAGTGAAATCTTCTACCTAAATCTTACTCTAAGAATCCTTTATCAGGTCGAGCTGCAGCTGATAGAATATATATGTAAACAGGTACAGAAAGTGGTATGTTGGCAACATATACTACTGATCCCAATTGCGAGAGCTTCATCTGCAATGTACTAAGTCGTTAAATCTTGTAATGACTTCAACAGGAGCTAAGGATGTTTAGAAGCTTGTAGAAAGTACTCAAAATCAAGTCCTTAACAGTATTATTTCCAATATGAATTGCAAAGAGAAATCTGGATAAAATGAGGATTGGTTTTCGAGTCCTCAAGCCGTGCATGCTAGTCCCTAAAGGAAAGAGTGACTGTTATTTGTTGTTTGTAATCTGAACTTCTCTCTCTCTCTCTCTCTCTGTGTGTGTGTGTGTATGTGTTTAACACAAAAAGAGAGAGTTGAATTTGGACTGCTATGAATAATGGACCAGATCCTCAGGTGGTGTAAAGTGGTGCAGCTTTATTGATTTCCATGGTGATACACCAAGTGAAAATCTGGCCCATAAAGTGAATAAATCAATTTTGTTACATATGGAGCCAAAATAATACTTTCCTGCCTCATTTATGTAGGAACTGATAACTGGCAAAGATATATCAACCATTTTCCCCTATGAAGATCATGATCACAGTTGTATTAAATGGAACTCTGTGATGTTACCCCTCTTTTCCCATCTGGATTGTGACATAATGATTTTATTGCTTTTTGCTTATGTCAATCTTATCCTTTGCTGGCAAAGGAAATTGGGCTTATGGTGTTGAGGCTTGTTCCAGCACGTTCATTCTTCTGGCAATGTCGCTAACCAGCTTGTGCAATTTGGCCTACTGTTTAGATAACGGGTACATCAAAAAGTGATTGAGATGGGAAATACAATGAAGCTGGAAAATGTAATCATTAAGGGCCAAGATTTTAAAAACTGACTAGTAATTTTTGGGTGCCTCAGTTTTTGGATCCCTACAACTTTAAATGCATTAAAGAGACCTGGTTTTCAGAGGGTGGATGGAGGCTTGGCACTTTCTGGAAATCAGACCTTGTCAACCAAATATTAAGGGACTGAAAATCGCATGTCATTTTTAAAACATTGGTTTAAATTGGATAGTGTATAGATTGGTAACAGTCTTCACTGGTGCTGTGTAGACCGAATAGCAGTAAACATACTACAGCAGGCCTGCACAACATGCGGCCTGAGGGCCACATACGGCCCGCACAGGCTCACTGTGCAGCCCGCGGGGGCTGAGTAGGGATGGGGCAAGCTAAGCGGTGGGGTGGGGGAAGTGGATGGGGGCAGGGCTTTTCAGCCCGTAGCTGGTTTTTTCGCAGTAATATGGCTCTCGCTGCTTTCTGAGTTGTGCAGGCCTGTACTATAGTGTAAGGGCTCAGTCTTTCAAGCCCTTTGTGCAAAAGTAACACTAAAAGCAGTGGAATTTTATTCACGAAAGGCTTGTTTCATTTGGCCCTATGTGTGATGAACAGCAAGGTATTAAAATTGGCTTTGAAAATAAACCTACTCGTGTGTAGGCCTACACTATCTCTTATTGATGGCTAAATTTAGAAGTGTAAAACATGAATAGTAAGAGGAATTAATTTTTGAACTATGTCTTTTCAAAGATGGGATGTTTTCAAATATGCCTTCCATATTTACTCATTGTTGAAAATGAGGGGATCTCATTTCAGCTGAAGATGGAGTAATATATTTGCGATATAATATAGCTAGCCAAAAATACTTTTTCAAGTTGCCTGAAGAATTAAAAGCTTAAGTCTCATTAAACTCCTATCTACTGTTACACAGTCTTACAGGAGTAGTATCCAGGATGGCTTTTCATCTTAGTCTGATGTAGGAATCATGTCCTCTTCACTAGGATACAGCTCTCACTGTTGTTATCTCCACTCTGTCACTTTAAGATAAGATTACCACAGTGTACATGGATTACACTTTAAATCTATTTGGAAACAGAAGCTGACACAGAATACAGTGGTTCAGTGGTGAGCACATGATGTCGGTGTTCTGGAACCCCCACTGACTGCCTTTAAGTTTTGGGTGGATGTCCGAATTTTGGTTTTGACTTATCAAACTCTAAATATCTTGAGTCCTCCCTACCTGAAAGAAGCAGTCTCTTCCCGTGCCATTCTACTGTAGTTGTGATCCGCAGAGGTACTAGAGTCCTTGGTTTTATTAGAGAAGCAGCTGCTCTCAGTTGTGAGGGTACCTAATTTGCTCCTCTTCCTTTCTTCATTCCAAAATAGTCTGAATTTGCTATTGTTTAGGGCATGCTGCAAAGCCCTTCTGTTTGAGCAGAGGTCTGGAACAGGCTGAGGTTGGGGGGGCGGTGTGCACAGTATTTTTATTGTGGGTGTTTAGGATGATGTGGCAGGAGAGCTGGGGCAAATCTGGTTGCTGATGATCTGATTTGTATGGTGAAAGGCTAATGGCTTGTTTTTACTTTATTGTTAAGGTCCTTAGGCACTACTGTAATAAACATTATTAATAATAATTTGTCACAGTATAGAGACTAGGAGAGGCACCTCTTTATATGCTGAAATTGAAGTAAATAAAAGGCAAACTAATTATTCTCTCTCTCTCTTTGGCTCAGCCTCCCGTCCCCCTCTCCTCCCACCCCCATTTAAGACAGAGCAGTAAAAAAGCCTGGGCTTGCTTCTCAGTGAATGGGGTTTTGTTGTATGTGAGGTTTCTTTTTTTTTTCTTTAATTTAAGGAAGCTTAGTTGGTTTGCCTGAAAACAAGATACAGATCTGCATTCAACCCCAGTCACAAAACCTGATGGTAGGGGACACACTGGTTCTAGAGTGTGGTGCTGTTGGAAACCCAGTTCCTCATTACCAGTGGTTCAGAAATGGATTTCCTTTGACAAATGGGAACAGAAAGGTATATAAGGTAAGTTATTGAGGGGTGCTGAGTCCTGAAACTAATTTAATCACTTTTATATTAGTTATTTGCATCAAAGAGACTTTAAATTATAAGAATCATTTAGCCATGAGATAGCATAAAGAACTCTTTCAGTTTTTTGGTGTCCCATTGCTAGTATTTCTGTAGTGGTTTTGAGTCCCTTTCAAGAGCAGAGTTCTAAAATAACTTTAATTAGGGGCGCCATATCTCTGGTGGTATTAATTGTTTGGAGGCAATGGAAGATGCTTTTGTATCCCAGGCTAGAGTGATGTCAATTTAACAGAAGGCTACAAAGAGATGTAGGATGCATTTATTGATTATATTTTAGACTAACTGTTTGCAGCATCTGTTCTCTACACCATACTTGAGAATGTTGTGTGGGACAAATATTTTTCTAAACTCATCTAAGCTGTAGTATTCTATGTTTAATTCATCTTAAATCAGCAAGATAAATTTGTAGTAAGGTTGTCAAGCTATTAAATTAATCATATGATTAAACAATAACAGAATGCCATTTATTTAAATATTTATGGATGTATTCTACATTTTCAAATATATTGATTTAAATTACAACACAGAATATAAAGTGTACAATGCTCACTTTATATTTATTTTTTATTAAATATTTGCACTGTAAGCAAAACAGTATTTTTCAATTCACCTAATACTAATACTGTAGTGTGATCTCTATCATGAAAGTTGAACTTAGAAATGTAGAATTATGTACAAAAAATAACTGCATTCACAAAGAAAACCATCTAACATTTTAGATCCTGCAAGTCTACTCAGTCCTATTTCTTGTTCAGTCAATTGCTCAGACAAACAAGTTTGTTTACATTTTCAGGAGACAATACTGCCCGCTTCTTGTTTACAATGTCACCTGAAAGTGAGAACAAGTGTTCTCATGGCACTATTGCAGCTGGATATTTACATGCCAGATGTGCAAGATATTTATATTAGATGTGCTAAAGATTCACATGTCCCTTCACGCTTCAAACACCATTCCAGGGGACATGCATCCATGGTGATGACGGGTTCTGCTTGATAACCATCTAAAGCAATGTGCACCGATGCATGTTCATTTTCATTATCTGAGTCAGATGCCACCAGCACAAGGTTGATTTTCTTTTTTTATTGGTTCGGGTTCTGTGGTTTCCACATTGGAGTATTGCTCTTTTAAGACTTTTGAAAGCATGCTCCACACTTCGTCCCTCTCAGAATTTGGAAGGCACTTCAGATTCTTAAACCTTGGGTCAAGTGCTGCAGCTATCTTTAGAAATCTCACATTGGTACTTTCTTTGCGTTTTGTGAAATCTGCAGTAAAAGTGTTCTTAAAATGAACAACATGTGCTGGGTCATCATCCCAGGCTGCTATAACATGAAACATATGGCAGAATGTAGGTAAAACAGAGCAGGGGACATACAGTTCTCTCCCAAGGAGTTCAGTCACAAATTTAATTAACACATTATTTTTTGAATGTGCATCATTAGCATGGAAGCATGTCCTCTGAAATGATGGCCAAAGCATGAAGCGGCATAGGAATGTTTAGCATATCTAGCACATAAATACCTTACAGTGCTGCTACAAAAGTGCCATGCAAATACCTATTCTTTACAATGTTACCAGAAAGTGAAAAGAGGGCAGCATTATCTCCTGTAAATGTAAACAGACTTCTTTGTATTAGCGATTGGCTGAACAAGAAGGAGGACTGAGTGGATTTGTAGACTCTGAAGTTTTACATGGTTTTGTTTTTGAGTGCTGTTATGTAACCAAAAAAAATCTACATTTGTAAATTGCACTTTTGTGACAGAGTTTGCACTACAGCACTCTAGTTGTATAAGGTGAATTAAAAAATACTATTTCTTTTGTTTATCATTTTACAGTTCAAATATTTGTAATAAAAATAATATACATTTTGATTTCAATTACAGCACAGAATACAATATATATAAAAATATAGAAAGACATCCAAAATAGTTGTTAATTTTTAATTGGTATTGTATTGTTTAACAGTGCGATTAAAACTGTGATTAATCACAATTAAGTTTTTTAATCACGATTAATTTTGATGAGTTCATCACGTGAATTAACTGCGATTAATCAGCCTTAATTTGTGGTACAGCTGTCGCCAATCCTGCAACAGGCTTCATGCAGACATATCCCTATGCCATATCCCTTTATATCTGAAATCTTGTGAAGGATGTTTAATCTTAATTTTTATGACTTTTTCCTTTTTATTGGTTTAACTGAAAATGCATTTTATATATTTTGAGATGTGTGGTTTTGATGCTTATATAGGTGACTTATGTGGACATGGAACATCAGGGGACCTACTGGTGTCATGTGTTTAATGACCAAGACAATCAAGAAACCAAGAAGATAGAAGTCATGATAGGTAATGGTTCTGTTAATTTCACACCTAATAAAAGCTGGTAAATAAAACCCAAAGACTTGGCATTAGAATTCCTATTCAAAGCTCCCACTGCATAACCATGGACAAGTCACTTAATCTTTCTGTATCTCCAGTTTGCCCAGCACACAGGGATTTTTAGAAACTTATCATTTTAAAAGTGTTTAGAGATCCTTTGCTAGTATCTCTGTGCAATTTATCAAGTTTCTGAACATGCTAGTATATAGTGAAAAGTCATTCAGTTCATGTAGTTTGTAAACAAAAGATGGGACCAGTGCTTTGAGAAGAGAATGGCCTGGCTGACTATTGAGATTTCACCTATAGAATTTTGGTAGTGGTGGTGACTGAGTTATGGTTGCTCACTTTCTTCATAAGCACAAATAGCACCAAGTGAAATTACCCACCGGGAAGGCAAATGAATGTGTAATCCAGTTTGGTGTGTGTGTCTGTGTACACCTGCAAAAGGAACCTAGCGAGGGGAAAATATATTTTCATAATTTTGTAGACTGGTCTTTATAGGCATTGGAATTGTAAATATGAATCTAGACTTATGATAACTCTTCATTTTGTATTTTTACTCTAATATTGTATACATCTAAACTTTGGCAACCAAATTTTTTCCACACTAATACCAACAGATGGAGCTGTTTAAAATATGAATATTTATCCTTATTTAGCAATACAGTTTGGCAGTAACTGCTGTCATCTTCTGGTAATTAATACTAATTGAGAGCATGAATTATACTTAGGTTTTTCTCTTAATATACAAGGAAGAAAAGCTATGACAGTGGAATGCAATGAAGGTAAAGTAAATCTTTGGTTGTGAGTGGCTTTGAAAATAATCGTGGATGCTGGGAATTATGGAGATTGCTGGATCTATCACTACAATGGTGTGTGAAGTTGAAGGCTTTAATGTGCTCTAGCATATTGATTTGCAGCATAATTTGATACTTATGCATGTGCTTCCTATTTCTCCTTTGCATCTGGTTCTATCATTTTAAAGAAAATGATGAGCTACTTTCTTCATCTGTGCATCAAAAATATTTTGGTTCTACACTATTGCTGTGTGCAAAGCTTGAAAAATTTACCAGGTTCTTATGAAACATGGTGCTGCTGGGATGTCTTCAGCTAGGCAAAGGGGAAACATCCTTTGGAAAAGCGCAGCTCCCTAGGCACCAGTGACTGCTGGTTCAGACCTAGTGTAAGTTAGAGCAGCAGCAGTGCTCCCATAACTTATGTTGGTTGGCAATGGCCTGTGCAAGCAGAGACTGCTAGACTGTGTCTTCTGTGTTGGGGGTGGCATTGGGATGGTTCTGCCAATTCTACACCAGCTTTATGCCTACACCAGGAGTTTCTCCAGCTGTTCTATTAGGGTAGCTTTACTTCTTTGCACTGATCCGTGGTACAGACGGGATGTACTGAGAGCCAAGGATCAGGCCCTTAATGTCCCTATCATACCTTGACTACTTAAACTATACATTACATATGGTGTGCTTCTGTACAAAAAGAAATGTAGTTAGAAATTTTAGGGAGATTAAATAAAATCTTTTCCAATCATACCAGGCATAGCGTAATTTTTAAAATAAGTATATGTAGTAACTAAGGCTGTCAGTTAATCACAATTACTGCACAACAAATTAACTAGATTAAAAAGTCACAATCATAGTTTATAATCACACTGTTAAACAATAACAAAATACCAATTTAAATTTATTATAAATATTTTTGGATGTTTTCCTACATTTTCAAGTATATTGATTTCAATTACAACAAAGAATGCCAAGTGTAGAGTGCTCACTTTATATTATTTTTGATTACAAATATTTGCACTATAAAAAATAAATGAAATATTTTTAAATTCACCTCATAAAATACTGTAGTACAATCTCTTTATTGTGAACATGCAACTTAAAAATGTAGAATTTTTTACATAACTGCACTCAAAAACAGAACATTGTAAAATTTAGAGCTTACAAGTCCACTCAGTCCTACTTTTTGTTCAGTCAGTTGCTAAGACAAACAAGTTTGTTTAAATTTTTGGGAGATAACGCTGCCTGCTTATTATTCACAGTGTCATCTGAAAGTGAGGACAGGCATTCACACAGCACTTTTGTAGCTGCATTGCAAGGTATTTACGTGCCAGATATATGAAACATTTGTATGCCCCTTCATGTTTTGACCACCATTCCAGAGGACATACTTCCATGCTGAATTTAAATTAGTATGCTAGTATTGTTTAACTGTGATTAAAACTGTAATTAATTGTGACTAATTTTTTTAAATTGTTTGACAGCCCTAATATTAACAGGTACATCGGAAGAGACAGAGAAGAGCACAATGTTAAGCTATTGTGAAGCATTTTTTCACTGGTATACAGAGCTTGAATGAGGCCCAATGAACTAGTTCAGCCTCTATGAGGGGCCAAGTGCCAAAAGTAAATGGAACATGTAGGTGCTAAGTACCTTGCAGTACTGAGCCCTTTACACAGAATATCTTCAATATCAGATTGATCTTCTGTGGGCCCTCTGCTTTGGTTTGAGATTCACCCAACTGTCTAGAAGATTTCTCTGTCTCCGGGCACTTGAAATAAGTTTTCCCTTAGCTCCTATTGAAATCCCTGAAATGAAAAATCAGAGAGTCCTGTGAATGTTTGACATTTCTGAAAATGATCCCAGAAATGTCTTAATTTATCTTTTTTTCAAATAAGTACTTTCTTATTTAGTATGCCACCATTTTAGAACGTTCACAAAAACAAATATCTTCAAATGTGTGATTCTGTTTGTTTTCTCACTTGTCATTAAAGCTGCTTGAATGTCTGTGGATTAATTGAGTGAAGTATATACTGTTACTATATTATATATACTATATTTTTCCGATTGGTGTTTATCTGTTCCCTGATATAGACACTTTAATGAAATCTGAGTACCATAGCTAATCATATTTTGTATTTTGATGTAAATCAACTTGTAGTTTTTTGTTTTGTGTGTGTGGTGTGGTGGAAGCTTGTGAAGGCATAAATTTATTTTCCTTCTTGTAATTTCCTTCTTGTAATTTCATTATTTTTATGTATTTCTCTGCAGAAAAGTTTAGTAGTCTTGGAAAGCCTGGTAAGTAGCACATGCTTTGAAATAAACAGCTTTAATTTCAGATTTGAAATGTACATTAAAAACTGAATAGATCAGAGCTGCAAAATGTAAGTTACATTTGCATAGTCCAGTTGTATTAGATCTGGGGTTTTGATTCAGTTACACCATCAAATTGTCCTGCAGTCACTCAAGAGCATGAGTACCAATCTCTGGGCAGACTGATAAGAAGCAGGGCGCAAACTCCAAATTGATGTGAGGTCTATACTTTGATTTTGCTGATCCATTATCAAGTGTAAACTCCTCAAGCATGATAACAGTGAAGAGCCTTAACTCGCAGTCGCATACAGTCCTCTAGGGGACTCTGATCTATCTTGCCACCCAGGTAAGCTTGCTTTTGTGAAAGATGGTCCCTTACATCAAATATCACAATAATATCTAGGTTACTCCCAGGCCCAAAGGACAAGTCACTTGCGACAGGTCATTTGCGCTTTAGATATAACACCAAAGACAACACTTGTAGCTAATCCTATAATAAACTATCTAAAGATTTACTAACTGGGAAAAGGAAATAAGTGTTTAAAGAAGGTGAATGGGATACTCAAATGAGTTCCTATCTTAAATTTTAAAAGGTAATAGAAGCTTCTATAATAAGAAAGATCATTATGTCCCTTCGGGCTAACCTGGGATAAGCAGCTGGCTTATGCTTATGCCTAAAAATCTTGCACCCCTAGAATCCAAGCAGCAAAAGAGGTACTGTTTTTCCTTGTTGGGGTTTTTTACCTCCCTCCCTTCTGATTCGAGTTGCAAATTTAGCTGGTGAAAGGAATTCACTTGCACCTTTCCTTTTCATGGGAACAGGGGAGCGGGAGGCATGCAATCAACAAAGTATTTTGTCCTCTCATGTTCCACAATAGTTCATATGGTGTTGATGGACCTTCTTTGTCAGGTGGGAGATATGTCCTATTGGAGACTAGTTTTTCACACTAGTTAATGTTTCTCTCCTGTCTGATGACTTACACTGTTACAGAGGCTTATAATGCAAATGCTCAAATATTACCTTACAATATGGGATACAGAAGATATTATAAGTAAGATTAATGCGTGAAAGAATTCAGTAAAGACTAAACACTAATCCATATGTTTATAACTCTAATACTCACTTAATCAGTACTAACACACAGGCAAACCAGACTGATTCAAGCTATATGTTTGTTAGTATCCAAGTGAGGCCTGGGGACCTTGGCATGAACTGGCACCTGGTTTGCCAGCATTACACATATATCTATTGAAAATGTTAAACGTCATGTCAAGGCACTAAAATAAATTAGTCTAATTTGGAGATAATCCAGCAAATCAGTTTACATCATTGCAAAACTACAGCAAACCACTTAATATTAAACCATAAATCTGTTTATTTTGGCTTCCTGTATGTGATCTTTGTATTTGAGATGTTTCAATGTGATGCTGTTTTTAGCAGATTATCTGCTGCTAAAATGAAGTCTTATTGAGTTAAGGTGACTGGCTGCCAAATATAAAAATGGTTGTGATGATATAATGTCAATCAGATTGGAGATCAACTAATGCAATTTGATACGCATTTGTTGTTGGAGATTCAAATTATACTCCATTAGGGATTATCCCAAAAATGTCACATCATAAAGGCCATGTAATTCCCGTGCTAGATACGGAAGACATGTTTACTTTTGCCAAGAGTTAATTTACATTCCAAGAGAATCTATTGACAAGGTTGTCATGATATATGCGTGTTAACAAAAGGGATAGGCATTTCACCCAGCTGTTATTCAGCTCGGAATGAAGTTGTTAGCTCTTCCATACCACTGCGAGTGGTGAAATAAAAATTAAAGAATTTATAGCAAAGCAAATTCTCAACGTTGCTGAATATAGAACATACCGCAACTCACGATCTGTTTGAGTCCCTGCAATACATCTGATCAGAGAGGATACAGTATTTCAAATTTTATTGAAAATACTAACATGTGGATTTTGATCTTACAAACTACATTTCCTTGTCATCTCAGGTTCAGGGTATAAATCCCCCCACCATACATATTATACTAGAGCAAATATGCGGGAGGGTGGGACTTTGGAATACAGCAAATAACTCATATTGCTAGGCATTAAGAGTGAAAACTTGTGCTGCAAGGTTAGAAAGGAAATAAGGACCACAGCAAGCTATAGAAAAGAACTAGCACAACTTGTTTTTCTAATGTACATAACAACTACATTTGGAACTACTGATGATCCATGTTTTTCCTCTCTTTTAAATAGACCTTCAAGAGCAATCAGCTGACAGGCCTTCTGGTAAGTAGATTCATATCCTTGATAAATAATGTATATTCTGAACAAGGAATGTGCATTTGAATCTAAATCAGTTATTGTGGCCTTTTTCTACCATTGCTAGGGCAATAGGTCTGCAGTATACTTAATGCCTATATTAAGAGAGGTATAAAAATTTCTGCAGCTTATTGGTTTTTGGTTAGCAAACTTTAAGTATTTAAAATTACTTGATATAGAATTGCCTTTCACTTCTCATAATTTTTAACTCCTTCTGTCTGTGGTCCCAACATATATGTTGGTGCTGTATTTGAATGGTTTGACCATCTAGGATGGTAGAATTAGAATTGTTTCACATAAAAGATGGTTGTAGTTTGTCCAATAAGTGTCTTCCACTATTTTTTCTTAGCATGCGACACCTGAGTTATAAATCTGCTTATGAGCACACTGTATGAATCTCTCTTGCATTTCCTTATGCCTGCCTCTGTGTTACATGATCACCTATGCCTTCAGATTAAGGTGGAAAACAAGGGGTTTTTTTTAATTAAATAAAAATAAACAGTGCAGTACTAATTAGTGTTCCTCAGTCAGTACATGTACACCTTGGCTGCAACAAATGCCTTCTGCTGGAAATGTGTGCGCACTGACTGCGCGCACACAGTGTTTGAGGGTCATGGTAAGTGTTTCAGTACACTTATTAGATGAGTTTTGCCATACTTTACTAAAGGTTAGGGTTGCCAACTTTCTAATTGAACAAAACCAAATATCCCTACCTCACCACTGTCCCTTCTCCGAGGCCATGACCCTTTGCTCGTTCCATCCCCCCTCTCTCCGTCGCTCGCTCTCCCTGATCCTCACTCACTTTACTGGGTTGGGGTAGGGGGTTGAGGTGTGGGAACGGGGGTGAGGGCTCCGGCTGGCAGAGTGGGCTCTGAGGTGGGCCCGGAGATGAGGGGATGGGACTAGGGCCCGGGGTTGGAGTGCAGTGGGGGTATGGGCTCTGGATTGGGAGTGTGGACTCCAGGTCCCTGCAGCCCCTAGGCACGTGGGCGGCCAGGGAGTCTCCATGTGCTGCCCTCGTGCCCAAAGGCACGACCCCGTAGTTCCCATTGGTCATGGTTCCTGGCCAATGGGAGCTTGCGGAGCCAGCACCGGGGCAGAGGCTATCTGCAGAGCCTCTCTCTCTGGCTGCTCATGCGCGTAGGGGCTGTAAGGACCTGGCAGCCTCTTCTGGGAGATGTGTGGAGCTAGAATAGGCGAATGGATGCCTCGCACTCCTACTGAAGGTATAATATGTTTCCCAACGTTATTGTGTGATTTTAATCTTGTAAGTAGAGATTGTTCTTCAAAGACAAAATAAAAATGATGAGGAGAGAGAAGGTGAAATGGGGTCTCTACGCGTTACAAAGGGCCTATCTAAATGGGACATGTCATTTTTTTTTGTTTTTTTTAATTAATTTGAAACCACCCTATTAGCACATCTGAACTTCAGTCATCCTGTAAAATCTGTCTTGCTTGACCTTCTTGTGAAATATAACCATACTATTTGGCCTTATTCAGTACTCTATTTTGGGGGGGAAGGGGGTTTGTTGCATTTGGGCTGGAAATCTCAGATCAGCCAAAAAAAAAAAAAAAAGGGCCAAGTTACCTCTCCATTGCAAACATTCCAAGTTAGTTATTTTGACAGTCTGATTGCGTGGTAGTCTATCTTTGATTGTTAGATGTCCTAAAAGGCATATATTTTGTATTTGCCAATGTTCAACCTGATTCAAGCATTTGATTTTCAGAAATCATAAAATCTATAAATAGACTATTTAAAAAAACCTTAAGGCTTACAGGCATAGACACATCATAGCACCTTTGGTGCTGTGTTTGTTATAGTCTGTGTTTGTTATGTTTGTTTGTTATAGTCAAGCAACAGCTTTGATGCTCAGTTTCATTTAGACAAGGGGAATTTCTTACTCCATTGTCCATTTTATGGAATTTGGCCTTGAGGTAGCTTGAAAACATCCACTGGAATTAGATTCTTTTGCTAAAAAAAAGGGAAATAAACTGTGAAACTTGTGAAAGGGAATAAACATAGACAATAAAAGGTCAAAGCATTTTGTTGAAACAGCAAGATACAAGCTGTGTGCATAATGACAGGCTTGCATGCCATAATAAGTCACTACAGAGAGAAATCGATTGCTGTTTTTGCCTGAGCCAATTCAGTTGTGTTTATACAGAAGAATTCACAAGGTAGAAATAAAATGGATCTCGTACCTCTTGACACCCAATACAAGTTGAAACTCGATACCTCATTAAAAATATTACGGTTTTTCCTGTTACCAGTACCTCTACAAGCATCACTGTCAGATATTGGGCAGAAGTTGTGTTGAATCATTTAATTTGGTCTCTCTTAAATCTTTCTTATCGACAGTTCTGAATGATCACTGGCTAGAGTTGTTAAGCTTGCTACCAAACTTTAGCATGGTGTGATTTCAGATATTAAATTGTGTCTGGTAGCCAGTTTACTAGCAACTAGTACATAAATTCCAGGTACAACCTTCTCTTCTGTTAAAATCATAGTCGAGAGTTAATGCTTCCATGATCTTAACTAGAAGCACTTTATATGGATTTATTCAAACATCCTTGCACTAAATCCTTCCTAGAAAAAGCATTGAGTTCGTATCAAGATATTCATAAACTCTACTGGCATAATAGACCAGTACCTTTCAATCTCTTACCATGAGAATAGGAAATGGAAAGTGAACTGCTGTATGTTCAAGCAATTTAATTAGACTTCATATGCCAATTGTTTTGTTAATTTATGGCTCTTAATTTGTAGTGTTAAATAAGAATAGTCCAAAAATGCAGTGGTGTTAGCATAAATAGGTGAGAGTTAATGATACAACATTGTATAAAACATCTAAATAGGTGGTGGTTACTCCCTTTCAAGGCTTCAGGTTTTTAAGTCTCTTTCTAACGTGGCTTTCATTATACTGTAACTTACCTAGTTATAGGACCTCCTATAAATGACCCGTTTCTCTCTTTCACTTGAAAACTATGAACAGCCCAAACAGTAAATAAACTGAAGCAAATAGCTTATTTTTTTCTGCCATTTGAACAGGTATCCACGGAGCTTTGGTTGTTTTTTATTCACACATCTGAAAACTTGAAATTTGTCTTATCAATATGCTGAACAAATGTAGTGAAATGAAAAGTGGACCCAAATGAACTCTTTTTTTCTGTTTTGGAGGCTACAAGGGTATCTTGTAGGCAGATTGAGTGACTGCATGTCTGTGGCTTTAGAATAGGTCAAGCTTATTCAAGGCCTTGGAGCAGGGGTGGACAAACTTTTTGACCCAAGGGGTTGCAAACTGTATGGAGGGCTGGATAGAAAAGGCTGGGCCTCCCCAAGCAGACTGGCCTCCGCTCCCTTCCAATCTCCTCGTGACCCCCTGCTCCTTGTCCCCTGACCGCCCCCTCCGGAGACCCCCTGCTCCTAATCACCTTCCAGGACCACACCCCCATCCATCTCTGCTGCTCCCTGCCCCCTTACCGTGCTGCTCAAAGCGGCAGGAGTTCACAGTCACACCACCGCACTGCCCTCAGCTAGCCGCGTGGTGAGCTGAGGTTGTGGGAGAGTGGTGGAAAGCAGAGGATGGGAGCTAGTGTCTCCAGCTGGCAGCTTAAGGGCCTGGCAGGACAGTCCTGCAGGCCGGATGTGGGCTGCGGGCTGTAGTTTGCACACCTGTGCCTTGGAGGCTTTTCAGCTACAAATTTTTTTTTAAAGATAAAGATGCTATGAATCTTTTTGGGGGAGGTGAAAAGGTATAGGTTAATAAACAAAACCAGACAGTTGCTTCCAAAGCAGTTTTGAAGGTGTGAACTTTCCCTCTTCTCCTCTCCCAAATACACACTTTGAAATCAACTGGACTCCCCCTGCATGCATGAAAAGTCACTTGCGGGATCAGAGTCTAACTTCCTAAGTTAAAGGCCAGTGATTCAGTGTGCATGCATATGCAGCTTGGGAATCTGTCCTGCAATTCTCAGTGCAGGATCTGGGTCTTAATGAGAGAATCTGCTGTTGGTAATCAGCACAAAAATGCTTTAAACTTTTGAAAATATTTAATTTTGATTTAATAATAAGATAAAGACATCAGTCTTCAGTAAGTACTGTCTACTTTTACATTAAACTCTCAAACCTCAGCTATTTTTAATGTCGTTCTGGTCTAAACAATATAGCAAGTTATATTGCTTAAAGTGTCTCCAGTGCTCTAAAAATGTCGTAGCAATTCTTACTCAGACCTCCAAATTTCACATTTTGGGAAAGATCTAGCACTGAAGATTTATGGTGGGACTGTTCTGGAAAGTTACCTGCCTATGAATACAGGGTTGCATAGGAAACTTGGGTGTAGTATTTGCATACTGGCGCAGGCACTATAATACTGATTCAGACGCATTTCATTACTGTTGTGGAGGGTGAACTACTTTCTTGCACTTCAAGAGAGTTGCTAATTCATTGGGAGAGGCAGAGACTCATAGGTACAGTAGTGACTGACTTATTGACAGAACAGCCAGTTAAGAAGCTCTGGTTTCCCGTGCCACGAATATATTTTAACGTTTTTAGAAGGTCTCTTTCTGTAAGTCTATAATATATAACTAAACTATTGTTGTCTGTAAAGTAAATACAGTTTTTAAAATGTTTAAGAAGCTTCATTTAAAACTGAATTAAAATGCAGAGCCCCCCACACTGGTGGCCAGGACCTGGGCAGTGTGAGTGCCATTAAAAATTAGTTTGCATGCCACAGGTTGCCTACCTCTGCATTAGAACCTGGCTTTGTTCACCTTCATGACATACTGCAAGATCTATTTGTTTTCCCAGGCTTTTTCAGAGCAAGTGATTGGAAATAAATGAAATTTTAAACCAGGAACCTAGGGGAGTCCTTTGTTGGCACAGAACCAATTTTTTGTTTTTTTTTTCTAAATTATATTTGACTCGAAATGTATAAAAATATGTTTTTTTCTTTATAGCAATTGACAAGGTAGCTCTGTTAATAGGAAACATGAGCTACTGGAATCACCCTCAGCTGAAAGCGCCAATGGTGGATGTCTATGAATTGACCAACTTGCTGAGACAGCTGGATTTCAAAGTTGTTTCTTTGCTGGATCTTACTGAATCTGAGATGCGGAATGCAGTGGATGAATTTTTACTTCTTTTGGACAAAGGAGTGTATGGTAAGACAGTCATAATATGTCCAACTAATTTAGTAAAACATTTTTGAGTCAAAAACACTCACACATTAACTTAGACCTCTGCCAGATCACTGAGTCCTACTTGGTAGTAAAGCAGACTTCACTGTAAATAGCATGTATAGGGAGGGAAGGGGGAAGTGAGTTAAACAGCCGCCAACACATCCTGTGGCTTTCAGTAAATGGTATTTTTGCTTTTATTAGTGAACAGATAAAATCTTTGAGCCTCTTTTAACCACACCTAAATGTATAGTATTCTGCTAAATACTGCTACATACTTTCATATTAAAAAGGTGTATTATTTGCTAAAGATTGCTGCATTTCTGTGGCTTGTTTTGGTAGTAGGACATGCATAAGTTTTGTGATCTAGGGAAAAAAACCACTTAAGCCAGAGTCAGAGCTGTGTAGTGCACAAACTACAGAATGCATGAACACAGTTAGGCAGTGTAGCAGATGTAAATGTACAAACCTACTTGCAATGGCAGAAAAGAAGCTGTGAGGAAGCGATGTTACTTGTACCCAGTTAGTTATCTGCCACTGACTGGTTACAAAATCACAAATGAGCCCTTTGAGTCATTGTGCTACATGCATCTGCAGCTTTACATTCACTATATTTTGTTAACTTTGTACTTCTACAACTTAAACATGATGTGCAAATGAGGAAAAAGTTGTCTTGCTTCTTCAAGACCTATAAATAAGTTCCTTTTCTTCTGGCTTTTTACCTTGGGACTACTAGGTCCTGTCTTTCCTTTTTTTGCTGACGGTATCACTAGAAAACCAGGAAACTGGAGGAGAAGCTTTCTCAGCCTTAAAATACATGGGTAATAATAATAGTTTATTTATATTACAATAATGTCTAGAAGCCTAAACCCAACTTGAAACCCTGCTAAGCTCAGTGCTGTATGTACATAGACTAAGAAACAATCCCTGTCCAGAAGACCTTGCAATCTAAATAAACAAGACTAAGACTGGAAATAAATAAGTTATCCACATTTTTATAAATGGAGCAGGGTATTGAACCTTTAACAAAGATCTTTCCTCCCAACTTTTTGTCAAGCTTTTAGATTAAATAGATGCTAATAAAAATTTCCCCTCCATCCTCAGTTGTGGTGTTTTTCACTTTCTTGGTACTCACGATGTTGTCCTGCTAGTTCTGCAGTAGTTCTCTATGCGGGGAAAAACTTCAATTTCTAATGTTGAAAAACAAGCTGAGAAAGCATTTTTAAAAAAAGCTAACCCCACAATTTTAGGCCTTCTGTATACATAATGTCTTTATAAGTCACCTTTAGATTTTAGAGAAAGAAGCTGGAAACTCTAGTGAAAGATATGCCATGATCTTCTGATGCTGTTGCTTGTCTGCAACTTCAAGAAGCCAAGGATTCATCAAATAGTGTAAAATCCTAAGGTCTATGTGACGATGCACTTTATATGTTTTATGGAAATATGCTTATGAGGGTGAATATGATGTAACTGGAATATCTTTATGTGAAAGGTCTCTTGTAAGATATTGCAACAAAGGTTATAACCTACTGAATATATTCTTCCTATTTGTGTGAATGTATCAATCTGGTATCTGAAGCTAGAAATATGAAGTATAACTCTGAGATCCTATTGTAATTATGCAATGCGTGGGCCATTAATGGTTGTTCAGAATCTTGATGGCTCCCATTGACTAGGACAATTGGTTGTGGATGGTTTATTTACCTGCAAGCCTTCCTGTGAACCTGTGAGCCAGCCCGTGGGTAATGAAGAATGAGGTCTTACATTTACATGTGACCATGTCACCTGGTAATGAAATCCATCTTAAATCTGATACTTTTCCATTTAGAAGGAGAGGTTGGGACCTAGAGAGACCAAAGATCCCTGCCTTGTGCTAAAGCAGTAAAAGGGGGGGAACAGAACAAAGAGGGCTGCCAGTCATGAGAACACCCCTGCTTTCCACCTAAGATGTCTGCTGGAATTAGTAAGGACTGTACCAGGGGAAAGGATTGGGCCCAGACTAAGAAGGAGTCTAATCTGTGAAAGAAGCTTATTGGAACATCTTTGAGGGTGAGATTTTATGTGTAATCAGTTTTTTAATGTATTTGGTTTAGATATGCATGTTTTTGCTTTATTTTGCTTAGTGACTGACTTTGTGCTGTCTATAATTAATTGAAACCACTTAAATGCTAATTTTTATACTTAATAAAATCACTTCTGTTTATTAATGAACCCAGAGTAAGTGATTAATACCAGGGGGAGCAAACAGCTGTGCATGTCTCTCAGCGTTATAGAGGGTGGACAATTTATGAATTCACTCTGTGTAAGCTTTATACAGAGTAAAAAGGATTTATTTGGGGTTTGGGTGTCTGGGTGCTGGAGACAAGTAATCTGTTGAGCAGTTTTTGGTTAAAGTCTGCAGCTTTTGGGGTGTGGACCAGACCTGGGGCTGTGTTTGCAGCAAGCTAGCATGTCTGGCTCAACAAGGCAGGGTTCTGGAGTCTCAAGCTGGCAGGAAAAACCAGCTCAGAGGTAATTTCAGCATATCAAGTGACAGTCCCAAGGAAGTCTCTGTGATTGAACCCATCCTTGTCCCATTTCAGGCAGAACTCAAACAGAACTGTTAGTGAACACCTCTGGTGGAACCTCTCACTGAATAAATACTGCAGGATTTGCCTCTTCATATATCTTTATGCATTGTGTAGGGAGTGCAATATGTGGATAATGACAGGGAGAAATACGTTAGAAAATGGCAGCTATAAGCTCTTTCAGGATTGAGATAAAAGTGTACATTACAACACAGGGCTAACTTTAATAAGTTTAAATTTATTATGATATCCCCTTGATATTGACAAATTATGGATGAATATTGCACATCTGGTGTCACATTGAGCTTAAACTTCCCCTTTCCCCATGAACAGGTTTGTGATTTAAGTCACAAATTAATGATATGCTAGTTTCTGGTGGAGTTTTTTATCATTAAAAACTTGCCTTACAAGTGAGTCATTCCCCCAGTACTGTGATAATGGGCAAGAGGTGAAGATTGAGCTATAATGGCAAAATGTATCAACAGTTTTTTCAAGAACATGTGGCATGGATAATGAATCTGTCTTTCCTAAGTCTCATCTTGAAGGGGGAAGTTGAGTTACTCTCTCTGCTATCTTGAACCCTATTCCCTCTAAGCTGTGTGCATGTGTGCGCACACACAGATCCTAAACCCTGCGCAAATGGCGAAACACCATGCACACAAAAATTTGCACAGAAGAAATTTTTTGTGCACGTGGCCTGTCGAAAATTAGAGGGAACCTTGATCTTGAAAGTGGAATATAGATCACTTTTGCCAAAACTTTATTGGGGAGCAGACCACCCTGAATTACATGATGCAGTGAGTGAAGAGAGGTCTGCTGCTGACTAGCTAGATTTGATTTTTTTTTTTTTTAAAAAAAAGCTGTTTTTATGTAAATTACTTTTAAAATAAGGAGTTAAGATGGAGGCTAGAATGCAAAACGTATGTGTACAAATGGCTCTAGAATTCCCCCCTTCTACCTAAATTCAGCCAAGAAACTGCTTAATCTAGTATTTTACTGAAATGGGTGCCAGGCCCATGTGAAGTTATTTCTTTGTGTGCCTTTCACACTCTTGTGACAGCTGATTCTTGATACATGTAGAACTGGCCGACCTGACGTTCAAAGTATCATTCACCATTTATATATCAGAGCAAAGACTCACAATCATATAGAAATTTATTATGGCTGTAAAGTTCATTAGACTTTCTGATGGTATGACTTCCATTTGCCTCTCATGTAAAATAGTTATGTTGTTTCTTGTGTGTTTGGGTGAGCTATGGACTCTTATTCTGTTTAAAGCTCTCTGTTTACCTTAGTTGTTAACATGAATTAAAAATATTAAATGACCAAAGGTTTTGATGTAGTTCATACTGGCTCAATGTGAGAGCATTTGCAGAGTGCATTTATACAGTTTAACCTTCATTTTCCCATCTAGCTGATATCTGCGAAAGCCAAGCATGGCATCTCCCAGTAAACTTTGGTATTAATCCTATATAAACTACTTTATCATTTAAATGATCATTCTGGATAGTAACTATTAGTGTCCTGGAAGCAATATAAAATATGCTGTCAGGGTATAAATTGCTAGTGATTTATTGCATTTTAGTAGGCACAGCTCCAAACATAAGAAGCACAGCTGCTACCCTCATTTAGACCTCGTTTCAGATAGTCATGATATTTACCATGACACTGTGTAATTACTACTTGCTGCCAGGAATGTGGCATTTCAAATATTGTTCCCTAAAAGTAGAACTGATAAACAAGTTGGTGATGGGGTCTTAGTACTTTAGTTCCTCAATATATTTGTTGTTAAATGCAATGCAGAATTATTGTGCTCATCAGATATAGATGAGAGTTGTAACAACATACATTTTTAAGATTGAAAGTAATCTGACTGTTTTCTTAGTAAAAACTCTGGAGTTCATTTAAAACATTGATTTTGGTGAGGCTGATTTTAGTACAATAATTGTTTGTGACCATTGCATCTTAAATACTTTTGCTGGCTGCTCAACAGATATCCTTAACCCAGTTACTTGCCCAATGACAGGAAAGAAATCCAGTTACCATTTTAAAATAAACCTATCTGGGGCAGAAATGCTCTCATAAAAGGTGTTCCACTTTATTTCATAATCCTATGAAAAACATAGTATGTGATCATGTAATTAAAGGGTACTATAATGCATACATGCAGGGGCATGGATTAAAGTTGCATAGGCATTTCCTAACTTTTGAGTGCTTTTACAGCAAATCATTCCAAAAAATAGAAGTATCAGAGGCAATAAGTCAGTGGTTCCCAAACTGGGCCACTACCCAAATGGAGTCACACCATCAGCAGATGGGGTTGTGGTGATCCCAAGTGTGCGATGGAAGCCCTTTGCTCTCCATAGCATGACCTCACATGCATCATACACAGGAGATCACAGTGTGCAGAGGACACCATTTTGAAGACCAAAATGGGGTCCCCCATGGGGCATGACCTCTCACATGCCATGTGTGTGAGGTCACACTGTGTAGAGGACACCATATTGCTCCTCAAAATGGCATCCTCCATGCTGTCTTGGGTCATGGAAGGAAGTATTTAATCAAAGTGGAGTCACGATGGCAAAAAGTTTGGGAGCTTCTGCAATAAGCCATGTTTCCAGATTACTGAAATATAAATGAGATGAATGTGATGCATTGTATGTATGTTTTATAGAGTGTGAGGCTCACATTGGCTCATGGGTCCCTCTTTGCTGCCTGGCAATTTTGGTAACATCTGCAATCATATAGATGGTGGTTTACAGCTCATAATAAGGAGATTAGAGCCAGGCTTCCCTGACAAGTACTCTAATTTACCGTTTCTATATACTCACCCTGGGAAAGAAAGCTCCATAAACTCCCAAAGCTTAGCTGCCATATTTCTAGCTATTAATGTACAGCAGTCTGACAGTTTTTCTCTATCTTATTTGTCCAGGGCTGTTGTAACATTTTTGGTTTTTGAAACACAGCATCCTTAATAAAGGCACAATGAAAATAGGACCATTATCAGTTCTTGAAATACAAACTCCCTGTGGCACTGTGCAACAAGAGGAAGGTTTGGATATTTATGTTCGAGAATATTCAGAGTTGTCATAATGAGTGACATGTTTTGGAAGGGATATTAAATCTTCTCCTTCAGAGTTTAAGCCAGTCTAACTATTAGAGACAAGAATGAGATGAGGATTATTCCCACATCTGCCTACTGCAGGGTTCTTACACTTCCTGTGTATCTGGTGCAGCCCACTGTCAAAGAAGGTATATTGAACTAGATGTACGTATGGTCTGATCCAGAGTGGCTATTTCTATGCTCTGAAGAGGAGAGAGAGAAGAATTATGACAAAAAGTGGACAACCTGATGAGGATAAAATATGCCACCCATCTTTACTCTGTTTTTAAAAAAAGAGTTGGGGGAGAAGGGGAGAAAGGAATCTTATTTCCCCCAGCTCATCCCTGCAGCTCATCTCAACTCATATAAAGGATGTTCTTCCTGAGAGAATGGCTGACTGGTTTTGCTCTTGTTTAAGGAACTTGTTTTCACTTGTGAGGATTGTGTGTCATGATAAAGTAATGATATCCAGTTCTCAGTTGGCTTTCCTCTCAGGAAGAAAGTTCTTTAGATGAATCAAAATGAGATGCTGTTCTGGCAGATTGCGGGATGAGCTAGTGAAAGAAGATTCCTTCCCAATCGCCCTCCACCCCTCAAAAAAGTATTAGAAACAAAAGGAATAAAAGTGGGAGGCGTATTATATCCTCATTATTTTGTCCACCAATTAGGCCTAATATCCAACACTCCAATTTTGTTTCATTATATTCCGGCTCCATGACATCTATTTTTAAACAAACATAATTTCAACAGTCCTTGGATTATGTCAGTGTGGCCTTTTTGGTTTAGACAAATCCAGTTTCTCTGTCTAGTTCTCTTGCACCAGTTTCTAACATTCAATGTCTTAAACAACTTGACCTATTTTTCATGGTTATTGTAACATCCTGTGAACTTTTGCTTACTTTTTACAATTTATTTTAGGGTAATTTTATCCAATAATCACAACAAGACTTGGGGTGAGTAGAAGACATATTTTAGTGCAGATGCTGCTTGATCTTGTCACCTCTCCTTTAGAACTGATTGATCCAGTTTTTGACAGGATTTATCTACATAAAAGTCTCTGGCTTGTTCTGTGTCAGGGTTAGAATACAAGCCTATGCTAATGATGATTTCTACAATATTAATAAATGGCTGACTGCCTTTAAACAGAATAGAGCCTAAATTTGGCCCAGAAATACCAAGGACCAAGATGTTAATACTGTCTTATCAGTGGCTGTTGTAAGCACTGACTTCACTGGAATTATTTATGTGGTGAGTAGATATGTTTTAATACCATACAGCATCCAGGCCATGGCTAAGTAATACAAATTAAATTGTTAACTCTTCAGTTATTTCAAACCTTTCTACCATGACTGGTAATTGATACCAGCTCTCTAATGGAGCAAAGTGAAGAAACTTCATAAATGTAGGGACTTATTCTGATCTCTCTCACTCACTCACTTCATTGACATCAGTGAAGATATTCTTTGATGTACTCTGATGTAAATAAGAGCAGAGTTTGGCCCCTAATCTTTTTACATTGACCCTGTGACCCTTAAAGCAGGAATATAATTGAACACGCGCATGCTGCAACAAGTATCCAGGTGTTCACCTTCATTGTAAAAGCAATGTCAAGCATTCAATTTCCAACATTTCAACTAGTGTGTATGTAATAGTGATTTGTTAAAATAGGATCATCCAAAATAAACTGGGAAAGTCTATTGAGCAAACAAACACAATCAAGTGGTTTAAGTTCTGCCTTAGAAGCCAGGGAGAGCATTTGCAGAATGATAAGACTAGCTAATGCAAGGAAGGCATTAATTTAGACATAAGTTTATCTGTATGCCACTCTTACTTGAGTAAAATACTTCTGTATATTTAAAACAAACACAAAAGCATTAATTTTACTTAAAAGTACACCTACACAACAGTTATTCTGTTGTGGTTTCGATATGTATGCTTGCACAGCCACAACTGAATTATTCACTCCAGTATGTTCATTTTCATAGTTTAAAAAAATCTTTTAAATACATAAGTTAGTGTGTTGCAGCAGAGATTGTTGCATAGTACAGCTGTGTTAATTCAAGTGGAAGATCAAAAGTTGAATGCCAGATGTGGTCTTATACTCTCCTAAGACTGATGGAGTCCATTACTTTTCAAGCTAATGAAAGCTGAGACCTCCTGTATCTTCTCTTCTCACCTTTCATGACAGGTGAGAATTCTGAATTTTTTGTGGGTGTGGTCAGGGAGATGGTATGTTTTCAGTTACCAGAGAATGAAAAGTAGGCAAGTGCTCACATCCTTAGGGATTGATGCTTATAATCTAGCTGGTGTCCAGAAAAAAACATTAAAGAATTTTTTATATTGAATTTAGATGAGTAGGTGACGAAGGATTGTGTTTTATATTGAGCAATAGCTACTTCCATGAGTTGTTCTATAAGGAAATTTTTTCAGCTTTCCATTTGGTCTTGAGAAGGAATGGGTTGAGTGTGAGAGGGTGCTTATAATCTGCTGGTAACGTTAGCTAGACAAAGGAGTATAATCATCAGTTCAAGTGGGTAAACAGTATAAGGCCATGTTTCAGGTAAATGTCCCTATTCAGGAAAGCATCTTAGTATGTGCTTCAGTCCCAGTGAAGTCAATAGGCTAAAAAATGGGGATAAGTAAAATCTGAAGGCATCCTGAAATGGTATCAGATCAGGAAGTTGATAGACTCAGGAGCATGCCTGTATGACATTAGTACTATTTTCAATATTGAAATAAAATATGTATTTACCCTTGGAGGCTATTTAGAGTTGAGGGATGAAATGCTGTATTGTTTCCATCCCCAGTTACATATGATATGCTCTTAGTGTTGTTGGGTAACTACCAAAAGATCATTACTAAAGCTGTTTTCTTCTGCTTATGGGCATGGGTTGTGTAAGCTTTGGAATGGTTTGGATGATGCCACTATAACAGTGGTATTAGGTTGATACAATAGAGCAGAAAAATCTGGGGCAACATTCTTTTAAAGGGGGTTTTACTCTGACTGTGTTCATCATACAAACGGGTTGTTTTAACTAGTACTTCAGCCTTTGTAATTTCCTGGTCTGGGGTGAGTGGATATCTAGGTAACATTTATTGCATATTTAGACTTGTATAAATAAAATGTTTTACTAATTTGGGGTTAGATCCAAAGCATGTTAAAGGATCCCTTTGAATACAGTAAGCTTTGAATGAAGTCCTTTAGGATCATGCCCAAAGTGCCTGTTAAGCAGATGCTTGGTACTCAAGTTGTTTTCTAACTTCTCAAAACTCACCAGTCAGCTGTAACCACAGGAATCTTAAAATTGTCTTATTGTTAATTTAGTTTATATTGTAAATTGTTTTAACTAGCTGTTATATCAACTGCAAAGCCTTAAGAATTGTACCTTTTTAATCAAGTGATGCTATTGTGAGTCTCTGAGCTTCTGCCAGGTTTGAATGACATCACAATTTAAGCAGCGTTTAAACAATTTTTAGGCTTTTCCTTGCCTTGTATTTGCTTTCTGTGCACTTATCTTTACTCTGAATCTATGTTTACAGTTTTCCATTGAGTTGTGAGCTGTGCTCATTGCATGTAGCAACTTTCAAGGTTTCTGTGTAGTTGTTAATGACTCCGAAGGGTATAAAGAGTTGAAATTGTTGGTTTAGCTTAGAAGTGCCATGTAAATTTCATGGTATTTCTGAAACACAAAAGACTGTAATTGACTCAAAGTTGCTTTTCTTTTATTACAATAACTAAAATGTAAATCTAGCTATCTAAATATAAAAGCTGACTTTCATATAGGTGATTTCAGTGTTTTAAATGCGATATTTAAGATATTTTCACACTGAGTGCTCAAATCTTATGGTGATGGGTGCATCATAATTCCATTAATTTATTTTATTTGTATAGAGCCCCAGCTGTAGGCCCTATGAGAAAGATCCATAGCTGTCATATATTGCCATAATTCCACTGACCTCAATTGCCTTATAATAACTTTCACCAACTCAGGATCTGGCTTGGCAACTAGAGTGTACTGCTGACTAAAGTTCTTTTTAAAACCAGATCCTGCAATAGATAAGGAAATACCAGGAAGAGGCAGTGGGAAAATTCCGACATATAAGCCTGTGACCATGAGTTACATAAAGAATTAATGTACCATAGAAACTTACAAGAGGCAGAAATTATATTCACTGTCATAATTTTTGTCTTTGATACTGAGATTAGATAGTTTTATTGCAACTTTGATTTAACAGGTTGTGTTATCGAGGCAAGAAATCAAGTATTTGTATTCATAATAGGCTAAATCTAAGCTAAAGTTAACCTTTTACACTAAAAAAATACTAAACTATGTAGTAAAATTTTCTCTCTAAAATGTTTATAGAATGTTTTGAAGACATAAAGTACTATAAGTGAATATTTAGTGTAGATTTGATTCAAAAATTATTTTAAGGTGTTACCCTAACCAGTCTAGTAAGAAGTTAACTTGGAAAAAAAGTTTTTTGTTGTTGTTATCCAGCAGAAACATACACACAGCAGTCATTAATTCTGAACCTGTAAACAAGCTTAGAGACAAGATCTATTTTAAAAAGAGTTAAAGTAGTTTAACAATAGATTCCCGATTCCCAATCCTGTGTCCTGTCAATTTTTATGATGTAACAATTGCATTTTTCTAAACTTCAAAATATTTCTCTCTCCTGTTGCTATAAAAAAACCTCACAAATACAAATGGAAAGACTGGCTATTTGGGGAAAATGATGAAACTGATGATACACAAAGTAATGCCAAAAGCAAAGAGTAAGCAAGGTAGAAAAATAGAAAAATATATTCTCTAATTGTTTAGTTATAGTAATTTTGGTTAATCGTGATAGTAGTGGGGGAAAGTTTTCAGACAAGTATGTCTTTTTAAGTTGATGATATTCCTGTAACGATAAATGTTTGTAACTTTTAGCTGTATAATTCAGTATTGTCAGTAATTCAGTATTATCCCTTTCAGTCTAATATGAAATCTGCTCTTATAGATAAAAGTGTGCATGTGCAGGAGCTGATTATACAAGTTAATACAGCTGCTCACTCACTTATGCACAATTTAACCCTTTGTATAGATCAGTGGTTCTCAGACTGTGGGTCGGGACCCCAAAGTGGGTCATGAACCTGTTTTAATGAGGTTGCCGGAGCTGCTGCTAGACTTGCTGGATTCTGGGGCTGAAGCCTGAGCCCACCCCCGCACCCCCCGCTTGGAGCCTAAGCTGAAGCCTGAGGGCTCTAGCCCTGGGTGGCGGGGCTCAGGTTGAGCTTCAGCTTTGACGCTCCCCACCCCCTTACTCAGGGTGATGAGGCTCAGGCAGACTCTGAGAACCGGTGGTATAGATTATGCACTATACTCCCATAATAAGCCATAATTGTAGCTGCTAAATGGATTTTTACAAATATTTATATTGAGACTTCAAGGGGATCTTGTTTATACTAGTCAGTAGAATGAGCGAATCATAGAAAGGGCTGGAAGGGACCTTTAGAGGTCATCAAGTCCAGACCCCTGGGCTGAGGCAGGACCAAGTAAACCTAGATCATCTCTGCAGGCATTTTTCCAACATGTTCTCAAAAACCTCAAATAAAGGTCATTCCACAGCCTCCTTTGGAAGCCTATTCTAGACCTTAACTAGCCTTAGAAAGTTTTTTCCTGATATCTAACCTAAATCTCCCTTGCTGCATATTAAGCCGAGTACTTCTCCAATTTTTCATGGACATGGAGAACGATAGATCACAATCTGCTTTAAACAAGCCCTTGACATATTTGAAGGTTATCATGTCCCCACTTAGTTGTCTTTTCTCAAGATTTAACATGCTCTGTTTTTAATCTTTTCTCATAGATCAGGTGGTCTAAACCTTTTACATTTCTGTTGCTCTCCTCTCGACTCAATTCAGTTTGTCCACATCTTTCCTAAAGTGTGGCACACAGAATTGGATGCAGTACTGCAGCTGAGGCACCGGTGCCAAGTGGAGTGAGACAGTTACCTCCCAGGTCTTATATACAACACACTTGTTCATATCATTCTGGTGCGAATATTAAGCTTTTTCACATCTGAATCATATATTGTTCACGTATATTTAGTTTGTGAACCACGACAGCCCCTACATTTTTTTCACCAGTACTGGGACCTAGCCAGTTATTCCCCATTTTGTAGTTGTGTATTTGATTTTTTTTTCCTTTCTACTTGTAGTAATTTACAGTTGCCTGTATTGAATTTTAGTTTGTTCATTTCAGAACAATTCTCTAATTTGTCATGGTCATTTTGAATTCTAATCCTGTATTCCAAAATGCTTAAGACCCCTTCCAGTTTGGTGTCTGAATATTTTCTAAATATATTCTCCACTCTATTGCCCAAATCATTAATGAAAGTATTGAATAGTATCTGACCTATGACTGACCCCCCTCTAGTATTCCACTAGATATACCCTCCCAATTTGACAGTGAATCATTGATAACTACAGTAGAATCTCAGTTACGAACTGACCAATCAACCACAGGCCTCATTTGGAAATGGAAGTACACAATCAGACAGCAGAGACCAAAAAAAGAAAATACTGTATAGTACAATGCGGTGTTAAACATAAATTACTAAAAAAACGGTAAAGTTTAAAAAAAAGACTTGATAAGGTAAGGAAACTGTTTCTGTGCTTGTTTCATATCAGTTAAGATGGTTAAAATCAGCATTTTTCTTCTGCAGTGAAGTTTCAAAGCTGTATTAAGCCAATGTTCTGTAGTAGACTTTTGAAAGAATAACCATAACTTTTTTTCAGTTACAAACATTTCAGAGTTAAGAACAACCTTCATTCGCTAGGTGTTTGTACCTCTGAGGTTCTACTGTACCCTTCGAGTATTGTTTCTAAACCAGATGTACATTCACCTTATAGTAATTTCATCTAAACCATATTTCCCTAGTACATTGTTAATCTAACGTGACGTTATTTCATAAGTACCTACTGTCTTGTGTTAAAACAATTTTACTTACCCAAACTCTTTGTGTTATGTTTGCAATTAGTAGGGTCGATAATTGGCTATTTTTATTTTCACTTTCTGCCCAGTGATATTAATTGGAAACTCTACCTGGATTAGCAAAAAAGTTTTATTTCTCCCAGACACATACTGTAGATGTAATGGGTAAAATTCCGGCCCCAGTGCAGTCAGTGGTGGTTTTCCAGTGTGTGCGTATACCATATAATCATTTCTGCTTTTTCCTTTCAGGTTTATTATATTATGCTGGCCATGGCTATGAAAACTATGGGAACAGTTTCATGGTTCCAATTGATGCCCCAAATCCTTATCGGTCTGCAAACTGTTTGTGCGTGCAAAATATACTCAAGCTGATGCAGGAAAAAGAGACTGGGCTCAATGTGTTTTTACTGGATATGTGTAGAAAAAGGTGCGATTTCTAGTCTTGAAATGCTTACTGTAAATTGTAAATGTGGATTAATCAGTTTCCTTTGCATGGGAGGGTGAGGAAGGCTAAGGTAACCACAGATCTCATTACTTTCAGACACAAAGTGTGAAACTCTTATTTAGCTTTCGCACAACAACAACAAATTACTACTGGAGAAGGAGAGAGCATACTTAGAAAAACAAATACAAAAAACAAAGAAAACCCACCAACCAAAAAACATCAAACCAAAACCAAATAATCAGCTGCCTCCAGGGAATAGGGAGAAAGCAACATCCATATGTGAAACTTCATGCTATAAATGTTTTTGTAAGTAATTAAGTGGATTGAGGTTGGGAGAATTTCTAGTTCCAATGGGTTCTGAGAGATCTTTGCTACAAAGATGTGAAAACTTGCAGGTGGTAATTCAGCTTATTCTGTATTTTTGCATACAAATACAACATATCTGCTCAACAGGTTAAAGAGAAATGTACTAAAGCAATAAGAGTTTTAAGTCAGCAGAGATTTTATATATATATAAAAAAAAATTTCAGGAAGCAGGAGAATACAAGGAGTCAAACATCTATTTGTATATGTGTATAATACATACATACACACACACACACACACACACACACACACACACACACACACGTTTAAAAAATGGAAAGGTTTAGCAGATTTATTTTAATTAAAGAAACTTAGCTGACTTTCTCCACATTAAAATAATAATAAACCCTGTATCTAATTCAGCATCCACTTTGAAGTCGTCTCTTCAATAAGCCCCCAGAGAATTCTTATTAAGAACATAAGAGTGGCTGTACAGAGTTATGCTAGTGATCCAGATAGCCCAGTATGCTTTCTTCCAGTGGTGGCCAGTGCCAGATGCTTCAGAAAGAATGAACAGAATAGGGCAATTTTTCAATGATGTCATCCAGTCCCAGCTTCTGGCAGTCAGAGGTTTAGGGAAACCCAGAGCATGGGGTTGTGTTCGTGACCATCTTGGCTAATAGCTATTGATTAACCTATTTTCCAGGAACTTACCTAGTATTTTTTTCAACCCACTTATACTTCTGTCCTTCACAACATCCTCAAGCAATGACTAGAATGGTCGCCTCTGCATTGTGTGAAGAAGTACTTAATTATGTTAGATTTAAACTTGTTGCCTATTACTGTCATTGGGTAACCACTGGTTCTTGTGTTACATGAGGGGGTAAATAACACTTTCTTATTCACTTTCTCCATACCATTCATGATTTTATGGACTGCTAACATATTCCACCCTGTAGCAAGGCGGCAACTCACCCCGTGGTGCTATGGCTGCCCCCTGCAACCCCAGTACCCTTTTGTTGGGCTGTCCCCTAGGCCCTGCAGCCGGGGGATATCCAGGCCAGAGCTCCCCCAGTTTCTCTTGCCTTCCCCAGCCCTGTGCCACTCTCGGTACCCTATCAAACTCCCCAGCAGCCAGGCCTGTCTACCTCCACAGACAGAGGAGACACTGTCTGTCTGAGCTTCTGGCTCCTAGCCTTTTTATACAGGCCAGCTGGGCCCTAATTGACCCAGCTACAGCTGTGGCTGCTCCACCCCAGCTGCTTTCACTTGCAGCCCTCTGCTGGTTTGCCTTTCTTTAGTCACAGCCCTTTGCATGGCTGTTTTAACCCTGTTTGTGCTGGAGTGGGGCAGTTGCCCCACTACACCCCCCCTTAGTCATCTCTCTTCTAATCTGAACAGGCCAGTTCTTTTTAGTATCTCCTTTTATGGAAGCTGTTTCATAGGCATGATAATTGTTGTTGCCTTACTCTGTACCTTTTTCAGTTCTAATATGTCTTCGTTGAGATGGGGTGACCAGAAGCACATGCGGTATTCAAGGTGCCATGGATTTACACAGTGGCATAATGATATTTTCTGTCTCATCAATCCCTTTCCCAATTGTTCCTAACATTCTGTTAGCTGTGGGTTTTGTTTTGTTTTTGACTTCCACTGCACATTGAGCTGATGTTTTCAGAGACCTATCCATGATGACTTGGAGATCTTTCTTGAGTGGTAACAGTTAATTTAGATCACATCATTTCATATGTATAGTTGGAATTATGTTTTCCAATATGCATTACTGTTTATTAACATTGAATTTCATCTGCCTCTTTGCTGCCCAGTCACCCAGTTGTGTGAAATGGTGAGTTGGCAAAGTTTGCTTTGGACTCAACTGTCTTTGAGTAATTTTGGATCATCAACAAACTTTTCTATCTCACTATTTACCCCCTTTTCCAGATCATTTATGAATATGGTGAACACGAGTCCCAGTATGGATCCTTGGGGGATCCGGCTATTTACCTTTCTCCATTGTCAAAACTGACTATTCCCACCATGGGCTAAAAGTTAGGAAACAAGTTACCTTTTATCCCATGACTGCATAGTTTGCTTAAGAGCCTCTGATGAGGAATCTTCTCAAAGGCTTTCAGAAAAAGTCCTACACAACAGTCACTGGATCACCCTCGTCCACAGGTTTGCTGACACCCTCAAAGAATTCTAATAGATTGGTGAGGCATGATTTCCCTTTGCAAAGGCTGCGTTGATTCTTCCTCAACATATTGGATTTATCTGTGTGTTTAATAATTCTAAGACTAGCAGCTGTGTTAGTCTGTATCCATAAAGAAAGCAAGGAATACTAAAGTGCTAAAGTTCATCTAAGGTGCTACAAGTATTCCTCACTTTAATAATTCTGTTCTTCACTATAGTTTCAACCAATTTGCCTGGTACTAAAGTTAGGTTTACTGGCCTTTAATTGCCAGGATCACCTCTGGAGCCTATTTCAAAAATTTGGTGTTACCTCTCTGTTCTCCAGTCATCTAGTTACATACCATGGTTAGTAGATCTGCAATTTCACATTTGAATACCTTCAGAACTCTTGAGTGAACAATATCATCTAGTCCTGGTGACTTATTACCAGAGAGATTATTCCTCATGACTGCTACAGTGTTTCCAGAGCCTATGAAGTTCATTCCTAATGTAACATTAATAACCCTATTAAATGTCACATTCTACAGACCGAAACAAAAATGTCTGTAAGAAATATGGCAGAATTTCACATCTCAACCTTGCTGATGTTGCATTTTGAAAGGAAAACTCACCAAGTTTCCATTAACCTAAAATGACTGGCAGATTTCAGTGGATTCAAAGACTTCTTGCAAGGATCGTGCCCAAATTCAACAGTAGTTAATATGAGGTGCCCTGTCTATTGTTTTCATGAAAATGTTGATGCAGCTAATTCTGTTTACCATCAGTGGATTCATTCCTGATTTAAGAAAGAGAGAAAAATTACCTGTTTTCTATGACGTTAACTGTAACACTTTCATGACTGAGTTGTCAGATTCACGTTCTAAACTTTTGTTTCTGTTTATTATAGAAATGAGTATGATGATACCATTCTAATCTTGGATGCTCTGAAGGTTACAGCTAACATCGTTTTTGGATATGCAACGTAAGGAAACTTCCTCCAACCCCACCAGATTTCAAGGCCAGAAAGGACCTCTGTGGTCATTTAGTTGACTTTTTTAAAAAAATAGTCCATTCTGTAGTGTAAGAGCACCAGTAACTCATCTCTAGTATATGTTCCGATGCATATTTTATGAAGGCAGTGCAGAAGTAAGGGTGGCAATACTGTGACAGCCCCCTAAAATAACCTCCCCAACACACACACACACAACTCCCTTTTGGGTCAGGACTCCTAATATGAGAAATGCTGGCCTCCCCTGTGAAATCTATATAATATAGGGTAAAAGCACACAAAAGACCAGATTTCACAGGGGGTGGAGGAAAGCCAGATTTCACAATCCATGATGCTTTTTTCATGGCTGTAAATTGGTTGAGTCCTAAATATTACATTACCCAGTCTGTGTCTCACTTTTTTGTGGGGTTTTTTTAAAATTCTATATAAACTTACTTTATGAAAATGTACATTTCAAGGTAGTGGAGCAACAGAAATCCAAAGGAATTGATGGCTTTACCCATATCACTGCTATCTTAACACAAAGACTACGACTCCAGTGTCTGAGGGGACAGAGAAGTGCAGTTTAACTTTTACTGAGTGTCAGAACAAATTTAAATTTACATATAAATAATTGTTTTACAATAAAAATAAATTAGTTTCATTATCTGAGCTACATCATTTAGAATGATTGTAAGCTCTTCTTCCTGTGGATTGCAAAGACCAAAGTTTATTCCAGTGTTTTGAAATTGTATTAACGTTTACATTAGCAGTTTCAGGATAGCACCCTCCTACTGTGGATTTAATATGACAAAATCATTCAGTTGGTACGTGGCCAAGAGTTTTACCAAACTAGGAGGTATTAATGGAATTTGTACCGGCACATTTTTCAGCATTGTTTTGGGACTGTCCTCCAAGATAATTTGTTTAAGGATCAATAATACTTTAGGTTGATCTTGCCTCATTTCTGTGATTTGGTAGTAAATATGAACTCTTTACAAATTAATTGTTTGTAAACTTATATTGCATTTCTGAGAAGACCAGATTGACTGGGTTCTAAATACAACTTAGCCTTCATACAGCAGTTCCTTATTTCATGCAGCATTCTTCTCACAGTCATACATGTCTTGTAAAATATTACTAATTTATCACTGTCTCTTTTTTGCTCTTATATTTATTATTTATTATACTTTAAAGATGCCAAGGAGCAGAAGCTTTTGAAATTCAGCACTCTGGGTTAGCCAATGGGATTTTCATGAAGTTCTTGAAGGAACGCATGTTAGAGGATAAGAAGATTACTGTGCTACTTGATAAAGTTGCAGAAGGTGAAAGCAAGCTACATTTTAACTTCCCTTAGCTTCCAGTTTACAAAAAAAATCCTTTTTTTCTTATCTAAAACTCCTCTTCTACACTGAATGTTCTTCACTGCCGTCTCTAAATTCATATTACTGCACTGTGTAAACCCACCATCAAAATGCAGCTACCTCTTGTGTAAAAACTGAAACATCTTAATGAAGACGTCTGTAAACTAATTTGAGCTCCTGCAGAATGCAAGGTGCTATACATTCAAATGTACTTTGTTGTATGATGGAATTTGTATTTCATTTGTTGCTTCAAAAGCTTGGTATTGAAGCATGTTTTAAGGTTTTCCCTACAGGAAAATCTTCAAGTGCATGAAGGAAAAAGCATGTTTAATATCTAATATTTCTGAACATGTCTAGGGTTTAATGTGCAAAAAAAGTGCTTTCATTTTCACTTACTATTTCAAGTGAGACAGAATTGGCATATATATTTGTTTATCTTTGAAGCATTTCAGAAGCACTCTTTACCATAGTAGCCCTGCTGTTCTTGAGCCACTAGAATATGGCGTTCATACTGTTTATTCGAAATTTTTTGTGAGTATGCAACTCTCATCAGAGTTTACAGATGATTATATGGTCACTAAAATCACTCTCCTCTGTCATGTGGTCTCTGGATGTGACTGCTAGCCCAATTGACTTGTCTGGAGACAGACTAATTAGGCTTGAATACTGTGTGCAACATACAGTATTAATACCACATCTGTTGGCGTAACCATTATTTATTGACTAGACCACAATGCAGGACCCTATTCATCACTTGTCACTCAGGCAAAACTCCCTGTGTTGTTGATGGGAGTATTTCCTGAGTGAAGAGTGCTGAAAACGTCTTAGCTGAGAGTGAGCATTCTCTCAAAGCATAGAAGGATAGACAAGCATTTACATGATGGATTATATGCACAAATATCTTTCTTTTGGTACATAAACCCACTGGCTTTTCAATACAAATATTGTCCAGGTCTCCCAACAGCTGGAGGCTTAAAATCTGAATAATGGGCACATTCTGCTGCCAATTAGACCTGTGTATTCCACTCAGCAAGATTACAGGGTTGTAAGTGAAGACAGAATTTGGCTCATTGTGCATATCTGACAAGGATACATAAATCAGAAAAGTCCAAACTAGATATCAAATATGCAGCCAAATTGGTTTGCTGTTGACAAAACAGACTGTAGAAAATGTGTTACAAAAGTTAAAACATTTCAGTTTTAATATGCCAGCACGATAGGGAGAAAAAGGAAATGATGATGATTGTGTGACTAGCTGCTGCATAAACACATGCAATGCACATGTGCTGAATGATTAACAGTTTTGCCACCACCAATTGAGATGACCAATTGACTTATCCATTCGACTAAAGTGTGGATCTGTAGATGAGGATTACTTTTCAGTTGCTGCTACTTTGCCTCTCTTGCATTTTTCCTCACCTGGCTTATCTTCTGTTTAACTAGATATTAAAACTGTGACCTGTCATTCCATATTTTCATATTTTTAAGTTTCATGCCAAGCTTTGTATATGCACAAGACTATTATAAGAAAATATTGACTGGTATTCAGGACAGATAAGAGTTTTAGCTATTAAATCTTAAAATGATCACAAACTTCAGGATTTCAGCTGATTGTGTGTGTGAGGGAATATGTATGAGTCTTTTCTTCATGTACAGCATTTCACAACTGACTAGGTAGGCACTATCATAGAGTCTTTCCCTGACATCTGAAATTTTATTAATATGCCTTACTATTTTAACACTTACATAGCTGCAAAGGAGGACACAGTGCACAGAATGAAGATACAGGGTCTGTTTCTCTTTTCATGTGGGTTGGATTTTTAAAATAACTATACTGAAGTTATAAGTTCACATCCATTTAGGTGAGAAGAGAATAAGGAACATCTTTTCTCCCTGAGAATGTTAAAGTCCAGGTTATGTATGGGTCATGACCCTGTGACTGATGGGATCAGGTAAAGTTATGGAGCTATTAATTATCAGAAACAGAATATTGGACTAGATGTATTGATGTACTGATCAGGTCTGGCAAATGTTACATTCCAAAGGAAAATACACTGTTCAATAATGTATATAATGTGTAATCCCAAACTTGAATAGTTCACATATATGAATTCATGATTTATAAACCTTGATTTTAATTCAAATCACTCTTTACTATTGGTCTTAATCTTATGCGCAGCAAAATCAGCTGGAGAAGAAAAAAGGGAGCTTAGAGTTGTTTCATTTAAATGTGTAGGCCTCCATTTAGCAAAGTACTGAAGAATGTGACAGAATAAGCTTAATGTTAGTCATGTTCTTCAGTACCTTGCTGAATCAGAGCCATACTGAAGATTTCTTTTAAAAAAAGATGTGGAGGCATGTTGAAAATAGATCGAGAAAAAATTATTCTGAGACATTCTGCATCCTGCCTTTCAGATTTGAGTGAATTTGAATAGCCAACCAGTAAACCTCCCTGCAAGTGAGGTCATCACAGAAACGTAGACACAACCATAACTATAATGCCAACGATGTACCTGCTTTAATTATAATTTCAGCAGCTTTGATTCCTACAAAACTATTTGCATCTTATCTTTAGATATGGGTAAATGTCACCTTACCAAAGGCAAGCAGGCTTTGGAGATTCGCAGCAGTTTATCTGAGAAGAGAGCGTTAACTGATCCCATTGAGCAAACAGGATCATCTCCAGAGTCCCTGGCACGGAACTTACAGTGGGCCAAAGCTCATGGTACAGTAAACTCTCTCTTTCAAAAGATCACCCGTTCTAGACGTTAATTTCATTATTAATTCTTTATCTCACTTGATATGCGTAAATAATTCAATTGAAAATATATTTGGGTCTAGTGTCTAGTCATTACTGTTGCTTTTTTCACTGGCTAATATACCAAGTAGAAATGTGCCCAAGGAACAAAGTTCAGAGGACTGTTCAGATCTTGGAGGTTTTGCCTGGGTTATTCTCTAGATGAAATTGTTATGAAAAGTATGGGATGCTAAATTCACCTCATGTGAAGTTACTTGAAGAGCAGCATACCAGACATTATCTCTGATTTCTTTTTTTAAAGCAAGAATATTCTTATTTTTTTTCTTGATATGTTTGAATGTGGTACTGAATTGTCTGTAATGTACTTGAGCAGAAGATTAGTAGTTTGATAAGCTTTTTTTCCCTCTCTAATCTCTTTGCTACTTTTACAAGTTTACAGATTGGATAGGTGCTCAGATAAAACAGGACACCTAACTCCTATTTGTGTCTTTACAGTTTTCGTCCTTGTATATCTGTGGTTTAGTGATTTCATCCTTGGGCCTTTTTTTAATCACTGCACAGGAAAGAGAAATGTGCTGGTTCTGCTGTCAGAACAAGGATTTCAGGTTTTTTCATAGTCACTGTGCAGATTCCTGGTCAATCTGCTGCATTTTTCCTTTTTATTTTTGGCCTTGTTCCATGCATAGGAAAATAACCACAAAGCCTTGTGGGCTACCAAAGTGTTAGGCCTGGTCTAAACAGTCTTTTTTCTTTTTTTTTTTTCCCCCTCCCCTGTACTAACCTAACTCTTTCAGTTAGGATTGTTTTTGGGTTTTTTAACTGAAATATAAATAAAAAGTTTATTCCTCTTCCCGTGTGCTAAGGATGCTTATATCAGTATAACTGTGTATATACTATGAGGACTGTATTGCTTTAACTATAATGGTGTAGTTGAAGCAATACAATGTTACGGTGTAGACAAGCTAACTTGACTGGATCAGGTAATTTCAGTATACAGGCTAAATGGGCATAGCTGTGTCAGTTAGGTGTGTGACTGGGATAGCTATGCCAACAGCCCCTCCAGTGTAGACACATCAATAGCAGACTCTTTCATCAGCATGGTTTGGGGAGGTAGCATTCCTACACTGACAGAATAAAGCTGTATCTGCACTATAAGGCTCTGCCAATCTAGCTCCACCAGTATTGTGTAGTCATATACTTATTCTAGCCATGTAAAATGTTCTAGTTGCACCCCATTTGGAAAGGAGCCTGTAGAAGACATAGCTCTTTGTCACAGAGTTTGCCATTTTACTGTTTGCTTCCTACAGCACCTAGCAAAATGAGGTCCCTGCCTGATTGTTTTCCAGTCACTACCACAATATAAATGTTTAATGATAGTAATAGGAAGGGAAGAGAGTGTCCTTTTAGATCGCTAAAACAATGGCAGATGCATGTTAGACTTTCATTAGAATATTTTAAACCTGTTTATCCAAAATATTTATTTGCAGAGCTTCCAGAAAGTATGTATCTTGACTTTAAGTGTGGTGTTCAGATTCAACTGGGGTTCGCAGCTGAGTTTTCCAACGTCATGATCATCTACACAAGGATAGTAAAGAAACCTCCTGAAATACTAGTTTGCAACGCATATGTTACAGACTTCCCACTCGTAAGTGTTTCCTGTTTGTGTTTCATGATTGCTTTGTATTTAAGTTAGTGGTTGTCTGCTTCTGCTCTTGTGCCAGACTTCACCTTTGGGGGAAAAAATTCACGTTTGAATTCTGAACCAAGCAGAGCCAATGCATATATAAAACAAATCCTATGATCTTATTTAAACTCTCTTCTTCCCCTTCCCTTCAAATCCTGATTTCTGTTACTTGTTAGATCTAAGTTAGGCCTGATGCTACAAGCTGCTAAATGCCTGCAGTTCCTATTGACAGGATCAGTCACTTAGGCCACGCTCTTACGAGTCACTACATACAGGTGCACTGCTAGCCTCATGGATCCCCACTGAAGTCACCGTAGCTAGAGAACAGTGAATTGCATGATTGGGACACTAAAATATAAACCTCTCTAGGGAAGGAGCCTTGTTTATTTATTCCTTCAAAGTGCCTAGCATACTTTTGGTGCTGTCTAAATAGTGATTGTAAAAAGAATTACGTATGTGTGAACTAACATATTAAATAAGTGTTTTTCTCTCCTACAGTGCTGTTACTGTAGTACCACCATATACTATATTGTGAAATGTTCAGTCCACTTGGTATTAAAAGAGTATGAGGACAAGGTATTAAAAGAGTATTGCGCCCAAATACCTTTCATTCCAGGGCCTTGATCCTGCAATAAGAAGTATATGATCAGAGCCCCATGGACATCAATGTCACTGCATGGGCATTGGGTGTCTGCCTGTGTAGATCCAAAGAGAGATCAAGGCCTTAACAGGCAAAGTACAGAAGAAAGCGAGGGAGTAGGATGCAATTGAAAGCCAAGATTCTAAGTAAAAAAGTTTTGTTTGTTTGTTATTGGCTTCCACATTTTTTATTTTGACTTGTTTATTTCATTATGTCAATATTATTATTACTTCCTTAGAGGATTACAAGGGCACCTGGGCATCTTGGAAGAAATAGTGTTTTAATTTGAATTTATCAAAATGTACTAATTGTATAGAAGCTTTAGAACAATTGTACTCTGAAAATGACACATTTAAGGGAAGCTAATCAATTGTTCTAATGCTACCTTAATGTACTCAAATGTAGAAGAGGAAAGCTCTATTTTTTTATACTATTAGCTGTGGTAATAGGCAGCAGCCCAGTTGCTTGTGACAGCACCCTGAGTTTTGATTGCTTGGTTTGAAGTGGAACAATGACGACTAGAGACAGAAGGAAATACCTGAGAGGAGAGAAAAATGGGGGGAAATTAAACTTGCACATCTTTTTTTAGTTGTAAGAAATGGGGAAGCAATCTACCTTGAGTTGCATTTTAGGAAGACAAGAGATGAAACACAAGCAACTACTCCTACTTGTGACTGATGATGAATTAGGCAGCCTAGGTGACTCTCTAATATTAGTTGAATGTTGTATGTACAATTTTTGTGGTTAAGAAAAGGAAACCACTATTATTTTAGTTTTATATTTTAGTAAATTGTGTAGAAATAAAAGTTGGAAGTTGAACTCAAATCTTAAGCTACTTCACATAAAATCCAAATGTTCCTTTTTATTTTCCTTTTCACATTGTTCTACTAGTTTTTTATTCCTACAACTTAATTATTATTATTATTTTTTTTGGCAACAGGACTTGGATATAGATCCTAAAGAGGCAAATAAAGGGACTCCTGAGGAAACTGGCAGCTATTTAGTATCAAAGGATCTTCCCAAACACTGTCTCTACACTAGACTAAGTTCACTGCAGAAACTAAAGGTGGTTAATGCATTATTTTTTGTCTCGCCCATTTGTTTTACAGTACAGGTTAATCATGTTGCTTCACAGCTTTAGTAAAACATCTGGATTCTATATATGTGTATATATATATATTTTCATTAATTACCCAAAGCATACTTGCTCATTTAAACATTTATTCTAGCCGCTTAGAGAGCGAATGGCTAAGAGCACATTTCAGTGACTTGGCTCTGTAGCTGGCAGGCTAAAAATATGTTCCAAAGAGAGAGCCAAAGAATATGAAATCATATTATTCCACAAGTCCCTTTTAAACACAGCTCTGGAAAATGTGCCCTATAGGTTGAGAAGATTGATGGACTTCTCTGGAGGAATCACAGCACCTTGTACATATCATGTTTCCATGTCTATTTGCTCACCAAGCGTGATGCCTTAAAGCAGAGCCATAAGTTGATGTCATTAGTAAAAAGTGGAAATGTTATAAATAATCTCTTTACAATCCAGCCTGTGCCCTTGAACCCATCGTCTTTTAAAGCACTCTCACTTTGCATAGTTAAATGTTGCTGTTAAAGGATCAAAAGAAGACCAGGATTTTCAGGACTTTAGCATCTGTGCTGTGTCTACTTTCCAGTACATTGTGTCAGAAGGTAGCACAAACACTTCCTCAAATTGCAAAAAACTTGGAGTGTTTGTGGCGGTGGGTGGGATGAAGAGTGGCATACTGAAGAGTGCCTTCTTATCTTGCTGCCAGCAGATTTATAAATCAGGATTACCCATGAGTTAGTGTAACCCAAAAATCCCATATGCATTCAAACAAGGTGCAAATGGCATCTTTATACTCTTATTTCTTTCATGGTGGAAAGATGTTGCTGAATTTGGTTATCTAACATTTAAATGAAATTTGGAGGGGAAAAGAGAAATCATCCCATGAATATACCTGCAGTACTCCTCCCAGTGCTTTGTTAATTATTTCATTAACAGAATTTCACCCTTTGAGTGACAGGGGAAGTGTTTTCTGTTAAAGAAACAGTTAGTGCTCTGACGCTTGAGGAGAAAGGATTTGGGAACAAGAGGTCTCTGGGTGGTAAGCGTAGCTATATTTAAACACAGTATGAAGTATGCAAAATTTTGCAATAAGTTTACATCTTTTGCAGCCTCGTTGATTCCAGTGAGAGTGTACTGATTTACAATCAGTGCAGAATTTGGCCCTGTGTATAGTATACATTTGACTGCAATGCTTATAGCACTTCAGCTATTATGCTTATTGTATGTCTATTTGTTATTGTACTTAATATGTGTTAATTGCTACCTCAGACAAATAATCACTTTTTAATATTTTTATTTTACTGTGTTTTTGTCTGTCATTCACAGGAGCACTTGATCTTCACAGTTTGTCTGCATTATGAATATCCAGGAATAGATGATTCCTTAGATGAAAGGAAGGACGTTAATGTTGGGAAGCCTCTTATTGCTAAATTAGGCATTCATCATGGATTTAAGAAAAACTGTTGCATGTCTAACAGACCTTTCCATACCCAAGCACCCATTCCTGTGGCAGCTGAATACTACCTCTCTCCTAATCACAGTCAACCAAATTCCTACCCAAGTGTTCACCATCCAAACTCTGCTCATTCAGACCATTTCAGGCAGCAAGAACCATGCCATTGCAATGTGACTTTGAATGTGCTCACTTCAAGACAAGAAGCATGGACTTACTCACCCCACATAAGAAAGAATAATATACCAGTAGAGACGACTGATGACACTGTTGACCTGGGATTCAGTTTCTCCAGCAGCCCCAGAGTATCTAAAAAGCAGTAACTCTCATCTCTGCAGAATGTACAGGAGCATCAATCCTGGGCTAAGGCCCTCCAGCACTGATTGTACATTCTCTGCAGTGTGTTCATGTTTTGAGAAAAGGCAGTACTGGGAATTGTGGGTAGGGTATGGGTTAGTATATTTTCTCCTTGGAAATGTCTCCGGTCCAAAGAGACAAGAATGGAATATAAACTAATTCTTCACTCCTGAATTTTTTTCAGCAGTGAAAACAGTTGTGGGGTAATCATGGGGAGCTGGAGGCAGGAGAGATGGGGTGGAGAGAAGCATGATCTGGGTACATGAGAGCCCCACAGGAGCTAACCAGCAGGCACCCTGTTATTGACTGCAATGGTGCCAGGCAGAAAAAGAACAGAGCAGCAAGTGTGTAGCATTAAGAGGAAGTTGCATGTTTGTAGTGGGGAGGAATTGCACAGCAGAGACCTTGTTCTGTATCATAGGCTCTCTAGGAATACTGAAGCTTTAATCTCCTCAGCTGTTCCTGACATGTCACTATAATGACACATCCATCTTAAAAGGCTTGCATAATAGACCTGTTTCAACTCCTGATTTTTAGTTTACAAAGGGATCAGTTTCCTGTGCAAAAACAAAATGGAAAGAATAGCAGAGGAGAAGAGAGGGAGAAGAAAAGCGGTAAAAGAAATGTCCACATTAAGGAAACTAAGCTATATGTGTATTTTATAAATGTAATTAAAATAGTATAGTAATCACTAAATGATAAATAGATTTTTATACTTTCCTGTTCTAATCTGCACCATCAGTTGAGTTTAACATTTTAATTTTCTATTTATTTAAAAAAATGGGATGTAATACCAACCATAGATTCCAAGAGTAGTAGGTACCGTTGTGATCATCTGTCTGACCTCCTTTATAATACAGGACGTAGAACTTCCCCAAAATAATTCCTGTTTGAACTAGAAAATATCTTTTAAAAAAATAATTCATTTGTGATCTTCATTTTGTCCATGATGGAGAATCTACCTTAACCTCTGATAAATTGTTTCAGTGGTTAATTGCCCTCACTGTTTAAAATTTTGCACCTTATTTCCAGTCTGAATTTGTCTAGCTTTAACTTCCAAATGTTATCAGACTTACAGACTCTGATGAAGTCATCCCTTAACCTTCTCTTTGTTAAACTGAACAGATTGAGCTCCTGGAGTCTATCACTATAAGGCTTGTTTTGTAATGCTTTAATCATTCTCATGTTCTTTTGTGAACTCTCTCCAATTTATCAACATCCTTCTGTGAAACCCTGATGTCCAGTGCTTGGAAGAAATCAACAGATGACTGAAGGTCACAAGGTCAAGCTCAGTGCTGGAAAGACAAAAGCAATGGTAATAGGAAAGGGGAAAATGTTTTCAAGAATGAGCAAATAAAGTAATATTGCCAATTATTAAGGACACTGTACTACAAATCATTGAGGTGGAATGAAGCTATAGAATCATGCTGGATGCCTCACTACAGATTGTTACAGTGGTGAGAAACTCCTTCTTGCACCTTTGGATCAAATATTTGGAAGCTCTTCCAAAGTGTTACAGCTTTGTTCCTAACTGAACAAAGTTCTGAAGAGATGACAATTTTTAAAATAAGCGTTACCCCATTTGTTGTTTTGGAGCAGAGATACGAGGCTAAATTTAAGCCCTAAGTTTGTTTAGTATTAATATATGCATACATATAACATAGAGGCCTGTAGTCAGCCTGGCAAGACTTGGTAAAAGCAGGAGTAATTTGTGCCTGATGTATGATGGCTGGGTGAGGATTTGAGCTAAAACGTAATGATGTTTCTGGACAACTGACTGTGCTCTGGAATCATACACACACCTGCTGTGGTGTTACAAAAATAGCCCTGCACGTTCCCCTCCAGGCCTCTCTTATTTTCCAAATAAAAACCTTACCCACAAATGTGAAATCCCCAGCTACCTAATGCAAACTCATCCAGGTGATATGAAGGATAAGCAAGTCATCCAAGCCAAGCTGCAAAAGGTGTGAGATGCATATTCAGAGGCACTTTTGCACAAACATTACATGTTAGGCACCAATCTTGAAATTTACGGTGCACCAGCACACCCATACCTAGCATCATTGATATCAGCAAGATTCTGTCCTGCTTCAGTGAATTGTAAGATCAGGGTTATAGGTTTCATGCTCATTACTAGAACTAAAGCTGCAAGAATTTACCATTAATTTGATGTCAGCAGCATAAGAGGAACTAAGGTCTAAGGCAAGGTTATTCAATACTCAATACAGGTGAAGTACATTCACCTGAAAGTGTGTTTTGTTTTTTTTTTAAAGAAGCACATCTGTTGGATTTAATATTTGAAATTACTAATATGGGAAATCACCAAATTAACCATAAATTCTTTTAATGAATCCAAACGCCAAATGGTACTTTATACAGTTGCTCTAAACATTCCTAAAAAGCCTCAATAATAAGCAATTTACTACATCCAAATAATAACAAAACATTTATAAGCATGTGATCAAGATACCTATAAATAGGCTAAGCCCTGAGGTGCTTAGATGCATATTGGTTGGCTCCAACATGGTCAGGCAGGTATCAGCAATGATTCCTTTAAGAATTGACTTTTTATATCTTTTAACAAAAAAGTGATGTCATTGCCAATTACTGACTTCAGCTAAAAAGCAGTTGGAGACAGTTCATCCTTGTTTCCAGTCTTAATTCAGAAAAAAATTACAGCCGCCTTTCTTCCCAAGGCCTTTCCTCCTCTCCTTGCTGTTCAACAGTTTTCTTATTGCACTAGGCTCACATAGGCTTTACTTCTGGTAAGTGGACAGGGGAAGGCCATGTTGGCTCATTTAAAGAGAGATTCTCTTTGTTTGATTTAAAGTCACCCCTGTTGGTCAGAGGCCTTATTTCATTAGTTATTCTTTGAACCAGACATCCTCCCTCCTTTATTCTTCTGGCCTTATTACTTATTATTTTCAAGGCCTTTCTTTTATTTGCTAATCAGGGCCTTTCTTTACAACACACATATATTTCCTTAACCAATAAGCTAACTTTAATTTTATAATTATCCTACAACATCTAATTTTTTTCAATATATTAACATTTGATAAACATGCCTTGGGTGTGAAATGTGTGTAATCAAGTTTCATTTAGAAAATCACTAGAAGCAACCTATCATAGGTGTTGTAATGCCATTCACGCTGTATTATGATAACATCCTGTTGAAGAGAGATCTGATGACTATTCCTGTATAGTGTCTTTAAATCACTGTTGCAATGATTGTTTTCTATCTCATATTTACATTGAAAAGATTCGTAAGCCTGCTAATACTTCCTAAATAAATAGTTTTTAAAAAACCCAAACAACAACAAAAACCCAACAAGTGCTTAATTGTAAATCCATGCTTAAGTCCCATTGACTTAACTGGGAGTGACGTATACAGGTATAAATTAAGAATGTGCTTAAGTCCCCTTCCTAAATAGAAATGTTTTCCTGAATCAGAGTTTCTGGGTTTGGGGTGGGGTTTTTTGGCTGAGAATGTAGGTAGGGGGCGAAGAGAGTTATTTTTGGCTTGAAGTATTTGTTAGTTGGATCTGATTTGTATAGTGCTTTGTCATAGTGTTTGCTTTTTTATTTTAAAGAATTATCTATTGTATATATTTGTGAAAGCACTTGGAGTTTTAGACTAGGGGCTTTAATAAATCAATCCAAGCAAAGCCGACAGAGTTCATAAACTCTGCAAGCCCAATATCTCCGAATATTGTTTTCCTTCCTGTCCTTTCTAGAAGTGAATGGCTAGGGGCTCAGGGAGTTTAGGCTTTTACCTTCAGGTACCCTCAGCCTTTGCTCATGATGCTGGCCATATCCCTGTCTAATCCACAGATGTCAGTGCCAGTGCCTAGTACTGCCTCTGCTTTTATGGGTAAATGTTCTCCTCCTGTATATCTTAATACAGGAGAGAAATAGCCAATGGGGCCCAAACTTAGAACACAAGCAATGAATTAGCCAGTCAGCTAGTCCTATATACATTGCTTTCTCTGTCACTCTGCTTAAAGTTCTCTCTTTCTCTAATTTTGACAAGTGTTCTGGAGAAGGGGTATGGGATCTGTCTCTTTGAAACCTCCATGGAGCGGCATCTAAGGCAGGGGTGGGCAAACGTTTTGGCCCGAGGGCCACATGGGGTTGTAATACTGTATGACGGGCTGGGTAGGGAAGGCTGTGCCTCCCCAAACAGCCTGGCCCCTGCTCCCTATCCGACCCTCTCCCACTTCCCTCCCCTTAACTGCCCCCCCTCAGAATCCTCGACCCATCCAACTCCCCTCTATTCCTTGACCCCTGACCACCCCTTCCAGAGACCTCCCCCAACCATCCCCCGGGACCCAACCCCTCTAAGCTCCCCTGCTTCTTGTCCCCTGACTGCCCCCTCTAGTGACTCCCCCACCCTTACTGCCCCCGGGAACTCACCCCCATCCAACCCTTTCTGTACCCTGACTGCCCCGACCCCTGTCCACAACCCCCACCCCTGAAAGGCCCCCCGGAACTCCCCTACCCTATCCAACCACTCCCTGTCTCCTGACCACCCCGACCCATATCCACACCCCTGCCCCAACTGCCCTCCCCCGAGTCACTGCCCCATCCAACTACACCCTGTTATCTGACTGCCTACCACGACTCCTTGCCCCTTATCCAATCCCCTCCCCCACTCACCGGAGCCAGTCATGCTGCTGCAACGCTCCCCGGCAGGAGCAGCGGGCCAGAGCGCTAGCGGCATGGCTGCAGGGGAGGAGTGACAGTGGGGGAGGGGCCGGGGCTTGCCTCTCTGGCTGGGAGCTCAGGCAGGCCGGACAGGACAATCCCACAGGCCAGATGTAGCCCGCGGGCCATAGTTTGCCCACCCCGATCTAAGGTCAGGGTGCTCTAGGAAGATTTAACAGGAAGGATTCTTTCTGCCCTTCACAAATCTCTCCTACCATGTTTTTAACCATTTAACATGTGCAGTAGAGATGGCAAAACAATTGTCACACAGCAAATCCATTGAATGTCCAGCATGTTTGACTGGAACTCAAAACAAGTTGAGTCTGGCTGCAGGGACTGATTAAGGAACTGCTTTAATCTCACCTTTGGCCTAGTGCAGTGCAGGAAGCTTCTTACATAAGACTTTCAGCCTCAGGCACCACTTAGTGCTGGAATATAGGACACAGCCACAGAGCCGTTAAGTATGAATACAGAAAATAGCAACACGTATTGGGCCTCGATTAAGCCCATGTAACTCGTTGAGCTTATAAGTTTTTAATGGCCTCAAGTGCTCAGATGTTAGTTTTATGTCTCATTCAAAATATGACACTTCCAACAGCATGGGGCGTTGGTAGTGCACTGAGTCCAAGGCCAGAGTACCACCTCCTGAATCATTGGTACTGTTTCCTGCAGCACCCAGGTCTTACCCTGCAATCCAAGTGTTCTCCCTAATTTACTTGAGATCTATCTGAATCTCGGCAAAAAATGGCTCAACTGCATGTACACTTCATGTTGACCGTGCGTATTTCTGCAAGTGACACTGCTATTAACCAACTGCCTTCCTTTAGAGACTGCCCCAAAATATCCTCAGACATGAGCACGATTTTATCTTACCTTTTAGCTGGCTGTCTCCACTAAGCAATCCCTCAGTGGTTGCTTGAGCCAAGTTTCACTCGATTGCTGATGCTGTTTTTGTTCATCGTGTGGCTGCCAATTAGCAGTTGTAGCAATTTCTGTGCATTAAACATCAAAACTACTTTGATATCATCATTAATTACTGAACACTAGGGGCGTATTGTCTTTCGGTGACAAACCTCCCAGTTTTAAATTGTACAAATTAAAATCTATCCAATTCCTAGAATACATCATGAAGATGTCCCAGAATGAGGTGTCATTAGAGGAGGTTTTGGAACAAATGGATAAACTAAAGAGTAATAAGTCACCAGGACCAGATGGTTTTCACCCAAGAGTTCTGCCGCCCCCGCGCACCTCTCTCAGCGTGGCCCCTGCCTGCCGCCCCCACACGCCTCCCCTGGGCGCTAGACAATCCCTGCCTGAAGTAGGCGGGTGGCTGCCCTGACGCTCCGCGCTGTGCTCCCTCGCCGCCGCTGCCAGCCACTGCTGTGTAAGGCTACGACGCAAGAGTGGTGCCGGTGGCAGGCTGAAGTGGCTTCTGCACCTGAGGAGGGGAGAAGGTGCGCAAATGATTGGCAGCCCTCCTCTCCCCTGGTACCCACTGGAAGGCGACACCAAGGGGGCTTCTGGGAGACAGAGTCTGGACCTCACCTTGGGAAGCTGCTGGGGCTTGGGTGAGTGCCTGATGCTGTGATCTGCGCCCCCGCCCGCAGCCACCATCCTGCCTCACGATGGGCAAGGGCAGTCGTATCCCCTATGGGACTACGGTGAAGGGCAGCAGGCTGCAGCAAGGGAGGCCACATGTGATGGCAGCCCCCTCCCTCCCGGCACCACCCACCGCAGGGGAGGCGAGGGGGCTTCCTGGACCTGAGCAGCTGGGGCTTGGGTGAGTGTTGAGAGTAATGGGCTCAAGTTGCAGTGGGGGAGGCTTAGGTTGGATATTAGGAAAAACTTTTTCACTAGGAGGGTTAGGGTAAGATGAAGCACTGGAATGGGTTATCTAGGGAGGTGGTAGAATCCCCTTTCTTAGAGGTTTTTAAGGCTTGACAAAGCCCTGGCTGGGATGATTTAGTTGGGGTCAGTCCTGCTTTGAGCAGGGGGTTGGACTAGATGATCTCCTGAGGTCCCTTCAAACCCTGATATTCTAGGATTCTATGATTTTATGACAGCCTGAGTTTGACACCCAGATTTCAAACTAAAGGCTATAAAAAAGAAAGCTGTGGCAAATCTACAAGATAAGAAAAGGATTTTTCAGCAGTCTTGGCTATCAAGGTTTATGTGGTTGAAGTATAATAGAGAATTATACAGAGCTTTTGCTCAGTCTGCAAAAACTGTTCTGAAAAGAAGATCTTAATATTTTCTACGAAGGCCGAACCAACACTTATTTCATCTGGCTTTCAAGATGGGAGACATGCATTGCATGGTTTTACATCATATGAAAAATCCTCCTGTCACGAGCAAGCGGTAATGAAGTATGCTGCTCTGCAATCGCAGGTCCAAGGTTCTGCACTCATGTGTCTGCCAGTTTCAGAAAAGAATCACAATCAGCTAGGAATGCACAGTTTCTATCAGTGTTCAGTATCTAGCTCAACAAGGAATAGCACTGCATGGACATGATGAGTGATTCAAATGTGATGCAGCTCTTGTTGCTATGCAGTACAGATTCAGAGCAACTGAGACACTGGCTTAGTCACACACAACACAATTGGCTGTCACATGAGGTTATTAACAAAATAATTGAAAGGATGGCAATGATGGTGCTAAAAGCAATTGCACAAAAGAAAGACTTCAAAGTTTTACGCCATTGTAATGGATGGGACTACTGATCTGTCAAGAAAAGAACAAGTATGCTTTTATCTAAGGTTCTTTTCTAGTGAAGACTGGGAGATTTATGAGGTGTGTTTTGGATTTTACCAAACTGACACAATGGCTGCTGCTTCTCTTTTCAAAATGGCGGAAGATACACTTCTCAGGTGTGATTTGCCCTTTTCTGATTGCCAGGGGCAGTGTTACAATGGAGCCAGTAATGTGTCCAGCAGAGTTACTGGGGTCCAAGACAGAGTGTAGGATCCAGGGCCGAGAGCAGAATTTGTGCACTGTGCTGAACGTTCCCTTGACCTTGGCACACAGGATGCCCTGCAGAATATTCCAGAATGTCGTGATGTTTTCGATGGATAAAGATCTCACCAATGCCTTCTGGGAGTCACCAAAATGTATGGCAGCATTCGGAGAGTTTCAGAGTGGAGGGGGCCTTCTTTACAACCATTGTGTCCAACAAGATGGACACTAAGGATCAGCAGCATTAAATCCACTGCTCCACAACTATACAATTCCAACTACAACCTGCACCACTCAGCAATCATTCAGTTACCTGCACTGACTCAAAAATTATTTGCAAACAACAATGGCCCAAGAAGGTCTAAATCACTTGGCATTTCTGTACATTCATAAGAACTCTATCGTGGAATTGGTCATTGCAAGTCTCCTGGATGACTTCATTTCAAGAACTGAATGACAGAAAGTGTTTGTCTCCTGAAAAACATCGCAAAAGAAGGGATAATATTGCTTTTAATTTTAGAAAGTATTTGCTTTTGAGGGTTATTGATCCAAGAGTGCTTGGTTGTTTCCATATTCAAAGTATTAAAAAAGTTGATATTCTTAGTTAAATAATTTTTTCTTACTATAGTGATATTGTGCAATATAGGGAAACTGTTAAACGCTTACAGTTTCCAGTCCATTTGTACATTATTATATCCACTTACAAGGCAAGTGGTGCGGGGGAGGCCAGGACTTAGACTCACCAAAAATTATACAAACCTGCCACCCCTGTAAACAAGCATGTAAACAAGGGGGATCCAGTGGATATATAATATACTTAGATTTTCAGAAACCCTTTGATAAGGTCCCTCACCAAATGCTCCTAAGAAAAGTAAGCTGTCATGGGATAAGAGGGAAGGTCATCTTCTGGATTAGTAACTGGTTAAAAGATAGGAAACAAAGGGTAGGAATAAATTGTCATTGTTCAGAAAGGAGAGGTAAACTGTGGTGTCCCCCAAGGGTTTGTACTTACTGAGACCAATTGTATTCAACATATTCATAAATGATCTGGAAAAAGAAATAAACAGTGAAGTGGCAAAATGTGCAGATGATACAAAACTACTGAAAATAGTTGAGTTCCAGACAGACTGTGAAGAGCTACAGAAGGACCTCTCAAAACTGGATGACTGGGCAACAAAATGGCAGCTCAAATTCAATGCTGATAAATGCAAAGTAGTGCACACTGGAAAACATCCCAACTATACATATAAAATGATGGGGTCTGAATTAGCTGTTACCACTCAAGAAAGAGATCTTGGAGTCATTGTGGATAGTTTCCTGAAAACATCCACCCAACTGCAGGAGCAGTTAAAAAAAACCTAACAGAATGTTGGGCATCATTAAGAAAGACATAGAAAATATCATATTGCCTCTATATAAATTCATGGTACACCCACACCTTGAATACTGTGTGCAGATGTGGCCGCCCCATCTCGAAAAAGATATATTGGACTTGGTAACTAGTGGTGTTCCCCAAGAGTCAGTCATAGGACCAATCTTATTCAACTTATTCATAAATGATTTGGAGAAAGGGGTAAATAGTGAGGTGGTGAAGTTTGCAGATGATACTAAACTGCTCAAGATAGTTAAGACCAAAGCAGACTGAAGGTCTTCAAAAAGATCCCACAAAACTAAGTGAAACGGTAAATTAAATTTAATGTGGATAAAGGTAAAGTAATGCACATTGGAAAAAATAACCCCAACTATACATACAATATGATGGGGGCTAATTTACCTACAACTATTCAGGAAAAAGATCTTGGAGACATCGTAGATAGTTCTCTAAAGACATCCACGCAATATGCAGCGGCTGCGGCAGTCAAAAAAGCAAACAGGATGTTAGGAATCATTACAAAAGGGATAGAGAATAAGATGGAGAATATCTTATTGCCCTTATATAAATCCATGGTGTGCTCACATCTTGAATACTGTGTACAGATGTGGTCTCATTGATTGAGATCCATAAAATCATGACTGCTGTGGACAAAGTAAATAAGGAAGTGGTGTTTACTCCTTATAGGGACTAGGGGTCACCAAATTAAATTAATAGGCTGCAGGTTTAAAACAAAAGGAAGTATTTCTTCACAGAATGCACAGTCAATCTGTGGAACTCTTTTGACAGAGGAGGTTGTGAAGGCCAAGACTATAATAGGATTCAAAAAAGAACTAGATAAATTCACCAAGGATAGGTTCATCAGTGGCTATTAGCCAGGATGGGTAGGGATGGTATCCCTCGCCTCTGTTTGCCAGAGGCTGGGAATGGGCAACAGAGGATTGATCACTGATGATTACTTGTTCTGTTCATTCCCTCTAAGGCATCTGATATTGGCCACTGTCAGAGGACAGGATACTGGGCTAGATGGACCTTTGGTCTGGCCTAGTATGGCTGTTCTTATATTCTTAATGGTGGTAGGTTTATTTATTTATTTTTGGTGTTCTGTTTTTTACTTAATTTACTAGCTATTTTAGTTTAAGTGCAGTTAACTATGGATACAGTAAGCATGTTTCTACATTAGTTGTATTTAATTACTTTTATTTATATTGTATCACTGTCACAGTTTATCTGTACCAGGTTAATGTTAAAAGCCATTAAAAAAAAAAAAAAAAACCACAACCCTTTCCCCTCATTTCTGTTTCCTTACACAGCCAACACAAGAGACCGCAATTACAGTGAGGATTGTGTTACCACAGCAACCATTCTCTACACATACTTTTGTCGCTCGTTACAATGCAGGGGGAAATGACTATGACTTCCTTCTCTGATCTTACTTAGAAATAATTTTAGTCATCATCATGTTGGCGACTTTGTGATTTTTCTCATCAACTGAAACAAGTATGACAAGTCACTAATCCAGTATGTAAAGTACTAACTGTACATACCACATGCTATTAAGCTGGCTTATAAAATGTGCCTACAGATGCTAAGCATTTAAATACTCTAAATACACTATTATTATTTAATATGTGTATTAATGAAGCATCAACCACAGTGACATAGTTTTGAGTTCCAAAAACCCCTTTTGACTTCACTGTGAAAGTCACCATTGTATCTTAACTACATATGGTTTGTGGAAGAAGCAGCACTTTATGATCCAGTGATCATTTCCAGTACAGCCGGTGTCCTGATTCCTGGGTTCTGTCCCTAGCTATGGCACTGATTTCATTCCCCGAGGCAAGTCACTTACTCCCTCTCCCACGGAGTATCTGTAAATATTTCTTTCCCCCACAGGATTGTGTGAAGTGCCTGAGCTGCTCAGATGAAAGATGCTGTAATAGAGCAAATTATCATTAGTATTGCTAATTGTTATGCAGAATGATAACACAGCTACGCCCACTGCACCAAGGGGGAGATCCTCCGCCGGTAAAAATAATCATTGTTCAAATGAACAGATTTTGCTCAGTCAGTCCGCTCTCAAATGGACTGATTTTGTACTTCTATTCTTGATGCTGGGAACTGGGCCAAAACGTAAATGTGGGTGGGAAAGACGTGCATGAAATGCAAAGCCAGGGGGAGTTAGCTGTAAGCTCTACGCTGATCCCCAATAAGAAGTGGCACCCTTTATACAAGATTGCCCTCATCCTTTTCCCTTCTATCAAGGTCCCGAATCACAGTGGACCTTCCTTCAGCCAAGCAGCACCTACATTAACTGTGAGACCACAAACACTAGCCAACATAGTTATGTTGGTTAGGGGTGTGATTTTTTTTTGGAGATGTTTCTATACTGCCAAAAGCCCTGATGTAGACACAGTTATACCAGCACTTATCTTATTTTGCTTGGGGAACAGGTATAAGTTATACTCACATAAGTACCTTATTGCCAGGGTTGAAAGTAACTTAAGGGACTTACCAGTACACAGGGCTGGGGTCCTTCGGCAGAAGGGGCGGGGCCTTTAAATTCCCAGGCTCTTTAAATCGCTGCTGCTACCCTGGGGCTTTGGCAGACGGGCTCTGGCGGCAATTTAACGGGCCAGGGGCTCCAGTCGCTGCTGGCAGCCCAGGGTCCTTTTAAATGACCAGCCTGGGGAAGCTGCCCCCGGCTGGTATGGTCAGCTGTGTACCGACTCTTGCTGGTACACTGTACTGTACCAGATTGGCTTACTCTCACTTCTGCTCTTCTCTAGCTTTTCCCCATCACAGTACATGCGTGCTTCCACCATTCCCACCTCACCAAACCCACCCTCAACCCTACTTGCCTCCCTAGTTACCATCCCATATGTTTTCCGCTTTCCATCTCTAAGCTCATTGAACCACTGTCTAGTGTGCCTCTCCTCCAGTTAATTTTAGACTCTCTCCGATACAGCTTCTGCCCTTTGCTTTCCACTGAAACCATTCTCAGCAAAGTCTCTAATAACCTTTCCTAGACAAATCTCAAAACCAGTGTTCCATCCTCATCCTCCTTCAGCTCTGACACCACCTTTGACACCATCAGCTATGCACTTAATCTTATCCTCAATTGGCTTCCACGACTCAGGCCTCTTCTAGTTCTCCTCCTGCCCCTCTAGCTGATCCTTCAGCATGTCCTTCAGAGAATTGTCTTCATTCCCCCTCTCCTCAGCTTTCTGTGAGGGTTCTCAGGGCATTGTTTTCAGTTCCCTTCACTTCTCCCTCTATAAATTAGCTCTAGATAATCTCATTTATAAACACAAATTTAACAGCCATCTGTCGGTCCCTCTATGGATATTAGCCAAGGTGGTCAGGGGTGCAACCCTGGGCTCTGGATGTCCCTAAGCCTCTGATTGCCAGATACTGGGACTGAACAATAAGGGGTGAATCACTTGATAATTGCTCTGTTTCTGTTCATTCCCTCTGAAGCATCTGGTACTGGCCACTGTCAGAAGACAGGATATTGGACCAGATGGACCATTGGTCTGACCCAGTATGGCCATTCATATGTTCTATGCTCATTCTTCATAAATCTCTCTCTGCTCCAAAACTTTCTTCTTCTGTCTCACAGATGGTTTCACATAATCATTTCTAAGATATGACCTTTCTCATTCATACACAAACTAAAACATCCTCCATGATCTCATCTCCCATCTCAATTACTGCAGCATCCTTCTCTCTGACCTTGACAAATGCATTTGTGGCCCACTCATATCCATTTAGAATACTTCTGCAAAGATCATTTTGCTAGCCTGCCTCTTTAACTATGTCACCCTCTTTGTATTTCTCCAAGGATTTCCCTCTTCTCTATCACACCACATGTAAGCTATTTGTCCTCACTTTCAAGGTTCTCTACAGACTGTCCCTCACTCTACTTATCTCCTATTCAGTACTGAAATACCAACTCCCTCAGATTGGCCTGTAACTCTCCTGTTAAATTTTCAAATAAGCACCTGTAACACTCTCTGCAGTGAGTCAAGAGCACAAATACCTCACAGCAGACTGTTAGGAACTGGGCACAAACCCCAAATTGCTTGCGAGTTCTATATTTAGATTTCACTAACCAATTATCAAGTGTGACCTCCTCAGGTACTATAATGGCCTTAACATGGAACCACAAACAGTCCCCTTGGGTACTCCAATTTATCTCCCCACACAGGTGAGCATAGCTTTGTGATAGCTGGCTCCTTACACCAAGAATCAGAGTGATATTCAGGTTATTTCCAGCCCCAAGGGGCTAATCACTTACCACAGGCCAATTGCATTTTGGATCTCACACCAAAGACAATCCTTGTAGCTAATCCTATAATGAACTATATAAAGATTTATTAAATAGGAAAAGGAAATGAGAGATATTTACAAGGTTAAAGCAGGTAAATGTTGTAACTCATTTGTGTATCTATCTTAAGTTTCAAATGAAAATAGAAGAGTCTATAATCAGCAAGTTCTATATGTCTTTTAGGGTTAACCCAGGCTAAGCAGCCAAGGATCTCTTGCTCATGCCTAGAAACACCTTGCTCCCCAGGGTCCAAGCAACATAATCAGTTCCTTATTGTTACGGGTTTTATTTCTCTCCTGCCATGTGCTCTGACCTGCAAGCTCAGTTGGTGGAAGGAGTCCATTTGCATGATTCATCTTCAGTGGGAGGAGGGCAGAATAACAGAAGTCTTTTGTCCTCTTGTTGATGGTACATGGGGAAATTCCAGTTGCAATGTCCCACAAGAGTCCACCTGGCATCAATGGATCTTTTCTTTTGGGCAGGATCTAATGTCTTCTGTTGATGATCATCTGTCACTCTCTTCTGTCTGGTGACTTACATAGACACCTCCACACCTCCAGATCACTTGCTGGAAGTGGGCTTCACCACCCCAATTGAATTTACCTTGCTTTCTTGCCTGCTATTTATACCTTCCTCTGGAGATTTCCACAACATTCATATGATGAAGTGGATCTTAGCCCATGAAAGCTCATGATCCCTAAAATCTGTTATTCTATAAGGTGCTACAAGACTCTCTGTCGCTTTTAGACACAGAGGCTCACAATACAACTGTTCAAATACTATCTTTCAATATGGGATACAGCTGTTATAAGTGAGATTAATGCATGCAGCAAATCACAAGCATTCAGTATAGTCACATTCAGCTTTCATATCATTCTAATACCTATTTTAACCATACCAACCCCTGAGTTAACCAGACTGAGTCCAGTTATGTGCTTGTCAGCGTTCAGATGAGATGTGGGGATCATGGCATGAGCTGGCACCTGGTCTACCGGCTCCACAGAACCTTTGTGTTTTCTCCCATGCTGGCCCTTGGAAGAGCTCCCCATCAACAACTGCAAAGCTACCTCATTCTCTTCCTCAAAACCGCTCCTTAAGACTTTTCTGTTATGCCTACGAAACACTTGACGATTGCTAGGCTGCTGTTGTGCAGGATCACAGCCGGACATGCTGACCAGTATTGTTGCATTGTTTGCTTGTACTTCCCCATTAGTCTGTTGGCATCCGTTGTCTGTCTCGTCTTATACTTAGATTGTCGGCTCTCTGGGGCAAGGGCCCTCTTTTTGGTCTGTGTTTGTACAGTGCCTAACACAATGGGGTTTTGGTCTGTGACTCCTTGGAGCTATGGTAATACACACTATAATACCTAAAGTTGAAGTTAAAGTGCCCTAAATCCCTTCTGAGGAAGGATTGAACTAAGGCCTCTTTACTTCAAATGAAAGCACTTACATGGAGGTTTAATGTGCGTCAAATGATGTGCACTAATCTCACACCTTTAGTTAGTCCATCTTAACTTTCCAGAGTGTTTCCATGTACATACATCTTCATTGTCTGTTAGGCTGTAAACAAAAGCTTACTAATTTCATACTTAATATAATGTATCTGTGTAATATTAAGCCACCCTTGAAGGACTCTTTGCAGTCTAGACAAGTCCAGAGTATTTAGCATTATTTCATTATCAGATTTTTCTATTTATAGGGCTTCATTCTGAGTCATCTGTTGTAGCTGCACACCCTAAGCAGCAAGCTGAAGTGCTGTGAAAAAGATTACTATCACTACCACCAGATGTGTGTGTGGTAAGTAGTTAATATTCCAAGTGTCAATCTCTGCTGCTCAGTATAACGGAAGCCTGCGTAGTGATAATGGCTGCGGTAAGGATAAGCCAGTGGCTAGTACATATTGAACCTGGGTCTCCCAATTCCTGCTAGGTCACAGGCTTCCTTTGTGATCCTAGGGGGTGTCTACACTGGAAAGGCTACCGTGACACAGCTGCAGCATTGCAGTGCAGCTGGAAGGGTTCTTCCATCTCTGTAGTAAATCCACCCCTCAGAGGCAGTAGCTAGCATTCTTCCATTGACCTAGCACTGACTACACTGAGGCAAAACTACAGCTCTTAAGGGTGTGAAATGTGTCACCCTTGAGTGACACAGGCAAGTCTATCTAACTTTCTAATGTACACCAGACCTTAGTCAAGACACTTAAACTCTCTGTGCCTGGGCTCCATATCTGTAAAATGGGAATAAGTGCATTTACCCACCTCAAAGGGTGGCTGTGAGTTAAATTATTAAATTTAAGATTGTGAGGCACTCAAATACTAGGGTGACAGGGACCATATAAGTTCCTAAGATACCTAGACAGACTGTGCCTTGGAAATGCAAAACTGAACATCTCTGTGGAGAAATTTCTATAGGGAATGTATTCCCAAATTGCAAAGCAGACTTTCTAAGGGTTGGTCTGCACTGTAAAATTAGATCACCTCAGCTATGTCGCTACAGAGTGTGAAAAATCCACGCTCCTGAGCAATGTAGTTATGGCAACCTAAGTCCCCAGGTAGACAGCACTAAGTTGACAGAAAAATTACACAAGCCCTCAGAAACAAAGCAAGATCATCAGGCAGAATAGGCTGAAGGGAAAATAATTACTTTAAAACTAAAGAGCAGTTTTTTTTTAAAGAGACAACATTTATCTTCAAGATATTTAACTCCAGCCAAGTTCAAGATGAGGCATCTGAATGATACAATCTTTTCCCACTTTCTTTCTTATCTATATTTGATGATTATATTGGTGTTTGAGTCTAGCTACTTTGAACGGTTTCCTTAGCTGAGTTTTGGTGAACTGCATATTACCTCCATTCACCACTGGGGTTTGTTAATGTTTCAGTAGATTACTATTCTTGAAACAACAAATAGTTCAATATGTGGAAGACTGCATTACTTCAGTGGCATTACCCCAGCATCAAATGGGGTAACAGAAGTGAATTAGGCCCAGTATCTGATGGTGTCGACCATGTCTTGCCCAACTATATTTCCCAGAATCCTAATGCCTGTTTGGGTGTGGTGTGTGTAACTATGTCACTGTGTTATAGTTGCTTTTCTGTGCACTGCACCTTTTAATGTCCACTAGGCTGCTGTCTGCTAGTCAGCTTCCACTATGTTTGGACGGTTTAGACACTGCCTCATACAGAGGAATTGGGCGTAAAGGACTCCCTCATGAGACTTTGAATTTCTCTTTTGTTGTTCTTTTCACTTCGTCTAAAATAATTTGTTTAGACTGAAACTATATGGCTGCTATTTGAGTGTGTAAAACATAACACCAGGCATACTGGGACTGGGACCCTTGTTAGCCAATGAAAGTGCTGTCTGAAGTTAGGGCATCTTTCAAGTTTGCCCTGAAATATGGGGTCTGCTTTCGAGCCCAAAGGGGAGGGAAGCCTGTCAGAGGGAGGAAGAGTCTCTTAAGCAGTATGCACTTCTACCTGATTTCATTGAGTAACCCAAGGAGTTCTGCACTTATTCCAGGTATGTGGTCTGTCTGTATTTAATTGGGTGCAGGGAACATCCAATAGAGTTGACTGAGTTTCAACAGACATTCTTCCCTTCCCTCTATGTAGTTAATAATGTTCTTAGATTATGTATTATTGTTTTATTAAAATGGAACAATATATATAGTTGTGCTGCATGGCAGAACCCACATTGCAAGTGGGGCCGGAGTTAGGGGCAGGTGACCCATGAGACTGCCTGAGGTGCCAGGCTTGGTGGGAGTGGCATAGCCAGGTTTGGGTACCTGGAGGAGCGAGCACTAGAAAAAAGGTGCCGTATGAAAGGCTCTCGGCAGCATTTTGGCGGCCTTATCTTTGCACCTGGGCATGTCTGCTGAAATGCCGCCGACAGAAATGCTTCCTCTCGGCGGCGTTTCGGTGGCCTTAACTCTGCGCATGGGTATGGCTGCTGAAATGCCGCCAAAAGAAGAAGTGCTCCAGCAGCCCTCGGCGCCACGTTGTGGGCTCAGGGGGGAGCGGACGGTGCCGCGCCTGCTTCAGCCGGCGCCGGTGAGTCAAAAAGGCACCACTTTGCCAATTTTGGTTTCGGGGAAGTGGCTGCTCCCCTTGATTCCCCCTCTAGCTACGCTACTGCTTGGTGGGCGCAAGGTTCTGTTTTTGTTGTTAGGGACAAAAGGGAAAATAGAATGTTTGAAGTAAAATGTTTCAGGTGTTTTGTACATGGATTCATTTTATCAATTGAAAATGTCATTGGCTAGTCTTTGATGCTGTGCTACAGTCACAAGGGCAAAAGCAAGAAAAGTGACCTGCTGAACTAAAGGACTAGGCTTAACATTCTAAGGCTGTCACCTACTGTAATGCTATTTAATAGTGGTCCACCTAATGCTGGCGCACAGTTCAATTCCTTGATGTTAGTACATTTCAGTTATTCTTAAAAATTAAAACGTTTCTATAAGCTTAGAAGAAATGAATGTTATCTTCTTCTTATATATGGCATGAATAAATACAGACGTACAGATCCTAGCATGCAAATTTATCATCCTATATGACAGGGATAAATCGTGCATCGTGAAATGGGCTACAAATTCAATAAAAAATAAAGTATTCAAAAGCTTAACAAATGGAGGAGGGGGCGCCAAAGACGCCTCTTGCCCTGGGTGCCATTTGGTTTAGGGCCAGCCCTGATTGCAACAGCAGTTTAAATATTCTGTAGTACTTTTTGGTGCTTCATTTTCAAACATTAATGCTTCTGTTTCTGGAACACATTCTGCATGGACTTGAACTTCATGAAGCCCCACTGAGTTACTCCAGGTGTCACTATATGAAATTGGGTGCAGAATTTAACCACGTCTTGGCATGGGTAATTTTTAGCCTCCCTCAGGTGACTGCCTTTACACGAGCTAAGTGTTGGAAAGTACTGTCCAGGCTCCTCTCAATGATCCAGATTAATCTCTTCTGGAAAACTTCTGACTTCATTTGTGATGCATCAGGAACAAGTTTGGACCCAGTAACTTCAGTGCCAAGGCCCACTACAACTCTGGCAGAAGAAATTAAGATAAAATTATGGATTCCTGATTACACCATTGGAGTCTGCCAGACACTCTATCTTGTTATTTTAGGAACAGTTCTGACTAAAAATTCAACATGATCTGACTGGAGTATAGACTCACCTATCAATTACAGAACTCTCAAATTCCATATTTGCACCATTTGTAATGGTGATAATGCAAGTTCTCATTTGGTTTATCTTCTTATACGATGTGTTATGTTTCTAAGATGATAGAAACCTCTGCTTATTAGAAGCACACCAATGTCTAAGAGAAACACCTTGGTAATGGGAGCCTGGAGCTTTGTTACTGAGTTAATGTGTGACCTTGAGCAAGTCACTTAAGGCAAAATCTTCAAGACTAGCTACAGTTTTTGGATGCTCAAATGAAGATATCCAGGGCTGGATTTTCAGAAGTGCTGAACCACCTATATTTCCAGCTGAAGTCAGTGGCAGCTGTGAGTTATTAGCAGCTCTGAAAATCAGCTCTCCAAAGTCTAAAGTTGGCACCAAGACATCAAAGCACCCAAAATCAGAGGCTACTTGGAAAAATGTTGACCTTTGTTTCTTATGCTTTGGTTTCTGCTCTGTAAAATATGATAAACACCCAGAATATCTACCTCACAGGGCTTAGTCCAGTAATGTTTGGAGAGTGCTTTGAGATGATCAGCAAGTGCTAAATCTGTTTTATAAGGACCGTTAATTACAGCCCCTTCAACAGTACATTATAGCTTATTAGATATGGCCTTGCTGCCCCTCGGAGCCTGGTGGATTTGCTTTATATCCGTCTGTGAGATATATGGAGGACCATTGTATGCTCTGCTTCAACACTGCATCTACAAAGAAAACATTTTGCTCCAAAGAGCTGTTTGATTATCAGACTTGGTCTGAGTGGTAATAATGAAATCGTTTTGATTAGAAAATAGTAGTGCTTCATGCCAAGCCATTTGTCTGTGCCAGCAGGTAGAGTACAGCAGGTGATTGATTCACTGAGTTGAAATCATGGTAGAGGTTTTGTTGATTAAGTGGAAGGGGCAGGAGAGAGACTTTTGTAACACAAATCAGTTATAGGGCTTCTATTGTATATTAAAGAGAAATCCCCTGCTGTGCTCAGAGGGCTGCCTTCACCACTCTGTCCTGTCCTGGTTACAGCATGGTGGTGCTCTGATATGTTAACACAGTCTGGTCTGATGGTATAAATGGGTGCGAACCATATGGTGACTATGTTTCTGAATCGTTAACATTGGCTTTTAGCAAGTGTATAGCATGATTTAGGAACATGATTAAAACACAATTTGATCCCCCTTTACGCCCCAAGATGGGACTGTCTGAAATATTGCAGGGTGACAGCAAGGTAAATGTGTCCCTAAGGATGGTGTTAGTTTCAGCATAATTATGTCCAGAGATAATATTCTGTGGCAGCAATCGCAGCAGTAAGTGCAGATGCGATCTTAGTTATTAAAGCATATGGGGTGGGGTAAAGGGAGGGATATAACCTATTATAAGACACCCATCATATATTCAGTGACTCTCAATCAAAACACAGTGAGTGCCCCCTAGTGCATGATGTGGAATGGGAAACCTTTTAAGTTGAGTTGTGTTATAGTGCCCCTATTGGTCTAAGAGCAAATTGTTGTATATGCTACGCTTGCTATTGGTAAAGCACATTCTTTCTCCGCTATGCAAGAGAAAGCCCAAGAGATAGCAGTGTTGGCCTCTTATTTTCAAGGACACACTGTGCTGCCCTAATGAGTGTGACATTATCCCCTACCATCCACCGGCAAAGCCAGAGAGTTGTCAGAACTTCCAGGAGTGCAAATCTAAAATGTTGGAGTGTCAATATATGTTGGAGTGTCAAATGAAAATCAAGATTTCGCCTTCAAATCTTCTGAAAATGTGTTGCTTAACTTTCTATATTGGAATGAGCTAGGCAGCGTGTATGGATGGAATCGGCACTGCTAATCTGTGTCTCATAGTTCCCATGCTGCTAGTGGGAGATCTTCCTTTAGCTTGTTGTAAGGGCCTGTGTTCTTGGAGCAAGAGGACACGAGTTCCAGTTTCACTGCTGCTGTGAAGTTACCTGATGTGCAGCAAGATGGCAAGGAAGAAGTCCTACATAGCTCCACATTTGTCACAATATAATATTGCAAGGATCTTTGGAAGGTTGTGAGTTTTCAATTAGAAGTGAATATAAATGATCCACCTGTAAGGGTTTAAAAAAATTAAGATGTGATGCTTTCATGAGGTTGATAAATTAGAGAGAGAAAAAGCATGCAGAGTGTATCTGCCTAGGAACTTGTACTCTCAAAAGATGCACCATGGTGTGAGGTTCACACTGTGTGTTTAAAATTATATTTCAAACTCAACAGGAAGAACTGCCAGCTCACTAGTCTTGATCCAGGATCACAACTGCTGGAGGATCCAACAACGTGGTATTCAATTACATGGGCAGGATATTTTAACCTTTTATATCCTGGCTACAGTCTTATGTTTGCAAGGAATACGTCCTTTAACATCCATGACTTCTGTGTTTGTTCTTAGTATGCTTCATTTCCAAACTGCCAGCTGTTCAATCATTTCTTATCTCCAAAGGATCTGCTGTAGATTAAATTCATCCCTTTGTTCTCTATGTAACAGAGATGTTGGCAGTCCATTTCCTTTCCTCAGTGGATGATAATGGAAAGGAACTTCAATCCTTAACAACATGAGGTATTTATATTCCCCCTCTGCTTTATTAAATTTGTTGACTAATTCATACAGTTATATATGCTGTTTACCTTAGGGTTAAAGTTCTCGAGTACTCTATCTCCCAGTTTCAGCAAATCTCTGGTTGTCCCTCAAGCTCCTTTGGCCAGAGAGGCACACCATTCCTCACTCTTCACTGGCCCCAGACAGAAAATGACCTGTGATAGCCTTGCAATTCCTTTTATCTGAGCCTACTGGCTGTGCTTGGCTGCTTCTGTGCAGCCTCTCTAGGCAGGCCTGGAGGAGTCATCTTCACTGTTCCTTTCATGGAGCAGAGTGTTGTTTGACTGTTGGGCCTCCAGCAGTGGCCCACAAAGGGCCTGGTACATCCTGTTACAAGGTAGCTCAGTGGTGAGGTCAACATAGGTATTTTTCAAATGCAATTGAAATGTTTATTAAAATTCACTAAGAATAATCAACATAATCCATTGCAATAGAGGGATTTATATCCTCCAATGTATAAGAAAGAGATGGAGAGGAATCTACATCTCTGTAGTTCTTCAGAAATAATGGAAATGAATGGGATGGGATGGAGAGAGCTCAGAGTATAAAACCCTGATAAATTCTAAGCATAAAGCTGATGGCCGTGGAGCAGACTTAAGAAAACCCAGTGATGCTTATCAAAGCTCTGTCTACATGACCGGCACTGGACTGGACATACAGAAGATTATGCAGATATCAAAAATAGGATCATACCTGTTCTGTTGGGCTCTTTGGGATTGGCTTCCACTCAGTGGGACTTAGATATGCACCCTAGGCTCCAGTAATCAACTTGGGCTTTGCTCCCCCATGGTGAGGCTTGAATGTTTCCCTGGCTTAGCTGGGCTCTTTGACCGCGACTATCCCGTAGTGAGTTTAAATGGCCTCCAGGAGCTCTGTTCCTTTCCTCTGACTTGCTGCCTCTAATGGTCAGTTTGTGGGGTAGGAGAGCAAGAGGCTATGGTGCTTTCACAAAGGCTCTATTTATAACTCAAGCTCCACTCCCTTGTGGCACCAAAGTGAGATACAGTGGTCAGTAAATTAGGCAGAGCTTCATAATATGATCTTTCCTCTTGTTTCGTGCCCTTCAGTCAGCACTGAAATAGTTAACAATGTTGCGGTTTAAATGGCCATTGTTGGCCTTTACTGGGACCCTCGTGAGATGATGCTACAAGTTGTTACTGCATCAGTTACACACAGAGCTGGTCTGTTTGCAACCATATAGTCTAAAGGGCTAGAGCTGGAATTTCTAGTCTGCTACGTGCACTTGCATAGTACAGACAGTGCTAAGTAGTTGTATTGTGGCCAGCAGAGTATTCTCCTTGTAGAGGAAACTCTCAGCTGGAGTAAACCAGGCAGAGGACCCACCATTCCCTTCCTGTATCAGCTGCATTTCTCCTATGTCTGGCATAAGGGAACTCTACTGTGCTTGTCTTCCAGTGACTGCTCTGACTTACCGCTGAGCCTGCCAGTGCAGGATTGGTGAGCCAGATCTAGCTCCTTGCAGTCCCCTTGTGCTCTAACGCAGCTTGGGCATGGCAGAGAACCTAGTACTTAACGTTTGCCCCCCTCTCCAATAAATGCTGAGATTATGGAGAACAAGTTGAACATAAGAACATAAGAAAGGCCCTGCTGGGTCAGACCAAAGGTCCATCTAGCCCAGTATCCTGTCTACCGACAGTGGCCAATGCCAGGTGCTCCGGAGTGAGTGAACCTAACAGGTAAAGATCAAGTGATCTCTCTCCTGCCATCCATGACCCCACTCTGACAAACAGAGGCTAGGGACACCATTCCTTACCCAGCCTGGCTAATAGCCATTAATGGACTTAACCTCCATGAATTTATCCAGTTCTCTTTAAACCCTGTTATAGTCCTAGCCTTCACAGCCTCCTCAGGCAAGGAGTTCCACAGGTTGACTGTGCACTGTGTGAAGAAGAACTTCCTTTTATTTGTTTTAAACCTGCTGCCCACTAATTTCATTGGATGGCCCCTAGTTCTTCTATTACGGGAACAAGTAAATAACTTTTCCTTATTCACTTGCTCCACGCCACTCATAATTTTATATACCTCTATCATATCCCCCCCTTAGTCTCCTCTTTTCCAAGCTAAAGAGTCCTAGCCTCTTTAATCTCTCCTCATATGGGACCCGTTCCAATCCCCTAATCATTTTAGTTGCCCTTCTCTGAACCTTTTCAAATGCCAGTATATCCTTTTTGAGATGAGGAGACCACATTTGTACACAGTATTCAAGATGTGGGCGCACCATGGATTTGTATAAGGGCAATAAGATATTCTCCGTCTTATTCTCTATCACTTTTTTAATGATTCCTAACATCCTGTTTGCTTTTTTGACTACCGCTGCATACTGCATGGATATCTTCAGAGAACTATCCACGATGACTCCAAGATCTTTTTCCTGATTAGTTGTAGCTAAATTAGCCCCCATCACATTGTATGTATAGTTGGGGTTATTTTCTCCAAAGTGCATTACTTTACATTTATCCACATTAAATTTCATTTGCCATTTTGTTGCCCAAACACTTAGTTTTGTGAGATCTTTTTGAAGTTCTTCACAGTCTGCTTTGGTCTTAACTATTTTGAGCAGTTTAGTATCATCTGCAAACTTTACCCCTTCCTCCAAATCATTGATGAATAAGTTGAATAGGATTGGTCCTAGGACTGACCCTTGGGGAACACCACTAGTTACCCCTCTCCATTCTGAAAATTTACCATTTATTCCTACCTTTTGTTCCCTGTCTTTTAACCAGTTCTCAATCCATGAAAGGATCTTCCCTCTTATCCCATGGCAACTTAATTTACGTCAGAGCCTTTGGTGAGGGACCTTGTCAAAGGCTTTCTGGAAATGTAAGTACACTACATCCACTGGATCCCCCTTGTCCACATGTTTGCTGACCCCTTCAAAGAACTCTAATAGATTAGTAAGACATGATTTCCCTTTACAGAAACCATGCTGACTTTTGCCCAACAATTTATGTTCTTCTAAGTGCCTGACAATTTTATTCTTTATCATTGTTTCAACTAATTTGCCTGGTACGGATGTTAGACTTACCAGTATGTAGTTGCCGGGATCACCTCTAGAGCCCTTTTTAAATATTGGTGTTACATTAGCTATCTTCCAGTCATTGGGTACAGAAGTCGATTTAAAGGACAGGTTACAAACCCTAGTTTATAGTTCCGCAATTTCACATTTGAGTTCTTTCAGAACTCTTGGGTGAATACCATCTGGTCCCGGTGACTTGTTACAGTTAAGTTTATCAATTAGTTCCAAAACCTCCTCTAGTGATACTTCAATCTGTGACAATTCCTCAGATTTGTCACCTACAAAAGACAACTCAGGTTTGGAAATCTCCCTAATGTCCTCAGCTGTGAAGACCGAAGCAAAGAATTCATTTAGTTTCTCCCCAATGACTTTATCGTCTTTAAGTGCTCCTATTGTATCTCTATCATCCAGGGGCCCCACTGGTTGTTTAGCAGCCTTCCTGCTTCTGACATATTTAAAAAACATTTTATTATTACGTTTTGAGATTCTGGCTAGCTGTTCTTCAAATTCCATTTTGGCTTTTCTTATTACATTTTTACACTTAATTTGGCAGTGTTTATGCTCCTCTCTAGTTACCTCAGTAGGATTTGACTTTCTCTTTTTAAAAGATGCCTTTTTATCTCCCACTGCTTCTTTTACACGGTTTTTAAGCCACGGTGGCTCTTTTTTAGTTCTTTGACTTTGTTTTTTAATTTGAGGTATACATTTAAGTTGGGCCTATATTATGGTGTCTTTGAAAAGTATCCATGCAGCTTGCAGGGATTTCACTTCACCTATTAATTTCTGTTTAACTAACCCCCTCATTTTTGCATAGTTCCCCTTCCTAAAATTAAATGCCACAGTGTTGGGTTGCTGCGGCTTTATTCCCAGCACGGGAATGTTAAATGTTGTTATATTATGATCAGTATTCCCAAGTGGTCCTGTTATAGTTACCTCTTGGACCAGCTCTTGCGCTCCACTCAGGACTAAATCAAGAGTTGCCTCTCCCCTTTTGGGTTCCTGTACTAGATGCTCCAAGAAACAGTCATTTAAAGTATCGAGGAATTTGGTTTCTGCATTTTGTCCTGAGGTGACATGTACCCAGTCAATATGGGGATCATTGAAATCCCCCATTATTACTGAGCTCTTTATTTTGACAGCCTCTCTAATCTCCCTTAGCATTTCATCGTCACTATCACTGTCCTGATCAGGTGGTCGATAATAGATTCCTATTGTGTTATTCTTATTAGAGCATGGAATTACTATCCATAGAGATTCTATGGAGCATGTGGATTCATTTAAGATTTTTAATTCATTTGATTCTACATTTTGTTTCACATATAGTTCCACTCCCCCATCCCCATGACCTGTTCTGTCCTTCCGATATATTTTATACCCAGGAATGATTGTGTCCCATTGATTGTCCTCACTCCACCATGTTTCTGTGACGCCTATTATGTCAATATTCTCCTTTAATACGAGGTGCTCTAGTTCACCCATCTTATTATTTAGACTTCTAGCATTAGTGTACAAGCACTTTAAAAACTGGTCACTGTTTATTTGTCTACCCTTTTCTGATGTGTCACATTCTTTATGTGAAAGTGTGTCATCTTATCTGGCCTCTCCTTTATTCTTTACCATCCTCTCCTTCTGACTAAAACCTAGAGAATCTCTATCAGTAGACCCTCCTGTAAGAGAAGTCTCTATCCGATCCACGTGCTTCTCTGCAGCAATCAGCTTTCCCCCATCTCTTAGTTTAAAAACTGCTCTGCAACCTTTTTAATGTTAAGTGCCAGCAGTCTGGTTCCACTTTGGCTTAGGTGGAGCCCTTCCTTTCTGTGTAGGCTTCCCCTATCCCAAACGTTTTCCCAGTTCCTAATAAATCTAAATCCCTCCTCTCTACACCATCGTCTCATCCACGCATTGAGACTCTGAAGCTCTGCCTGCCTAGCTGGTCCTGCGCGTGGAACTGGAAACATTTCTGAGAATGCCACCATAGAGGTCCTGGATTTCAATCTCTTTCCTAGCAGCCTAAATTTGGCCTCCAGGACATCTCTGCTGCCCTTCCCTATGTCATTGGTACCTACATGTACCACGACCTCTGGCTCCTCCCCAGCACTACTCATAAATCTATCTAGATGCCTCGAGAGATCCACAACCTTCGCACCAGGCAGGCAAGTCACCATACGGTTCTCCTGGTCATCACAAACTCAGCTATCTATGTTTCTAATGATCGAATCTACCATTACTAACAACTGCCTTTTCCTAATGACTGGAGTTCCCTCCCCCCGGAGAGGTTACCTCAGTGTGAGAGGATACCCCAACAGCACCTGGAAGGAGGGTCCCAACTATGGGAAGTTTCACTTTGCTCCCGTTGACTACTCTCCTTCCCTGAACCTTTCATCTGCTTCAACAGCACAGGTGCTGTCTAAGTGGAGGTGGGACAAGTCTACAGTGTCCCTGAAAGCCTCATCAATATACTTCTCTGCCTCCCTTGTCTCCTCCAGTTCCGCCACCCTGGCCTCCAAAGCCTGTACACGGTCTCTGAGGGCCAGGAGCTCCTTGCACCGAATGCACACATATGCCACCCGCCCAGAGGGCAGGTAATCATACATGCTACATTGAGTGCAATAAACTGGATAGCCCCTACTCGGCTGCTGGGCTTCTGGCAGCTTCCCAAAAAAGTACTGACTCCCCAGGCTACTGAGAGGCAGCCGGTGATTGCTGAAGAAAGACGCATGTAATGATTCTATCAATCTGAAATACAAAGGTGCATAAGTAATATAGCAACTTGCGTAAAACATACACTGTCATGGTGTATGCTTTAGGGCAAGAATCATATCTCCCTGAGTGTCTGTACAGCCTAATGCATGATGAGGCCTTGATGCTGATGGGGGCCTGTGAGCATACTGCACTATAAGGAATAGAAAGAACATGAGAACTACCGTTCCTGAATCCTCTAAATTTTCTGAGGACTGGCACTGGTGCATATCCACACAGCTTTTCGCCTCTGGTTCATGTTGCTAGCCACCAGAACTGATCATCTAACAGCTCTAATGGTGGGTTGTTTGAAATGTCAGTGACCTATCTTCGGTTATTAATTGAGTGGCTTCTACATCACAGAATCCACAGCTGGCACTCCAGAAAAGAGGAAAAGGATTGAATGGAAGTGGAGATCAGGTCCATCCAGGTCAGAGTTCAGGGCAAATCAGCATGGGGGAGCTCATGCTGCTCTCTAATCTGCAGAGAGTTTACACAGAGCACCTTCTTTTCCTTCTGCCAATCTGACACACTTCATGAGCACTAAAAAACTCTCTGAGGAGGATTTGTTTTGGTCCATATCTTCTAATGTATAATTTAACAGCCCATCCTTTTCTTTGGCATTTGTTATCTGAAAAACCTAATTTTCACCTACTGCTGTTGCTTTTAATGTCAGTGAAAGCTGCATGTTTTATATGCATATATGCAAATTAAAAGGAAATTAGATGCAAATAGTGTAGATATTATACACAGCAAATTTAGATACATATTAACTTTAGATTTCACTATTCCGCCTCACTGTGTTGCAAGCCACCAAAGCGTAATTTTGGAGTAATACTGCCTCCCACTGTCATTTGCCCAATTATTCCAATATCAAGATTATACATTAAAAAGCTAGGCTTTTCTAGCCTCAGTGTCTGAAGCAGATCTTCAGCAAAAGAGCTCTATTAAATTCAGTATTAAATTTTAGCATTTAAACACCCAGGCCAAGACTAGGAAAAGAATAACCATGCAGTTAAAACACAGAGCTGGGAATCAAGTGGCCTAAATTTTGTTCTTATTTCTAACACAGATTTCCTGTGTAACCTTGGACAAATCTGTAAACACCCTGTAAAATGATAGCCACTTTGGGTCTGTGTGTGTAGGACAGAGACCAAAACAGTTTTGTGCATTCATGCTCCCTCTAGTGGCTAAACCCAAGCAGCTTTACTAACAAAGGGCCTGATCCTGTAAGGTGCCCCTAGGAAGATATCAACTCTGGTTGACGAGGGCATTTAGCATCTCACAAGTGGTGCTTGGTACTTTGCAGGGTTGGGCTATGACCCAGACTAGACTATTGACATCACTGATTTCAAGCTTCCAAGGAGAAGGGGGAGGTACTGATAGAAAATCTCTGAATGGAAACCAAGAAAATGACAAAAGTGATAGACAATGAACAGTAGAAATGCTGAGTCTGAGTCTGCCTTCCCCTGCCCCATAGAACTCAATAGTTATGGGTGTGCAACCTCCTGAAAAATAATGGCAAGAAAACATCAGTATTGCAGAAGTGACAAAGAGTCCTGTGGCACCTTAAAGACTAAAGTTTTAGAGCATAAGCTTTCG